>JAMPIV010006641.1:0-619476 GCA_024509875.1 Oreohelix idahoensis
GAAAAATATGGGAATTAAAAAAGATATTGTACCGAAGATTCGTGACCCAGGATTGGTAGTGGAAAGTTCGTGCAAAATTCGCGATCCCGGATTCTGCTACCAAGAAAAAGGATCTTTCTGTGCACTAGTTCTGCGAAGATTGGCTTCAAAGCAGCAACCAATACCCAAGATTTTTCATGAAGATGAGGTCATAACCGGAGATATAAATCGTGGAATCTACTGCTATTGATCACAAACAACGAGAGGGCTCAGTGCTTCTCAAGTACGGGATCGCCTTGTTTCCACGCCCGAAGAGAGGGACGAGTCGCAGGAAAGGGGGAATGCACATACTACAAGGTTCCCCTCAGCCATCTATTAGTGAAGGCGTAAGTGTCCTCAAGAGAGAAACGCCTTACAGATTAATGTTTCCGGCCATGCAGCTGCAAAAATCGTTCCATCCAAAAAGAAAAAGTCGCTACAGTGATCAGAATCAACAACATCCTTGTGGTACCTTGGAGTGAATTAGTTGTGGCGAGGTTGTTGTGCCGACTGTGTGCAAATTTACATGTCGATCACAGAGTACTGATGGATCACTGAAGGAACGCGCGAAAACATGTGGGGTCGGGTTGGACATCACAGCGTCATACATGCGGTCGGGGCGGGCACAGCAGGATACAGCCGGGGGGCAAGTTATGACGACGGCGAGGGAATGGCTGGGGGAGTTTTACAAATATCGTAAAAGGACTGAACATCTCCTCACCCCCTCCCTATCCCCCCTCATAAACCATATATTTCTATTATGCACTACCTATTATACCTATTTGTTAACCCCCATCACTAAGCCATCCCTACCACAATGCCATCAGTGCAACACGCACATTCTTTCTTCAGACAATTATACTTTAATTGTACATCATATCCGTATAATGATCAACTTTAATAATCAGACAAATACACATAGACTTCACACGAAATACACCAACTAGTCCGTTCAAAAGACTATGAATCCGACCCGAACATAGACAACACCCCCAAACACAAACATTACCAACCACACAAAGGGGGCACCCCCACCACCTCACCCCCCCCACATGGGCACGAGGAGTTGGAAGAATGAACCAGAGCTGGGGTCCACTGCATTAACGGTTTTGCCACACACTCGAGCAAAGTGGCCAAGCAGCTTTTGTTTGCACCTACAAGACATATTAATCCTTATGGCGTGATGGTCCCACTTCACTGCTTTGACATCACTGAGCGGGCCTAAGGATCCAAAGAAGATAAAAGTAGCATGGTTTCAATATTAAGTTTACTTCGAATTCCAAGTTATGTAAGTGTTGAGGGCGGAGGGGGGTGGGGGTATAAACATACTAAACAAAATGTTGAGGCGTACGTCCCGTAATAATACATAGTCAAAGAGTCCCAAGTTGCCAGTGGGGAAAATGAAGGTAATGTGAAGAATAGCAAAAGACAAGATTAGTAAGAGTTCGAGTAATTATGTATGAAAGTGTGTTCACATATATTTGTAGGCCTAGTAAATGAATTAATAAAGAAAACTTGGAGTAAAATCTAACGTTAAAACAACAGCGACACCGTATAAGAATGAATCCCAGCACACACTTGGTCCGAAACGCAACTCTTTTCACATGCATGGCCGATGTCTTGCCTGCTGCCATCAGTATTTCCCCAGAGTCTTAATTTTAAGCTCTGCAAGTCCACGAGTTTCGATTTAGTTGCTAGTGTAAAATCTGGTCACATTGTTTACGAACCAGCTGGAAACGCACGAAGAGGGGCGTTTGGACATCAGAGTGCGGTAGAACTAACGGAACGAGGCTTTTATTTTCAAAGGGTGTACTAACTTGTGGCCACGCCACGATCGGTTTAGGGGGGTATAAATCGCGTAAGATCGGGGGATTTTTTTAGATTTTGCTTTAAAGTAACATCAAAACCATGGAGAAGGCGGTGCTGTTATTGTAGGTTTCTCATTTCTCACTCAACCCGGCAAATACCTGTCCATGGGTCGTTAGGGGTTCCATGGGTGGAAGGCAATCAATCAGCAAGACAGGGTCCTCCACTATCTCTCCTATCTCACAACCAAGTGGTTACAAGTGTGGGATAAAAAACCGTGCCCCTGTGCCCATTCCCTTTTGATGTTATCAGCCCTGGATTTTCTTTTTGCCTTTTTCCTCATCTTTCTCGTTTACCTTCGACCTTCGACTTGGGGGTTCCCTGGAGGATCAATTTTTTACGAAAGGGGGTGCGTCTGACGTAGTTACATGCCCACAACCAGGCACGCTTTGGGGGGGGGGGGTACGTTTTATACTACTCCGACTCAAAAGTGGTTCTCTTGGTGGGCCTGCATAGGTGTTTATTTTCTCCTTCTAACACAGACTATTTGTTTTGTGCCCTTTATAACGAAATGTCGCAAAATTTCATCTTATAACATTATAAAACTACTCGAAAAGCTTGAAATCCTTCTCGTTCCGAATCTGCAAGTGGAGTTGTCCCAAGCCCTCAAACAAACCAAAACTAACCCATACTAATAGATAAATACAATGTGATTTGTATAATTTGTTCTATCATCACAGGGAAACTGGAGTTACTACTTTTTTCCAGAATTCACATTTCAGTTGGTCAATGGCAAGTGTTGAAGGCTGTTTGCTAACAAAGAAATAAGACAAAAAAGTTGTCAGAGTTAAAAAACAACATTACAAGGGACAAAAAAATTATTTAAATTTCAAAAAATAACATAAGAAACTAAAACAGTTAATTACATTTTCAATGTAATATGAAGGGACCTGGTTGCTCCACTGTCCCCTGAAAGTTTGTGTTTGGGAACCGTGACCCAACTCCTTGTCAAATCGCTCTCGTATTTTCCATCCATTCCATACCTGTTCCAGGTGTGGAGCACTACCTATCAAATGCGCCGGGGGGGGGGGGGGGGGTGTGGGGGGGTGAGACAAAGATCTACTACCTTATTTAAGGGTACACGATTTTTTTTTAATTCTCGAGTCGTCGAAGGTTTTCTGCAAAGCGATTTTTAAAAAAATTAATAAAAAGTACTTTTTTTTTGTGCACATTATTGGGGTGCGTTAATGTCGTCCGGTAGAAACTATAACTTTTTCACATACAATTTTTCAGACTAGAAAACCTGTTATTCCGGTGTTTTAACAATGTTTGTGCAAAAAACTTTATCTTTGCTATCTAACGCCTTTAATAGGTTTTTGCTGTTTTAATTGTAGCAGCCGTCGCAATAGTTATCGGTGACTCTAAGTTGATTTGTCTCTTCCCCTCAGCTATCAGTTTTACATTTGCAACAGCAGTAAAATTACCTCAGTTAAAACACGAGAAAAGAGATGAGTCATGAAGTGAAGTAAAACTTATTTGACCAAGACTAATGTTTTATGCTGGCTGTTTGCACTTTTAAAAATATATTTTTAAATCGCATGAATCTGATGAAAAACCACACACACTACATGCACAGCGTGTGGCTCAAATAAATAAAGATTGTCCCCCTAGCAGATACTGCCGCGGGGGAGTGAAATGTTAGAGACTTCATTGCCTGTACTAGGTCCAACGTTATGGGGGGTTTTTGTGACCAATATCCTTCCCGCTGTCTTTACCTTCCTTAGCTTAAATAGCAGAGTCTGTGATCCATTTACAGCTGGGTAGAATTAAGCATGACGCTACAAGGTTTTGAACCTCGAAGGCTGTAACTATTGCCGCGAAAGTCAAGAACTATGACTCAAACACTAAAGTTAAAGGAACGATCTATTTTGACATTAATATGTTCTTACAGACTGTTTTTGCTGTGTGTGTGTGTGTGTTTTTTTTTTTTTTTTTTTTTTTTTTGTTCTTGGTTTAACTCTTAGTATACGAGCGGCCTTTTAGAAAGGCCGATGATCGATCCCCGTCAATAGCGAAAATGTATAGGTGAATGCATGTTTAAAACCACTGAACAATTTAGTTACGTGCATGATATAGGGGTTTCATTTCTTCACATTTTGATATATAACACTTTATGTTATCTTTATAAATAAATTATTTAGTGCAGATCGATCATCGGCCTTTCTAAAAGGCCGCTCGTATACTAAGAGTTAATCGTGTAATTAAATTGTGGCGCACAGCCTTGAGGCTAAATTCGGCTTGGCGCTTAGCGATAAGACTTAATGCATGCGGTAATCATGAAACTATCTCACAAGATAGCCCGTGTTTTCTATGCCGTAGAATTGCCTTTGTTGCCGTACTATCGTGGCATTTATTGTCGTACTCTTGTGGTCTATGTTTCCATACTATATTGGCTTTTGTTGTCGAACTGTTGCGGCTTTTTGGTCGTACAGTTGCGGCTGCAGTTTTTGTGTATAGTTGTAATGTACTTATGAAACTGTCTAGTTTAGTTTATTGAAATACATCCACACATGCAGGTGTTGTTGTAACATTCATTTTTCCATTTGCAAACTTCATCAAAAAGTCGGGCAAAAGGATGACGCGAACATTTTTACTAAGGTGTAGCTTCATACATTAGGGAACTGTTTAAAATAAAAGCTAACATGCATTTTTTTGTACAATCATCAGATTTGGGAATTGCTGTTTCACAGCAAAGGATTAAAAAAAAAAGAACTTTGGCTCAAATAAACACTGCTTTGTCTTGATCGAAACATTAGCCAAAGTATGGCCCCAAAATTAAAACAGATAAATAAAATAAAATGCCAATAAATAATAAAAAGAACGACTTTATGGAATACAAATGAGCTGTTCTGTAAGAAGATTGGAGAAACTTATTTACCAGGTAAGTATATTGAAGGGTAAAGGATCCCGTTATACGCCTATCGAGGCATATTGGGAATACGGTGTTAGGCCCGTAAATTTCTTGGACCATCGGCACACTAGTAAGGATAAAAACATAATGCGTAGGCTGCGAATAGTACATGATCGCCTAGACCGCGGGTCATCATCCTCCATAATAATTGACTTGCTAGACAGGAGGGGAACGGCGGATCAAAAAGGAAAAAATATGACTGGAAAGATTGCGTGAGACTAGAAAGGCTAAGGAGACGCAATTGGGGGGGAAACGGAGAAAAGTCACGTTTCCCAAGTTGACATAAAAAGTAAGCAACTCGACAGAAGGGACCATAGATATATTACGCCACAGTCATTTATTGGACGCTTTTGCAATACCAAGCCCTTGATTTGAATTCAGCGGCTAAAACGCAGATGTTCGAAATATTACAAAATTTAAAAAGTACTTTTTTCTTAATATTAATGTTAGGAATATAAAAATTAGCTGGCCGGATGGCCCATTCTGAGCAGTGAACTAATATGGTCTTAATTTTACAGACGGATAGATAATATTGAAGATAATGACAAAAGACAGTGTTGTTCACATCATCGACAGACTGTATTGAATCTAAAAGTGTCGCTAATTGCACAAAAAAAACACGACCTTGAGACGCAGGTGTTCAAATCTACGTAGTATGGAAGAGAGGGACATTGGTGGTAGCTGTGTCTAAATATAACTTTTAACGACAAAATTTTGGAGGGGAGAGAAAGGTTGGTTCAAAAATCAAGTACATTTTTGTTGAAACACAAGTAGAGACGGACAGACTAACAGATAACCATCCATACTTGACTGAAGCATGACTGAAATGACTTTAGTGTAGGAAATTTGAATTTAAAATAAACCTAGGCAGTGATTGGCCACAGACAATCATATCATTAGCGCTCAGACGCGAAAGTGGGGCCATTCTTCAATAGTTGTTCAGTGATAGACACAGATTTTAAAGTGTGGTGATTTCCATATGAAAGAAAGTGAAAGAAATTTAGGGACGCCATACTATAGCCAGCAGCTCAGCTGAGTTTTGCTAGCAATTCTGTGTTATTTATTCATAATCTGGTAAGATTGAAATTATTTCCTTATATATTTTGAATATTGTTTCATGTTCGAGTGATTTGATACTGCCATATCGAAATCTAGCCTTACAAACAAGTAGGGATTTGCTCTAGACCCCCCGCCCTAGTCAGGGTCTAGGGACCAACAATGTACATAAACTCCAGCAAGGATTATGCAAGACAGATCAAGTGTTGAGAATAATGAAACATATTACCTATCCTCTTTTAGGGCAGAAAACTAATAAATATTTTTCAGAATCTATAGTCTGGGAGGATCTATCTGATGTAAAACCACCATGGTAAATGTGCTGTTTGGTCAGAGAGATCTGACCTGTCTGTATGATGTGGTTGTTGTGTCAGTGTTGTGTCCAGACGTGGGTAGAGAATAGATTTTGACACATGGCCCATACTTTGATTGCAGAGCTGTGAGTTTTCTGTTGTCAACAAAGCAGTGTCTATTCAGTTGGTGACTTTACTCGAGTGTATCTGTGCAGTACTTGTGACAGAGACCACCATTATTGCCCGCCAGCACGGAGAGGTGGGACCACCTGATTTCAGCACCAGAGCTACAACTACAAGATGAGTGAGCCTCTGGTCTGCTGGACATTCACCAACGCTGTGTAGTTACTAATACCCCCATAAAAATTCCCACCATTTTCTGGACACTGTGTAGTCAATATAGACAGGTGTGATGAGGCCACCCCAACAGCACAAACATTAACTATCCTCCCAAGTAGATGACTACTAGAACATTTTAATAAAAACTAACTAGTATAGTACATATATATGTACACTATTGCAATTATGATATAATATTCCATGCATTTCTTTCATAATCTCTAAATCCTTTTTAAGTTCTGGTCAACCTAAAAAAATTGATCCAGAACAAAATAAATGTAATATAATTCTATCAAAAAATTTTACACACGTGAGTTAGTTCAGTGTATTTTAACATTTTTTAATATTATTAGTCTTGTTAAATATCTGTGGGTATATCTATAACCTATTACACCACACTACATATCATAACCCTAGACACTTTACGTAGCCACATTCATTAAAAAAAAATTAAGTGTGAGGTCGTAGTGGTAGCAAGAAAGGCCTTCTGACAATTCTCAACTACATTTTATCTCAGGAGCCTTCACAGCTGGCCTCATACAATTACATTTAGTAATATCAACATCATACAATACCATCAAACACCACTACATATATTGGGGTCTTGTCCAGGGGATAATTAGCCCAACAGTAATATTAGGATCTCCTGGTGGGAGAAATAAAAGTAGGGAAATAAATTGTAAAATTCCCTTTAACATTAAAAGTGTCCCTGCAGATAAAAGTTGGTGAATCTTCACAGCCAGTAATAATTAATTAGTTAACTGGTTAGTTAGAATTAGTTAGACTATAGTCATATAGTAATTAGAAGTACTTAGTGTATTTACTGGTTAGAGATTTATCTTGTATATTATTATATTGTCTAAAAAGTATGGCGGAGCTGGCAAAATTTAGATCAGCTGCTGTGCTCACCGCGAAGGAGATGGGAATGGATGGTCAAATTTTAATTCAATACGTAACGGCTGAATGTGATAAATATATTGAACGGGAAGAAAGGAGATTAGAAAAAGAGGCTGAAAGAAAAATAGAGGCTGAAAGGTTAGCTGAAGAAAAGAGGTTACAAATTGAGGCTGAGACAAAGAGGCTGCAGATTGAGGCAGAAGAAAAACGACAGCAAAGGGAGGCAGAAGAAAAACGACAGCAAAGGGAGGCAGAAGATAAAAAGGCCGAAAGGGAGGCAGAAGAAAAAAGGTTGACTGCCGAAAGGGAGGCAGAAGAAAAAAGGTTGACTGCCGAAAGGGAGGCAGAAGATAGAAGGTTGCAGAGGGAGCACGAATTACGACTAAGGGAGCTGGAATTACAAGGCCAGGCTCCTGAAAATGGTGCCAGCCCTTTTGCCTCAGATGCTACGCCCAGTCTGGGAGCCTCAAACTCAGCTATGGGGTTTCATTTAGACCATTTTGTTGAAAAAGACGATGACATAGAGGGGTACCTAGGACGTTTTGAGTTATTAGCTACTACATATGGGTTAGAGAGAGAGAGGTGGAGCTTAAAGCTATCACAGGGATTGAGAGGTACTTCTTATGAAGTATTTGCCAAAATGAACAGGGAAGACCAAGACAATTATGACATGTTAAAGCAGGCTTTGTTATTAAGGTACGAGAAGAATGGTGAATTTTATCGTAAGAAATTTAGAAATGCCAAACTGTTGTCTGGGGAGACATACCACCAATTCTCTGCTAGACTAGAAACCTATTTGGAGAAATGGACGGCTCTGGGGAAGACCCAAGATCTTAAAGAAATGATCATGATTGAGCAATTGAGAGAGTCCATGGCTCCAGACATGAGAAAATTTCTCATGGAACAAGGTGCAGAGAAGTTGGGGGAAATTTTAAATGTTGCTGAGAGGTATCAGGCAGCCCAGGCAGAGGTAAGTGGTGCTAAAAAGAAGCACATAGACAATTTTAAAGCTCCACAGCAATTTAATAAATTTGATAATAGAGAGCAGGGAAATAAAGGTAGGACAAACTTTGAGCGGCCAAGAAATGACTATCGCGACAGAAACTCACAGTTCAATGACCAAAAGTTCAATGAAAGAAAACCGTTGAACCAAGGAAAAAGATGGTGTAAATGGTGCAAGAAGGATAACCATAAACACCGAATTTTGTAGAAGGAAACCTTCAAACATTGCTGCAATGAAGTCGGGGACGCAAAGATTAAAGGTTAATCCTAAGGGACAACAGGAACCTTATCACCCCCCAGTTTGTGAGGATGTTATTTGTAATGGGGTCACCATAAGGTGCCTTTATGATACAGGTTTGGATTATGATTCAGTTGTGAAGTCTAGCCTAGTGGACCCAAGTCAGTATACCACAGAAACAGTGGAAATACAAGGGGCGACTAAGGACATACCACTCATGACACTTCCCATCGCAAGGATAACGGTGAAAACTCGCTATGTGGAAGGAGAAATCAGAGCAGCAGTGATAGATGAACCAATCTACCCTCTGATATTGGGGTGTAGATACGTCTTCTTCTTGGGGAATCCCGAGAAACCTGTGATCATGGCGACAGTGCAGACCAGGTCACAGAAGAAGGAGGAAGAAGGTGAACCTATAAATGCTCATCCAGAGGAGATGAGGAAGGCGCAGGCTGAGGATAGGACACTCAAGCCCTGTTTTAAAAAATTGCCCAAATGCCACACACCTCCGAGCAAGGGGGAATATTTCATGAAGAACAAACTCTTATACAGGAAGGCCGGAACTGGAACAAATGGTCACAACCAGCTGGTTCTTCCCACTTCATATAGAGATAAAGTGATGGAACTCGGGCATGCGATTCCCTTCAGTGGTCACATGGGGATCAGCGCCACAGGACAGCGTATAGCTTGTCATTACTTCTGGCCAGGGATAACGGAGGATATAAAAAGATATGTCAAATTCTGCCCAGAATGTCAAAGGGTAGCTCCAAAGCACTGGACTGCTCCTGCAACTCTAGGGGAAATGCCCATAGTGGGAACACCTTTTGAGAGGGTTGCAGTGGATATTGTAGGACCTCTCACTCGGACCAAGAGGAGGAACAGTTACATCCTTACTCTGGTGGACACTTGTTCTATGTGGGGAGAGGCGGTAGCCCTGCCATCAATTGATTCAAAACATGTAGCAGAGGCACTACTTACAATATTTACCCGATTAGGATTCCCGCATCAAATCTTGACGGATAATGGTTCTCAGTTCAAGGGGAAACTAACGGAAGAAGTTTTTAAGCTATTTCAAGCCAGGCACTTTCATTGTAGTCCGTACCATCCACAGGGGAACGGCCAGGTAGAGAGGTTCAACGGGACTCTCATTTCTATCCTGAGAAAGCTGGCACACGAAAAACCGGATCTGTGGGATCAATTCCTGCCCGCCGCATTGTTTGCGTACCGGGAGGTACCACATAGTTCAACCGGGATGGCTCCCGCAACTCTGCTATTTGGGAGCCAATAAAAGGTCCTTTAGAAGCTTTATTAAGGACCTGGACAGATGAGAAGGCGGAAGAGACTGTTACCTCATCGTATCAATATGTGAACGAACTGACCACTCGTTTGAAAGCTGGATGGAAACTGGCAAATGATAATTTGAAACAAGCCAGGAAGAAACATGCAGCATATTTTAATAGGAAGGCAAAGGACAGGGAACTGGCAGTCGGAGAGAAGGTGCTGCTTCTACTACCCGGAAGCCAGAATAAATTACAAATTGGTTGGCAAGGTCCATATACGGTTCTAGAGAAGGTGTCTAGAACAAACTATAAAATTGACAAAAAGGGGAAGGAAAAAGTTTATCATGTAAACCTGTTAAAGAAGTATCTGGACAGACCACTCCAGGAAAGCACCCCCTTATTGACCTTAGCTATTGCAACCCAGATGCAAAAAAAGAACCACTCACCTCACATGAATACCCATTACATCCTTGTGAAACAGCAGCACAGGTAAAAGTCAGTAAGCACCTGACTAAAAACCAGAGGGGGAGAGTTCAACAAGTTCTGGAGGAACATACAGATGTATTAACAGATAAACCAGGCCATACAAATTTGCTACAGTATGACATGAAACTGGTAGACTCAAACCCAATCTGTATGAGAGCCTATTCTATTCCGTTCGCGAAGGAGAAGGCATTGAAGGAAGAAATAGAGTATTTGTTGAAGGAGGGGATTATTTCGCACAGTGAATCATCTTTTAGTTCTAGTGTCGTTTTGTTGAGAAAACCGTCTGGGGAACACAGGCTGTGCATAGATTACAGGAAACTGAATGCTGTCACAGAAGGACAAGTGGATCCATTACCAGACACAAAACAGTTATTTGCCAGACTGAACAAGGCAAAATACTTTTCAAAGGTGGAGCTTAGTAAAGGCTATTACCAGATCCCAGTGAAGCCTGAAGTGAGACCTTATTTGGCTTTTAGCACTTCGGATGGACATTATGAATTCAATATGCTACCATTCGGACTGAAAAATGCTCCGAGTGTGTTTTCAAGGATGATGCGAAAATTGTTGGATCCCCTGAATAACCCATGTATCACGAATTTCATGGATGATATTCTCGTCGCCACAGAGACATTTGAAGAACACATTGAAGCTCTGGAGATGTTGTTTGATAGACTTCGGGAGGCGAACTTAACTGCTAGGCCAACAAAATGTTGTATTGGATGCAAAGAGTTGGAATTCTTGGGACACACTGTATATCAGGGTAATATGACCCCTGATCCTAAGAACTTGGAAAAACTGCAGAGAGCACCTAGGCCACAAACAAAAAAGGACGTGCGATCATTCGTGTCGTTATGCGGATTTTATCAGAAATACATCAAAAATTTTAACGCTATATGTGCTCCTCTGACTGATCTGACTCGCAAGGGACTTCCAGATAAAATTATTTGGACTGCACAATGTGAACTAGCGTTCCAAGAGTTAAAGGAAAAACTCACTAGCAAGCCTATTCTCAAACTGCCTGATTTGACACAGGACTTTGTCTTAAGAACCGATGCAAGTAATGTAGGACTCGGAGGGGCTTTGTTGCAAAGATCAGCTTCACCTGATGGGGAACTTAAACCAGTCGCTTATGCAAGCCGCAAATTGAATAAGGCGGAACAAGGATACTCCACAAGCGAAAAAGAATGTTTAGCATTAATCTGGGCAATAAAGAAGTTTCAAATCTATCTGTATGGTAGGACTTTTGTGGTGGAGACGGACCATCAGCCTCTCGTGTTCTTGTCTCAGGCTAAGCATGAAAACGCAAGATTGCTGAGGTGGTCTTTGTTGCTTCAACCTTATCAGTTTAGTATCCAATATATCCCAGGCAAATTGAATGTCGGTGCAGATTTCCTCAGTCGGCACCCCTGTGATCAAAATTAGAGTAGTGGCAGACGTGAGGAGTAATTTTACCTATGTGTATCGCTGGTTTTGGAACTTGCCATAGGCATGTTTTCAAGTGGGGAGATGTGTAGTGAAATTGACAGAGATACAACGGTAAAATACCTCCAAAGATAACATTTAAGGATAAAAACATAATGCGTAGGCTGCGAATAGTACATGATCGCCTAGACCGCGGGTCATCATCCTCCATAATAATTGACTTGCTAGACAGGAGGGGAACGGCGGATCAAAAAAGAAAAAAATATGACTGGAAAGATTGCTTGAGACTAGAAAGGCTAAGGAGACGCAATTGGGGGGGGGGGGGGGGAAACGGAGAAAAGTCACGTTTCCCAAGTTGACATAAAAAGTAAGCAACTCGACAGAAGGGACCATAGATATGTTACGCCACAGTCATTTATTGGACGCTTTTGCGATACCAAGCCCTTGATTTGAATTCAGCGGCTAAAACGCAGATGTTCGAAATATTACAAAATTTAAAAAGTACTTTTTTTTCTTAATATTAATGTTAGGAATATAAAAATTAGCTGGCCGGATGGCCCATTCTGAGCAGTGAACTAATATGGTCTTAATTTTACAGACGGATAGATAATATTGAAGATAATGACAAAAGACAGTGTTGTTCACATCATCGACAGACTGTATTGAATCTAAAAGTGTCGCTAATTGCACAAAAAAAAAAAACACGACCTTGAGACGCAGGTGTTCAAATCTACGTAGTATGGAAGAGAGGGACATTGGTGGTAGCTGTGTCTAAATATAACTTTTAACGACAAAATTTTGGAGGGGAGAGAAAGGTTGGTTCAAAAATCAAGTACATTTTTGTTGAAACACAAGTAGAGACGGACAGACTAACAGATAAACATCCATACTTGACTGAAGCATGACTGAAATGACTTTAGTGTAGGAAATTTGAATTTAAAATAAACCTAGGCAGTGATTGGCCACAGACAATCATATCATTAGCGCTCAGACGCGAAAGTGGGGCCATTCTTCAATAGTTGTTCAGTGATAGACACAGATTTTAAAGTGTGGTGATTTCCATATGAAAGAAAGTGAAAGAAATTTAGGGACGCCATACTATAGCCAGCAGCTCAGCTGAGTTTTGCTAGCAATTCTGTGTTATTTATTCATAATCTGGTAAGATTGAAATTATTTCTTTATATATTTTGAATATTGTTTCATGTTCGAGTGATTTGATACTGCCATATCGAAATCTAGCCTTACAAACAAGTAGGGATTTGCTCTAGACCCCCCGCCCTAGTCAGGGTCTAGGGACCAACAATGTACATAAACTCCAGCAAGGATTATGCAAGACAGATCAAGTGTTGAGAATAATGAAACATATTACCTATCCTCTTTTAGGGCAGAAAACTAATAAATATTTTTCAGAATCTATGGTCTGGGAGGATCTATCTGATGTAAAACCACCATGGTAAATGTGCTGTTTGGTCAGAGAGATCTGACCTGTCTGTATGATGTGGTTGTTGTGTCAGTGTTGTGTCCAGACGTGGGTAGAGAATAGATTTTGACACATGGCCCATACTTTGATTGCAGAGCTGTGAGTTTCTGTTGTCAACAAAGCAGTGTCTATTCAGTTGGTGACTTTACTCGAGTGTATCTGTGCAGTACTTGTGACAGAGACCACCATTATTGCCCGCCAGCACGGAGAGGTGGGACCACCTGATTTCAGCACCAGAGCTACAACTACAAGATGAGTGAGCCTCTGGTCTGCTGGACATTCACCAACGCTGTGTAGTTACTAATATCCCCCATAAAAAATTCCCACCATTTTCTGGACACTGTGTAGTCAATATAGACAGGTGTGATGAGGCCACCCCAACAGCACAAACATTAACTATCCTCCCAAGTAGATGACTACTAGAACATTTTAATAAAACTAACTGGTATAGTACATATATATGTACACTATTGCATTTATGATATAATATTCCATGCATTTCTTTCATAATCTCTAAATCCTTTTAAGTTCTGGTCAACCTAAAAAAAAATTGATCCAGAACAAAATAAATGTAATATAATTTTATCAAAAAAATTTTACACACGTGAGTTAGTTCAGTGTATTTTAACATTTATTATATTATTAGTCTTGTTAAATATCTGTGGGTATATCTATAACCTATTACACCACACTACATATCATAACCCTAGACACTTTACGTAGCCACATTCATTAAAAAAAAATTAAGTGTGAGGTCGTAGTGGTAGCAAGAAAGGCCTTCTGACAATTCTCAACTACATTTTATCTCAGGAGCCTTCACAGCTGGCCTCATACAATTACATTTAGTAATATCACCATCATTATGCGATTTGGACGTTGTGCGAACACCATACATTATACTTAGCACAGTTATATGGGATACTGTAGTGTACCTTCTTCTTCTTCTTCCGTCCTTAGCCAACGACCGGCAAAGCAGTCAGTGGCCATTACGCCTAGTGGCGTCTTAAGGGCAACAGCGAATAGATTTTCTCCGCCGTTGTTCCCATCACGCCTAAATGGCGTCCTCTTTAGGGCAACGACAAATCAATCCGTTCGTCGTTGTTTCCGTAATCAAAGAGTGTGTACCTGTATTGACTAAATTGCCAAGATACTGTACCACATATACAGTACTGTATTTCAGCTAATGTTACTGTATCTGGCAAGGTAATACTGTACAGTATATTTCAGGTTAAGTAGAAAAATAATGTAAAATACTGTATACTGTACATAGGTTAATATGCAATCGAGGGCAGCCTGGAAAAGCACTTGTTGTCATACAGGACATTTTATTGGACCTGTAATAAACAGGTAAGGGTGTTTTTACTAATGTTCTTGAAAGCCCTGGTGTTTTCACTATGCCGAATTAACAAAAGGCTTTAATTTGTAGCCAGCAACATTGCCCCCCTAACAACACTGTCACCCTGTCTTTAAAAGCCTTAAAGCCTGGCATTGACTTGGCCCTCCTTATGGATGAAGGTCCTTTTCAGGCATTCGTTTCCAGAATAAGGAGGTTTTCGTCCATATTAAAAAATTTGCTGGGGCAAATAACCTCCCTCTACAATTAGTTTTTCTAGGGTTTCAACAAAATCTTCTGCTGCACTTGCAGGGACTCACCCCTCACTTTCACATTATGCAGCGCTTGAACACCCAGAACTAGCACTAAAACTAAATCCGATATGTGTAGCCTGGTCCTGCTTTTTCTGTAAGCATTTCGAACAAGCTCGTGCCTTAGCAATAATTGTCAACGTGCTGAGAGGGATTCGCTTCTGTGTTTGGTCCTCAATCCAGGTCATTAGCAATTTTTCCATATCTGAGATAGGTTCTTCTCGCATTTTCGTAAGCTTTTTAGCTTTCAGTGGAGCCAATCCTTTAACAGCTTGGATAAGTTTTTCTTTGTTCTTAAAGATCGTCGTGACTGTCGAGTGCGGACATGCCCAAAATCACGAGGGCTATAGCATTCACTGGGTTTTTCCACCCTTCATGATGTTTAATTACCCTATTTTGTTTCACTTCCAAATCGATACTTTTCCTTTGTCTTTTGCTGCTGCTATCAACTCAGAACTGGTTTTGCTGCGTTTTTGGGAGCCATGATGCACTTTCACGGTAATGTTATTTTCGGAAAGTTTCACATTAAAATAACGATAGCAAGTACAAGTACAGTACATACATAGGCCAGTAAAATCATAACCCTCCACTCCCAAAGTGAGCATAAGCCTTCAACAAACACATGCCAAGTCCTCCTGTCACGTGCCATCATCTCAAGTTCTTTCCATGTTCTCCTCATCATTTTCACCTCTGTATCCAGCTCTCTTCTCCATGTGCTTCTTGGTCTACCTCTGCCTCTCTTGCCCTGGGGGTTCCAGAACAAGGACTGCCTTGTAATGCTATCAACAGGTTTTCCTCAGTTGTGTGTCCTATCCATCGCCATCTTCTTCATCTCTTGTTCCACTGGCAACTTGTCTCTAGTTCTTTGTCATCAGTTTCCACGTTGGTAACCTTGTCATACCATTTTAATCCCCTCTATTTCTACGCAAAGCACCCATTATGAAAGTCTGTATAAGCTGTTTGGTTGTTGTCTTTGTTGTTCTCCATGTCTCAGAGCCATACAATAGGACTGACTTCACATTTGAGTTGAAGATTCTTATTTTCGTGTTGGATCCGATTTCTCTTGATCTCCATATATTTCCCAATGCAATGAAAAGCTCCTCTTGCCTTTTGTATTCTTATTTTGATATCGCTGTCTGTCCCTCCAACTTTGTCTATATTACTGCCAAGATATGTGTAGGGGGGGGGTACGATTTTCTACATCTTGTATTGGTTGTTTCTTCCAAACGTTATGCGGGCTCATGACTGTAAAAATTGAATAGATAAGTGATAATTACTTGTAAAGATGTACAGCATTTCTTATTCACAACATCTGGTTTAACTACTATAACTATTTGCTACACATGAAACACCGTATACAGGAATAGCATGGCAGAAACAATTTTAAAGAAGAACAAAAATTGGACAATGTTGAACGAACTTTCCATACTGCGCGGAAACATTATGAGTTTTGCGTTAATGTTGTCCATGAGAAATTCGGAGCATACGACAGCAGTGCTCAGGCAGTTTTGATGTAAGAATTCGAAAGTGTGGGAAAAAACAAACAAATACAACAGAGGAACTGCTGATATTTTTCGACAAATTCCTTAAATGTAATCCCCTTGAAATCAAATGGCCTAATATAATAAGCATAACGTAACGGAGACCAGTTACGCCAAAGTGACTCATAACCGCTTATGAAAAGCCATTCACAAAGTAGAACTTGACTAGCAATGCATTATTTAGGTAAGAGTAGGTAAAGGAATCCCGTTACACACCCATTGAGAGGCATATGGTGATTTTGGGCCCATATTTTTCTTGGCCATAGGGACACACCATGGGATGATATTGGTAAGCATGTATTTTAGGACTCATGAAAAATATGCTTGGACATGCAGACTTTAGAATGAATTTCAGAAGAAACGGTGAGAGTGGAAAATCAAGAAATACTTGAAAAATAACGCTCCAACCAGAAGAGGGATACAAAATATGGGAACACATTTTCTGGGAAAGGGTATTAGCATTTTATTAGATTACGCTAAATGTAGAGTGATTAGGTGGTAAAACCTTTGTTCCGACAAGAACCAAGCGTAAGTCAGACTCATGTAGATATAATAACGTGGATTGATAACCCACCTTGGCATAGTAGCCATCACATCCCGATCGACAACGATTTTTTTAAAAGACTGTAGTGTCTATAGCCGTGTTATACAGGCACAAGGGCACCACTCAGTCCTTGAACTATAAGAGAGTGCTCACTGATAACCAGCGTTGCCACTCCTATGAGGGTGGATTCACCTAGATCTAGGTTTTTAGGTCCCCGCCTAAGGTGTCATTTTCCTTCATTAGAAACGCCACCTAGATTTTGTCCAAAATAGCCCAGAGAAAAAAATCGACCAAAATATTGGCCCAAACATCGGCCAAATAGCCGAAGTCGGCAATATCTAGGTTTTTATTTTTCTTCAAAAATTCCAGAGATGGCAAACGCTGCTGATAACGCCCCACGTGCGGCTGCCGGTAATCCCTACTACAGATATTGTCTGATGTTCACTAGCATCCGTGATACGCGGAACGCTAGAGCAAACAAAAGTACCATGTAGTAGCGTCTATCAGACGAGACATGACACCCATGACATCTAGCTCTCTCTTATAATATTATAATACTGTAGAGTCTATCTATCAGTGTTTTCGGGGAACGTAGGAAAAAAAAAAGAGAGACACACTTTATCGATTAATTTTTCTTCTTTTTTTTGTTTGTTTGTGTTCTTTTCCCCATTTTTCCTACACAGTCAAAATGTCTCGGCACCCCCCTCTGCTCTGTTCGTCTGTTATCACACAGTAACGATCTTCACCAGAGGTCAGAGCTAAAACCTCCTGCTGATGACAGACAAAAGCATTCATATAACGAGCTTGTAGGCCAATTTTTTCAGTTCTTCTTCAGTTTGTTAGTGGCTGAGTATTTCTCTAGCTTGCACGCTCCCATCCGTTTTAAATGCATCGTGCTGCGAGGCATGGGTCAAAATCTCGATCCTTGATGTTCTTCTCCATCAGAATTTCTATCGTTGGCTTTTTCCAATACTATAATGTGAAGCTGCCCAATAAGCCTTTTCTATCTGCCTTTCTAATGCTTTCATGTCTTTTGATTTTCACATTCTTTCAATGTTTTCGATACGCTATATATCTGTTGTAAGTAAAAATGTAGGTTGGCTGCTTTCGTCTTATTTATGTTTTGGATTTATTATTTCATTTGTTTGTCAGTACACATCAAGTGTTCTTCATTTGTTGTCAGATCATTACATTGGGTTCTTAGAATTTTTCAGAAAAACCATATTTCTCTTGTCGCAGCCTCCAAAGATTGCTTGCGTAATGTTTAGGACTCCTTTTCAAGCACTAAAATTGGTTAATATGAAATTAATATGAAACAAATATAAAGGTATGTTATCAGGCACTCGCAGGAAATAAAGAAGTATTCAATTTATGTTTACACTGCGTCCAGATGGTGTCATTCGCATAGGGACAGCTATTGTGAACGTATGTTTGTTTTTCTTCTTTTCTCTTTTTCAAATCAGTTGTTTGTGCTTTCTCCTTTAAGCTGCAAACTTTTTCATAGGTTTTTTTTTTTAATGTTTGGGCTAAAAGTTAATCATCATTTTTTTACCATTACGCTCCTTAAGTAGCATGGTAGGCCACTTTTTACCTTACTGCCCCCCTTGGTATCCTCCCAACGATCCAGGAGGGCGGGAAACCGTACCACTTTGAACGATGCGGTTAGGCCGGTTTGTAATACAAACGTGTTCCAAAGGATTTCCTATAATTTTAAAAATTTATGATTATTGAAATCATTTCTCTTGGGTTGTCCCGTTCTCTGAAGCCAGATCTTTCTGTTATTTGAAGATTATGAGATGGTAAGCCGATTTTGGCCGTATTATGGACGAGTTGTCCATAGCAATACGCCGACCGCTTTATTTTTCACTCTACAAAATATAGTTTACAGTAAATCGACTATTTCATTAGAATTGCTTTCGGTGAACGTGGATCAGAACTTTTTGAACTATAGGCACAGATTTTTCACACGGACAACTTCCTGGCAGTTTGCCTTGGCCCCCTTTGCCAGTGCCCCAGGCACAAATTTCGGCAGCACATGTATTGTTAACTCGTTGGATAGAAAAGATAAATTGTGTCAAACCAAAGTGCTATTGTTCTCAGTCGTCTTAATTTCTGTTGGTGTCTGTGGGGTTTACTAGGGAGGACATCGTTATTTTTGGGTCCCGAATAATGTTGCGTGACACACGCTGTGGCCTCGAGGGTACCTTTTTGTAGTCAGCATGTGGCGTGCTCCGATTACAAGGTCAGACGGAAATATGAGAAACATCAGTTCCTGTGGTGAGATTATATTATGGGGGCGTGGGCACATTGTTGGCGATACGGATGGATTTAAATATTTAGCCTGTGTTTGCAGTACTGTACTCGAAGGATCACCCTGGCCAAACGACTGTCTTATGATGTATATTATGCTAAACCCTGTACCTTGATATTCCCTTGTCATAGTTCTTTTGTATTTAATTTCAGAGTTCTTTGTTTTCAATTGCAGGGGTATACCTACTTCGTCGTTGTACTTAATTGCAGTGGGCAGACCTATTTCTTTTGTATTCTATTGCATGCGTTTCTTGTTCTTCATTGCAAGAATACGGGAAGTAGCAGTTACCGGTTATAAGGGCATTTTGCTTTCCCATAGTCAGTTATGACTGAAGGGGCTATTATTATTAGTGTTCTTCATTGCAAGAATATTTTCTTGGTATTCACTTGCATGATAATCCTACTTCTTTGTATTTCATAACACGAATCCTTATAGGGCTAACTTCAATTGCATGAGTAATTCTTTGCACTTCATTGCGTGAGTTACTTCCGTGTATGGTATTGCTTGTGTACTTCTTTGTTTCTTCATTGCATAGTACTTATTTGTATTTGTCGTGAGAAATTCTAATCCACATATTAAAGTAAAATGTTAAAGCCTAACGAATAAATTCAATAAAAAGGAAAGAAGAATGGTAAAGAACAGTGCTGTCACAATGACTGTACTCAGCATACACGCTTCTGCAAATTGTAACGTTTCACGTTTGATAAACGTGCCTACTGCAGCATACACGCTTCTAAGAAAACGTGTTGTACTGCTTAAGAAAAAAAGAGATACGCAAGCTGACCTATATTTAAAATTCCATTCATGTCATTTTATACACTACGTTACCATAAACGAACAGACAGATGAACTTAGGATAGAAAGAAAGGGAGGGGCTGAAAGCCGGAACGCATGCAACACTAACACGCGTCTCGCTATACAATTACTACCATCACGCGTGTAAGGCCACATGCACTAACTTTTTTTCAAATCGACAGTGATAAAAAACACTACCCATACGAGAGTTAGGTTTTAAAACTTACAAAATGCTTATTGGGAAAGATGACATTATACTGGTTTACGTTTGAAAACATGACAGTACCCAGACACCACATCGATCGAAGTGAACGGGAGGTAGAAGAAAATGCATATTTTGAACGCAGCCCCTTAGCCCCATAAAATTTATATATTTGGGTTCCTTAGGACTTGCTGACAAATAATATGTTAAGTGTTACGCAAATAGTCTAGGAATTAACAAATTCTAGCCAAAAGAAATAGTGAGGGTGTCAGACAACACCAAAATCAGAATCGCTCAGTGGCAGATTTTGAAGCCACCATTGTACGGGAAATAGGTCCCCATGTTAAATCCTATTTGATTGGATAGAAGTAAATGTAAGGCTAAACACGATTAGTCGGGCTACAAATACTATTTTTTTGTTGTTAGGGGAAACAGTAGTAAGGTACTTTTTTGAAAAGCTGTGTAAACATGGCACGATTGGTTAGACCCGCCAATATAGGCAATTAGAAGCGTCAGTTCAGCACCACATTTTCAAATAAACTTTCTAAAGCAACAGTGCGTTGAGATTCAGCTTATATTTTTCTAAATAAAAGCCTGAGACAGCGGCAGGTCGGATTTTGTGCCATATTCATTGCCAGTCAACGTAATTGTTTATTATTTCCATGAATTGTGGTAAGATTGAAATATTTGATATCTTTTTAATGAAAATTGAATGTAAATTGATAATTTATGTCTGTATATGTGTGTAGTTCAGTAGCGAACATTAGGCAAAGCCTATATATTGCTCCAACCTGAACAGAAGGTGTCGGAGAAAAGTAAAACTGCATGGAATTGCCAAACAATACACTGACACCTATCTTATTGACTAGAAGGAACTAATGCTGGAATTGCAGAGGCGTAGTAACCATTAGGGAGTAGTATACTGGTGTAAATTGTTTCAGATGAAGATAGCAGTTGGCCTATCTTTCTGAACTCAGTGTTTGTTATGTATTGTGTTCAATCTGGAAATAGATTATAAATTAGTTATGAAATAGGAGGTACAACCTTCTTGTTTCAGGGACCGTGGTCCTAAAGTTATTGAGCAGCACCTGGTCTGAGCTTTGCTGAATCTAGAGGCTGACAGCATACTCCTGGGTCCAGATAGTGACCAGTGAGGTGTCTCCAGAACAGGGAAGCTATCGAGCAGAGGAGTCTTTTCCTGCCGCCATCACGAAAGATAAGCTTCTGTGGCCAGAGGAGCTCAACATTGTGTGTACCCCTCTAAAATTAACATTATAATAAAACAGAGGGAAAATACATTGTGTAAATTGATAGGGACTGTGACTTTTTCCCCATACTATACAATTCCAGGATAAACAAACACTTGAAGTCATGATGACAAATAACAACATAGCTTGAAAAACAAAACCAGTATTACCTCATAGTACTACTACACAACTGACACACATAGTATAATATTAATAAAATATGTCACTACAAGGTTCATATTTATAAATTCTGTACATATAAATTGTGATTACATTTGATTGTGATTCCTGGTTCACTTTGTAGTTGAATCAGGATATATATATTAGTGAAAGTAATTAATACATATATATTTGAAATTTTACCAGTGACTCATTTAAGATAGTCTTATAGAGTGTTAAATGTGTGTGAGTGTCACAGTGTTGTCAAGTGTGGTGGAATAAATTAAATTGTTTTATCTGTCTGTTGTTGTTGTGACTTTACACTTCATCATTTTACATAACCCCATAATTCAACGTAGTCATCATCAACGACATTTAAAGTCCATCACAATTTTCCAGAATAATTCTGACTGAGGTATAAATGTGGTAGCAAGTAAGGTTATCTGTAAAACACTACACCTATTAGATACAGATACCTTCACAGCTGATCTCAGTCAGTACACTAAGTCCCCTATAAATATTTATATCATCCCACTTTACCACAGTATTCCATTGCATGAGGTTTTTTTTTTTAATTTTCCCGCTTGGTAAACCTTGGAGATTTCATCCTAGTTTACCCCAATTGCTACACCTTGAGCTTGTGGTGGAAACGGTTGATGTGACTTATTGGTCCATGAGTTATGTCTATTGAACCCTTGTGATCCTACAACGGCTCCTTGTAGATTGAATGAAATAAGCCGAACAAGTCATGAGAAAAAGGCCAGACGAAGATGTCACCTCCGGTTCTTCATGTTAGGGATGGTTACAGAAATTGTAAGCGTCCAATTGACAGAGTGGCTAGAGCACTGGTCTCTCGCAGCAAGGGTGCCAAGTTCGACTCATGGTACCGACATGCTTTAGTCTACTGAGTTGTAAATGGATACCTGACAGAGTTAGGGAAGGAAAATGCAGCGAGGAAGGGAACTGGTCACCCCACCTCTCAATGCTGGACCTAGTATGGGGAAGTCTCTAACACTTTACTCCCCTACGACAGTAACTGCTATGGGACTACCTTTACAGAAATTGTAACTCCATCACAATAAAACACCAGTTTCCATTCATGAAGTATCTTTACAACGAGAGGCTCCTAACGCAATCAGATTTAACTTAACTTCCAGACCTTCACCTACAATTACAGTCGTCGCGTCCTTTGTGTTAGTGGCCAGACGCAGTAATAAACATAGGTCTATGAAAGAGAATATGATTGTGAGGGAGAACGGCTCGATGAAAGACAGTAGGTCTGTGAAAGAGAACAAGTTTATGTAAGAGAACTTGTCTGTGAAAGAGAACGCGTCTTTTGGAAGCAAACAGGTCTATGGAAGAGAAACGGGTCTGTGGAGGAGAACAGATTTATGGGAGAAGACAGTCTGTGGAAGAGAACAAGTATGTAAAAAAGAAAACACGGCTATGAAAGAAAGCTAGACAGTAAGCAGTGCAGCTGAAGATTACATTTAGTTAAGATGGATGTGACATATCCTCAGGAAACATTAGTCATTACAGACAAACATGCCTTCGACAGGACCCGCAAGGAAAGAAAAGAATGGGTTGGTCAACGAGAACCTGGATAAGAACTATAGAAGATGAAACCATACACGCATATAATAATACGAGAGCGGGGAAAGGTGTGTTCATGTTTTAGACGCACCATCACAGCAGGTAGACGATGGAATTGGGTTGGCCACATCATCAGAAGAGACCATGACACCTTCAACAGAACTGCCATGCTATGGACTCCAGCAGAAACGCGAAAGCGAGGCTGGCCAAAAGCTTCCTGGCGGAGAACTGTGGATGCAGAGATGCAATGCATGAACCAGAGCTTGGGCACCACGCGAAGAATGACTCCCGACCGAAGAAAGTGGAGACAGTTTGTTGCTGCCCAACAAGACGACACCAGGCGTGATGGTCACTGATTGCTTTGTCAGTCAGCGACCAAGGACCAACGAAGAAAGATGTCCGTGATACTAGTCAACGCAGTTTACCCGTAGCAAAAAATGAACCACTCATCATCATCGTACCCTTTTTTGAGTATAGAATCACCAATACAGATGACCACCTTGAGGATGCCTACACCAAAGCACAGACAGTTGCACAGCGGTGGTTTCTTCATCAGTTTATTTCACACGATGAGGTTGGCAGCCCCATGCACAACCTCACGTTAAATCGCTTTTACGACATACCTGAGAGAGCAGCATACTCTTTGTTTATCTCCTCAGAGACTCCATGAAAACATCACGGTGCGTGATGAAGACATGGTCAGTCAATAATCCCGTGCCGACAGAATATGATCTGGCAGTCTGCCAGTGTAATCAGCTGTTTATGCTATTCCATTATGATTTATATCATCGAGTGCCGTAATTATTCTCGTAAATCCATCCTGTGATCATTCACATGCAGTTATTTGAATAATTATTTACGTAATGCTCGTTTGGCCGTACTTATCGAGGATATTACGAGAAGCGTCTGTGAAATGTGTTGCAGCCGTTATTTCGATTACGTCGTGTTCGGCGTAGATAAAATAATATATTAATGCATGCTTCTGGTAAGCGAAGACTTCACCCTGTATAAATGCAGACGTTTGTTCAATCGTTCATTCGTTTAATAGCTAGGCTTAACTTTCTATTTTATTTTACCTGTCTTGTAAATTAAGTTAACCAGTGGCGTAACTACCGCCCGGGTGGGCTGGGCAAGTCTCGGTGGTCACAGCACCGAGTGGGCCCCAGAAAGTAGTAGTGGAAAGAGAACTTTCACATTTATGTGCATGTTTGCAAACAAATTTAGATAGCATTGACGTATTTGATGCTGTATCGCTATCAGCTTTTCTGTATTTCTTGTCCTCGCCACAGCGAGTAAGTTTCGGCATATAAGAAGGTTCTTTTTAAAAATTCAAGCAGATCATATCACAGATTATTTGGTTCTTTATAGTAAGTTCCAAAATTAATTTTTAAAACTAACAGTAATTATAAGTAAGCAGTATGCATTTTGTGTGTGTGTGTTAAATAACAGATTTCCCGTATTTTGATTATGGTTGTTGAGACTATATACACTTAATTTGTGCCTGGGGCCCGTTATATTGTAGTTACACGTTGTAAACAAACTAGAGAAATATGTGGTAGACGCGGCAATGATTCATTTTATGTGTGCAGGTGTTGTTACTGTAGCGAAAGGTTTTTAAGAGTATAGTTGTCAATGTAGAACAGACAAAGAAGTCAGTCTGAAAAGACTATTGTCCCAATGTCAGAAAAGAGCACTGGTATCACAGGAAAGTCACGGCTGTGAAGGTCTCTGCTTCAGATAGTATTCAGATTAAAGTCAGAGCCTAAGATGCCACCTTTGCTATGAAACTTACGTATGATAAGTAACAGATTCAGTAAAATTCAAAATTGCAATAATATAAAATTGATGTCATATGAATACAATTTCTTAATCATTTATTATGTACATCTATCTTTTGGTATCTTCTTATGCAATTACAAATGATGGAAGATGATGAAAGTGAATGAAAAAAAAAATTAATTTCACATGTATATATAAAGTTAAGTTGAAAGTATTTAGACAACAAAGTCCTTGTTGAAATCTTCAAATAATTAAAATGTTCTTTCAATTTCCTTTAGAACTAAACGTCACTTGTCTTGACTCCTGAAATAGAACAGTTTATCATCACTACACTTAGGTATTTCTTTTGATCTTTTCTTTTGACTCTCACAGGGGTTTATGCATATTCGCATATATTTTACTCAGCTTCAGTGTTCTGATACAGCACTTCTGGTCTACACTAGTAGTATTTGCAGCAGTTGGTTTTTGACTCTGCACTAGGCTAACCCACACCTGAGGGAGTCAGTGCATGAACAGAATCACACCGAGGTGCTCCTTATTGTTGAAGTGAGGCTCGAGTGGATTTCAGTTCGAGATCCTGCTGTTCCAAACCAGAACAGTAACCTGTAACAAAGTGTGACATGTGGCTAACCTTTGGTTGTAATGGCCCACAAGTCTACATGTTAGTGAGTGAAAGTGTTCAGCGTTATGCACGTGAACGTATGTATGACACAGTGATCTGTTCTATTGGCAGTATAACATAATCATGACAGGTGCCTAACTGTAATACATTTTCATAAATAAATAAAATACACTGTGCAAATCATGATGCTGCAGTCGCCTTCTACAGTTATAGTAGCTTGCAGTCATCTATAAAAGTATTCCTATTGATTAAAAGCTTTTGAACACTCCTGAGTTTCCATTCCGGCTTCACCTTGGGTAAGTATCGTGTTCGTTTCGTCACCCACAAATTAAATTCCAGTTTAGTCCTTACAGGTCGATTAAACTTATCTAACCTGAAATGAAGTTGAATGTACGAGTATTTACAATATATATACTTATAAACCTACATACTCTCTTAAGATGGTTCAGAAGTTCAAGCAGGACTGAGGAATTGGTGATTATTTGAACTGCCCGGCTTGTAGATGAAGAAATAAGCTTTCCAGTCACGTTGGCTTGGTTTTAATTTGTATTAGTATTTGTTCATTTTGAGTTATTGTCCTTTTTTTTTTTTTTTTTTTTTTTTTTTTTTTTAACCTTGTTGTTTTTCCTTGTCCTATGAGTAGTTAGTTTTTTGTTAATGCTTTGTTAGTTCTTGTTGCTTAATTTCTATTTAGTTGGATGTTTTTCCTGGAGTACTAACCTTATATGTTTTCCTTTGTTTTATGTATGTATCTTTTAAGTATTGATTGGGCATCTCTTGGTTTGAAAAAACTACCGCTTGCTTTTATACGTTGAGCGCAGTATGAGAGAGTACAGTGCCAACTGCAGTCTAAATGTTAGCTTTTCTCGCTGATCTGGGGAATCTGTGCTTAGCATGATCCATAACACGTGCTCGTTCTGCTCAACCAGATTATGGTTCCTTTCATCCATATCTCCTTTTATTTGTACGACCGTTAGCTTCAATTATGTATATGGTTGTCAGTAATTGGTGTTGTCTTCGATTTATTATTAATTTCTGAAGTCGATCGATACAACAGTTTTCATCATGCTGACACCTTTACCTTCGATTATCTCCACAGCGAAATAACGTAGCAACTTTTCTTTTGACATGAATATAGTTGGTCTTCTTCTTCAACATACGAGACTAATATCATGTCTTTCCGTCCAGCCATTCTCTTTTAATCCATCTAAGTCTACGTACTCTTATGCACAATCTCTCCCTTTGTTTATACGCCATCGTGACCGGCTCGTCGCAAACGAGCGTTCGCGGCTTCTGATTGTCTGCCCATATTTCCATTCTTTCTATCATAACAAGGCATGGTTTCATTACGCTACTCGCCTGTCTCGTAAATATGCACAGAATGTACTAAAGTCCTGTATATAACAAAGCTTACATTGTAGCGGCTGTTAGAGGTTTTTTATGCTAGTTTATTAGCGCATTCTTGGATTCTTTAGTGTTGTATGCAAAGTGGGCAAATTTCAGATGTCATGAGATGGCCCATACTTTCAGCGCAGAAGGTGGTCAACAAGAGAACGATCTTCGGGCTACTGTTCACACCGCCTCCTTCTGTTCTTATTGCCTTACTTCCCCCTCCAAAAGAAATCAATCAACAACCATCACTCACACCGATTACCCGTTGTCTCTTTTCGGCGATCCAGAAAATTAAACAAAATAGCCGTTGAGACCGCCAATGACCTTCCATTGACCCATACGTGAACCTGCTTCACCTTATCAGCATAGTCAGACAGTTTTCAAATCATCCGAGTATCGTTCTGCCAGATAAAAGGGGACTGCTGATGGTGAATATGTTCGTACACTACTTACTAGAATCTAAATATCATTAAATGTAGACAGCTATATAGTTTAAAATAAGAAAACAAGATTGAATAGCCAAATAATAAAATAAATAATTTTCAAACTATAGTGTCAAAGAATTCTTGTTTTATGACCGAAACTGTGAGAGACATAAAAATGGCAACCAAAAAAAAATAATAACTGGCTAAAAAACACACTTAGGAAACCTGTCGATTAACAAGGCAACCCTTGTTAAGGAATCCCCCAGGTAAGGGAAGTAAGGGGCAGTCCCGTTGGAGATACTGCCGTATGGGAGTGAAGTGGTATAGACTTCCCAATACTAAGTCCAGCTTTATGATGTGGGGTTGGCCAGTTCCCTTTCTCGTCGTCTTTGCCTTCCCTAACTAAAATGCAGAGTCAAGTACCCATTTACACGTGGGTGGACTGGCGCGTAACGCTACCAAGTTTCGATTCCGTTAACTGTAACCGCTTAGCCAATCGAACGCTGTAAGAGAAGTAGTCACACAAAGTACGTCGCTCGCTGATGACGTCACTAAAAAGTAAGCAGAAAGGCGCTAACCTCATTGGGTCCCGCCAGGCTGTGAATGTGCCGGACCACCATATGCTACTGATGGTCACCTCCTGAAGTAAAAGGTCACGGCACATCGGCAAAGCACAAGAGTTACTTCAAAGATGCCCAACATGTGAGCAACAGAGGAAGTAATACGTATGGCCGCCACTAGTGTACCATACCTGGAAAAACTATGGAGATACAAATATCCCCAAGCTGACCACTACTATCTTTGGAAGTATTCAAGTAGACGTCTGAGAGTGCACGAAGAAAGAAGAATACAGAGAGAAAAAACACACGGTGAAGAGAACTGGTGACATAAATGAAAATGATGAAGAAGATATAGAAATATCTTGAGCTGATGACGCGTGACGCGAGAACTTAGCACACGTTTGTTGAAGACCCGTGCTCGCTAGGGAGCTAACAAGTAGTGAATGAACGAATGAAAATGAAACGCCGGATAATGGTGCATAACTCTGTTTTGTAAACTTTTCGAACCTCCTGCTACTGTCATATCGACGTTCTTAAGCTTGGGAGATTTAAGCTGCACCTGGATGTGTGCACTATATAATTGTTTATTAGATCAGAAGCGAAGGCATAGTACAGAGTTAGGAGCTGACATCTCAAATTTAAAACATTATTTGACTGATAAGCTCTGAGACTATCGGTCTAGTGACCAATTTATAGTATGGACAACCTAACTCAGTCTATAACGGGTCAAATAGACAAGGCAGATAGTCTAGGCATGGTGAAACAGACAAGGCAGATAGCTTAGGCATGGATTCGTTTAACTCGAAAAGACAAGGCTCACTTGGAAGTGTCTTTCAAACTTAATGTAAAGCTCCTTGCTATAGTTCTCACAATTAACCGGAATCTGGACTTCTGCAAACGAGTTACGACGCGCACCAGACTCGGAACTAACGATTGTTGACTTTTTTTTTTTTTTTTTAAGGCTTCACGGCCAGCTTTATGGGAGTTTGAGTTATTTGCATGATCTTTTCTTTATTTCTCTTTTTCTTTTTCTTTTTTTGACCTTATTGTGGGCTGCCTAGGGCACAGAACGAACTCTTTGTCATTTTCTTTGTCTTTTCGTGCAAAGATGTAAGTGCACAGCTACACATTAGAATTATTGCTTTATAATATTTCACTCTAGACTGTAGACGGTATCAGTATAATATTTCACTCCATTAGACAGTATTGCTTTATAATATTTCAATCTAGACTGTAGACGGTATCAGTATAATATTTCACTCCATTAGACAGTATTGCTTTATAATATTTCAATCTAGACTATAGACGCTATAATATTCATCAGTATAATATTTCACTCCATTAGACAGTATTGCTTTATAATATTTCAATCTAGACTGTAGACGGTATCAGTATAATATTTCACTCCATTAGACAGTATTGCTTTATAATATTTCAATCTAGACTGTAGACGGTATCAGTATAATATTTCACTCCATTAGAATTATTGCTTTATAATATTTCAATCTAGACTGTAGACGGTATCAGTATAATATTTCACTCTAGACTGTAGACGGTATCAGTATAATATTTCACTCCATTAGACAGTATTGCTTTATAATATTTCACTCTAGACTGTAGACGGTATCAGTATAATATTTCACTCCATTAGAATTATTGCTTTATAATATTTCAATCTAGACTGTAGACTGTATCAGTATAATATTTCACTCTAGACTGTAGACGGTATCAGTATAATATTTCACTCCATTAGAATTATTGCTTTATAATATTTCAATCTAGACTGTAGACTGTATCAGTATAATATTTCACTCTAGACTGTAGACGGTATCAGTATAATATTTCACTCCATTAGACAGTATTGCTTTTATAATATTTCAATCTAGACTGTAGACGGTATCAGTATAATATTTCACTCCATTAGACAGTATTGCTTTATAATATTTCAATCTAGACTGTAGACGGTATCAGTATAATATTTCACTCCATTAGACAGTATTGCTTTATAATATTTCACTCTAGACTGTAGACGGTATCAGTATAATATTTCACTCCATTAGACAGTATTGCTTTATAATATTTCAATCTAGACTGTAGACGGTATCAGTATAATATTTCACTCCATTAGACAGTATTGCTTTATAATATTTCAATCTAGACTGTAGACGGTATCAGTATAATATTTCACTCCATTAGACAGTATTGCTTTATAATATTTCAATCTAGACTGTAGACGGTATCAGTATAATATTTCACTCCATTAGACAGTATTGCTTTATAATATTTCAATCTAGACTGTAGACGGTATCAGTATAATATTTCACTCCATTAGAATTATTGCTTTATAATATTTCAATCTAGACTGTAGACGGTATCAGTATAATATTTCACTCTAGACTGTAGACGGTATCAGTATAATATTTCACTCCATTAGACAGTATTGCTTTATAATATTTCACTCTAGACTGTAGACGGTATCAGTATAATATTTCACTCCATTAGAATTATTGCTTTATAATATTTCAATCTAGACTGTAGACTGTATCAGTATAATATTTCACTCTAGACTGTAGACGGTATCAGTATAATATTTCACTCCATTAGAATTATTGCTTTATAATATTTCAATCTAGACTGTAGACTGTATCAGTATAATATTTCACTCTAGACTGTAGACGGTATCAGTATAATATTTCACTCCATTAGACAGTATTGCTTTATAATATTTCAATCTAGACTGTAGACGGTATCAGTATAATATTTCACTCCATTAGACAGTATTGCTTTATAATATTTCAATCTAGACTGTAGACGGTATCAGTATAATATTTCACTCCATTAGACAGTATTGCTTTATAATATTTCAATCTAGACTGTAGACGGTATCAGTATAATATTTCACTCCATTAGACAGTATTGCTTTATAATATTTCAATCTAGACTGTAGACGGTATCAGTATAATATTTCACTCCATTAGAATTATTGCTTTATAATATTTCAATCTAGACTGTAGACGGTATCAGTATAATATTTCACTCTAGACTGTAGACGGTATCAGTATAATATTTCACTCCATTAGACAGTATTGCTTTATAATATTTCACTCTAGACTGTAGACGGTATCAGTATAATATTTCACTCCATTAGAATTATTGCTTTATAATATTTCAATCTAGACTGTAGACTGTATCAGTATAATATTTCACTCTAGACTGTAGACGGTATCAGTATAATATTTCACTCCATTAGAATTATTGCTTTATAATATTTCAATCTAGACTGTAGACTGTATCAGTATAATATTTCACTCTAGACTGTAGACGGTATCAGTATAATATTTCACTCCATTAGACAGTATTGCTTTATAATATTTCAATCTAGACTGTAGACGGTATCAGTATAATATTTCACTCCATTAGACAGTATTGCTTTATAATATTTCAATCTAGACTGTAGACGGTATCAGTATAATATTTCACTCCATTAGACAGTATTGCTTTATAATATTTCAATCTAGACTGTAGACGGTATCAGTATAATATTTCACTCCATTAGACAGTATTGCTTTATAATATTTCAATCTAGACTGTAGACGGTATCAGTATAATATTTCACTCCATTAGACAGTATTGCTTTATAATATTTCACTCTAGACTGTAGACGGTATCAGTATAATATTTCACTCCATTAGACAGTATTGCTTTATAATATTTCACTCTAGACTGTAGACGGTATCAGTATAATATTTCACTCCATTAGAATTATTGCTTTATAATATTTCACTCTAGACTGTAGACCATATCAGTATAATATTTCACTCCATTAGACAGTATTGCTTTATAATATTTCAATCTAGACTGTAGACCATATCAGTATAATATTTCACTCCATTAGAATTATTGCTTTATAATATTTCACTCTAGACTGTAGACCATATCAGTATAATATTTCACTCCATTAGACAGTATTGCTTTATAATATTTCACTCTAGACTGTAGACCATATCAGTATAATATTTCACTCCATTAGAATTATTGCTTTATAATATTTCACTCTAGACTGTAGACTATATCAGTATAATATTTCACTCCATTAGACAGTATTGCTTTATAATATTTCACTCTAGACTGTAGACGGTATCAGTATAATATTTCACTCCATTAGACAGTATTGCTTTATAATATTTCACTCTAGACTGTAGACGGTATCAGTATAATATTTCACTCCATTAGACAGTATTGCTTTATAATATTTCACTCTAGACTGTAGACCGTATCAGTATAATATTTCACTCCATTAGACAGTATTGCTTTATAATATTTCACTCTAGACTGTAGACCGTATCAGTATAATATTTCACTCCATTAGACAGTATTCAGTATAATATTTCACTCTAGACTGTAGACCGTATCAGTATAATATTTCACTCCATTAGACAGTATTCAGTATAATATTTCACTTTTGACTGTAGACCGTATCAGTATAATATTTCACTCCATTAGACAGTATTCAGTATAATATTTCACTTTTGACTGTAGACCGTATCAGTATAATATTTCACTCCATTAGACAGTACTTGACTGTAAACCATATCAGTATAATATTTTACTCCATCATACAGTATTCAGTATAATTTTTCACTCCATCAGACAGTATTCAGTATAATATTTCACTCTAGACTGTAGACCATATCATTATAATGTTTCACTTCATCAGACAGTATTCAGTATAATATTTCACTCCATCAGACAGTATTCAGTATATAATATCTCACTCCATCAGACAGTATTCAGTATAATATTTCACTCCATCAGACAGTATTCAGTGTAATACGTCACCCCATCAGACCGTATTCAGTATAATCCTTCACTCTATCAGACAGTATTCAGTATAATACTTCACTCTATCAGACAGTATTCAGTATATTTCACTCCATCAGACATTATTCAGTATAATATTTCATTCCATCAGACTTTAGACAGTTTTTATATAATATTTCACAGCATCAGACTTTAGACAGTTTTTATATAATATTTCACAGCATCAGACTTTAGACAGTTTTTAAATAATATTTCATTCCATCAGACTTTAGACAGTTTTTATATAATATATCACCCCATCAGACAGTAGACACTTTTTATATAATATTTCACTCCACCGCACCTTAGACAGTATTCAAACTTGATATAATCGTCTTTTTATGTTATCAACTTGAACGTCCTTTCCTGGAATAATCTTAGAGTCGCTTCCGGTTGTACACTGTGAGCAAACATTGAATAACATTAACCTATTTATCTATTTTACACAAGGGAAAGAAAAAAAAAGGTACTGCACATCGGAAGAAAAAAAAAGCATACAGAGAGGAAAGAAAAGGTTTTAAGTCATCCTAGAGATTTGAACCCATGGCCCCGGACTGCAAAACTGCGTCATCAATTGAAAAAAAAATAGTCAGCTGCCATTTGTTTTTAATTGATATGTCTGTCTGCCTTTTCATACTTAATAACTACTGCAAATAGTATACTCGGGATACCGAAATGGTCGAATAGCACGATTTTTAAAAGTGTCAGGTACGCGAGAGAATTTATGGAACAAGGAGTCATCACTGTAGTTGGTCCTCAAGAATCCTGCACCAAAGCATTAATGTGCTGTTGCAACGGTACTTTCTGTAGGGTAAAGGTAAAGGGTCAAGGATCCCGTTACACGCCCATTGAGGCATATTGGGAATATGGTGTTAGGCCCATATTTTCTTGACCATCGGCACACTAGGGGTGATGTGGTCAACATCACGCCGGCCGCCTTAACCTTCCCAGAGTTGCTCTGGTACCCAATTCATGAGGCTGGGTCGACCCCTGGGACGTTTGCGGTCTAAATAATCCCACATGAACTGGGGATCGAACCATGGACCACTGAGCTCGAAAGCCAGTGCACTAACCACTGTTAAAAATTAATTTTAAAATATAACAAAACAGGCTTGCTGACTTACGACGGAGTCCTGGGAACGGAATCCCGTAACTGGAGGATAGTCTGTAAATGTTTAGTAGGGAATAAAGAAGTACAAAACTAGACTATAGAAGAAAAACAGAAGTTATGGGCTTACCGGGGACTCGAATCCAGGACCTTCCGAACGGTAACACCACCTCGCTACGGTAGTGAATCGCGACTGTCCGCCTTGTTAAACTAGGCACCACAAAAATAATGCTGGATGGTCCTAGGTTCGAGTCCTCGATAAGTCTGTCACTTCTCTTGTTTTTCTGTTGTCTAGTTTCTACTTCTTTATTCCCAACGAGTGCCTGTTATTACCTGTTTATGTGTATTTATTTAATGTTCACATGTCTCGCGGTTCTCTTTTTATTTACTAGAAAAGATCCTGAAAAAATATGACAGGGGAGAGAAATTTAGACCTTCAAGTTTGAAGCAAACAAGATTTAACCAATCTTAATGTATTTAACTAGTGATGTAGACTTGGAACGAGTGGGAAAATGGAAGTTGTAAAGTAAATGAAAAAAAAGAAAAAACAGAATAAAAGCTATTAAAACTGAAGGAAAAAGATAGGAGGTGGTGGTGAAAAAATAGCATTTCTTCTACTCCTAAAGCATCAAGGGACAAAGATTGTCTGATTGATCTGATGCACTTTGGCAGCTTGGGCTGAGTGAATCAAAGTGCTGGTCGTGATTTATAGTCACTGGCTCTGACCATTTGACCGTTGACTGAACGGGAGCTTTCGTGGTCAATCGCACCGGACTCGGACCGTAGTGGGATAATGGAGTTGTGTCCTTGGGTGATGTAGTCAGGGAAGGCACGATATCTTCTGTTGGTCTCCTTTGATTGATTGGAAAGTCGTGTTTTATTACTTTATGTGCAAGAAAATATTGACATCGTCTCGTGTCATGTCTATCACAACCCTCTATGTTTGTGTGTGTTGTTTTCCTCATACAAAATTGCTGTGAATTGATGTAGCACATTAGTATCGGCAAGACTCGGACTGCAAGAATACATACTGTCAGAGGCGGATCTACTATGAAGCTTAAGCTTCAGGGTCCCCGAGTCCAGTTTTCTCTATAATACGTTTCTTTCCCATTCATCATCATCATCAGTTGCCATCTCCACAACGAAGGTTGGCTGTAATGGATCTCCAACGTCTTCTGTCTCTTGTCTTGGTGGTGCACTCTGATAGACTCTTTCCTGTCCATCTCTTGATGTTGTCTTCCCACTTATAGCGCTGTCTTCCCCTTGCACGTTTGCCTTCAACTCTCCCTTCTGTTATGGTCTTCTGCAAGGTGTTATGCCTTTTTATGTGGCCAAAGTATTTTAGCTGTCGAACTTTGACCTCCCTCATTAGTTCTCTTTTCATACCTAGATTTTCTAGGACCTCCTTATTTGTTTTCATCTCTTTCCATGAGATACGCCCCATTCTTCTATATATCCACATTTCAAGAGCCTCAATTCTTTCTTCCAACTGCTTATTCATCGTCCATGTTTCTGCACCATACAGAAATGCAGAATATATATAACACTTTATGATTCTCAGTTTTAATTTGTGAGATAACTGTTTGGATGTCAGTATATGTTTCATGTTGTTGAATGTAGCTTTGGCCATTCCTATTCTCTTCTTGATTTCTGTTTCACATCTGCCATCTTCTGTTATTATATGACCGAGATATACGTAGCTCTTGACTTGTTCCAGGATTTCCCCAATTACGCTTATCTTTAATGTGGGTTTATCGTATGTTTTGCTAATTATCATAGTTTTTGTTTTCTCAATATTAATGTCGAGTCCATATTCCTGACTTATACTGTTCACTTGCTTCACTAGTTCTTGTAACTCCTGTTCGCTTTCAGCTAACAACACGGTATCATCTGCATATCTAAGGTTGTTTATTGACCTTCCACTGATGTTCAGTCCTGGTATTTCTTGTATCTGTTTGAAAATTTTTTCGGTGTATAAATTAAATAGGCAGGGGGACAGCACACAACCTTGTCTGACACCTCTTTTTATGTCAATGTATGGTGAATAATTCCTTCCAGATCTTACTGTGGCAGTTTGCTCCCAATAAAGGTTACTGAGTATTCTTATATCTTTTCCATCAATACCTATGTCTTCGAGGCATTCAATTATTTTCTCATGATGGACTCTGTCAAAAGCCTTCTTATAGTCAATGAAGCACATATACATACTTTTTTGGACCGCTGTATATTTTTCTGCTAATATTCTTAAGCAAAATATTGCCTCTCTTGTTCCACTGTTCCGTCTAAAACCAAACTGCTCTTCCTGGATTTCGCTGTCTACTTTACTTTTTATTCTTTCCTGTATGATTTTGAGCAGTATCTTAATTGCATGACTCATCAGGCTGATTGTTCTGAAGTCTGAGCATTCTGTTGCATTTGGTTTTTTGGGCAATGTTATAAAAACTGATGTCTTCATGTCGTGTGGTATATATCCTGTATTGTATACATCGTTGCATATTTCTGTGATTGTATCTACACCAAAGCTCTCCAGAGCTTCTATCATTTCAATTTTTATGTTATCCATGCCTGCTGATTTTCCTTTTTGTATCATATGAATGGCATTCTCTACTTCTGATCTGAGAATGTTTGGGCCTTCATTAGAATCTGGTGATGGTTTTTTTACCTCTGTTGTCCTCGAATAATTCTTTTACGTATTCTGCCCATCTGTTTGATATGTCTTTCTCATCAAGTAATATTACACCATTTTTGTTCTTGATACAGCTTCCTCCTTGTGCAAACCGTGACCGATTTGATAATTTCTTTATTTCTTCATGCATATCTCTTGTCCTGTGCTTTGCTTCCAAGTCTTCTATTTCCTTGCATTTTGTTTCTATCCACCGTTCTTTTGCTTCTCTACACATAGTACGTATGTCATTGTCTATTGTTTTATATTCTGGAGTGTTTTTTGCTTTCTTTCTTTCGGTCATTTTATTCAAGATGTCATCTGTCATCCAAATTTGATTTTTCTTAGACTCCTTTTTAGGTAAATTTGCATTTGCTGATTGTATGCTTGTTTTTAAGCATTCCCATTTTGCGGTTTTTCCCATTCACTCAACTTTAAAAAAAAAAAAAAAAAAAAAAAAGTGGCCTTTCCAAGAGTACAAGCTTCGGAGCCTCAAAAATGTAGATCCACCACTGCATATTACTTACTTTCCACTCTTGCCGTGAAGCGTAGTGGGAACTGAAGCTAGCTTTCTTAAGCATAGTGTGTCGTACTGTCTGCTGTGAGTCCGTGTTGTTGTAGGATTTCTATTATGTTGTATGTCTGTCTGCCTGTTTGTTTTACCTGTGTCCTGAAACCAGATGCTCTACTATTGTAAGCTTGTATTGGTAATTGACCGGACTTCATTCTAGTATGATGACCAAACCAATTAACTTTCTATCTCTCTGTATACTTGATGCAGGATTTTGTTCCTACAAAATATTTATAATATCATTACTTTTCGTTCTATCTCTCCTAGTAACATTGATGGCTTTTCTTAAGTCTCTTATCTCACAAAGTGTGATTGTCCTCTCCTGTAATTTGGTCTGGGATTAATTTTGATAGCAAGAGTTAGATTTTCCGACATCCTCAATGGCCTTTTTAGCTGCACACGAATCTCTTTTTCATGACTGTAATATGAGATCTAGTCCTGTTTAAGTTATAAAATTGGGCGTGCATGATCCTTTATTGTACTTGGCACACTCTTTTTTACTGTTCTCACTTGTTGATTATTAGCTGGAGGTTATTAAATTAATAAAAACAATTTTTTTGGTTAATTTAAATTTATGTGGCTTATGGCAATCCTCTTATTGTATTTAGTGGTAGTCCATTATATGCTTCCATCTGACAGGTTCGGTTATTTTGAACGATGAAAAAACGCTTACTTCCCAGTCAATGCCATTAGATGGTGTAGAATAAGTTTTTTCTGCCTCTACGTATTGTTTCATCCTGCACTGTTCCTATGAGTATCAAAGGAAACGAAGATTAGGAATACTGCTCGTATGCATGTCGTAAGAGGCAACTATTATGATATTGTGAATGGGACTGGCAACTGTATCACATGAAACAAATATCAACAGAAATCACTACTGCAATTGCACGTGTAGTTTTTAAGCACAGGGGCACATGCTTCATGCGATTGGACCCCAGGTGAGTGGCAGGCCCATGCTCCTTTGGAAGCAAACACGCATTGGGAGGAAGGAGGAGGAAACCGTTGTTTTTTTTTTTTCATCTCCTGGCGTTCGCTCCTATCACTTCTATCAAATACGATCTACATGTGCGCGACGGCTGGACTAACGAAGAGTGGCGGAAGAATCTTGTAAGATCAACGAGATTTGAAATACAGCATGTGTGGCACACACGTGTGTGGTACATGCAGTGCATTCTCTTAATGCCGGCAGGAACTTGTCAGTCAAGATGGAAAAGATAGGAGCTCACCATGTAAATTTCTGTTGCTGGCGAACGTTAACGTTAGAAGATAGATTCGACTAATGTATTGTACTTCTAAGACGACTAGAAAAAGAAAAAAAAAAGATAAAAGCAATATCCTTGTAGTCGACATTACAAAGATAATACTCACAGGCCCTACGAGTGAGGGTGGGGAGGGAAGACCAGCAGGGCCATTTGGTTGGGGGGGGGGGGGGGGGGGAAGAGAAACTCACCTCAGCCAAATTGCATGATCTTCCATGCCTTTCTTTACATTAAAATATTTGTTTACCTCTCGTCTTAAACATTGCGGGGACCTTACAATGTGAAATGGCCCGGGCCTAATCTCAGCTGTTACAGAGTCTGGATACTCGATAACGCGTTAATAATGATTAGCTCGAGTACAGTTAATTTTCTTATACTGTGAATCTTATTATTAACTTGTGATTGTTAGGCGGGCGGGAACGATAAATTCATTGGCGCTGACGACTAACAAAACCGGCGCTGTCGTATCACCAGTAGTTTGCTGTAATGTACCCCTGAATGTCTTCATTTTAGTAAAATTTTAAAAATATTTTTTTTTAAACTAGTTTTATTAAAAATTACCAGAGCTTTATATATTTATTTGAAATCTTTGATGTACACTAAAAATTATTGTGTTCCGCTCATCGCGGAGAGATGAAACGTTCATTGCTGCTCCTTGTGTACATTTTAATCTTTCAAGTTTTGACCGGCAGTGACCCAGCCGATGTTACAGAATGACTAAAACAATGTAAAATACGGTGAAAATAACAAGTAACGGACATAATAAACAGTGTTTCATATTTGAAGGGGCGGGAGTCGAATAGTGAACAGTGAAAGCTGACTAAATCAGTGTGATTATTCAAACAATTAGGTGAGCGAGTCTTTTCTTTTAAAACACAGCTCTAGTAATGACAAAATTTACCTTAGGTATTTAAACTTAATAACGTATATTTTATATAAAGATGAATTTCTCTTAACGGAGTTGTCAACAGTTCCGAACAATTAATTGTCATTTATGACTTAAATAATAAAATACAAAGTAAAAGTAAAGCTAGTCCCTTAGGCAGATACTGCTGTAGGGGTGTGAAGTGTTAGAGACTAGGTCCAGCATCGAGAGGTGGGGTGACCGGTTCCCTTCTTCGCTGCCTTTTCCTTCCCTAACTAAAAGAGTAGAGTCAGCCACCCATTTCCGCCTGAGTAGACTGGAGCGTGTCGATACCTTGATTCGAGCTCAGCACCTTTGCCGCGAGAGACAAACACTCTAACCACTCTGTCAATCAGACGCAAAACAAGTACAGGAAAGAAAAAAAGTTTTAGGGAACACCGTTGCCGTTATTACCAAATACAGTAAAAAAAGCAGAAATAAATTGTCCATACATTCTGTTGCATACAATAAAAGTGGATTGCCAGTTATCATTATTCAGTAACTCGTCATATCGTTCACTAATGTATTACAGTATTTGTGAAGTGTATATTGATGATAACAGGTCATCCACTATTATTCTATGCAGTAGAATGTATAGACAAAGAAAAAAATAGGCCGTCTGCACCCTCATGCATGTCGTATAAGGTAGCTAATATGAGCAGCTGGCAGCTTCATCGTGCAAAACAAATTGACACAGCAACCACTGCTGCAAGAGCATGTGAATGCCCGGTGAAGGATTCTTACAAGGGTACCCGCTTGCAGTGGCGGCTCTATTCTTTGTAAGGGGCGCAAAGGGAAATGATGATGCTAATGAATAGAATGTATGAAACGTTTATTTTCTGCTTTTAAAATTTCATTTAGTAACAAAATTAAAAGTTATCCCCTGCAACATATTTCCCCCTCACTTGTTTTAAATTTAAATTATTCGAACTAGAAAGTGGTGGAAAAACAAGACGTCGATGTAACGGATAACAACAGCGTAACCAGGTCGTGAACTGACACAGATTGAACTGCTAAGCCGCCGAGTGGCTCTCGTATCTGCGGACCGCTTGGCGAACTAGGTCAGACTGGCTACCTTTTGATTAAAGACGTCTTAGTAAGGCGAAGACGCGCGTGCTCACTGCAAATGTTTATGTGTTCTTATTGACACTGGACGGGAGCCCAGATTATAGAGTCAACGTGGCGCTGTTACCATTCAACTCAGTGAAGAATTTTTAGATTTGTAGTATAAATGATGGTAAACATTCTGTTTGAATAAACTAAAGCAGAAAGGTTCCTATTTCTCGAATATTTCTAAATACGGGCCGTAGCCTATTCAAGTGTTTATATTGTTCTTAGGTCTTGCTTTCTTTCTCTTCTGTTTTCGTTATTTTGTCCCTGACGAAGGCTTTGCGGTCGTAACGTAGGCAGTTATTTTTTTCCTTTTATCTTAGCAAGACACATTACCTACTTTCTTATACTCCGTTGAATGTTTCTACCACTCATTCTTCCTCAATCACCCCTACCATTTTTTTCTTAGTCTAGTTGCATGTTTGTCTTCCTGTTCTCTAAATTCTTTGAACTTTGATCAGATTTCACTTTCAGTCTTTGTTTTAAAGTATCAATGAAGGAATGGTCAGTTTTGAGCTGCTGCAAGGTAGTAGCAATGGCATTTCTTGAAAAACACACAAGGAAGAGACGGGGAAGGGTAGAAGGCTATACGGGAATCGAATCCGGTCATTCTGTCTCCCCTGCGTATGTGTTATTACCCCTTCAGTGCGGAGCTCTCAGATGCAACGTCCAGAAAGATGGTCGAGTGAAAGAGTGGTTAGAGCTCTTGCTTTTGGAAGTAGAGTTGCCGGGTTCGAAACCAAACAGCGCCACGCAGCAGTATGTAAAAACTAAAAAAAAAATGGGTGTCTAACTCTGGTCTTGAGTTAGGGAAGGCAAAGAATAGCGAGGAAGGCAACCGGTCATCTTACTTCATAGAGTTTAGAATATGCACAGTGAAGTCTATCACGCTTCGCCCGGTGGGTAAAACATATGGAATTTCCATAACTTAAGATTTCAAGCACCGAAGCGCATCTTATTAGCGCACGTTAACTATCTATGTTTTTGTGTTATTGGGGATTTGGGGTCATTCGCCTTATGGTATCCGATGTGTATAGAGGAATTTCATTTAGCAGTGTGCCTTATATCAGTGTGGATCTATGTGGAATTGGAATGTACTAGTTGATCCAGAAGTAATGTTTGATGTCCGATTATGTATTGAAAGATCCTTATAGTGCGTTTCACAATGTTTGCCGCTGTTTAATATTCAATATCTCTGCAACCACTTGATCGTAATTGTTGCAACTTTGCATATGACCTAATGATCGTTATGTCCCGAGGGGAACATTTTTTTCCTCGTTAACAAACTTATGGTTTTAAATTTTATTTATTTAAAGTATACAAAATCGACCACCTCCTAGTCCAACCGTGTATTGAGAGGGCTTACCCCTTCATATTTGTGCGCTATTTCGATTTAACATCTTGAACGCAAGTTTACGTGATTTTTCCCCGTGTTACAGCTCACTATCGCACTGTTTTGAACATTACATTGATCCTTCCGGTGCGTTCAGTTACCGTTCTAATGATTGTGTATTTCAGTGCATAGGCGTATCTTGCGGTATTCTAGGTCTGTAATACAATGGGTATGAAAGTCAAGTTTCTTACACTGCATACAATGGCAGTGAAGATGTATAAATATTTATGCAGAGAAGCTAAGCGTGGTAAACTGCATCGGAGTCTCTCAAATCCTGAAATGAGAACTATTCACGCTTTGGGTTTAAGTAAACGCGCATTTCATCAATTACTCAAAGCTAATGGAATTTTCAGTTCAGTCAATACCAGGACGCAAGGAAGAAAGGAAGTAGTAGATAGTTTTGACAGGGATGTGATTAGAAGAGAGATTTGTAGAATGTTCAATTCCAAAGAAACTGTGACACTAAGAAAACTGAAAATTCGGTTGAGAACACACAATGACATTGATGTGTCGAAATCAACATTATGGAGAACTGTTAGAAGCATTGGCTTTACGTTTAGGAAGTACGCTAGTGGAAGAAACGTCATCTGCGAGAAGCCGCACTTAGTATCTATGAGAAGTAAATATTTACGTGAAGTACGGGAAATGCGTAATCAAGATTATGATATTATGTATGTGGATGCAACTTGGATCAATGCACACCACACAAGTGAAAAGGAATGGCAGTTATCAGATGGAACGATTAAAAGATGCTTACCCAGTGGAAAAGGACAACGTCTGATAATGGAACATGCAGGCAGCAGACATAATGGGTTAGTGAAAAATGCTGAACCTTATTTTCACTTCCAATTATACGGACAACCGGGACTATCATACCGAGATGAACGGTAATATATTTAGAGAGTGGATTGAAAATACTCTTCTTTCGTCCCTAGACAGACCATCCTGTTTTGATAATGGACAACGCATCATACCGCAACGCTGTGGCAGAAGAAGACAAAATCCCGACATCTTCGAGTACAAAAGATGCTATAAAGATTTGGCTTAGAAAAGAAAACATTCCATTTAACGAGGGGTTTCTGAAACCTGAATTACTGTCCCTTGTTAAGAAATCACAAAAGACCAAGATCTTCCATATAGACAAGTTGATTCAACAGCATGGTCATTTGTGTTTGAGACTGCCACCTTATCATTCACATTTAAACCCAATTGAACCCGTTTGGGCAAAAGTTAAAGGACAGGTGGCAGCTGAAAATAAAACTTTCAAACTATGTAATATGAAAGAACTAACATATGCCGCCCTCTCGCAGATAGACAAAGATTATTGGTGTAAATGTGAAGAGCTGTCATTTTTGACGGAGTCATCTGTCAAGTTATTTGCTTATGTTTTTATCATAAGAATAATTGTGTCTTTACCTGCGATGTCAGGTTGATTAGGGGTTGTCTTCCCTTGTTTATTCATTCATTGTGTTTGACCTTTAGGGTCAAAGGTAGACAGTTCGGGCGTATGCCCATGGGCAGGTTTTTTTAAGCGGGAGTTGAGTTAGACTTCCGGCAAGCCGGGAAGTGTCCTGGTTTCTGAAGGGACGAGAGTCCATTGTGTTTTTCGGGGAGAATCTTCGAAGTGACTGCACTGGCAGTTTTCCCCAGTGAATCTCTGTGCGTTGGAATGACAGCAGAGTTCCTTGTTAAGTTCTGTGGACTCGGTTACAGGTAATACCGACTTTTTCCATTACTATGCTTTCGGTAGCAGAACATGTTAGAAGATTGCCTAGTCTGTGAACTGCAGCTCACCGGTCCTCCATTTCAGAACTTATATGTTGTGCTCAAGGTAGCCATCCAAGACTATTAGTCTTCATACCATCCAGAAATCCAGTGACGAAGATATATTGTGGGAGCCGCAGATTGGCGGCATATTTATGTCTACAATAAGCATTACTGCAGGGTTGATGGTAACCTGCTTATCAGAAGTACACAGCCGACGTCAGAACGAGGCCTGTGTTTTCGGCTATTATACTACAGCCTGATAATGTGCAATTGGCGGGGAATGCCAAGTTGCACCTATGTGTCAAAGTGATTAAGGTATCTGACGCGTTTAGTCAGTAATCCCAGGGCGACGCCACGAACTGTCCTTATTGAAGAACATTGTATTGACCATGCACGAATATTCAAATGTTTACCAGCTTGCTGAATGCCTAATGTATACCTATCGATTTCCGGTCAGCATGACCTTGTTTACAATGACTGTTCCTGTTGATACCATGTGTGTTCTCGTCAATAAATGTTTTGAAACGTGCCTGCAGTGTCCAAGCATCCTTGACTACTGCATGTGAGTGTATGGGTTGCAGGGTCTACATACATACGAGCCTAAACACATTCGCGCCTTCATTCGCACCCACACTCAGTTCATCATACGCTCGCACTACACACCTAACAACATGTATACTGTCTTGGGCCAGTGATCACCTCAACAAGAGAAAAAGTACAGTTACATTTTTGGTGGACCAGTTACGTGGGCTCTTCTGATACATTTCTTGTGGACAGAGCGAGCAATTAACATTATTGATGACATTAATGTGGTCCAGAAATTTACATTTCATGGGGCTATTTGCGTGAGAAGGACAAGTACACATTACATTTCTGATCTGTGGGTCTAAGCTACACACTGGACAGCTGTAACACACATCGCTAATTCTACACTTGCAAGTTTTGGCTACAACAGGACAGAAAGAGGTCATCAACTGTTGACCCAGATAAACAGTGCTAGCATTTATGTTATAATGCTACATAAACCACAACAGGACAAGTACTGAAGTTAACATCTAGGCATTTGCTACGTGGACCACAACTGCAAGTCGAGTCCCTTTTTGTAAACGGTACCGCTGGTCGTTTACACGTTTCAGTCAACAACAGACTTTTCTACGCCCGAGCATTCAAGCTATATTGTTCGAGGTCAAGTGTTTGTAAACAGTACGTGGAAATTGTAAACATTCTATGTGCAAGTCCTAAGTCGAGAAGGTCATAGTAACTTTTGTTCGTGAATACCACTTTATGCTACAGTGGATTTGACATTCAGTGCGCGCTTGACATTTTGTTTCTGTGTTCGCAAGGAGCAAGAAATTTACTTTAGTTTCAGCTGTGACTGAACTTGTTTTGCAACACATTGAATTGATTGCTATTTATGTTAATTGTACTATTTTTGTGTATTTTTCTTGTGTTTTTTTTGCGGGTTTTCGGTTGGTGGGTCTTACAGTAAATATGCCACTTAATCGAGGGTTACTGTAAGCGTTCTGTAGGGATTGCAATTTTCTTAATTGAAATTTGCTAGCGACTTTTGTTGCTATTTTTTTTTTTTTAGCTGTGACGACATCAGTTAGTGTTGTTTTCGTTATTTTTCCGTTCTTTGATTTTCGACTAATTTTGTTTGTATCTGTTCTTCTCTCATTCCTTCCGTTTATTTCTTTACACCTTTTCGTTTATAACAGTGTTGCCATTTGTCTTGTTTATTTTTCGCGGTCATCATTACACATTTGTGTAACATTTTCTTTACTTTTTGCTGTATTGTTTATTTGACTTCCGCGAACGTTTTCGGTCATTGTTCTGTATTTTTGTCTTTGTATTTATGATTGTTCTACATTATTGTCATACACAGTCTACATACATACACTTGGTCATGTATTATTATTGTTATTGATAAGGTACACTCTTCATATAGAGATTGTTAATAAAATATTATTATCTAAGATATTTATACAAGTTCTTTGATAAAAGACTTGTTATCCACAAAGATTGAGACAAGGTGAAATACATATTCAAGTTCTTTAAAAAAAAAAAAAAAAGACTTGTGCCCATAGTGAGTGGGATATAAAGGAATTATTTTCCACAGGTACTCAAGTGATTTTTTTGTTACATTATAAACAAGAGGACCATACAAGGTCTTTGTCTAAGACTAAGAGAGTGAAATAAAGTGAAGTGAGTATACAAGTCTAGCATTTCAGACTTGTCTCCCATTGAAGTGGGATAAGGTAATTGTTGAATTTTTCAGGTTACTGATCTCATTAGACAGAATGTCTACATTGGATTTCTTCATCCAGCAAGGGTTGACTCTTGGTAAGTCTGGTAAAGAATTGGAAGAATATTCATCTGCTCTATTCGCCACTGCATTAAAGTCAGAAGAAAAGAAACAAAAAGAGGAAATTAAATTGAAAGCAGAAGCTGAACAAAGGAGAGCAGATGCTGAACTAAAGAAGCTAGATGCTGAGAATAGAAGATTAGAACTTGAAGAGAAAAGGTATCAAAGAGAAGCTGCTGCTGAGGAGACAAAAAACTTCTGAGGAGAGAAAAGCTCAAGCTGCTGCTGAGGAGAGGAAAGCTCAAGCTGCAGCTGATGAAAGAAAATTCCAGATGGAAATGGAAGACAAAAAACTTCAGCTGCTGCAGAGGAAAAAAAACTTCAAGCTGCTGCAGAGGAAAAAAAACTTCAAGCTGCTGCAGAGGAGAGAAAACTTCAAGCTGCTGCAGAGGAGAGAAAACTTCAAGCTGAGGCTGAAATTAGAAAAATGGAACATGAGGAAAGAAAACAGAAGATGGAACTTGATGAAAGACTCGCAACTTTGGAGTTAGAGAAATTGAAATTGGCGAGTACGGGTGCTCAGCAAACAACTTCGAGTACGACAAAGGAGTTTGTTAATAGGATTAAATTGCCTCATTTCAATCCTTTAAAGGATGACGTAGCAGATTATCTAGATAGATTCCAATTTTTATGCGATACGCATAACATAAAAAAGGAAAAATATGTTGAACAACTGATGGAATTTTTTACAGGTGACACAGTGACTACTCTTATGACAATAGACGAACATGACAGGACTAATTATGATGTTGTCAGAGCAGCATTGCTAAAAAAATACCAACTAAAAGAAGAAGACTATCGTCTTCGTTTTAGGACAATGTTGCCAGAAAATGGAGTAGATTTCTCTGATTTTGTTACAAAAATACGTCGTACATTTACACGATGGGTTGAGTTGTCTCAGACTGAGAAAACATATGAAGGTCTAATGGACTTATTATTGCGAGATAAGGTTTTGTCATCTGTTAATGATTCTTTTCTTGCATTCCTTCATGAGCGTAAGCCTAAAAACTTAAAAGATATGGAGGAATACTGTTGTCAGTATGCCACCGCGCATCCCCATGCTACAGTTAGCAATTCTAAAGTGAAAGAAGGGTTGCCAGCTGCTTCGGCAACACCATATGGCCCTAATTTCAAAAAAAAAATTTCAGGGTGCTCAACAAAACTGGAATAGGGGAAGTAATCAGAATTACACTCAGAAGCGGAGTAATCCAACACATGATGGTTCTTCGTCTATGAATTGGAGACAAGATGGTAGTTCTCGTAATTTTAGTGGTAATAATTTGAGACACTTTCGCAAAGGCTATCCAAATAATAACTATTCGAACTTTCGAGGTAATCATTCTCGACGTCAAGATTATGACGATGGTGAATTTAGAAACCGGGATTCAAACCGGAATGATGATTACAATAGGCAATATGATAACAATTACAGGGGAAATGATAGTCGAAATAATTACAGGGGAAATGATAATCGAGGCAGACCTAGGTTTTAACAAAAAAAGACCTTTCCAACAGGCAAACTCTGCACAACAAGAGTTTGATGGAGCCTGTAATACAGTAAATGATAGTGGTAACTCTAGGGCTATCACTGGTTGTGCTTTCGATTTTGGGAGAGCAACTGAATGCCCCCAATGCTTAACATTGTTCGACTCATCGACTGTATCTACTCTAAGTTGTGGTCACCCTCTTCCTGCTCTACCTGCTACAGTTGCGCATGATGGGAGAGGATCTCTCATCTTACATAAAGGTCTAATAAATGATAGGCTAGTCTCAGTACTTTTCGATTCGGGATGTACTACCGTCGGGGTTAGGGAGTCTCTGATAGATCCTTGCTGTGCCACTGGAAAAACAATCAAATGTGTTACATTTGGTGGTACTATGGAAAGTTATCCTACTGCTATTATTAGGATTGACACTCCCTTCTTCACAGGAGATGTCCATGCATGTCTTCTTCCTAATCCTATTGCGGATCTTATAATCGGTCGTATTCATGGGGTTAAGGAATGCACCCCGCAACAAATTTCTAGTTGGGAAAAAAAAAACATTCAAACGGTCAATGCAGTGGTGACAAGAGCTCAAGCTCTTAATCCCCCAACTTCATCGGATAATAGTAATGAAGTTGATAGCCAAGACGAGCACTTGGTGATTTCCCATGACTCGTTTGTTAAACGTCAAGAAGAGGATCCTTCTTTGAAGAAATTCTTCCTTCTTGCAAAGAAAGGGGATCCCAATCAAAATACGAATCACAAATCGTATATTACTATGAAGAATGGTATATTGGTACGGATGGTACAACACTCGGACAAGTCTATGCACTCGCAAATTCTTGTGCCTAAGTGTATGAGAGCCTTAATTCTTCAGCATGCACACGATTCTCAGTGTGCTGGACATATGGGTTTTTCCAGAACTAAAACTAGAGTCCTTGCGTCTTTCTTTTGGCCATTTGTTAATAAAGACATCCGAATTTATTGCCGATCTTGCAAAATTTGTCAAGAGGTCAAGTCTAGAGGTCCGAGACATGCTGCTCCTATTCAGGCTGCAGATATTCCGATTCGGCCGTTTCAGAAAATGGCTATAGACATCATTGGTCCGTTCAAAATTAAGTCAGCCAGAGGACACCAATTTATCCTCACTTGCGTGGACATGTGCACGCGTTGGCCAGAGGCTATTCCTCTGAAGAGCATATCAACTGTCGATATCGCTGATGCTCTTTGGCTCATATTTTCTCGTCTGGGATTCCCCGGAGAAATACTGTCGGACCACGGCACTCAGTTAATTTCGGACGTTATGTCTCAGGTAATGGCTACGCTAGACATTAAAAGGTCTCTCAGTAGTATTTATCATCCAATGTCCAATGGATTGGTAGAACGTCTTAACAGGACACTAAAGAACTTACTTGGCAAGATAACGGAGGATCATCCGGAGGATTGGGACAGGGTTTTACCTGCAGTCCTCTTTGCCTATAGAGAAGTTCCCAACGAGCATACAGGGTTTTCTCCTTTCGAACTTGTCTTTGGTGCGCAACCGCGCGGTCCGATGTCCTTGTTACACGATTTGATAACTTCTGATAATATTGACGATGATACACAATCGTCATATGAATATGTCATTGCTCTTAGAGAAAAGATTATCGAATCGTGCAGGTTAGCAACTTCATCTTCCGAATTTGCGAAAGAAAAAGCTAGGCGATTTGCTAACAAGAAAAGACGCCTACGTCAACTTTGTCCTGGAGACAAAGCATATGTCTTACTTCCCTCAAGAGAGAATAGACTTCTCATTTCATGGAAAGGTCCATACACTATAGTCTCCAAAATTTCCGATGTCGACTACATCGTCGATGTGGATGGAAAGCATAAAACCTTCCATATAAATATGCTAACAGAGTTTATTGAACGTCCAGACTATTTGCAGCCTATTTTCCAGGCGACGGACGACTCTCCAGTCCAACATGGTCACATCTCATCCCTGTCCGTTATACAGGATGAGGAAACTATTTTTTCTGACGTTAACTTACCTCTTCCTGCGATTCCACTGAATTCAACGGAATCGTGGAGGGACGTTACAATCTCTTCGAACTTGTCTTTTGAGGAGCAACGTCAAGTATCCTCTACGCTACAATCATATCAGGATGTCCTTACCGACATTCCTGGACACACAGATGTCATAGAACATGACATCATACTTACTGATCGTAATCCGATCAGAGTAAGACCATACCCAATACCTATTCATTTTCAAGCACAAGTCGAGAAAGAATTGGATGAAATGATTCAACTGCAAATAATTGAACCATCCACTTCAGCTTATTCTTCGTCGATAGTTATTGTTCGAAAGAAAGACAATAACATACGTCTTTGCGTTGACTATCGCAAATTAATCAAGTTACGAAGTTCGATGCTGAACCTATGCCATTATTAGATGATCTACTTATTAGACTTTCTAAAGCTAAATTCTTTACTAAACTAGACTTGTCGAAAGGTTATTGGCAAGTCCCACTGACGGAACACGCCAAACCTCTCACTGCTTTTTCGACACCTAGGGGTCTGTTTCAATGGAATTTTATGCCTTTCGGGCTTATGAACGCCCCAGCGACTTTCGTGCGCATGATGCGACGAATTCTATCAGATCGTGCAGATGTCATCGCATATTTAGACGACATCTGTCTTTTCAGCGATACTTGGGAAGAACACTATTTGGGTCTAAAGGAATTGCTATCTACTCTACGTGAGCATAGTTTGACTGCAAAACCCTCTAAAGCTTTTGTTGGGTTTAGTGAAATTTCCTTCCTAGGTCATCGAGTTGGTCATGGTCTGTTGAAGACAGAGGACCAAAACATTTCGAAGATATTAAATATCTCGGTTCCGAAGACAAAAAAGCAAGTGCGTAGTCTCTTGGGATTGATACAATTCTATGGAAGATTCATTGAGAATCTGTCCTCCATTATGGCACCACTTTCATCGTTATTGAAAAAAGGTTCTCCTAATATGGTGCGTTGGTCCCAGGAATGCCAATCTTCATTGGATCAGGTTAAGAATTTGTTCTCATCTCATCCTATCTTAAGACTACCAACGATTGATAAGACTTTTGTTCTTCGTAGTGATGCCTCTTCCACTGGGATTGGAGCGGCACTAATGCAGGAATATTCAGGAACTCTGCATCCTGTAATGTATATTTCTAGGAAGCTAAATGCGGCAGAAAGGAATTACTCGGTTTTAGACCGTGAATTGTTGGCTATGGTTTGGTCCATTCTTAAGCTACAAAGGTTCCTTCTGGGCGCGCATTTCTTTATGGAAACCGACCAAAAAGCTCTTACGGCTATGCAAAGTAAGGATTTGAAGAGCTCGAGATCTACTCGTTATGCTATTGCTCTTCAGCCTTTCCATTTCACGGTGCGAGCTATCCGTGGTTCGGATAATGTGATGGCGGACATATTGTCCAGATGCCCACATGATTCCAGTTAAATCTTGTGTCCTAGTTTTTCCTGATACACTTTCAGACTTTTGTCTGTCCTTAATATCCTAATATGTTGTAATACAAATGTATTTGGATGATGTTTAGATAATTTAACAAATTTCATTTTGTCCATCCATCAGTGATATGTTGCTAATATAGCATTGTAATTCATGACATTTGTATATTGCTATAATTATAGTATTTAGTAATGATTGATATATGATTGGTATTGCCAGCAACTTAGGTTTCTTTAATGGTACCCCCTTAGTTTGTTTGGCTTAAAGGAGATATTTTCTCCTATGTTGGGAGATGATTTGTATCCTCTTCAGACGCTTTGTTTATGCGTCTATTGTACCTGATATTAGGTTCATTTTTTTCATGAGCACATAAGTGATACTTGTGCAATCTTGCTCATGGACATATTAAAAAAAAAAAAAATTTCATTTTTTTTTTACAGGGGGGTGGTAGTAATATGTTGCTGTCATTTTTGACGGAGTCATCTGTCAAGTTATTTGCTTATGTTTTTATCATAAGAATAATTGTGTCTTTACCTGCGATGTCAGGTTGATTAGGGGTTGTCTTCCCTTGTTTATTCATTCATTGTGTTTGACCTTTAGGGTCAAAGGTAGACAGTTCGGGCGTATGCCCATGGGCAGGTTTTTTTAAGCGGGAGTTGAGTTAGACTTCCGGCAAGCCGGGAAGTGTCCTGGTTTCTGAAGGGACGAGAGTCCATTGTGTTTTTCGGGGAGAATCTTCGAAGTGACTGCACTGGCAGTTTTCCCCAGTGAATCTCTGTGCGTTGGAATGACAGCAGAGTTCCTTGTTAAGTTCTGTGGACTCGGTTACAGGTAATACCGACTTTTTCCATTACTATGCTTTCGGTAGCAGAACATGTTAGAAGATTGCCTAGTCTGTGAACTGCAGCTCACCGGTCCTCCATTTCAGAACTTATATGTTGTGCTCAAGGTAGCCATCCAAGACTATTAGTCTTCATACCATCCAGAAATCCAGTGACGAAGATATATTGTGGGAGCCGCAGATTGGCGGCATATTTATGTCTACAATAAGCATTACTGCAGGGTTGATGGTAACCTGCTTATCAGAAGTACACAGCCGACGTCAGAACGAGGCCTGTGTTTTCGGCTATTATACTACAGCCTGATAATGTGCAATTGGCGGGGAATGCCAAGTTGCACCTATGTGTCAAAGTGATTAAGGTATCTGACGCGTTTAGTCAGTAATCCCAGGGCGACGCCACGAACTGTCCTTATTGAAGAACATTGTATTGACCATGCACGAATATTCAAATGTTTACCAGCTTGCTGAATGCCTAATGTATACCTATCGATTTCCGGTCAGCATGACCTTGTTTACACTGACTGTTCCTGTTGATACCATGTGTGTTCTCGTCAATAAATGTTTTGAAACGTGCCTGCAGTGTCCAAGCATCCTTGACTACTGCATGTGAGTGTATGGGTTGCAGGGTCTACATACATACGAGCCTAAACACATTCGCGCCTTCATTCGCACCCACACTCAGTTCATCATACGCTCGCACTACACACCTAACAACATGTATACTGTCTTGGGCCAGTGATCACCTCAACAAGAGAAAAAGTACAGTTACATTTTTGGTGGACCAGTTACGTGGGCTCTTCTGATACATTTCTTGTGGACAGAGCGAGCAATTAACATTATTGATGACATTAATGTGGTCCAGAAATTTACATTTCATGGGGCTATTTGCGTGAGAAGGACAAGTACACATTACATTTCTGATCTGTGGGTCTAAGCTACATGCCTCCAGTGTTGTCCAGAAATTTACACTGGCTACAGCTGTAACACACATCGCTAATTCTACACTTGCAAGTTTTGGCTACAACAGGACAGAAATAGGTCATCAACTGTTGACCCAGATAAACAGTGCTAGCATTTATGTTATAATGCTACATAAACCACAACAGGACAAGTACTGAAGTTAACATCTAGGCATTTGCTACGTGGACCACAACTGCAAGTCGAGTCCCTTTTTGTAAACGGTACCGCTGGTCGTTTACACGTTTCAGTCAACAACAGACTTTTCTACGCCCGAGCATTCAAGCTATATTGTTCGAGGTCAAGTGTTTGTAAACAGTACGTGGAAATTGTAAACATTCTATGTGCAAGTCCTAAGTCGAGAAGGTCATAGTAACTTTTGTTCGTGAATACCACTTTATGCTACAGTGGATTTGACATTCAGTGCGCGCTTGACATTTTGTTTCTGTGTTCGCAAGGAGCAAGAAATTTACTTTAGTTTCAGCTGTGACTGAACTTGTTTTGCAACACATTGAATTGATTGCTATTTATGTTAATTGTACTATTTTTGTGTATTTTTCTTGTGTTTTTTGCGGGTTTTCGGTTGGTGGGTCTTACAGTAAATATGCCACTTAATCGAGGGTTACTGTAAGCGTTCTGTAGGGATTGCAATTTTCTTAATTGAAATTTGCTAGCGACTTTTGTTGCTATTTTTTTTTTTTTTTTAGCTGTGACGACATCAGTTAGTGTTGTTTTCGTTATTTTTCCGTTCTTTGATTTTCGACTAATTTTGTTTGTATCTGTTCTTCTCTCATTCCTTCCGTTTATTTCTTTACACCTTTTCGTTTATAACAGTGTTGCCATTTGTCTTGTTTATTTTTCGCGGTCATCATTACACATTTGTGTAACATTTTCTTTACTTTTTGCTGTATTGTTTATTTGACTTCCGCGAACGTTTTCGGTCATTGTTCTGTATCTTTGTCTTTGTATTTATGATTGTTCTACATTATTGTCATACACAGTCTACATACATACACTTGGTCATGTATTATTATTGTTATTGATAAGGTACACTCTTCATATAGAGATTGTTAATAAAATATTATTATCTAAGATATTTATACAAGTTCTTTGATAAAAGACTTGTTATCCTCAAAGATTGAGACAAGGTGAAATACATATTCAAGTTCTTAAAAAAAAAAAAAAAAAAGACTTGTGCCCATAGTGAGTGGGATATAAAGGAATTATTTTCCACAGGTACTCAAGTGATTTTTTGTTACATTATAAACAAGAGGACCATACAAGGTCTTTGTCTAAGACTAAGAGAGTGAAATAAAGTGAAGTGAGTATACAAGTCTAGCATTTCAGACTTGTCTCCCATTGAAGTGGGATAAGGTAATTGTTGAATTTTTCAGGTTACTGATCTCATTAGACAGAATGTCTACATTGGATTTCTTCATCCAGCAAGGGTTGACTCTTGGTAAGTCTGGTAAAGAATTGGAAGAATATTCATCTGCTCTATTCGCCACTGCATTAAAGTCAGAAGAAAAGAAACAAAAAGAGGAAATTAAATTGAAAGCAGAAGCTGAACAAAGGAGAGCAGATGCTGAACTAAAGAAGCTAGATGCTGAGAATAGAAGATTAGAACTTGAAGAGAAAAGGTATCAAAGAGAAGCTGCTGCTGAGGAGAGAAAAGCTCAAGCTGCTGCTGAGGAGAGAAAAGCTCAAGCTGCTGCTGAGGAGAGAAAAGCTCAAGCTGCTGCTGATGAAAGAAAATTCCAGATGGAAATGGAAGACAAAAAACTTCAAGCTGCTGCAGAGGAGAAAAAAATTCAAGCTCAAGCTGCTGCAGAGGAGAGAAAACTTCAAGCTGCTGCAGAGGAGAGAAAACTTCAAGCTGCTGCAGAGGAGAGAAAACTTCAAGCTGAGGCTGAAATTAGAAAAATGGAACATGAGGAAAGAAAACAGAAGATGGAACTTGATGAAAGACTCGCAACTTTGGAGTTAGAGAAATTGAAATTGGCGAGTACGGGTGCTCAGCAAACAACTTCGAGTACGACAAAGGAGTTTGTTAATAGGATTAAATTGCCTCATTTCAATCCTTTAAAGGATGACGTAGCAGATTATCTAGATAGATTCCAATTTTTATGCGATACGCATAACATAAAAAAGGAAAAATATGTTGAACAACTGATGGAATTTTTTACAGGTGACACAGTGACTACTCTTATGACAATAGACGAACATGACAGGACTAATTATGATGTTGTCAGAGCAGCATTGCTAAAAAAATACCAACTAAAAGAAGAAGACTATCGTCTTCGTTTTAGGACAATGTTGCCAGAAAATGGAGTAGATTTCTCTGATTTTGTTACAAAAATACGTCGTACATTTACACGATGGGTTGAGTTGTCTCAGACTGAGAAAACATATGAAGGTCTAATGGACTTATTATTGCGAGATAAGGTTTTGTCATCTGTTAATGATTCTTTTCTTGCATTCCTTCATGAGCGTAAGCCTAAAAACTTAAAAGATATGGAGGAATACTGTTGTCAGTATGCCACCGCGCATCCCCATGCTACAGTTAGCAATTCTAAAGTGAAAGAAGGGTTGCCAGCTGCTTCGGCAACACCATATGGCCCTAATTTCAAAAAAAAATTTCAGGGTGCTCAACAAAACTGGAATAGGGGAAGTAATCAGAATTACACTCAGAAGCGGAGTAATCCAACACATGATGGTTCTTCGTCTATGAATTGGAGACAAGATGGTAGTTCTCGTAATTTTAGTGGTAATAATTTGAGACACTTTCGCAAAGGCTATCCAAATAATAACTATTCGAACTTTCGAGGTAATCATTCTCGACGTCAAGATTATGACGATGGTGAATTTAGAAACCGGGATTCAAACCGGAATGATGATTACAATAGGCAATATGATAACAATTACAGGGGAAATGATAGTCGAAATAATTACAGGGGAAATGATAATCGAGGCAGACCTAGGTTTAACAAAAAAAGACCTTTCCAACAGGCAAACTCTGCACAACAAGAGTTTGATGGAGCCTGTAATACAGTAAATGATAGTGGTAACTCTAGGGCTATCACTGGTTGTGCTTTCGATTTTGGGAGAGCAACTGAATGCCCCCAATGCTTAACATTGTTCGACTCATCGACTGTATCTACTCTAAGTTGTGGTCACCCTCTTCCTGCTCTACCTGCTACAGTTGCGCATGATGGGAGAGGATCTCTCATCTTACATAAAGGTCTAATAAATGATAGGCTAGTCTCAGTACTTTTCGATTCGGGATGTACTACCGTCGGGGTTAGGGAGTCTCTGATAGATCCTTGCTGTGCCACTGGAAAAACAATCAAATGTGTTACATTTGGTGGTACTATGGAAAGTTATCCTACTGCTATTATTAGGATTGACACTCCCTTCTTCACAGGAGATGTCCATGCATGTCTTCTTCCTAATCCTATTGCGGATCTTATAATCGGTCGTATTCATGGGGTTAAGGAATGCACCCCGCAACAAATTTCTAGTTGGGAGAAAAAAAACATTCAAACGGTCAATGCAGTGGTGACAAGAGCTCAAGCTAATCCCCCAACTTCATCGGATAATAGTAATGAAGTTGATAGCCAAGACGAGCACTTGGTGATTTCCCATGACTCGTTTGTTAAACGTCAAGAAGAGGATCCTTCTTTGAAGAAATTCTTCCTTCTTGCAAAGAAAGGGGATCCCAATCAAAATACGAATCACAAATCGTATATTACTATGAAGAATGGTATATTGGTACGGATGGTACAACACTCGGACAAGTCTATGCACTCGCAAATTCTTGTGCCTAAGTGTATGAGAGCCTTAATTCTTCAGCATGCACACGATTCTCAGTGTGCTGGACATATGGGTTTTTCCAGAACTAAAACTAGAGTCCTTGCGTCTTTCTTTTGGCCATTTGTTAATAAAGACATACGAATTTATTGCCGATCTTGCAAAATTTGTCAAGAGGTCAAGTCTAGAGGTCCGAGACATGCTGCTCCTATTCAGGCTGCAGATATTCCGATTCGGCCGTTTCAGAAAATGGCTATAGACATCATTGGTCCGTTCAAAATTAAGTCAGCCAGAGGACACCAATTTATCCTCACTTGCGTGGACATGTGCACGCGTTGGCCAGAGGCTATTCCTCTGAAGAGCATATCAACTGTCGATATCGCTGATGCTCTTTGGCTCATATTTTCTCGTCTGGGATTCCCCGGAGAAATACTGTCGGACCACGGCACTCAGTTAATTTCGGACGTTATGTCTCAGGTAATGGCTACGCTAGACATTAAAAGGTCTCTCAGTAGTATTTATCATCCAATGTCCAATGGATTGGTAGAACGTCTTAACAGGACACTAAAGAACTTACTTGGCAAGATAACGGAGGATCATCCTGAGGATTGGGACAGGGTTTTACCTGCAGTCCTCTTTGCCTATAGAGAAGTTCCCAACGAGCATACAGGGTTTTCTCCTTTCGAACTTGTCTTTGGTGCGCAACCGCGCGGTCCGATGTCCTTGTTACACGATTTGATAACTTCTGATAATATTGACGATGATACACAATCGTCATATGAATATGTCATTGCTCTTAGAGAAAAGATTATCGAATCGTGCAGGTTAGCAACTTCATCTTCCGAATTTGCGAAAGAAAAAGCTAGGCGATTTGCTAACAAGAAAAGACGCCTACGTCAACTTTGTCCTGGAGACAAAGCATATGTCTTACTTCCCTCAAGAGAGAATAGACTTCTCATTTCATGGAAAGGTCCATACACTATAGTCTCCAAAATTTCCGATGTCGACTACATCGTCGATGTGGATGGAAAGCATAAAACCTTCCATATAAATATGCTAACAGAGTTTATTGAACGTCCAGACTATTTGCAGCCTATTTTCCAGGCGACGGACGACTCTCCAGTCCAACATGGTCACATCTCATCCCTGTCCGTTATACAGGATGAGGAAACTATTTTTTCTGACGTTAACTTACCTCTTCCTGCGATTCCACTGAATTCAACGGAATCGTGGAGGGACGTTACAATCTCTTCGAACTTGTCTTTTGAGGAGCAACGTCAAGTATCCTCTACGCTACAATCATATCAGGATGTCCTTACCGACATTCCTGGACACACAGATGTCATAGAACATGACATCATACTTACTGATCGTAATCCGATCAGAGTAAGACCATACCCAATACCTATTCATTTTCAAGCACAAGTCGAGAAAGAATTGGATGAAATGATTCAACTGCAAATAATTGAACCATCCACTTCAGCTTATTCTTCGTCGATAGTTATTGTTCGAAAGAAAGACAATAACATACGTCTTTGCGTTGACTATCGCAAATTAAATCAAGTTACGAAGTTCGATGCTGAACCTATGCCATTATTAGATGATCTACTTATTAGACTTTCTAAAGCTAAATTCTTTACTAAACTAGACTTGTCGAAAGGTTATTGGCAAGTCCCACTGACGGAACACGCCAAACCTCTCACTGCTTTTTCGACACCTAGGGGTCTGTTTCAATGGAATTTTATGCCTTTCGGGCTTATGAACGCCCCAGCGACTTTCGTGCGCATGATGCGACGAATTCTATCAGATCGTGCAGATGTCATCGCATATTTAGACGACATCTGTCTTTTCAGCGATACTTGGGAAGAACACTATTTGGGTCTAAAGGAATTGCTATCTACTCTACGTGAGCATAGTTTGACTGCAAAACCCTCTAAAGCTTTTGTTGGGTTTAGTGAAATTTCCTTCCTAGGTCATCGAGTTGGTCATGGTCTGTTGAAGACAGAGGACCAAAACATTTCGAAGATATTAAATATCTCGGTTCCGAAGACAAAAAAGCAAGTGCGTAGTCTCTTGGGATTGATACAATTCTATGGAAGATTCATTGAGAATCTGTCCTCCATTATGGCACCACTTTCATCGTTATTGAAAAAAGGTTCTCCTAATATGGTGCGTTGGTCCCAGGAATGCCAATCTTCATTGGATCAGGTTAAGAATTTGTTCTCATCTCATCCTATCTTAAGACTACCAACGATTGATAAGACTTTTGTTCTTCGTAGTGATGCCTCTTCCACTGGGATTGGAGCGGCGCTAATGCAGGAATATTCAGGAACTCTGCATCCTGTAATGTATATTTCTAGGAAGCTAAATGCGGCAGAAAGGAATTACTCGGTTTTAGACCGTGAATTGTTGGCTATGGTTTGGTCCATTCTTAAGCTACAAAGGTTCCTTCTGGGCGCGCATTTCTTTATGGAAACCGACCAAAAAGCTCTTACGGCTATGCAAAGTAAGGATTTGAAGAGCTCGAGATCTACTCGTTATGCTATTGCTCTTCAGCCTTTCCATTTCACGGTGCGAGCTATCCGTGGTTCGGATAATGTGATGGCGGACATATTGTCCAGATGCCCACATGATTCCAGTTAAATCTTGTGTCCTAGTTTTTCCTGATACACTTTCAGACTTTTGTCTGTCCTTAATATCCTAATATGTTGTAATACAAATGTATTTGGATGATGTTTAGATAATTTAACAAATTTCATTTTGTCCATCCATCAGTGATATGTTGCTAATATAGCATTGTAATTCATGACATTTGTATATTGCTATAATTATAGTATTTAGTAATGATTGATATATGATTGGTATTGCCAGCAACTTAGGTTTCTTTAATGGTACCCCCTTAGTTTGTTTGGCTTAAAGGAGATATTTTCTCCTATGTTGGGAGATGATTTGTATCCTCTTCAGACGCTTTGTTTATGCGTCTATTGTACCTGATATTAGGTTCATTTTTTTCATGAGCACATAAGTGATACTTGTGCAATCTTGCTCATGGACATATTAAAAAAAAAAAATTTCATTTTTTTTTTTACAGGGGGGTGGTAGTAATATGTTGCTGTCATTTTTGACGGAGTCATCTGTCAAGTTATTTGCTTATGTTTTTATCATAAGAATAATTGTGTCTTTACCTGCGATGTCAGGTTGATTAGGGGTTGTCTTCCCTTGTTTATTCATTCATTGTGTTTGACCTTTAGGGTCAAAGGTAGACAGTTCGGGCGTATGCCCATGGGCAGGTTTTTTTAAGCGGGAGTTGAGTTAGACTTCCGGCAAGCCGGGAAGTGTCCTGGTTTCTGAAGGGACGAGAGTCCATTGTGTTTTTCGGGGAGAATCTTCGAAGTGACTGCACTGGCAGTTTTCCCCAGTGAATCTCTGTGCGTTGGAATGACAGCAGAGTTCCTTGTTAAGTTCTGTGGACTCGGTTACAGGTAATACCGACTTTTTCCATTACTATGCTTTCGGTAGCAGAACATGTTAGAAGATTGCCTAGTCTGTGAACTGCAGCTCACCGGTCCTCCATTTCAGAACTTATATGTTGTGCTCAAGGTAGCCATCCAAGACTATTAGTCTTCATACCATCCAGAAATCCAGTGACGAAGATATATTGTGGGAGCCGCAGATTGGCGGCATATTTATGTCTACAATAAGCATTACTGCAGGGTTGATGGTAACCTGCTTATCAGAAGTACACAGCCGACGTCAGAACGAGGCCTGTGTTTTCGGCTATTATACTACAGCCTGATAATGTGCAATTGGCGGGGAATGCCAAGTTGCACCTATGTGTCAAAGTGATTAAGGTATCTGACGCGTTTAGTCAGTAATCCCAGGGCGACGCCACGAACTGTCCTTATTGAAGAACATTGTATTGACCATGCACGAATATTCAAATGTTTACCAGCTTGCTGAATGCCTAATGTATACCTATCGATTTCCGGTCAGCATGACCTTGTTTACACTGACTGTTCCTGTTGATACCATGTGTGTTCTCGTCAATAAATGTTTTGAAACGTGCCTGCAGTGTCCAAGCATCCTTGACTACTGCATGTGAGTGTATGGGTTGCAGGGTCTATATACATACGAGCCTAAACACATTCGCGCCTTCATTCGCACCCACACTCAGTTCATCATACGCTCGCACTACACACCTAACAACATGTATACTGTCTTGGGCCAGTGATCACCTCAACAAGAGAAAAAGTACAGTTACAAGTATATAAAAAAAAACATTTACAACGAATAGGCGTTATTATTCTCACAAATATTTCGAAGAAATAAAAAAGGACCTCACGTAGTAATCAATTAACAAACCCCTCTAACATTCGAATTGTATAGACGCCTATGCCGAAAAAATATGCAACTTAATTCGGCTGATCTGTTCTGTTACGTGTGCGGATATTTTACCGATCGTGTTGACCAGAAAAATTTTACACCATTACTAAAGAAAGCATATGAACTTTATTTCGATTCGAAAGTTGATGATGCAAATAAATCTTGGAAGCCAAATGCAGTTTGTTCGACTTGTGCAAATACATTGGCAGGTTGGTTACGAAAATCGCCGAAGCATAAGTCGATGCCTTTTGGAGTGCCTGTAATATGGCGTGAACATACAAATCACATTACTGATTGTTACTTCTGCTTGACAAATATCCATGGTTTCACTTTTAAAACTAGAAAGTTTGTGGTTTATCCAAATATTGAATCGGTTTCGAAACCAGTGCCTCATGATCCAATCACGTGTCCGATCCAAGTACCACCAGAACAATATCTGTTGGACGTAAATGAACCATCAGAAAGTGATAGTTTACCTGCTTTAGAAACTAATTCTGACTCAGATTACATACCGGTGAATGATGGTGTTTACTTAATTAAGCATTCAGAACTTTCAGATCTAATACGTGATCTCGCTCTTACCAAAGGACAAGCGGAATTACTCGGTTCGCGACTCAAAGAATGAAATCTTTTAGCGCCCAATACTCCGATATCTAAATTTCGTCATAGACACAGAGAACTTGTTCAATACTTTGAGATGGGTGATGACATTTGCTATTGCAAAGATGTAAACGGTCATGAGCACATAGTCAACGAATGGCAATTTTTCATCGATTCTTCCAAGACTAGTCTAAAAGCCGTGTTATTGCATAACATAATTTTTTTTTCATCAATTCCAGTCGCCTACTCTGTTCATATGAAAGAAACTTATGACAATATGGCTATACGTTTGGAAAAAATAAAGTACAGTGACTACCAATGGCGGATTTGTGGAGACCTAAAGGTCATTGCAATTCTCACGGGCATGCAGACTGGGTATACTAAATTTTCTTGCTTCCGATGTGAATGGGACAGCCGCAACAGACAGGAACATTATGCAAGAAAGGTGTGGCCTATCCGGGATCGTATGCAGCTCGGGCATAAAAATGTAATACGCGAGCCATTAGTTAACAAAGACAGCTTCATTTTACCACTGTTACATATAAAGTTGGGGCTCATGAAGAATTTTGTAAAAGCGTTAGATAAAACGAGCAAAGCTTTCACTTATCTTCGAAAAAAGTTTCCGCAAGTTAGCGATGCAAAGATAAAGGAAGGTATCTTTGTAGGACCTCAGATTAGGAAAGTTATTGCAGACAAACAATTCGAGAACTTATTACATGGTAGTGAACTTCGCGCATGGATGGCATTCAAATCGATCGTCGATAACTTTCTGGAAAATCACAAATCTGTCGACTATGTTGCATATTGTTAAGCAGTGCATAGATGCATACAGAATTATGGGCTGTATCATGTCCCTCAAAATCCATTTGCTCGATTCGCATCTTGACTTTTTCCCTGACAACCTTGGCGAATTCAGCGATGAACATGAAGAACGATTCCATCACGATATCGCCGTAATGGAGTCACGTTATCAAGGATGGTGGAGTGTGACCATGCTTGCCGATTATTGTTGGATGCTTCATCGCGATGTACCACATGCCATTCACCGACGAAAGTCGACTGCAAAGAAATTCAAGCCTACATAACTGTTATACTTCTTGTACGAATGATGTTGTAATACTGTATGCGTTGTTAAAAAACTTCAATTGCGTATTTCTAGAGATCCCGACCTGATAGAGAAAAACGGTTTGCAGATTTAAAAACAGCGCATTAAAATTGACCAGAAAAACATAGAAATGTTAGAGAAAGAAAAAAAAAAAGTTTTTTTTTGTTAGTCAGTGTTATTTTTTTCCAGGACAAAATAATTACTTCGTTTAAAAAGATCAAAGGAATTAGCCGTTGCAAGAAAAGAACACTACCTGTAACATTGAATTTTATAAAAACTTTGGGACATTGAAAATATAAGACCACATGCAAAAAATCATGTTTATCAGTGCGAGGAATATGAAGATATTTGAAGTCAATCGTCGACCGATCTTTTTGAAACGCACTATAGTAATTGGACATTTATTTGAAATTGTTTATTGATGTCCACAATACAGGATTACTATTACTGGAAGTTGGAAATGTTGCCAATTTTGTATCAGGAATTTATTATAAATGAGCCATAATGTAATAGAACGCAAGAAAAGTCGCACAGTTTCATTGAAGATGATGTCAACTGATATATAGTAACTGGGACCCAAAGACGCAGCAATAGAGAATGCAGTCAGCGACCCATAGCTTGACTGCTTACGTCAGGGTCAGCGAACCAGAGCTGACCAAGACCCTACTCCACCTCCACGTGGTGGTCCTGGAAACAGGCTGCATCACTGCAGCCTGGCTGAGAGAGTAGGGATCGAAGAGGGAAGGCAAACCCGGTCCCAAAAAATGCCGTGCTGAAGTCGGATGTGGTGGCCGAAAGGTGCAGATATCACAGCTCCGCTGTAAACAGACACAACGCAATCAACGTCCTTTTCAGGACGAACGAGGAAGAAGAAGAAGTATAGTAACTGTTGCCATGACAATTCGTCGTTATCAATTCTGTGGATCGACTTTCACGCATTTGTTATCGATTTAAGTGCGAAAAGATTGTGTTGTCAAAGCGCCAACATTTGTTATTGTTACACCCTGAACAAAACCTCGAATGTCGCCACACACTCCCCTACAGCATTATCTGCATTGGGATTAAATTTACTTTGTAATTTACAGAAACAATAAGATATCAGGCCTCTCTTGTGCTCCACAGAACTGGACGCAAAACATTCTCAACAAAAATAAAGGCCACTTGACAACAGTGTACGATTGGCTGAAATGTTTCTGGCTACAGACACGCACAAACTGTCTTTATAAATCTCTTACAATACAACGAGCAAGTAACCCGCCAAAACATGACTCCCGGGGGGGGGGGGGGGGAATAATTATGTTCTGCTTATTCTGCTGCGTGTCCTGATGAAGGTAACATTTCACATACGGTCATTTCATTTCCCTCCTTTCCATTTCAGCGTCATTGAATCTTTGTAGTCAAACTTAGCATGACTTACTGTCCATGGTCAATGCACCATGGAAAAAAAATTGAAAAGCATGCGCGCTGTTTTAATCGGTGTGCAATTTAGTTTTAACGGTGCAGTGCGCGCCCTTTCCGTATTTTTACGAAAAGCTACCGGATTTTTTTTTTTTAGTTCCTTACAAGAAGTTTCGCTTAGACAATCAGTATTATGCCGCCGTAATGCTGACCACATCACCCCCAGTGTGCCGACGGTCAAGAAAATATGAGCCTAACACCATATTCCAATATGCTCAATCAGTATTATGAGGATTTCCTTGGTGTAAAAAGTGGTACTTGTCTTACTGTCTCCCAATACACAACTGGGAACTACAACGAGTAAGTTCAATTCTGAGAATATATATGTGATATATATGTATGTGTGAATGGTGACAGATATACTTAAGGACTACATGCTTACGGACTTGCGTAGTCATTCCTCATCTACCTTGGGGTGTAGAGGTTTGCCAGAGAGAGCGCCATACTATCATATCGGCTGTCTTCTTTTGGCTTGCGTCCAGTCCAGTCCTCGGCCCATCAGATGTCGGATGTTGTCTTTTCAGTCAACTCTGGGTCGCCTTTGAGATTATGGATCTTGGTTTTTCATATTTGTCGTGGTATTCGGTCTTCTCCCATTCTGCAGACGAGGCCAGACCATGCGGGTTTGGTTATGTCTGATGGACTACACCGCACACAAAAATCGATTTCCACGGAGAAGTATGTGTAACAGCCTCGAAATGTTGAAGTCTCTCGACAAGCTGTGCGCCCACGCCAAGATTGTTATCATTATTTAAATGCGGTTCATTATAATCATACTGTATATTTGACCTCAGGTATATATATGACCTCAGGTACACCGAGTAAGTGAGATATGACCTATATCTACATGAACACAATTTCGTTAAAGGAACAAGAAAGAGTAACCACTTGGCGCTAAATAAGACGATTAAAAAAAAAAACACTGATTAAATAACAACAAACTAACGAGAAACAAAGAGATCAGGGACATTGGAGAGCCCTGTAGTTGTACAGAAATGTTATACGAAGCCATCTCACGAAAATAGAGCCCAAGAAATTAACACTACACGCCTACAACAATAGAAGAGAAGATCTGGTTTCAGAGTACGGAGAAGACCAAGAAGCAGATGGATAGACAACATCACTGAAATCCTACAACAACACGGGCTGGCAGCCAGTGCCGACACCACCTGGTTCAAGAACCCAAACTTCAGCTACCCACTACGCTTCGCAGAAACAGTGAAACGAAGAAGTAAGCAGACTGTACGCAATGGAATCAGATGGCTTTTACATCTTTTGACGATGAATACAACCTCTATATCTTACAACACATTCTACTAGGGACAGACCGCAACAAATACAAGAAGAACATCCGTTGGAAAGCTGTATTGAAAAAGCAAGGAGGATAAGCCCGGGTCATGTGGTTCATTCAGGTGCGCTTTACCTGTGTGTGCGTGTGTGTTTCTTAACTGTTTCGTTAACATTTATATCCGTTTCCGTTATCTTGCAGAGGCCATCACAAGGTTATTAAAAAAAAAAAAAACGAAGTATACATTAAAAACCGAATGAGAAATTCTACTGGATGAAAAGCATTATTATAAACAAAGGACTGTTTCCCATGCGGAAAAGAGTGTTATGTTTTTCTTATTTTAGACAGCGCTTTTTTAGAACATTTATCATGGGATTTAACTGACACATGAACAGCAGATAAACAGGAAAGAAATAAAGATACCAGCATAACACCTGTGGTCTGAAGAAAATGCAACGGAACTTTCAAGCAATGAAGATCTTTCCGTAAACTAGTCACCGAGATAAGCGAAGACAGCCAGAGTTTTTTTGAATACGTCGGAGGGAAAATGGGATTAGAAAATCTAGCCGCAACGGAATTTCAATGCAAATAAAAAATTTTTAAACATTGGAGAATAAACGAGGGAAAAATTTATGTAAATTGGCTACATGGCACACGAACACGATTAAAACAGCCGCGCGTGTTTGTAAGAAATGTAGAAACGTAATCGCACACGCCTGTCGGCATGACATTTTTTGATAGTCTAATGCTACAGCAAAAAACATACTTCATGATATTGCACTTTTCATGTGCCAGTGTTGTTGTTTTTTCCCCTCAGGTATTAAATCAAAGCTGGATTATAGAAAATGCTTTCATGAGACCTCCATTTTATGTATATAGACATGCATACATACATACCTACATACCCATCCACCCACCGACGCACGCACACACACACACACACACACACACACAGTGCCAGTGAAACAAGAGGTGAGAAGAAGAAGCTGGTGATGGGTAGGATACACATGGAGGGAACCAGTGTTACAAGGCAATCTTTCTTCTTTAATTTCCGGGATAAAGGAAGTCGAAAGAGACCGACATATACTTGGAGAAGGTGACTAGAGACAGATACTTGGAGAAGGTGACTAGAGACAGATACTTGGAGAAGGTGACTAGAGACAGAAATTGTGGAGACGATGGCTAGAGACAGAAATGATTGGGATAAAGAGGATATGGAAATGATGGAAATACATTGAACAATCAAAAAAGGCATGCACACCATCATTGCGGGCAGACGCTGGAACTGGGTTGGCCATGTGTGGTGAAAAATTCTAATACCCATATATAAATTAGCACATAAATGTAAAGCAGAACGAAATAATACGATAGGAAGAAGAATGGAGAAAGACCAGTGCCTTCCCAGTATAGATAACGCCTTCGTTGTATAACGCCGTAATGGCTAACACAAGATTTCTACTTGTCCTAATTCGTTCGTTCCTAAATAAAATGCTTAGGCTTAACGATACGGCAATAACCGTAGTTCTAAAAATAGAATGTGTAGTAAAATTTTCTAGACGACCTTGATTTTAAAATCTAACATTAGTGCAAAATCGCGCACAAGGTTAGCCTTGGAAAGACAGACGGGCTTAGAAGAAAAAAAGCAGAGAGAGATAGACGGACCATGGAACACATTAACACAAGCCACTCGCAGTGTGTCTAAAAATAAACCAACTCGCAGTGTGCATGGCCTGATTTTTTCAAATAAACAGTGATGAAAAAAACTAACGATACGATGTTAGGTTTTGAAAACAGGTTTAATTCTTATTAGGAAACCTGATATTTTACGTAGGGCTCCTAACTTTATACTGATAGTACAGTCGTAAAGGATTGAACAGGTGGTAGTTGAAATTAAACACTTAACATCGAAAAAAGATCGTATTCTTAACTACGCCACTTAGCCCCTTGAAAATCATATATTCGTGTACAGGAAGGCTAGTGGACTAGGAATATGTAATAAATTATCTAAAAAGTCCATTAGATAATTAGATATTGATAATAAAACATATAGAGAACAGAGATACTGTCAGGTTTGGTCATATCTGCTTGGGATGGAATTCCCTGAATTTTGTTGAAACATAGTAGTGACAGAAAGCCTAAGATAGTACGAGGGAGGCCATTGGCTGAACTTTGAAGTTAAAAGAAATTTGATTGGGTGACCTATGAATAACAAATAAATGCCTAGAAACGGAGTAAAAGTGAATGAAAATATTTGAATGACTGTGTACTCTTTTGAACATATTCAAAACGATTGGCCAATATACTGGATATTGGCAGAAGAAATCTTAGAGGGGACGCCATATCGTTACACATTGTGAGAGATGAGAGCAGGCAGTGTTATCCAAAATTAAATATATAATAACAGCCTGGACATACCGCAGATCAAACTGTGCCAGTCATCTTTAGTGTGTATTTCCTTACGAATTGTGGTAAGCTAGACATTTTTAATCTGTATTTTATATGAAAATTGAATGTGAAATGATAAATTATGTCTGTATGTGTGTGGTTCAGTAGCAAACATGAGGCAAAGCCTAGATATTGCTCCACCATGTAAAAGATTGTCAGAGAGGAGTATAACTGCATATATATATTGGATTGCCATATAGTAACATAACACCTATCCTATTGTATGGAAGGGATTACAGCTGGAATTGCAGAGGCGTTGTAACCATTAGGGAGAGGAATACTGGTGTATATTGTCACATGAAAAGCTAGCAGTTGGCCTAAAGCGCTGAACTTTATGTTTGTTTGTACTGTCATGTACTTCAGTGTGGAATAATATTGTATATTAGTTATGAAGAAGGAGGCACAACCTTCTCATTTCAGGGGCCGTGGTATAGATGGTGATATTGCATCGTCCGGTCTGAGGACTGCGTGATCCAGAAAGCTGGCAGCAGACTCCTTGCACAAGATAGCGGCCATTGTCTATCATACTATCAAACTGAGAAGCAAGCGAGCAGAGGATACAGGTTTCCTGCAGCTGCATTATGAGATAAGCGCTTGTCAGCACGAAAAAGCTCAACCTTGAATAAAATACCCTGAACTGAACTTTATTATAAAAACAAAAGGGACAGAAATTTAAAAAAAAAAACCAGAATCTGTGAATCCTTCAATATTATTTCCACCAGTACAAACACATGAAGTCGTGATGACCAACAACAACCTAGCACTAAAAGCCAGTATTACCTCATAATAATACATCACAACACTACACTCATATTACAATAATAATATATGTCTGGACAAAGATCTTTTGTATAAATTCTTGTACATAAACATTGTGCTTACATTTGATTGTGATTCCTGATTCACATTGTAGTAGGATCAGGATATCTATATATTGAAAAAGCTAATACATTGTAAAAAAGTTAACACTTGACTTACTTAAGATAAATCTTTAGAGTGTTATGTGTTTGTGATTGTCATAGTGTTGTAAATTGTTGTGGATCTTAACTTAGGTGTTTATCTGTCTGTTGGTTGTTGTGAACTTACACTTCATCACTATCATAACCCTAGACATTAAACGAAGTCATCATACAATTCAAGAATAAGTCTGATTGAGGTCGAAATGTGGTAGCAAGCAAGGTTCTCTGTAATACACCAAACTTATTAGATACAGAGACCTTCACAGCTGATCTCATTCAGTACACTAAGTCCCCTATAACTATATTTATATAATCCCAACTCACCACACCATGTCCTCAGAAGGGACCCTGACACAATCACCAGAATTACTATGCTATGGACCCCAGAAGGACGGCGAAGGAGAGGCAAACCAAAGAAAACCTGGCGGAGAACAATATAGGCTGAGATGCAAAGCATGAACAGAGTTAAGGTACTGCGCGGAGGATGACCACCGACCGAGCAAGATGGGGATAGTTTGTCGCAGCCCTACACTACGCCACTAGGCGTGATGGCCACTGACTGCTTTATCAGTCAGGGGCTAAGGATCCAAGAAGAAGAAGGATAAGAAGAAGAAGCCCCGAAAAAACACTTGGTGAAGGTGACAAGAGACAAAAATCGTGGAGACGATGGCTAGAGACAGAAATGACAGGGATAAAAGGATTTGGAAATGATGGAAAGACCTTGAGCTGATGACACGCTCGCGACAGGATAGCTTTGGGATACATAAATTGTTGAAGGCTTATGCTCCTTGGGGAACAGACGGGTGATAAATGCATTAATGATGAATTATGTTTGTGGTGTTTTTCATCAGTAGTTCATAGTGTCCGTAGCTTTAACGATTAAAAAAATAATAATAATAAAGAAAATAAGTAAATGGTAGACCCTCGTAAGAAAGACAGATAGACAGAAGCAGAAGACTGGACAACTGAAAAGTAATTTTAAAAAATAAGCGGTGGTTTCCGTAACCATTAGTTTTACATGATGGAGTTGCCATCCCCATGCAAAAACTCATACTTAGTAGCCCCCCGCATGACATGGATGTGTCAGCAGAAGACCTATTTTTTTAAATCTAATAAAAGACTCAGTGGAACCACACGAGACAAAATAAGTAAACAAATAAATAAGTTAAATTAAACAAAGTTAAATCTAAAACTGACAGTTCTTATTATAAAACATTATAACTTGACATACGACGTTACTGTGTGGGGGAAGCAAGGATAAATAAATAACTGTGTTGCCTTGTATGAAGCAAAATTATGGCTCTGGCTGAATTCCACACCAGACAGCTCATTTAAGCTAATCAGACCTCATAGATTAAAACTCCGGAGGCTGAGCACCATTACGTTATTATGTTCTGTCGCAGGCACATTTTTTTTCCCTTTTTGTCCATTCTAATATTAGTCTTTTTTTTTCCTGCGTGTGCATGCGCGCATTTCCCCTCCTTTTCTGCAATGCAGTAAGCTTTGTAAAACATTCTCGTGAACAGAACGAAATCGCGTATAAAGTATGGAGGAAGGATTTGCTATAATCTTCTGTCCACTATAATTTCATTCTGCCATTGCCTTTGTTTGCCTGAAGCATGCAAGGGAGTCGAAGCTAAATGAAGACGCTGCCTCGAGGAAGATGGAATATAGTTAGTACTAAGATGAGAAAAAGAACAGGAAGATGAACGAAGAAAATCAATGAGGGTCAGGCAGGGCCAGCGCTGTCAGCCCGCTGGAAATTTGATAATTACCCAGTAATGTCGTGGAATCTGATGTTTCTAGAGTCGAAACTGGTACTTTCATTTTTCTCACTGTTCTTGTGTTTCCTAGTTTTTTTATGTTTTTATTTTTTTCTTTTAACATGCACCATATTGCGACACAGCACCTTGTGGTTATGTAATTGACAATACTATCATCAACAATACATTTCGGCTTCTCATTTCCGCTCCCCATATAGCATCGGTCCATATACAGAAACCACCCAAGCCCTCCTGTTCTGTGTTATGCGTAGTTGATAACATCGTTGTCATCTTCCTTTGTGCTCCTTACGGAGAATGGAACCACCTCTGCTGTAGGTTGCCTTGCAGGAAGCCTGTACCAAGCAACCACATTCTTTTGCAACGGTGTATTCTGTGGCAACTGGTTTTACACGATGAGGTTTCCAGTCCTATGCACAACCTCATAATAGTCGCCTTGTACGGCATGCCTGCTGGTGCAGTAGGCCTTTGCTTTCTTTGTCTTTTCAGAGATAACTGCAGAGGATAAGGTTATATAACTGATAATGCTATAGTCATCAATACTTTTCAACTCCCAGAGAAGCAATTGCCAAACCCTGCGATCTAGTGCCATCCTTAATTGATAATATATTGCGCAAAAAACTGGACATTGAAGTTTCACGTTAACATTGAAGTTTCAAGACGCGCATGTTATCCCTCGCGTCACACTGATTTTCACGACATACGCCTCGGAAACTGTCCCTTGTTTACGGCTCTGATGAGTGGTTTTGTCAGTAAGCGCCCATGATCTTCTTTCAAGACACCCTTACCACTGTCGCAACATTTCTGAGTGAGATGTTGAAATTAGGGTTACTTATGTACATCTCCGAGAGTGGCAGAGTGGTTACAGCGATTGCATCTCGAGGTAAAGTTGCAGAGTCGCGTTATGCTCCAGTCTACGCAGTTGCAAAAATTGCCACTTGACTCTGCTCTTGAATAAGGGAAGATAATGGCAGCGAGGAAGGGAACCGGTCACCCCAGCTTCATTAAGCTGAACCCTAGTATAGTGAAGTCTCTCACACTACTTCTCTACAGCAGTATCTGATATGGGACTACCTTTACCTTATTTTTATTTAATCAAAGTATATGACCTCATCACTTGTCAGCGGACAAAAATAAAAGTCAAGTAACCAGTGGAAATAACTTTACGCAATAATTAAAAAAAAAAAAAAGGCAAAAATCAAAACCGTTTCTAATTTATTTTGTGTTTTCTTTTATAATCGTTTCTAATGCTGTTTACTTGTTTATTTGATGCTTTTTAGTTCCTGCATGTTTGTCCTCTGATGACAACACGTAGTCAATTCGCTGTGTCCTCTGATGACAACACGTAGTCAATTCGCTGTGTCCTCTGATGACAACACGTAGTCAATTCGCTGTGTCCTCTGATGACAGCACGTAGTCAATTCGCTGTCCTCTGATGACAACACGTAGTCAATTCGCTGTGTCCTCTGATGACAACACGTAGTCAATTCGCTGTGTCCTCTGATGACAACACGTAGTCAATTCGCTGTGATGTTCTATTTCAGTGTTTCAGCCGAGCTGCTCATTTCCAATTTATTTTCATTTAATCACCTGTAGAGTAAAAAGGTAAAGGATCCCGTTACACACCCATTGAGGCATATTGGGAATATGGTGTTAGGCCCATATTTTCTTGACCATCGGCTCACTAGGGGTGATGTGGTCAGCATCACGCCGGCCGCCTTAACCTTCCCAGAAGTTGTTCTGGTACCCAATTGGGGCTGGGTCGACCCAGGAGCCGTTTGCTGCCTAAAAAAAGCCCACATCATCTGGGGATCGAACCATAGACCAATGAGCTAGGAAGCCAGTGCACTAACCACTATGCTACCGCGGCTCCCTAGAGTAGCGGAGTGCTAAAAGGTCAATCACAGGTTATGACAAATGAATCAGCTGAGTCGGTCGCATGGTGTGGAGCTCGGGTCGTTCGCATATAATCTGAGACAAGCCCGGAAATTAGATAGTGATGGGTCGGTCGAAATGAGAATTAAGGATACTTGTGTAGAAAGTTATCAATTTTTCTCTCTTCATTGACTCAGTCTGAAAAGCAAGTAAACAATTACAGTGGGTATCTCCAAGTAAATGAACAGTCCCAGTTGCCATGGTTTGGCCATGTCTACAGAATGGGAGAAGACCGATTACCACGACAAACGTGGGAAACTGTGGTGAAGTGGGATGTTATAGATATTTATAAGGGACTTAGTGTACTGACTGAGATCAGCTGTGAAGGTATATATATATATCTAATAAGAGTAGTATATTATATATATAACCTTACTTGCTGCCACATATCTATATATCTCAGTCAGAATTATTCTGGAATAGTGTGGTGACTACGTTTTGTGTCTAGGGTATGTGTATGAAGAAGTGTAAGTCACAACAACAGACAGATAAACAATTTAATTTAATCCACTACTCTTGACAACACTGTGACACTCACATACATATAACACTCTACAAAGATATCTTAAAAGAGTCACTGATAAACTTTCAAATAACAATATGTATTCATTACTGGCATGAATGAATATGTGTCCTGATTCAACTACAAGGGAACCAGGAATCACAATCAATTTAAATTACAAGTTATGTACAGAATGTATTTAATATGAATATTGTAGTGACATATATTATTACAAATGTTCTATGTGTGTCAGTTGTGTAGTAGTAAAATGAGGTAATACTGGTTTTGTTTTGTTCAAGCTCTGTTGGTATGTGTCATCATGACTTCAATAGTTTGTCTTTAGGGACTATTATTGGAGATGTTCACAGTTCCTGATTTTAAGACAAGTAAATTCCCCTCTGAATGGTATTTTTATAAAGTTATTTCAAGATGAGGGGACATAATGTTGAGCTCAGCTGGCCAAAAGTTTCTGCTTATCTTGAGTGATGGCGGCAGGAAAGGACTCCTCTGCTCGAATTCTCCTCTGGGCTCAGGAGACACCTCACTGATAGCTAAAAAGACCAAGGAGTATGCTGTCCGACTCTGGATTCAGCAAATCTCTGACCAGATGCTGCTCAGTACCATCAAGACCACTGTCCCTGAAATCAAGAAGGATGTACCTTCTACTTCATAACTAATTTATATTCTCTTTTACACCGATCACAATACAGCACAAACATTGCGTTCAGAGCGTTAGGCCAACAGTCAGGCTTCCATACATTTTTATCTTCAGCTTTGAAATACTTTATTCCAGCATTAAACCCTCCTTAATGGTTACTACGCCTCTGCACTTCCAGCATTATTTCTTTCTAGTCAATCATCCAGGTGTCAGTGTACTGTTTGGCCATTCCATGCCGTTTTACTTCTCTCCGACACCCTCTGTTCAGGCTGGAGCATTATAGGCTTTACCTCACGTTTGCCACTGAACTACAAATATATATACAGGCATAAATCAACAATTCACATTCAATTTTCATTAAAAGATATTGAATGGTTCAAGCTTACCACAATTCATACGAATAAACACAGATACGTTGATTAGCAATGAATTCTGGCACAAACTGGCACAAAAATCCGTCATCTGCTATGTTCCAGGCTTTTTTTTTGCAGTCCAAAATATGAGCTGGCTCGGCTTTCAACGCACTGATGCTTTATCAAGCTTATTTGAACTAGTGGTCTCGAACTAACGCCCCCAAGGTTTCAGCGAGACTCGTCCGAAGGATACCCCTAATCCCCAATGAGCCTGTATATCAAGATGTATATCAGCGAGAATGGCCAAAAGTGTTTGACAATTGTTTGAAAAATAGTTGTTATCTTTTCCCGTCTCCCCATAACAACCAAGATAGTATTTATAGCCCGACCAATCGTGGTTAGGCTTTCATTTGTTGCGCTCCAATCAATTTGGAGTTTACATGGTAGGCTATTTATGTAACGTAAGGTTTTTTCAAACACGTTATAAAAAAAATTTTATGAGCAGAAATGATTTTATGCTGTCAGGCACCCCCAATATTTTATTTTGGGTATAATTTATTAATTCCTGGACTATTTGCGTAACGTTTTACATATTATTTGTCAGCAAACCCTAAAGGAGCTACGTGGCTGCGTTCAAAATATGCAATTTCTTCTACCTCCTGTTTCGAAGATGTGCTGTCTGGGTACTGTTATGTTTTCAACCGTAAACCCATCTAATGTTATCTTTTCTAATAAGAGTTTTTTATGATTTATAAACCTAACTCTGGGAAAGGGTAGTGTATTTTATCACTGTCCGTCTGAAAAAAAATTAGTGCATGTAGACTTACACGCGTGATGGCAGCATTTGCGTATCGCGCGAAGCGTGTTTAGTGTTCGGCTTTCTGCCTCTCCCTTCTCGCTATCCTTTTGTCCATCTGTTCGTTCGTTTGGTAACGTAATATAATTAATGTTAGGATTAATTTAGGTCATTACGCAGGGCCTCTCAATGCTTTTCCAAGAAATACAGCACACGTTGCATTGAAGAAGGCGGGTAATAATACAGTAAGCTTTTATATCAACGTGAAAGCGTTACAATTTGCAGACGAAGCAGAAAACAAGGGGGATTTCGAGTACATTCTTTGTGACAGCACTGTCATTTTACCATTGCTCTTCTCTTTATTAATTTTATTTGTTAGGCTTCATATTTACCTAATAATATATATATGTGGATTAGAATATTTCATGACACCTCCCCTCTTAAAACAGACATTATATGTCAGTCCTTTATTCTATATACACATAGAGAAATTTATTATTATTTCTGGGGTTTACGGTGATTCTCATCACACGGATGGCGGCTTAAAAAAATCCGCTCCCAGATTGGTTTTTCCAGATATATATTCAATGCTAAAATTATATGGAGCCAGAAGCAAAGACCATCGGAGTAACCTAGAGTTCTCATGCTTAGCCTGTGCTAAAAACGATAAAGGTTTGTGGTCAGTTTGCAACTTAAATGCCTTCCCATATAGATAAATATTGAATTTCTTTATTGCCCATATTACTGCAAGACATTCTTTTTCGCTAGTTGAGTAGTTGATTTCAGCTTTATTCAACTTTCTGCTAGCATATGCCACTGGGCTTAATTCCCCATCCAATGCATCTGATTTCTGTAGTAAAGTTGCACCTAACCCAATATTACTTGCATCCGTCCTTACTATGAATTCTTGACTTAAGTCAGGTAATTTCAAAATGGGTTTACTTGTGAGCTTTTCCTTCAATTCTTGGTAAGTCATTTCACATTGTGGTGTCCATGTAATGCGATCTGGAAGTCCTTTACGTGTCAATTCCGTTAAAGGTGCACATATGGAATTAAAGTTTTTGATATACTTCTGGTAGAAACCACATAATGAGACAAAGGATCTCACGTCCTTCTTGGTTTGTGGTCTCGGGGCTTTCTGTAGTTTCTCTAAATTCTTTGGGGCAGGGGTCATGTTTCCCTGATAAACTGTGTGTCCCAAAAATTCCAATTCTTTACATCCAACGCAACATTTGGTTGGTCGGGCTGTTAAATTTGCCTCCCTAAGTCGATCAAACAGCATGTTCAGAGAGTCAATGTGTTCCTCAAATGTTTCTGTTGCTATAAGGATATCATCCATAAAATTTGTTATACAGGGATTATTCAGAGGATCCAATAATTTTCTCATCATTCTAGAGAAGACACTAGGCGCATTCTTCAATCCAAATGGCAATCTATTAAACTCATAGTGTCCTTCTGAGGTACTAAAAGCTAGGTATGGTCTAACCTCAGGCTTTACTGGAATCTGATAGTATCCTTTACTCAGATCCACTTTTTGAGAAATATTTAGCTTTATTTAGCCTGGCAAACAGCTGATTTGTATCCGGCAATGGATCCACCTGTCCTTCTGTAATAGCATTCAGTCTCCTGTAATCTATACAGAGTCTATGTTCTCCAGAGGGCTTCCTTAAAAGTACAACACCGGAACTATACGAAGACTCACTGTGCGAAATAATTCCTTCCTTCAACAGATAGTCTATCTTCCTTCAAAGCTTTTTCCTTAGCAAACGGAATCGAATATGGTTTCATACAGACAGGTGTGGAGGCTATGAGTTTCATATCATACTCCAATAGGTTTGTATGCCCTGGTCGGTCTGTTAACACCTCTGCATGATTATTTAGAACCTGTTGCACTCTCTCTTTCTGAGTTTTCGTTAAATGTGTACTGATTTTCACCTGTGCTGCTGTCTCTCACAGGGGTGTAATGGATATTCAAATGATGAAAGTGGTTCCTTTTTCATCTCCATGGCGATGGACAAGGTCAACAAGTGTGTCTCTTCCTGATGTTCTCTTTCCAAATATTTCTTCAGGAGATTCACATGATAGATTTTTTCTTTCCCCTTCTTATCTATCTTATAATTTGTTCTAGACACCTTCTCTAGAACTGTATATGGACCCTGCCATCCAATTTGTAACTTATTCTGACTCCCAGGCAAAAGAAGCAGTACTTTCTCTCTCCCACAGCCAAATTTCTGTCTTTCGCCTTCCTGTTATAATAGGCAGCATGTTTCTTCCTGGCTTGTTTCAAATTTTCATTGGCAAGTTTCCAGCCAGTTTTTAAACCGAGTGGTCAGCTCATTCACATATTGGTATGAAGATGTAATGTTTTCCTCTGCCTTTTCATCAGTCCACGTTCTTAACAAAGCTACATATGGACCTTTAATTGTGTGGACCTATTTGTCCATGCACCGGTATGGTCTCTTCCACTCGAAGCTTTATAGTGATGATTTTTCCTCCCAGAATTATCATTCACAAAACGATCGCTACCAATTTTTCTTTTGGGGCTTTCTCCCCACTTAAAATTCTTGATGAGAGATTTCCTCTCTACATCCTCTTCCTCCAGTTTGTTTAAGTCCGATTGAGGGATTGTCGGCTTATCCTGGGGTACGACATCTTTTTGCACTCTCCGCATAGTGGCCATTGTAAAACAGTTAAGTGAAGCTTGTCCGTGAAAAGGGGCTTCCCATTCCATTTGGTCCACTTTATCAAATCTATTTTTCTTTTTATTGTCAGGCCTAATTTTGCCCCGTGGCGTGTCCAGGTCCTGATCCATGTTCCCACTTGTGGGTGTTCCCTCATGTGCTATGCTACACCTTTCTACAAAATTCTCAATGTCCCATCTTGCTTTGGGCCAATAATAATTGTGAGCCACCTTTTGAATGATGGTACCTATCTTCTCATGGTCCCCATCTGGTTTCACATGTAGGCTCCTTATTAATTCTGTCCTATATCTTTTTGGAAGAACCAGCTGTCCGTGACCATTGGATCTAGCTCCAGTCTTCCTATACATCAACTTGTTTTTTCATGTAAAAATCTCCCTTGCCTGGAGTTGTATGACAAGTTGACAATTTTCTGAAACAAGGCTTGAGGGTTTTTATCCCCAGCCTGTGCCTTCCTCATCTCTTCTGGAGTGGTATCTAACATAATATCCTCCTCCTGTCTTGAGGTCGACCTGACCTGAAGGGTTGCCATATACACAGGTTTCCTTCTGCAACGGTCAGTGTCATGATTGTCCATCTGACAATTTTTACACCACCTTTTTCCTTGGTTGAAAGATTTTCATCATATTTCCTTTCATCGAATTGTGGGAATTTATTTTTATTTTCATACCGTGGCCTATCAAATTGGTGCTTACCTTTATTTTGATCCCTAGGATCAAATTTATTAAAGTTCTGTGGTGCCCTAAAGTTATCCACTTGTTTCTTTTTATTACCTGTTGCCTCTGCTTGAGCTGCTTGATACCTTTCAGCAACATTTAGCAACTCACCCAGCCTCTCTGCATTTTGTTCCATGAGAAACTTTCTCAGGTCTGGAGCCATGGACTCTCTTAGTTGCTCTATAAGGACCATTTCCTTAAGATCTTGGGTTTTCCCCAGAGAAGTCCATTTCTCCAAGTATGTCTCTATTCGTGCAGAGAACTGGTGATAGGTTTCACCTGACAGTAGTTTAGCATTCCTAAATTTTTTCCTATAAAAAACTCTGCATTCTTTTCATACCTTAACAAAAGAGCCTGCTTTAGCATGTCATAATTTTCCTGATCACCTCTGCTCATTTTTGCAAAAACTTCATAAGCTGCCCCACGAAGTCCCTGAGATAACTTTAAGCTCCCTCTCAATATCATCGTCTTTCTCAACAAAATGATCTAAATTAAAGTTCATAGCTGAGGTTGAGGCTCCTTGAGTAGTAGTAGCAGTAGAGGCAAAGGGACTGGCACCATTTTCAGGAGCATGGCCTTGAAACTCAAAAACTCCCTTAGTCGTAACTCATGTTCCCTTTGTAATCTTTTCTCTCCTTTTCTGCTTCCCTTTCTGCAGCTAATTTCTTCTCTTCTCTCTCTGCAGCTAATCTCTTCTCTTCTCTTTCTGCAGCTAATTTCTTCTCTTCTCTTTCTGCAGCTAATTTCTTCTCTTCTCTTTCTGCAGCTAATCTTTTCCTTCTTCTGCAGCCAATGCTTCAGCCTCAATTTGCTTAGCCTCTTTGTCAGCCTCAATCTGCAACCTCTTAGTCTCAGCCTCAGCTTCAAATTGCAACCTCTTAATTTCCCTTTCAGCCTCTAACTTTCTTTCGGCTTCAAACCTTCTTTCTTCGCGTTCAATAAATTTGTCACATTCCGTAGTGACATAGGCAACCATAACTTGCCCATCTAATCCTAACTCTTTTGCAGTCTGAAAAGCAGCAGATCGAAATTTGGCCAGGTCCGCCATTGTCTATCAGGTAAATTTATACAATGTCTAACCAACAATTCAATTTCTAACTATATATCTAATGGACAACACAGGCACCGTGAGCTCAACCTTATTTAATTCCACCCAAGGATACCTTTTAATTCTTATATTCCCTGAAGTGAATTACCCCCAATATTTTTAATAGTTAAAGATTCAAAATCCCAAGAGCGAGACCCCAATATATGTGGTGAAGTGGGATGTTATAAATATTTATAGGGGACTTAGTGTACTGACTGAGATCAGCTGTGAAGGTATCTATATCTATTAATAGTAGTGTATTATAGATAACCTTACTTGCTACCACATATCTATATATCTCAGTCAGAATTATTCTGGAATAGTGTGATGCTACGTTATGTGTCTAGGGTATGTGTATGATGAAGTGTAAGTCACAACAACAGACAGATAAACAATTTAATGTCATCCACTACTCTTGACAACACTGTGACACTCACATACATATAACACTCTATGAGAATATCTTAAAGGAGGCACTGATAACTTTCAATTAACAATATGTATTCATTACTGGCATGAATGAATATGTGTCCTGATTCAACTACAAAGGGAACCAGGAATCACAATCAATTTAAATTACAAGTTATGTACAGAATGTATTTAACTAGTATTGGAGATGTTCACAGTTCCTGATTATTAAGACAATAAAATTGCCCCCCTCTGAATGGTATTTTTATAAAGTTATTTCAAGATGAGGGGACATAATGTTGAGCTCAGCTGGTCCAACTATCGCTTATCTTGGCGTGATGGCAGGCAGGAAAGGACTGACCTCTGCTCGAATTCTCCTCTGGGCTCAAGGAGACACCCTCATCTGCAAGAACTTTATTTCTTGCTACGTCAAGTGATCGCTTTAAGGTGTTCAATGCTACTGTTTAATGCCATTTTCCATGGTTTTTACTCGAACTCTCACGACGCTCCCCAATTGTGTTTAGGCTTTTATAACAGTTAGACTGCCAATGGATCCTATACGGCATTTCAACCAAGGTTCACATTCAAGTTTTTTGAAAAAAATGTTTCAATCTTTTCCCGTTTCATCCCAAACTAAACCAGATCCGATAAGATAGTTATGAAGCACTGGCACAACACGAACCAATCGATTGGTTCCAGGCTTTTATTTTCATTTGTATTGTGGCGCTCAACGCATCATGATCAATTTAAAAGCAAGTGGAGTTTACATGGTAGGGCTCACATTTGTAATTGATGTAACGTAAGGCTTTTTTCAAACACGTTTCCCCTTTTAAAAAAAGTATTTTAAGAGCAGAAATCGTGATTATTAGTGCTGTCCAGGCATGCGCCCATTCTATTTGGAATTTGGGTAAAATTTCTGTAAATAAATACTACAATTCAAACACATAAAAAAAAAAGCTTATTGACCCTCCATATGTTTTTTTCTGACTGTATTGGCGTCAAAAACTGTTTTACATTATTATTTATTCATGGGACATCATTTGCGATACGATTTACTATTATTTGTAAGAAGCCCTAAGGAGCGCCAAAAATACTAATTTATAATGGATGCTACTGTGGCTGCGTTCAAAAAATATGCTATTTCTTCTACCTACCCCCACCCCCACCTCCTGTTTGGAAGATGTGCTGTCTGGGTACTGTTATGTGTTCAAAATTTCAAAAAAACGTAAACCCCCATACTAATTGTTATCATTTTCTAATAAGAGTCTGTTTTGATTTTATAAACCTATACTCTGGGAAAAAGGGTAGTGTATTGTTGGGTTATACACCTGTCTCTTTCTGAAAAATGAAAAAAATTAGTTCATGTAGACTAGCACTGGCGTGATGGTAGTAATTGTTTATCGCGCGGAAGCGGGTTTAGTGTTGCGGTGACTTTCTGCCTCTCCCGCTTCTCTTTTTTATCGCCTTTAGTCCATGCTGGTTGCGTTCAGTTTTGGTAACGCAGTGATAATTAAGGTTAAGGGTTAATTTAGGTCATTCCGGGCAGTACAGTCTCAATGCTTTTGCCAAGAATTATACAGGCACACGTTTCATTGAGAAGGGGCGGGTATAATACAGTAAGGTTTACCTATCAAACAGTGAAATAGCGTTAGCAGATTAGCTTCAAAGGGGGGCAGAAGCAGAAAACAAGGGGGATTTCGAGTACATTCTTTGTGACAGCACTGTCATTTTACCATTGCTCTTCTCTTTATTAATTTTATTTGTTAGGCTTCATATTTAATTGATAATTTATATATGTGGATTAGAATATTCCATGACAGAAACCAAGAACCAAGGATCCAGAGAAGAAGTGGCAATAAAAACCTGAAGATTTCTGGTCACGTGATGTGTGTTCAGTAGTGTATAATTCATCAGAGAAATTCATAATTTGATCTATATGTACCAAAGTGCTTCAGGGCTTCTATTATGTATATTTTTATGTTGTACGCGCCTGCTGATTTTTCTTCTTTCGTCACATTTATCTGTTTTCTCATTCTAATTTGATAATTTTTGGACATTCATTTTAATGTTTTGTTAATTCAGTTTTCATTAGATAGTTCATTTACACCAGTGTTCCTCAACCCTGATAGCAGCAACGCCCCATTTTGAAAACTAATATTTTAAAAAGCCCCCTCGATCGGTCTGTTTAACATTTAACATCCCCATTTGGCTCTATTAACGTGTATATGCACAAACACATCACACACACACACATCTAATACACACCAAAAGCAGAAAAAAATCACGAAAAAAAAATTTAATATAAATTATATTACTAGTTAAATATATAATACTATATATATAATTATATAAGAGATTATATTATATTACCTATATTTAACTCAATTATGGATGGAACCTTATATTTTATTTCTAGATACATTATGGATCTTTAAAAATATTTATTTTAACCCTTAATCCGTCTTTCATTTTATAATAATAAAGATAAAATGTCGGCCAAATTTATTAAATTATCAGGATTAAACGTGAAAGCACAAATGGTTATATTTAAATATTTGGATTTTAATTATCTCGTGAGATTATAAGTACCTTTAACAATCCTTCAATTTATCCTTGAATTAAACAAATTGGCCAAAAGGCAAATGATATAAAATTTTAGTTTCTTAACACTCTGTAACTATCATAATTATATCATATTTCCCCCCACAAATAGCGCCTAAAAAATGAGTCTGCAATACATTTTCAAATCTGGAATATATATTTAAGCTAGGAATCCTTAAAAGGGATGCAATACCATTTTTAAACATGGATTATAAAAAATTCTGGAAAAAACTATTAAACAAATTGTATAATAATACAAAATTATAATACACTAATTAAACTGCACATTTTATCTAAATGTCATTATATTTATTCAAATCGTACAAAAATGGAAGCTTAATCAAATACCTTTGCGTTTGGTATATGTTTCCGCCATTTTTTTTATTAAAATTTGGTTAGTCATTGGGCCAGTATATCTTTCTTAACTGGTCATACAGAGGACAGTCCTGTAGAACATGCTCAGCAGTTTGTTCGTTTAATCCACATGTGCACAGTGGTGAAGCAGACAATCGTAGCTTGTGCATGTGTTTATTCAGTTTGTTATGCCCTGTCCTGAGTCGAAAAATAGTTGTCTGTCCCTGCCGGTCGAGAGTGTGATAGTCGTCTTTGGGTTGGTTCTGTTCTCTTCTGATAGTCTGGATAGCTCTCTTTTTCTCAAAGTATGTGACTTCATAATCTTCTTGTTCACATTCTCCTCCCTTTTTTGCAAGTTTATCTGCCTTTTCATTTCCGGGTACACCACAATGAGATGGTACCCACTGAAGTATGGTTCTCTTTTGGGCAGCTGCCTTGTTAGTTCATTTCTCAGATGCGGGAGTTTACCACCCTTGAGAGCTTGCAGGACAGACAGTGCATCTGTGAGGATGACTACCTGGTGGCAGTCAGAGTTGGTGTTATAAATCATATTTGCAGCTTGCTCTAGAGCTTGAACCTCAGCTGTATAGTTGGAACAGAATTTACCAGTGGGAATGTGCCTAGTCTCAAGTAGTGGTTGTCAGGATATGAGATAAAGATACCGCACCACCTCCATTCCTAACAGCATTAGTTGCTGATCCATCTGTATAGGCATGTATCCATGATTGATCGGGATAGCTTTCTTGGATCATACTCAATGTAGCAGTTCGTTTTTGCAGATCATTATACTCACATCCACTTGTGAGACCACTGACTGTTGTATTAATTTGGAGGGCACTGCTGGCCTGCTCCCATGGTACAGGGTATAGGGTGGGCTTCAGTGGTGTTGTCTTCATGGATAGGTCTTCTTGATGCTGTCTTATAAGTATTTTCCCCCGATGCACAAAGCTGCTACGCTTTAGACGTCCCAATGCCAGATCATCTAGTCTTGCCTTCATTGGGTGCATTGGCATACTGTTGTACTTTTCCATCTGGATCATGGTTTTTTTGTGTCTCTTCTATGGGACAATGTCTGTAATCCAGCAACCTTCTGCATCTCTGTTATTGGTGTAGTTTTCATGGCTCCTGTAATGAGCCTGAGAGCTTGATTTTGCACCTTGTCCAAAGACTGCAGATGTGAGTTAGCAGCTGATGACCATGCTGCTGAGCTAAACTCTAAGTGTGGTCTTATTACTCCATTATAAATCTTCTTTAGATTTCGTTCATTTGCTCCCCAGTTGGTACCTGCTAATTTTCTGAGTATGCCTAGTCGTCTTCGGGCCTTTCCTTCTGCATTTTCAATATGCTTATTCCATGTAAGCCTTTGGTCAAATGTCACCCCAAGATAGGTGGGGTAGCTTTCTTCCTTGATCACGGTTGTCCCTAGGTGTATGTTAGCTGATTTGTCCTTGGGGGCGAGGGAGAACAGTGTTGTGGAGGTTTTGTCTGTGTTTATTGTGATAAGCCATTTCTCTGCCCATGACACTAGCATGTCTGCTGCCCGCTGCTTCTATAATTTGCTGTGGTGACATTTTCATCAGCGCACCAGAGTACTAGGTCATCTGCATATAAGGCAGCTTTAACTCCTGCAGGGAGATCTTTCACCAGGTCATTGATGTAAACAAGGAAGAGTGTTGGGGAAATTACTCCTCCTTGAGGTACCCCCTGATGGAGCAACACACTTTTCTGCTCTGCAGACCGTCAAGAGTGACTCTAGTTCTCCTGTTATGCAAGTATGACTGGATCCATTTCATCATGTTGCCTTGGATTCCACTTCTCCTAAGTTTTGCAATGAGGCCATCTTTCCACACCTTGTCAAAGGCCTGCTTGAAGTCGACCCAGATCGTTAGGACCTTTTTTTTCTTCTCCTGGAAGGCATCTTCTATTGCTTGAGACAAGTAAGTAACTTGGTCTTCTATACTGTAGCATTCTCTAAATCCAGCTTGTTCCGGCACCAGGATCTGCTCAGACTCTAAATACCATTCAATCTGTGGTTGACTATTCGCTCCATAGTCTTCCCAACACAGCTTGTGAGACTGATTGGCCGGTAACTTGCAGCCTCGGTCTTACATTTCCCTTTCTTTAGTATGGGTATTGTGATGGCTTCTCTCCATACTTGGGGTACCGTTCCTTTCAACCAGCTGTGGTTGAATATCTCAAGCAGTTTTGTCTTTGCTGCTGAGCTCAGATTTACTAGCATTTCGTTGCTGATTTTGTCTGGGCCGGGTGACTTTTGAAACTTAAGCTTGGAAATAGCCTTCTGTAGTTCTCCTAGTGTGTGATGGGTTCCCTCATTGGGGCAGGAGTATCTGTCTGTCCCATGGTTGCCAGTATTTCTTTTCTTATCTCTCTCTGATGGTCTATGTTAATGGGTAAGTTGCTTTCTGAACTGTATCTTCTAGCAAACAAGTCTGCAGCTTGTTTTCCTCTGAAAAGTTTGCCACCTTCATCCAATGTGATAGTCTGCCTTGGTGAGGAATGCTCTTCATTTAGAGACTTGACTAATCTCCAAAGTTTCCTGCCGTCTTTCTCAAGGTTCAGCGATGCCGTTTTAGTTCTCCAGCTTTTCCGCTTTTCTTCTAGCTTTGTTCTCTGAAACTCTGCTACAGCCTTTTTCCATTTGTTGTGAGTTTCAAGTGAAGGCTGAGACTCTGCGTCCTTTCTAGCCTTGTCCATAGCTTCCTGACGTTCTTGGAGTGTGCTGGACCAGTATGGTATGTAGTTACGCCGGCATCCTTTGGGGAATGGTTTCTTTTGCAGCTTGTAGTATGCATCTGTTGAAGTCTTTTACCACTTCATTAATGTCTCTGTTCTGTACCTTGAGGGTAGACAGCAGCGTGTTCACCTGATGCCTGAATAAACCCCAGTTGGCTTTTTTGTAGTTCCATCTTGTAATGGCTGGGCCTGTACTGAGAGTTGCACTCTGGACAGTAAGAAAGATTGGGCGATGGTCGCTTCCCCCTAGTTGGTCTCCTACTTCTCTACTAATAGATCCAGCTATATCTGGTGTGGAGAAGGCAAGATCTGGTGTTGAGGTTGTGTGCCATCCTCTGGAGTAGAAGGTAGGAGTATCTGTGGCATTATTGACTAGGATTAGGGAGTGATCATCTTGCCAAGTTTCAACCTCTTCACCTCTGTGATCCAGATGGTTATAGCCCCAGCTCTGGGAGTGGCTATTAAAGTCTCCAACTGCTATAAAGTTGGTGGCTGGTACCTGTATAGAGCTGAGACTCAGGTGTTTGTTGTTCGGACAGTAATAGTTCAGGAGTTCTATTTCCATCTTGTCTACCTTTATCTGCAGCAGCTGATATTCTGCTCCATCCATGAAGGTTTTCCTTTCGTGTGCAGGAATGTTATTCCTTACAAGAGTAAGTACTCCTCCTTTTCGTCTATCTTGTCTGTCGGATCTGAAGCATTGATATCCCCTTATTTTAAAGGTTTGATCTGCTTTCAAGTGAGTCTCTTGGATACAGCAAACACTGACTTGCTTCTCATACAAGATGTTTTCCAGCTCTGTCTTTTTGCTGTATCCAGCCTGCTTGCTGTTCACTCCCTCTGCATTCCAGTGCATCATGACAAGTGGCACTCTGGGTTTCTCTTTTTTCTGTTTTGTTTTGGTCAGTAGTTCTCCTCCGCCGTCTGTTGACTCCACAAGACGGTCTAGAGGGTCCTCCAGTAGCTGAGGGTGGGCTCTGTCGAGGCTCAGAGCCCGGCACTGCACCTGCCTGGTGGAGCTCCACAGGGCGAGCACCAGAACGAGATTTATTTGACGGTGTACTCTCCATAGAAAAAAAAAAAAGCGAGTTGCATAACGGGAGAGTGGGCTCATCCCTAATCTGTTTATGTTCCCAGTAGTAGACTATTCGCAAGCAGCCTGGGGGTGTCACTGCTCTGCGCGGACCTTGTTTACCGAGGCGGCGTCCGAGCTCGTATGGTGAAAATATGGTTGCGTTATCTTCAAAATAGCCCTGTCTTTCCCGTGGCTTTTCTGCCATCCTGCAACTTTGAGTTAGGGAGTTCTGAGCTCCAGTCTCTTTCCCAGGCATTTTATCCTGGCCTGGCACGCATACAGAGGACCCCACTTCTGGTTCTAAGTTAGCAGTTGGGGATAGGTGGGGTAGCACACTGTGCATTCCCCGTCATCCAGGGGGCTCTCCAACTATGCAGAGCTTGCACAATGCTGTGCTCTGGTTCGCGGCTCTCCCAAGGAATCCTCACGTCCTGCACAGAGCCACTTCCCGATACCCACCACCTGCCAACCCTCCATTGTAGAAATCTCCTGCATGCGGCCATCCAGTCAAGAGCCAGTATTAAGTCTGGTGCCCAAGTGACCTGTCCGGCTTGGGTGACCCTGCCAGGAGTAAAACTCCCGCCGGCATAGCTCCCGGGATCATTGAGGCGCTCAAGCTCTCCAACCACGGCAAGGTAGGCTTACATGTGGAGAGTACAGGTACTAAAATTTTGCGTTTGGAATCCTTGAAACACTCCATGAGACGCAGGGCAAATAACAACTAACGTGTTAATAGCTATTCATTCATAATCCTCCACTCCCAAAGGAGTGTAGGCCTTCAACAAACACATGCCAAGTCCTCCTGTCACAAACACATGCCAAGTCCTCCTGTCACGTGCCATCATCTCAAGTTCTTTCCACGTTCTCCTCATCATTTTCACCTGTTTCCAGCTCCCTTCTCCATGTGCTTCTTGGTCTAACTCTGCCTCTCTTGCCCTGGGGGTTCCAGAACAAGGACTGCCTTGTAATGCTATCAACAGGTTTCCTCAGCGTGTGTCTTATCCATCGCCATCGTTACAAGCTATGCGAAGGGGAATATCTTTTGTAATTGTTTCATATTGATTCTTGTAAAAATGTACACAATGCCCCCCTGAATGGTGTGGTGGATTTGATGTTATTAATTGTTGTAGGTATTATTATATTTGTATTAAATGAGATTAGCTATGAAGGTCCCTGAATATACCCAATAATATTGTGAACTTTTCAGGGTACCTTTCCACTACCACCTTTGTATCTCATTCAAAATGTATTTATATTAGTATGTTAATTGACTTCGTGTTGTGTCTAGGGTTATGGATGTAGAGTGTAATGTACAATAATCAACAAACATACAACAAATAGTTTATTATTCACAACAGCACACAGTACTACCACAATAACATACAAACGACACTCTAAAAGGCTATCTTATTTAAGACTGTGGTTAAATTTTGTGTAAATAAGATTTTTACAGTTTTATTATCCTGATTCAAATTTATTTGTAATCAGGACTGACAATTTAAAAGTGAAATCAAATAATCAATTACATCAGTCAAATAGCACAATAGATTGTTTGTCCATATATATAATATTTTTCTAATATGCGTTTGTAGAGTTCTCCTACTCTAAGGTAATACTGGTGGTACTATTAGTTTGTTGTTTTAATCATGTCCTTTTGGAAATGTTTGTTTCTATTTTGTCACTTGTGGAACTATTAAATATTTGTCCCAGTTTTATTCAATGTCATTTGATCGTTCTTTTAAAGTTCTGTAGTTGAGCTCTCAGGTACCGAACGAGAACTTATCTTGGCCGTAGAATATATGTTGAAACTTTCCTCTGCTCGCTTGACAATCTGTTCCCTGTTTGATAGGCAAGGGCCACTAGCATGGGCTCTCAGTAAACAGGCAGAGTCTTGAATCAATCAATTTTCAAGCGTTTGGTACCACATTAACGTCAGTACCCAGGACCTCTGAAATGTGAAGGTATGCATCCTTCGTAATATCTAGCATACACTAATAGTCCACAGTTAAGGACATGTACATTACAAACAAACAAAAGGATCATATCCTTATACAAACCTATGCCACCATTTTCTTTTGATGTGACAATGTACACCAGTATTCCTTTCCCTAATAGTTACAACGCCACTGCAATTCCAGCTGTAATCTCTTCCATATAATAGGATAGGTGTTATGCTCCTTTATGACAATCATACCTATTCTTGTAGTTTTACACCTCTCTGACAGTCTATCACATGGTGGATCAATCTTTAGGCTTTGCCTCATGTTCGCTATAGACCCACTCATGTCCAGACATATATTATTATTTCACATTCAATTTTTATATAAAATACAGGTTAATAAATGTCAAGCTTACCACAATTTTCAATGAAATATACACAGAGACGATGACTGACACAGTTTCGATCTGTTTTATTGCCATAGGCTGCTTATAACTTGTAGTTTAAAGCGCAGCCTGCTCTCATCTATCACTGTTGAAAACTTTCTTAGAAATGGCGTCCCCTTAACGCTTATTCTGACAATATCGATTCAGTTAGCCAATCACTTTTAATTTTACAAGGGTAAACAGTCTTTTCAAAAATATCATTCAAACTTTTCCTACGTTACTTAGGCTATTTATGTTTATTCAAAGGTCAGCCAATAATATTTAGTCTCACTTCAAATGCCCCCAATCAGATTCACTGTACCATCCTAGCCTATCTGTCACCTACTTTTTTCCCAAAAAATATGCGATCCAATCTAAGCAGATATGACTTGACCTGACAGTATCTCTGATCTCTATGTATTGTTTTATCAATATTTTATTAGTTAAGGGACTATTTATATAACTAATAACATATTCTTGGTCAGCATGTCTTCAGGTACACGAATATACAATTTTTAAGGGGCTATGTTCAAAATTCTATCTTTTTTTTCTATGTTGGTTGTTTATTTTTAAACTACCTCCTGTTACTTCTTTTCTCATGTACTTACGAGATAATTACGAGAGCTTAGGTCATTCATAATAAGAGCTTAACATGTTTACATGACGTAGTGTCCACAATTCTAACGTTTTTCATTGTATTTGGGGAAACCCCTAAGCACGGCTTGCCCCTGTGCTAGTGTTGGCTTTTAGTTTAAAATCAATGCGAAACGAATTAGCATTTTATCTATCCTTGCCCCTCTCGTTCCACAATGCATTTTAGGCAAATATTTTCTTAGAACTAGGAAAAAGTGGGTGTTTATGTCAAGGACGAATTTGAAAAATAGGGTACCGTTTTGATGGCTATTCGTTAGCAAATAATAATCTGAAGGCGTAAGCGACACCAACCGTTCTAGCAGAAAAGTCTTTTATACTTTCTTATCTTTGCTTTTATGCCCTATATTGTTATATATTAATTTAGATATTGTATTTAGAAATTCACTACAAATGGAAGTAGCGACCCCCAATCGTTGCGACCCATCAGAACGCCCCCAGATATCTTGAAAACGCCCCCCAGGGGGCGATTCCGCCCTCGTTGAGAAACACTGATTTACACTAAAGCTCCAATGAATAAATGCAGCCATGATTGGCAGATCAAGTGGAGAAATAATACGAAGTTACACGTGACTTTACCATCACGACCAGCGTTGTCACTCTGAAATTTAAAAAAAAAAAAACCTAGATATCGGCGACTTCGGCTATTGTGGGCGATTTTTGGGATACTTTGGGCGATTTGGGGCTATCTTGGGCGAAATCTAGGTGGCGTTCTTCAACTAATGACGAGACCAACAAAACCCAGATCTAGATGAATCCACCTAGGAGTGGCAACGCTGGTAACGACCATACCAGTAGAACTGACTAAGATTTTAGATTGCTTTCATCCTGCATCTGCTGTAGGAAACTCAACACCCAACAAGACAGGAAGACACCCATCGAACGAAGACGGGGTGAGAGTAGTTATTCACTGGCCGATGCTTACTCGGTGTTCTGTAATATCATGTAAGACATCACAGGATCTGCTTAAGGAATCAGTTCAGAGCGCAGAGAAATTCAGATTGATTCGACTTGGGAGGGAACTTCTGAGTAGGATCATATTCCTGTCAGCGAGTGGTAAAAAGATACAGCAGGCGTCGGAGAGATCTTTGTTTAAAGAATTAAACGAATACGTGAAAGACATTGAACGAATGCTGCAAGTATTTGATGACAATGTTTATCATCAGTGTCAGTGGCTGTTTTAGGCGCAGGCAGCCAAGGCGTTTGCCTAAGGTCTCGCGCTTTAAGAGGCAATTATATGCTTGTCGATAAAATAGGAATTTAAAAAGTCTCCGCAAGTTCACGCATGCCTAGGACCTCGCACAATCTAAAACCGCCATGCGCACTGCTGTTGAGACGTAAAATAATAAAGCAGAGTCGCGAGCTACTACATCTATACTTACTTACTTATTTAGTCGTTCCCCTTCTACCGTGAGGTGTAGAGGTTTGGAAGAGAGAGCGCCAGACTATCCTATCGGCTGTCTTCCTCATGGCCTGGTTCCATTCTAGTCCTCGGTCCTTCAAAGATTGTCTAATGTTGTCCTCCCATCGGACTCTGGGTCGTCCTGAGGGTCTGGATCCCTGGCTCTTTGTTTCCCATGCTTGTCGTGGTAGCCGATCTTCTCCCATTCTGCAGACATGGCCAAACCATCTTAGTTGGGACCATCTATACTTCCGAGTACAATAAAATACGATAAAGACCATTTGAAAAAAAAAAAAAAAGATAATGCACACGATCTGAAGCTAATTTAAGTACCGGAAGCAGACAATTAAGACAACTGTATTAAAATCTGATATCACTCGTATGTTACCGGGGCTCGAAAGGGAAGCAAATAATAGTAACACTGTAACCTGTAATGCATGTCGTAAAAGCAAATAAGGAGGGGCTGACTACCCCGTCCTGTAGAAATGTTTAAGCCATCAAAACTTCAACAAACAATGTGGACTGTTGAAAGCATTACAGTGCAGTCCTTGTTCTTGAATCCTTGGGGTAAGCGAAGTAGAGGGAGGCAGAAGAACACATGGAGAAAAGAACTGAAGACAGACATGAAAGGGATGAGAGAGACACGGAAAGACCTTGAGCTGATGGTACGTGATAGGAAGATTTGGCGCGTGTCTGTTAAACGCCCTAGTCTCCTTGAAGAGCTCAAGGATGGTGATGAAGGTCATGATGAATTAGACGTGTAAATTTAGGCTATAGTATGATTATCTGAAATCACAGATAAAGCAGTCACTGTGGAAGAGAAAGACGCAGATGAGACAGATAGGAGAGAAATCATCGGAGGCTCAATATTATGCAGGAGACTTTCGAGCAGTCGAAGTTGAGAACACTGAAGATAATTGAAAAGAAAAATGCTTTAAGAGTCCACATTCTTTGGCATGTTATTAGAAGACGAAAGCAGGAATATATCGTAACAACATGAACGATTGAAGGGAAAAGAGACAGATAACGACAAAGAGAGACAATACTGGACAGTTTGACATCATGGCATGGAAAGAATTCAACAGAATTGATAAATGGTAATGGAGATAGGAACCGGTGGAGAGACATGATCGCCCAGGCCACGGCATGGCACTTGAAGAAGAAGAAGAAGGTACTATGACAGCAAGGAGCATACACGCATCGAGCTCACATATGGATAACTATAGTCGTGTTATATTAGGTCGTATCTTTCATCTAAATCCGTGCACCACCTTGCACTGCAGGCGTCTGACGTTTGTATGAAACAAACCAGGGTCTGACGTTTGTATGTAACAAACCAGCGTCTGACGTTTGCATGAAACAAACCAGCGTCTGACGTTTGTATGTAACAAACCAGCGTCTGACATTTGTATGAAACAGACCAGCGTCTGACGTTCTATGAAACAAACCAGCGTCTGACGTTTGTATGTAACAAACCAGCGTCTGACGTTTGTATGAAACAGACCAGCGTGTGACGTTGTATGAAACAAACCAGCGCCTGGCGTATGTAGCGCTTAAGAAACACAACTGGTTGATTGGAGTGCGCAGATCCAGGAATATTTAAAGTTAAGAAAAACGCGGGGGCGAGTTAGTGGAGTTTAAATCCCAGATGGAGAAAACTCCGTCTACTTTAGACAGTTTAGAACAGTATTTCTCAATCTTTTTTTTTCTATCATGTTTTCATAACCCACGGATTCCCTACCTATGAAAATACTGCTATATGACGATAATATTCTTTCATTTTCTTTTGTGCTCCTTGCGGAACATGAAGCCACCACCATTTCAGGAAGCCTACACCAAGCAGTCACAGGGCTTTTGCTGTAGGAGTCTCTGTGGCATTTTGTTTTACATGATGAGATTGCTAGCGTCCCACCCCCCCCCCCCCCCCCCCCCCCCCCCCCCCCCCCACCACATGAAAACCTCATATTGGTGGCCTTGTACCTGAGGCTGCATTATACCTATTCATTCTTTGTCTCTTCAGAGACCCCCCAGGAACCACACGGGGCTGCTAGAATTTTAGACAGCCATTAAAGAACACACATAGACACCGTCTCGGAAAAAGCGCTAATTACAAACGCACGCGAAGTTAACACATATTCAGAATATTAACTGACAGTAATGTACATTTTGTCGGCATCTGTGGCCTAATGGATATGAACGCAGTTTCATAATGCAGATATACCAGGTTCGAAACCTGCTGCAGGCGGTTTGGTAGCAGATAGCTTTGTGTGGATTTTTAACAATGGTATAAGCGCCGTACCGTTTAGAAAGCAATGGCAAACTACTGAATGAAAAAATTGCCTAGAAAAATCACAAACAGCCAATGAAAGCTGGGGTTGATTGCCACGTCCTGTAAAGGATAAGCAACTAACTTTAATATACATTTTATTTGGAAGAGGGGTAAAACATATTTTAATGTGAATAAAGGCATGGGGGAATCATGCATCATTGGCAGGGCCGGCCTTAGCCGTTGCGGGGCCCGATTTGGATCATTTTGGTGGGACCCCTAAATAATTATGTCAGATCAGGTACCAGGGATATACGATATTACATTGAATTAAAAATAAAATTATCTATATTCATTAGCTTTATTTTGAGTCAAAGCTTGATAATACAAAACCATACTTATAATAAAAAATGTCTTGCGGTCGGTTCCGCAAACTCTTTCAAAATGTTGTTAAAACGTAAATGTTTTTGCTTCATTAGAGAATGTGGATAATACTGCAAGGCTGTTGAGTCTATCTTGAAACATATTTAACCTAGGATAATAGTTGTCAATTTTAACCAATTTTAAGCTTTTTTCCCCTGACTAAAACTGTCATGAATATCATCATAATCATTTTCCTTTACACTTCTTATATGAAGCAAAGGACCACCACTGCAGTTAGTAGACTTACAGGAACCCTGCATCGAGCATTCACATGCTCCTGCAGATGTGGTTTCTATATTTTATATGATGAGGTAGCCAGCCAAATGCCCAACCTTATATTAGTCGCTTGCACGGGGCTGTCACAAATAAGCTTATAGCAAAAATAGAAAAAAAAAAGTAAGCAAACATAGGAAATACAGTAACTCTCACTCAAAGACCACATTTCCAGAAGGATCTTCAAAGGCTCTGCAAGGTAAAAACAAGTTTCAGAGCTTCCATTTTCTCAGTCATTACATGACCATCCAAATCTGCTAATTTTACAGACTTGACAAGTTGGTTTTTTTTTCTCAGTGAGGGTGACGTATGTTAGATTGATTTCCAAATGTGCATCATGTTTTTCTAATCCCTTCTTTGGAATTAAGTGAAACCAGAGCTGTGGAGTTGGCCAAAAGATATTTCTGACTGCGACTCCGGAAATTTTGGAAGTCTGACTCCGACTACATATTTTTTTTAAACTAGTGATATGACATAAAATTACCCACTTATATGGAGTAATATCTATAAGTTTGTTATGTGTGTGAATAAATTAATGCGTGGCTTTCGTAGACTACATTTTAAACTACTCATTCACTCATTGAGACAGTATTACAAAATAACAAATCATCCACAAATTGTACACAAATGACTGCTTTGCCAAACACCATCAGGGAAAATAGTTAAATTTTGACAATGACGGGAAAATTGACAATGTATATAGTTTATTTTCATTTCTTGTGTGCTTTTTCTAAATATACCGACAAATTTCCAATCACGACAACAACTTTATTTATGATCAGAAGCAACTGAAATTTTCCTACGTTATGTAAAGATGGATGTACTTTAACACGAAAGTGGTTTTAGGAGTTCTACCACTTCAAAATGTTATTTCAAATATTTTAAGCGCCCCCCCCCCCCCCCCTAACCTCTCCATTGCATGGATCAAACATGGATCTGCCTTGACTTGAGTCTCGTAAAATTCGGAGTCGGGAGTTAGGACATTTTTTACCGACTCCGAGTCCACTAATAAATGACTGACTCCACAACGCTGACTCCACAGCCCTGGTTGGAACTATCAAAATCCACTTGTTGAAATTACTCAAATTAATTTTATTCGTAAACTGCATTCGTAAGAATTGCAATCTTTTCTTGTAAGTTGTCGTAATTTGAATCTGTCTAACAACATGTCAAATTTACCGCTCGAAAATTTCTAAGAAAACAGTACAATTATAACAACCAATGGAATCGCTCCTTTTCTAGTAGTGATAAGGAAACATTTTTAGACCTGATAATAGGGCCTATTTTGTGTTTTTGACAGAACGAAGATATTTTATTTCCTAAAAACTAAAGATAGGGAAACAGAAAAGAATAGCTCAAATTATAGCGGGGATATTACTTAGGAGGTAAGCGTAAAGATTTCCTCATAATAAAATTTTATTGTACGAGAAAAATCAGTTTTAATGATAATTTTACTTCAGGGTACTCCCCAATTTAGTTAGTTAAAGTATGCACAGATCTAAATGCACTGGGCTAACTAAAATATTAATAGCTAGAACGATAGAGATAAATTCCCAGTTTTATGGGAGCTTTAAATAATATAAATCGGCCCAAAAATAAGCAAAATAATAAATATATAAACTTAATCACATTATACGGTAGTGCTGAAAAACGAGCAGAGGGAACATTTTTAACGCCAGTTTTTGACTGTGTCTCGATTGGTCGAGCACAGCGGTATAAAGGCCTTGAACTTGGGCGGATTCTTGCCACAACCATTTCAAAACTTATACACTGAGCTGAGAAGAGCGCAAATGTATTTTGTCAAACTTTGCCGCCTGTATTGAAAGCAGACTTAAAGGGCCCAGTAAGAGCCAGTATCAGCTTATGTGTGTTACCTGAGGGTTTTGTCCTGGTATATTTCAAGTTCATGAGACACACATGTGAGAGGAGCTATGGTGGTGTGCTGTTCTTCAGTTTGATAGAGCGAAAGCCACATATCCCAACCTGGAGTTCATATTCTGTGCGAACCAAGCCAGGATTGGAGGTGTCTCAGACTTCATGCCAGTTAAGTGGACATAGATCCACTTGACAGATTATCCAGTAGCAACCATACAAAGAACCAGAATAAAGAAAATTAAAAAAGTATTAAAGACTCAAAGTAAAACTATTATAATACAGACTTATGATAGAAGTCAACATTATTCATGATGACTCACAGAGGACCATATTCGAATCCTATTATGTTACCAGCCAGGGACATTGAAACCAAGATTGTGAACTAGTGAATGAACTTTAATTACATATATAAATAAATATACAAGCATAACTTTGCCTTTTTATGGATAACATTCCATGTTATTTATTTCCTATTATAAATACATTATAATCAAAATTTGAGTTTTCCTAACCAAAAGAAACCGGGTTTAGGAACAATTAAATTGTAAATACTTTCATTCAGTCTTACTTAATTATTGTAATTAAGTTAATGTTCTGTTTGATAGTTATTACCTATAACTAATTTAATTTACCCCTAGATAATTAGCTACACAAACAAATATATAACCATTAATCAGTTTGGGATCATGAGAGGTAGCAGATAGATCTTCAGGACCAAACACTATCATCATACCTGAAGATTTACATAGCTTGACCCCACCTTGATGTCGATACACCCTTACTCTTTTCAGAGAAGGGGGTATTTCTTATAAGACCAGTCTCTTATCTGGCACTATCCTGGTATCCTCTGATACACCTATTTGTCGAGGATATCTGTAAGTTTAATAACATCCAAACCTCTCGCGACATAAGTGAAGGTGATATTCGGTAAAATGTCATTTAGTTTGAGTTTTACACCGTTGTGTTGGTGAACTGGCAGAAAGTAGATCGTCTGCCAGAAATAAAAGTTGCATTGTTTCAACGTACAAGTACAGAAAGGCTCCGCTCATACAGCGGGTTAGGTTCCAAACCCCCGCCGAAAAGCGGAATTCGATGAAAAATCGGAAATCGCCGAAAAGTGGAACACAGCCTTTTTTTAACTTATAAATGAGCCTTTTAAAACTTATAAGTGCATATAAAATCCTTTAAAAAAACGTATTTACACAATCATATTATACATCAAATACGTCAGATTGGCAGAGTGGATAGAGCTCTGGTCTCTCGCAGCAAAGATGCTGGGTTCGAATTGGGGTACCGATACGCTCCAGTCTACCCAAGCTGTAAATGGGTATCTGACTCTACTCTTTGAGTTAGGGAAGGAAAAGGCAGCGAGGAAAGGAACTGGTCACCCCCACCTCTCGATGCTGGACATTTTATGGTGAAGTCTCTAACACTTCACTCCTTTGCAGCAATATGTGCTATGAGACTGCCTTGACCTATATTAAGTACGCAATAGAGCTAGGCCTAAAGAACGATACGAGAGTAAAATGAATATATATATCATTGAAAGTAAGAAACTTACGGCTCTTTGCATTATTACTACACTTAGATGCCATTGTAATTAATCATAAAAATATTATATATACTGTAATACAATATTATAACTGTTGAAAGTTTCGAAAATTTCCATAACACAGAGAGACGCTGAGCGCACAGATGCTGTAAACATACTGAATTATCGACAATAAAATGGTGCTGATAGCCATTCTCGAACTCAGTTGATGAGCTGATCATGCCGAAAGAGCAGAACAAGCACCGAACTTACTTAGCATGTATATATTTGATAACCGTCGTATTAGCGCAACGCCGAAAAGCAGGATGTCAAAAAACGGGTCTCTACGATAGTCTGATTTTTTTTCTGTCTGAAAAATTTTGAACTGTATATTCCCTATTCATACCGTTTAACATTGCAATGATTGTGCTGTAACCTCCTTACCTGTACGGGTAACACTAACAATTTCTCAACTGCACGCTTTTCTACGCTCAAATATTTTTAATTCAACGCTATGTGATATGAATGAATTGAAACTGCACAGGTCTACACATAAAGGTAAAGGATCCCGTTACACGCCCATTGAGGCATATTGGGAATATGGTGTTAGGCCCATATTTTCTTGACCACCGGCACACTAGGGGTGATGTGATCAGCATCACGCCGGCCGCCTTAACCTTCCCAGAAGTTGCTCTGGTACCCAATTGGGGCTGGGTCGACCCAGGAGCCGTTTGCGGCCTAAAAAAATCCCACATCATCTGGGGATCGAACCATAGACCACTGAGCTAGGAAGCCAGTGCACTAACCACTATGCTACCGCGGCTCCCAGGTCTACACATAGTTACGCTTTTAATACACCAAAACGTGAAGTTCAGTAAGCAGTGTGGAACAAAAGCAATGCGAAACTGGGTTGCGTATTGAAATGGTGCCGAATTCACTCTTGTTTTGTACAGGCACTGATGAAGCCAACTTCTGGCTTTGCTCAGTAACCACGCGAGCTAAGCCACGCATGTGAAATTGCTGTATACAAGTTAAAATTTACTTACAAATCAGACAACTCTTTTGTTTGGTTGTTGTTAATTTGTTTTTATTTTTTTCTTCACATGTAACTTTAAAATAGTTCATGTATTTTTACATAAAACGTTCTTTTAAGCTGGAGGTGGCAACGAGAGTGCCAGGCCCCTTGTGGGTCCGTGGCCCAATTGCGTCAAATCGAGTTATGGCCGGCCCTGGTCATTAACTGAGGTTAGCCCCCATGCCAAATGCCATCCTAGCTTCCCCCTCTTATAGTGCCTGCATACAAGAGATATACATTGGTACAGAAGAAGCACCCGAGGCAAGAAAAAGTTACACATTTAACTGGAAATGGTTGGATGCCGGATAAGAACCAGCTGCAGTATAAAGTATGTTGATTTATTAATTAATATTCAGGGCGAAGGATTTGCTTGAACTTTCAGATCCAAGTCACGGAGAAACAAACAATGTTGGTTCATTCGTTAAACGAAATATATTAACAAGTAAGCATAACAATATATTAAACCCTGTGAGTATTAATTTGTAATTTTATGATATTAAAGTAGGTAAATAATTGTTTAAAGGTGAAGAATTAACTTCTCCCTTTAATATGGGAACCGCAGTAGCACAGTGGTTAGTGCACTGGCTTCCTGGCTCCGTGGTCCATGGTTCGATCCCCAGTTAAGGTGGGATTTTTTAGACCGCAAACGGCTCTGGGGTCGACCCAGCCTCATGAATTTGGTACCAGAGCAATTCTCGGAAGGTTAAGGCGGCCGGCGTGATGCTGACCACATCACCCCTAGTGTGCCAAGGATCAAGAAAATATGGGCCTAACACCATGCCTCAATGGGCGTGTAACGAATCCGTTACCTTTAATATGGGCAGATGTAGTTGTATTTCTCTCTCTCCCCCCACTGTTACCATTACAATTACGGTTCTACTATCCACTAATATACATAAAACTATGTTGTTACTTTCATTGTTATTTCTCTTTATAGTACAGTTTAAAATTTATAATTCTAAATAAATTCATTCCATAACTGGAATGACTGCAACCCACACACACACAAACCCGCAAACCTCAGAAATGAAGTATCTGAGGAAGGTGGTTAAGTAACAAGAAGAGGCATGGTCCGCAACCAGACAATACGTCAGGGCCTCAAAGTCCAGCGCATGCAGACCCAAGTGAAACGATGATTTGGTCATGTATGCAGAATAGAAGAAGATTGGCTACCACGTCGAATATAGGAAACTAAGAGTCAGGGATCCAGACATCCAGGACGACCCAGAGTTCGCTGGAAGGACAACATTAGACAATCTGAAGGACCGAGGACTAGATTTGAACCAGGCCAGGAGGAAGGATAGCATTGTGCTCTCTCTGGCAAACCTCTACATCCCAGGGTAGAAGAGGGATGACTAATTAAGGAAGTAGTTCATTCCATAACACCAAAAACCGCGACATAGCCACATGAAAGAAACAACAGTAGAATGGAAAATGATTTTAGGCTTTGAAAGGTTATAAGGGTGATTACCCGATCATAGTGCCCAGAAATAAACACCGGGGCCACAGGGGTTAGAGAAATATTATTGCTCAGTCTGATTGCTGGCGGTTGTTGTCTGGGGGATTTTGACCAGACTGAGGTTAGTACCACCTCATATTTGTTGATGTAAACTTTGGATGGAGAGTGTGAGTTTTTGAGTGGGTCTAATTGAGAGACAGTTAACTATGTAGATGTTGAGCGACAGACAAGTTGCCGGGGGAGGGGGTGGCTCGATCAGTGCCCGAAATGTAGACAACATTTACTAGATTTATATGCTATGCTCTAATGGAAAATATCCAGAGGCGGCTTTGCGATTTTAAGTAGCGGTAGGATTATGAAAAGAAAGAACGAAAGGGGGGGGGGGGTGCGCCCAGCTTGGGAATAACGCAACGCATAATCTGGGAGTTTTACCAGACTGATGACAGTCCCACCCCACTTTGTTGATGTAAACTTTGAGTAGAGAGTGTGAGTTGTTGAGTGGGTCAAATTGAGTGAAGGTTAACTAGTAGATGTTGGGCGAGAGAAATGTTGAGAAGAGTGGGTGCTCAATCAATCCTCGAAGTGTAGACATTTACGATTTTATATACTATGTTCTGGTGGAAAATGTCCAGAGGCGGCTTTGTGATTGTACGTTGTGGTAGGATTAAAAAAAAAAAAACATCAACACCAAGACTCGGAATAGCACAATGCATAGCGGTTGTAATGTCATGCCAAACCCGTTTTGTTTTCCTTATCCTCCTATCTTTTTTTATCTTTGACCTTAATTCTCATCTCCAAGTGTTTTTCGGTTTTCATATACCTCTCTTTCCCTGGATATACTAGAAGAAGAACTGCACTGTGTTGCTATCAGATGGTTTATTCAGTATATTCCCTAGCCAGTGCCTTTTCATCACGATTTGTTCCACAAGTGTTCATCAGGTTCTTACATAGTTATATTTTATTTGTACTTCATGGGCAAAAACAGTGTCGGTAATTTTGGAGGACTAGTCATTATTTATCTGTTCTATATTTATCGTGATAGCCTTTCATCATAGAAAGATAGCTAGTGCATAATTTCTTTCAGTATTCTCAATGCGTCGACCACGTGTTAGGAAGAGAAATGATGAATGTCATTGCCATTCTTGAAGACCTCTTCCGGCCGCTGGACCATTTCTGTTGCGAGCTTCTGAGGACCGGCATTAATTCATCTTACATATTTCATATACTGTATTACGTACACTGGTGTGCGAATCAATGGGACGCTAATTTCGAACGGTCGGAAGGGGAACCAAAATAAGCTAATACAAGAGGAGCTAGAAGTTCGGGAGAAAGCACAGCATCGAAAGAGGTTAGGATACATATTAAGAAAGCCACTGAATGACAATGGGAAAATCTTAATTCTTGATCTCACAGGTGGAAGAAAGAGAGTGAGGCCCTAAAATACATGGAAAAAAAAAAAAGAAAGTCGTAGGCGTGGAGGTTATTGGAACGATTAGGTCAGACAAGAAAGTCTTAGAAAGATCTCAAGGAGATGAAATGCAAAGAAGAAATGTATGTGAATTGTACTTATAAAAAAAAACGTATGGTTTATTGCTGCAGTATGGTAGAACTAAATAAAGTATCACCTTTAATTGCATTTAAGGCAGCTTTCCAAAACGAGGCACTGGCTTTCTACCTCAGTAGTTCAATCCTAAGTTGAAGTGTGATTTTTGTAGACCGCAAACAGCTCCGGGGTCGACCCAGCCTCGTAAATTTTACCAGGGCAAATCTGGGAAGGTAAAGGTGGCCAGCGTGATGCTGACCACATCACCGTCTTGTGTGCCAATGGTCAAGAAAATATGGGCCTAACCCCATATTCCCAATATGCCTCATGGGCGTGTAACGGGATCCTTTACCTACCCTTACCTTACAAAACGAGCCGATAAAGCCGGCATATTAAACAAAATTATAAATGGACAACAGCTAAATTAGAAGCAAAAATAAAATAAAAACAAAAACACGTTCACAGGCACACACAAGAAAAAACGTATCTTGTTGAGCACATTGTTGTTCTTTCTGCAACAGTATTCACATTACAGTAATTTAGGCAGTTGTATCTATCCTTTTTAACGCTCCTATAAACGGGTGAACGTCTTGACAATATGAAGTAAACCCAATCACTCCTTTTTAACGCTCCTATAAACGGGTGAACGTCTTGACAATATGAAGTAAACCCAATCACTCCTTTTTAACGCTCCTATAAACGGGTAGAGCGTATACTGTATAAAGTTAACTCAGTCATTCTCCGTGTGGTTTTGGGGGTCTCCGAAGGACAAAGGAAGAATTAAACTACCGTTCCCTTATGCATCGTGTAAGAGTTAACTAATATGAGGTTATGTATGGGGTTAGCAACTTCATCAGGTTAAAAAAAATTAGCTGCAGAAACCACAGCAGCAAGAGAACCTAAGTGCTTTATTCAGGCTTCCTACAAGGGGCCGTCGCCGTGGTAACTGCATTTTCCACGAGGAGCAAGCAAGAAAATGATTGTGATGGTGATGGCGTATGGTGGTTGTGATGGTGTGTGGTGGTGGTGAATAGTGGTGGTGAAAGATGATGATGGAGATGGTGATCATGATGATTGATGAAGACGAAGAAGAAAACAAACTCAATCACATTTTGATTCTACAAAAGTATCGAATGTTTTCAGGGGCTAGAAAGTAAAAAAAAAAAATAATTCTTATTTCACAAGAAGAAACTTAAGGGAAAAAAATAAAGCCTTCAGATAAGCTGTTTATTTTCTTTGACAGTTTGGTTTCTTTGGGTGCTCCATCTGTCAATCATCCTTACTCGCTGGAACATGTTTAAGGTTAAGCAATAGCGACTGAGCTACTCAGAACGCAATACCGTCGAGAGAAAATAAATGACAAAAAAGGCACGTGCAGGGAAAAAATGCGAACAACTCGCCAGATTATCATCTTCTGTTGGAACACTCCCGCAGAGTAGCGGCGCAGATGTTGAAATTACCAATCTCGCTCAATTTCCAAAGTTTATTATCTTTCTTTGTAGCTGCTCTAACATTGTTATGGTTCACTCTTATGTTTTTGTACACCTCTTTCCAGTTCATTTTACAAGTTACTTTATCTCTGAGAACCTCAGAGTATGTATGTCGCACGTGATATTACCGGAGCATTTAGAAGACACAACAGCTGCATGCCATTGTGAAGTCATCAACCAACAAACCTAGGAAAACGATCGTTTGGCTAAATACTCAGAAAAACTGTATAGCAACGCCTGTAACGCTGTAAAGCACTAATTTAGTAAAGCAGCAGCTGTAGATAGCACATCTAATAATCAGAAGCAAAACATCAAGGCAAAATTCAAAATTGTCTTCTTCTTCTCCGTTTTTTTTTTTTTTTTTAAAGCGGAGAGAACGTGTAAAATCATCATTGTAACGAAAAATAAAAAAAGACCCTTAGCCACGAATTAGTACAGCTGTGCAGGGTGAACTTTAAGAATCAAAACAAAATGTTAAAAGGAGATATTGGGGCGAGAATTATAAATCTGATTTCGTATGTTTGTGGACGAAAGACATATTAATAAAACGGCATTTTTTTGTTTTTGTTTTGTTTTTTGAAAATTTAAACGTGCTGTTTCTCACATTGAATGTGATACAGGATTGGGAGTGGAATGTAAAAACAGTTTGTAGAAATTAATCGGAGAATAATCTAGCAGAGACCAGCAATATATCGTTATTGTAGAGTTACTTGTTTAAATACAACATTTCTTTCACAGAATTAAAACGTTGGTGAAAGGCCACGAAAAGCCGAGTATCTTTAAAGAAAGGCTTAGAGATGTACTGATAACCCTGTTACTAAAAAAAAAAAAAAAAAAAAATAGTCACAGATTATTAAGAAGAAAATGACTCCTCCAGAATGCACTAATCAAAGTAAATGGGACAGTTTCAAAACAAGTCGATAGATTTAAATACGTAGGCACGTTAATAACATTGGATGGAAGATGCATTTTAAGTGAAGTGTAAAATAACCCATGCAAAAGCAGCATTTCATATAAAGAAAAGTATGTTTTACAACATATATTTATCAATGGATGTAAGAAAAAGAGTTATTCATTATTATATAGAGCCAATACTGACACACGAAAGTGAGTCATGGACAAAGACTAAAGACCACATAGATGTAGTTTTACAGAAACATGTTAAAGAATACCATGTACAGCTACGAAGAGTAATGAGGATGTCCAGTACACACAGGAAGCTTATTACTCATATTAGAAAGAAGCAATCCACTTACTTTGGTTATGTAATGAGAAGAAGAAAGCTGGAATATATCGTGCCAACAGGTAAGATTGAAGGAAAATGAAATAGTGGACCGCAGCAAAAGTAGATGCTGGACAGTTTAATATTATGGCAAGGAAAGAAGCGAACAAGAAAATTTATATACTTTACTGGAGACAAGGAAGTTATGGACCTACTGCACCAGGCAGGGTACTTGAAGAAGAAGATGAAGATTATAAAGGTCTGTTTTTTTTCTTCAAATTCATCATCATCATTCCTTTTCGTTACCTGTGGAACATGGGGGCAGAAACAGTTGCTCTCCATCGATTTCTATTCTGGGCTGTCTTTTTTATCTGTGCCCAAGTCATTCCAATTTCCCTAGCCTCCTCTTCAACAGTTCTTCTCCAATTTCTCTTTGGCCTCCCCACTCTTCTTGTCCCCTGTGGGTTCCAGTCAAGGGCAACTCTGGCTATGCTTGATTATTCTCATCTGAGTTTATGTCCTATTCATCCCCACTTTCTTACCTTAATTTATTGTTTGTATTGGCTGTTGTCCGCATCTTTTCCTTAGCTCTACTTTTGTTATTACATCTGGGCATCTTAATACGGAGGATCCATCGGAGACATCTATTTACAAATATCTGTAGCTTGGAAGTGATACTCTTTGAGACATGCCATGTCTCTGGGCCATACAGCAAGACTGAGTGAGTTAAAGATTCTAATTTTGTTCTCTCTGGGTATAGCTGAGGAGTTCCATATTGGTCGAAGGGCATTAAAAGCGCATCTGGCTTTATTTATCTTTGAGCAGACGTCACCAGCTGTTCCCCCTCCTTTGTCAATGTTACTCCCCAGGTGTGTAAAGCTTTCTACTTCTTTGTGATGCAGTACTGTGGTTTTATTTTTCAACAGGCCCGATTCCGTTCTTCTATTTGAGTTTGCACCAGTCGTCTTCCCTTTGTAACTATATGTGTTAGCCATGTTTCTTCTCTTTGTAATATATCGAGTTTGGTCTTTTTCTGTAGGTCTAATAATTGCGTTTTTAATAGAGACTACAGGGGAGAAGATTCGATTTTCACCAGTTCGTTTTTTCACCAGTTCTTTTCGCTAGATAATAGCGATCAGGGAATCTCATTTTCTTTGTTAAAAAGAATCGCGGTCGTCGCGTAACGTTGTAGCCGGGGCAGGTGTTCCTTAGGACTGGAACGGCACCATATTACCTTCATGTGGCAGTGCCGGTATATGCAGTATTTTCAGTTTACTTTACAGAGAGCAGATGTTTAACTGGCCTAATCACCAGAGATTTAGATTTCTCTCTTAAATTTGTGTTACCAGGTTCGATTTTCTTCTCTTAGGTGTTGATGTAGCGAATTTAATTGAAATGGATAGATTTCTTATCTAGATCTCAAAACTGTAGTAATTCACCTTTTCAACAGCGTTCGATTTCATGCAAAACTTTTAATATCTTTCAGCATGAAACTTAAAATTTCAACAAAGTCTGGAATTCAGAACATTTTTACAATAATAAGTATAATAAAATTCTATCATCTCATCAGATGCTTTCATCGATGCAAAAATCCCTTTTTGCATCCTTGTCTCGTAGGCCTACTCAATTGTCAAATATGGCGAACCTTCTCATTCCACCGTGTTCCTTCTTTTAAGTTACAGTCTTATTTTAGGTTCGACGACATTTACCCATCTCCTCAGATTTGTCCTTGATTTCTTTATAATCATAAGCATTCCTTGAGTTAAATGCTTTCCAACACAAGAATATTTTCTACTCTACATGGTTTGAGGTGTAAGACTATTTTTTGCAAATTGACTCAAATCCTCGAACCTAGTTCTGCTGCGACTAGGGTTGGGAGCTCTATTCAAAATACATATTTAACGATTGTCACTACTTACGCCAGTAAGAAATATATATATATATAACCACTCAATGTCCTGAAATACACATTTTATAAGAAATGTTGAAGTTTGATTTTCTCAAACTAAGAAATATGTAGAGCTGGACCAGATACGACCTCTTGAGTTGCGCTCTTTCATTCTACTGCCAAATGGCGTCGTTGTTCCACTTTCCCCGGGGTAAATCTGAGCTATCCGATTGGTCAGGGGAAATCACCCAATTATTAGAAATGGCATGTAGTAGCGACTCTACCCCAAAATATGTGACCCTATTTATTATTTTCTGTTTCTCATAAAATATAAAATTATGGGGTGGTCTGTGCTTCCTCTGTCTTGTAAGAATATAGTCTGTTTCCAAAGGAACAACTATGTACACGGCCACATATAGATCCCGGGGCTCCGCAAATTCAGAAAAATGTAATCCAATTCCTATACTGGGGTCCTATGTCTATATGAGGTCGTCTGCTATGTAAAAAAAACTAGTAGTGGACATCAACTTCAAAAAGTGTAACTTATTCATCACATCATAATATTTTTCACCAAATTTACAAATTGGCAACACTGCCCAACAAAATCTGCAAAACACTCATAAGGTCATCACTAAAAAAATGTGACGAGTGGCAACACTGGGGAATGAACAATAAACTATCTTATTTGCAGAACTTGGCTGGATTATCATAATCTATTACATTTCATTCAAAAATATAGTTGATTACATTCTCTTGGATGTGGTAGGGGTGTTATCTCTTTTCTGTACTGTTATTTGCTCCATATTAAAAGCCTGCAAGTACTAAAAAAAAAATCTTTTTCTTTTTTTTTTTTTTTTTTTGGCGTACTTTTTTATTTTATTTCCCAAGTACTCTGCAATATTCCAAGAAATGTCCAAAATCTCTAATTCCTATGGTAATGGCAATCCACTTTCATAAAATAGCCAATGTTCTCATGGGTACTCATCATGTTCTCTTTTTTTTTTTTTCAGTGAATGAGCCACTTGCTCATTATTACATGTAGAAAACATCTCTAGACATAATATGCATATTTATCAGACGATAATACGACCAGCATCATTTTTATAAGTAATCATTTTTCACAATAAAAGCATTGAAACCTCATGGCTTATCCTTATTTATCTATCTGAATGTTTCCTTGTTATAGACATTTTCTAAATGGTAAGTGTATAAATTCGTTCTAAGTCCGTCACTGTAGAAAATGTTCTATATTACATTTTTTTTTTTTTTTTTTTTTTTTTTTTTTTTTTTAAAATATGTGATGTTTGTCTCCAATATCCGTACGTCTGGTGGTGATCCTGTCCATTAGTCAGTTATTTCTAATCATTCCTTCTTTTCTGTCAATACAGTATTTTTTTTTTTTTTGTGAACTCTTCCCTAGAAATATTATTCTATATATATATTTATTCTTCAAAGATCTTCTTTGACTTACCATACATCAATTTTCAAACATCAAATTATTCAGCAACCAACAGACGAATGTGTTACTATCATATTATGAAATATAAGGGAAAAGAAAAAATATAGTTTCCAAATCATCATGAATTTTCTACATTGGGTTCCGTATTACTTTATTTTCTCTTTTAAGACAACTGCTTATACTCTTGACAATATGTATCCATGTTGTCACTCTCGAGGCATCCTTGTATACAATTTATATTTGTCTCCTTTTTTTTTTTTTTTTTTCATAACACCAATGTATCATTTATGGTGTTCCAATATCATTGTATCTATTCTAGTCCTCCTGTTATCTTGAGAATTCATCCTTAGTAACTCCCTATGTACCTTATCTAGCAATACCTTTATGCAAAACACATCAAACAATTATTTATGGAACTATCAACTGAGATGTAAGAACTTTTGACAATATGAGATGAAAAAAAAAAATTTTGGGGTCATCACTCAAAAAAAAAATGTGACATAGAAAGGAAGAAAATAATCAATTGATCGTGAGGAATCTACAATATTCTCGTAAGACAAAGTTCCTGGCACTCTGACTACTATTTATCCATATTATTTCTGGTTATCCTTGCATACAGTGTACCATTTCCATTTTCTTTATAAGTCCAATTCCTCGCTCATGGTGCTCCAATATTTAAAATGTGGATCCTTCCTATTCCTCTTATTCTGTACTGGAAATATATCCTTATTAATTGTCCATGTACTATATTTGCGAATATTTATCATCAATATATCAACTAATCATTTATAGAACTATTAACATAAATGTCTAGACTTTACCAAAACATGAACAAAAACATGTCTTTTTACATATGTGCAAAATTTCGACACCAACTCTGCCTTCGCTGGTCGAGGGTTAGTCAGAGTTATGTGGTGCCTGTAACATCCGCTGACTACAGCCAGATGGGTGACTTATGGTACTTATAATTCAAAAATCTCATCCGTCAGTTATCTTAAGTGTGGGGCGGGGGTCTATTTCATGGTGTCCTTGACCAAGTTTGCTGCATTTCTAATCTAGATATTCTTTTTTTTTTTTTTTTTTTTTTCATAGTATCTCCATGATATATCTGTGACATGTCTGTCCTTGGGATAACATTATTTTTTTTTTTTTTTATCCAATATCCTCGGGGTGAGCAAATCTCAGTACGTCCAATTTCATCAATCATTTATTTTTTTCTCTCCTGTAATTCTGGGTATGTTATGAGTATTTTAAATTGTCAATTTATTCCAACTATCTTACAACATTCTGTAATTCGTGATAAGGAATAGTCATTTGTTATACAACAATGTTCATATTACAAAGGCAATAAGCAAAAATCAAAGAGATATCTTCTCCAAAATGCGGATGCATCTCTATTTCCTTTACCTCTGGGCGTAGCAATTATTCAGTCATTATTTTTTTTTCTCCATTATTTAATCTCCATTTTGTGTCCTTAGTACCTGTGGTTCCATGGGATTATCATAATTCATTTATGTCTCTTGTCTACTGATAATCCTTCAATAATGACTTCAAAATATGGTCCTCATATGTGCAACAATCATCTGCTCTGATTTGTTCCATGGTATTCATCAAATATTCTATTATATCCTTGTCTTATCTCGTAACCACGAAAGACTAAGATTATTCCTCCTCCAATGTTAATGTGGGGGATTTTGTGCATAAACATTACAACAAAATCTCAGCTGTGACAACATAAAGTTTCACCTTAATATAAAATGTCATCTTCATCATACATAACCTGTTGCTTCTTCATCTCATGTGTCATTAGTGGTTATCATGCGGTAATGGGGTATTTCATTTGCTAGGTCAGCATGTGCAAATGCTATTTCTTTAACATGGGCAAAGGCATCATCAACAAATAGGTGCAATTTGTTCAATCTGGGGTTAGCATATACTAATGCTCTCAAGGGATTGTTCATTTGCAGAAAATCAGCATGCACAAATGTCATTGGGGTACTTGTGATATCAACAAAATATTGTTGGAATATCAGGGATCAAGCTGGTGGGGGTATGAGTGGCATAGGGTGATTTATTTATTTTCTTCTTCATCTGCTACCCTCAGGGCAGTCAATGTTTTACAATATTGTCTTATCATCATCAAAATGTGTGTGGGTGGCATATAAACATATAGCATCTTATATAAAAAACATTCTAATTGTTTTTTCTCTTCTCATTTTTCTGTTCATTTTTTCTTTTATGTTTGTATCACAAGTACTAAAGAATGATAAAAATCAATTCACTAAACACTAGATATTCTAATAGTAAATCCTAACCAATAGGGTTGCAAGTAATAGTTTAGGTTAGAATAGAAGGAATGTTGTAGCAGTGTCTGTTGTCAATAAGTGGCGAGGAAAGGGTACATCAAGGATCTCCTGATTACAACATGATTGTAATTCCAAGGAATGAATATGATTGGGATTTTAAAAAATCACAAGTCTAGAATGTCGTCTCAATATAGTGGAAAGGAAAAATAGTAAGTTAAAGATGTTGTAACAGTGGAGTGAAGAAAATCTTACTATAGAGAGTCAAGGTTGGGATATGGAATCTCTTTAGGAGAATGTTTAAAATTCTTGACAGTACTAATATACATCTGGGTCTAAAATAATAATGTACATTTGAAAATAAATAATCCTGTGGAGAAAAATAGCATAACCTACAATACTAGTTTTGGGTATGAATTATGTGCTGTTAAGAGATGTCATAGTAGGAACAGTATGATTGATCAAGGTGGCAGATATCAAGGAGTTTAGCATAATATAGATCAAAGAAATATTAGTATGAGGTAAGAAAAAAAAAAAACTACTGGTGTAAAGTGTCTGCATGAAAATGCTGGTGAATGGAGCGTGGAATATGATCAGTTACAAAAGTGGAGATGAATGTTACAACAGAATAGTGTGACACATGTGTTATAGGTAAAGTTGTGTAGCATTCTAAATATTAAGAAAATGTATGTAACTAAATAAGGGTGTCTGTAAACTCGTAACACCGTGTGTTATCAATTGTTTTAACATTTTTATTTCACAATTATGCTATCTAAAGAAAATCCTCCGTGTGCTGGTCTTGATTTCTTTCTGGGCATCAGTATTCTAAGGCTGGAAAAAAATAACTTTCTCAGTGAGGCTTTGACATCTTAGTCTGTAAGCAAGTCATTTGAACTGTCAAAAACTGAAAATAGAGTACATGGGGAGAGTTAGTACATTGTTAAAAAGGTTTGTTCACATATGCGTTGACCGTGTTCGGATTTGCGAACATATAAAACACCTGGGCGTGTTTTTCAGAACAGCTTCGCTAGTTCCTTCACCATCTCTAACCTTGCAATGTCCCGACTGCTTAGGCGAGCATCATACTGAGTAGCAGTGGTGACGGGTGTGATAGGCGACGACACTGCATTTGCTGATTGTTGGGACACTGAGGACATTGACGAATGCGGTGATGGCTTAACATCATTTGATTGCGGTGATGGTTTTACTGTGGTTAGGGTTTGTATGGCTGGAACATCTGTTGGTTTTGAGGCAGGTATATGTTTCGCCTTGATTTTTCTTCTGACCTGGTTGTGCTGAACGTTAGCACTGGTTACAATGGGCACAGTAATTTGCACACTGTTGTTTTTGACTAGTTGAGATGAGGCTAACACTTCTCGGCTTGGTTTTGGAACATGATTGCGTTTCTTCAGAATCTTTCGTCTGATATAGTTGTGCTGTATACGCGGAATTTTGTTGCTAGGGATTGAGTCATCAGATTCTGTTTTATAGGCGCGTTTGACGCTGGAGCTGACTGGTACAAATAATGTACTATCCGCATCACTGGTTTCAATGGAACTAGCTGTATCAATGTCTGTTTCTTGTTGGTATAATTCTACCATTTTTCTGTCATTATGTTCGTTGGGGTCTGACAAAGCTGTGCTGGGGTTGACACTGTCTTCTCTCATGTCTTGTTCTGTTTCGTCTCCATAAAGATCGCTGGTATATGGTTCAACAATCTGCTTGGGTATAGTTTCTTCAGGATCTGATTGTTTTGAACGAGCAATCTTGTTCTTGTGGTATAGCAGTGTTTGGTTTTCACTAGTGTTAAAACTAGAACTGCCTGAACTGGGGGTGTGATAGGTATCAGCTGACGATTTATCACTGCGGGAGTAAGTTTGAGTGTGGATATAAGGTGTTTTCGTGTTGTCATCGTGTGACGTCTGTGGCATGATTTCTTCATTTCTAATGCGCAGGTCTCTGTCTTGTAGTCTATTACGTAATTCAAGTGGTGGGATATCTTCTTCGCTTTCGGACGAGTCTCGTTGTTGTCTTGCTCGATGTATTTCATCTGTGGGTGGTCTGGGTATGTGGTCGTCTTGGTAAAATTCAGAGTCTGTCGTCTCTGACTCTGATATGTCAGACGAATCTGTGCTGGATGGATTATAATTTAGGGTGGCTTTTCTGACTGGTCTTGTATTGTCGTCAGAGGCGGAATGGGCCGGTGATTATCAATTTTTATTTGTTTTACGTGAGCTTTTGTTTGGTGTTGTTTCTCTTCATTCCAAATAATGAAGTTTACAGGCGTAGTTTGTTTCATGATTTTGTAGCCATCTAACCATCGGTCATCGAATTTTGAACTGCGTACATGTTTCTTGTAGTATACTCTGTCTCCTATTTTGTACGTTGGTAGCTTGGCTGATTTATCATGTTGTTTCTGTTTCTTGTGAAATGCCTTCTGCGTATTTCGTTGTGCAATCTGGTGAGCTTTATACTTTTCTTGAAGGATTATTTCGATGGGGTCTTCTCCCATGTATTTTCTTTGTGGGCGAAGTAGGTTGTCTAACGGAAAGTTTGGTTCTCTTCCGTATAGCATGAGAAAGGGTGACATTCCTGTGGTATCGTTCACGTTTACTCGGATGGCTTCAAGAGCTTGGTTAATGTATAGGTCCCAGTATTGGTGGTTCCCCTTGATATATTTGCTAATAATATCATGTAGGGTGGCGTGCATGCGTTCATTTCTGCCATTTGCATTTGGGCAATAATAAGTGGTTGTAGTATGCTCAATATTCAGCTGGTGTAAGGTGGCTTTAAATGGGTTACCTATAAACTGTTTACCGTTGTCTGAAATGATTCGTTTTGGACAGCCATGCCTGGGAATGAATTCTTGTAAAAAAATTTGCGTGATGGACTGCGATGTGGCATCACTGAGTGGGTAACTTTCTGGCCAAACAGAGTATTGGTCAACTATGTGCAGGAGGTATTTGTTGCCTGATTGGGTGAGTGGGTAAGGACCTGATAAGTCAATGCTCACTGTTTGCATGGGGTAATGGGAAGGTTGCATTTCTTGAAGGGGAATTAAATGTGGCTTCATGTTTCTCAATTTACATGTTCTACAGGTGGCTACATATTCTGTAATGTCCTTGTAGAAAGTTTGCCAATAATACCTTTTCTTTATGACATCAATTGTTTTGTCTCTTCCCATGTGCCCGTTGTTATCATGAAACTGTAGCAATACTTCTGGGACTAGATGTGCTGGAATGACTTTTCTTAGTGTCCCTTCTTGTTTCTGATCAATATAGTATAGAATTCCATCCGTTGGGTGTACTGTAAAATCTTTACTTTTTGTTGGGTTTTCTTTCACGTATGTGAGCAGCTTGACAATTTCTGCATCTTTCGCTTGTTCTACTCTCATGTCAAACATCTCTTGGCTTTCTTCTTCTACTTGAGTGGCGGAATCTGAGGTACTTCTTCGACTTGATGAAGTAATTTCATTAATTTCTTTAGCATTATCGTCAATCTCTGAGGATGTGCCATCATTTTTGACTCTATTTGTTTTCACTTCAGTTTCATCATCATATTTAATCCTGGATAAGAGGTCTGCACAGGTGTTCATTTCGCCTGGGATATGTTCGATAGTGGTGTCGTAGGACTGTAAATTCATTGCCCATGTCTGTAACTTCTTTGGCTGTTCTTGTGTTTTGGTGAGCCAGTTAACCAAAGGTTGATGATCAGTTCTTATAATGAGTTTAGTTCCTCTGACGTAAAAGTCAAACTTTTGTACTGCATAGTGAATAGCATATGCTTCTTTCTCAGTGGTGGTCCACCGTTTTTGTGACTTTGACAATGCGTGGGATAGGAATGCAATGGGTTTCTCATTTGGAATGTTTGGTAGGATGGGTGTTTCATCTTCTAGTACAGGTTGGACCAAACAAGCACCAATTGCGTTATCTGAGGCATCGGCGTATAGTATCATGGGCTGAGAAATATCTGGATGTCCAAGCAGTGGGATGGTGGTTAGGGCATTTTTTAGATACTCAAAGGATCTCTGGCAGTCTTCTGTCCATTTGAAGCGTGCATACTTGCGGGTAAGGGCTATCAAAGGCTCTGCTGCTCTGGAGAAATTGATGATGTGGCGCCTATAGTACCCTATTGTACCAATAAATGAGCGTGTTTGTCTCACCGTCTTGGGGCTAGTTCTCTTATGGCTTTGACTTTATCTTCATCAGGTCTGACGCCATGTCTATTGATGACAAAGCCTAAATATTTTGTTTCTGTCTTTAGAAACTCACACTTCGACAGTTTTAACTTTATTTGGTGATGCCTGAGTCTATCAAACACTGTTTCAACCTTGCGGAGGTGGTCTTCCATCGTGCCTGCGGTATGTATCAGGATATCGTCTATGTATGCCTGGGCAAATGGATGTAGACCCTTTAACACTTCATCCATGAGTGACATATATGTTGCTGGAGATCCTTTTAGACCAAATGGCATAACATTCCAAAAAAAGCTTCCCATATGTGAACAGAATGTGGATTTCTGTTTTGCCTCAGGTGTCATGGGGATGCACCAAAAGCCTGACCTTGCATCAAGTGTGGTAAAGTATGTAGACTTTCCTAACGTCGCAAGTAGATCGTCTATCCTGGGGAGGGGGTAGGAAATGACTTTTGTGATTTTGTTAAGGGCACGGTAGTCGCAGCTGTGGTGAAGTGGGAAGTTATAAATACTTATAGGGAACTTAGTGTACTGACTGAGATCAGCTGTGAAGGTATCTATATCTATTAAGAGTAGTGTATTATAGATAACCTTACTTGCTACCACATATCTATATATCTCAGTCAGAATTATTCTGGAATAGTGTGATGCTACGTTATGTGTCTAGGGTATGAGTATGGTGAAGTGTAAGTCACAACAACAGACAGATAAACAATTTAATTTAATCCACTACTCTTGACAACACTGTGACACTCACATACATATAACACTCTACAAAGATATCTTAAAAGAGTCACTGATGAACTTTCAAATAACAATATGTATTCATTACTGGCATGAATGAATATGTGTCCTGATTCAACTACAAGGGAACCAGGAATCACAATCAATTTAAATTACAAGTTATGTACAGAATGTATTTAATATGAATATTGTAGTGACATATATTAGTACAAATGTTCTATGTGTGTCAGTTGTGTAGTAGTAAAATGAGGTAATACTGGTTTTGTTTTGTTCAAGCTCTGTTGGTATTGGTCATCATGACTTCAATAGTTTGTCTTTAGGGACTATTATTGGAGATGTTCACAGTTCCTGATTTTAAGACAAGTAAATTCCCCTCTGAATGGTATTTTTATAAAGTTATTTCAAGATGAGGGGACATAATGTTGAGCTCAGCTGGCCAACTCTGCTTATCTTGAGTGATGGCGGCAGGAGAGGACTCCTCTGCTCGAATTCTCTTCTGGGCTCTGGAGACACCTCACTGATAGCTAAAAGGACCAAGGAGTATGCTGTCCGACACTGGATTCAGCAAATCTCTGACCAGATGCTGCTCAGTACCATCAAGACCACTGTCCCACAATTTCATGGAAATAAACACAGATACGTTGATTAGCAATGAATTCTGGCACAAACTGGCACAAATTCCGTTCTGCCTATGTTCCAGGCTTTTATTTTAGCAAAAATGTGAGCTGGCTTCAACGTACTGTCGCTTTATCAAGCTTATTTGAATTAGTGGTCTCGAACTAACGCTCCCAAGTGTGTATATCAGCGAGACTGGCCAATGAGCCACGTTTCGACAAGTGTTTGAAAAAATGTTATCTTTTCCCGTCTCCCCTAACAACCAAGATAGTATTTATAGCCCGACCAATCGTGGTTAGGCTTTCATTTGTTGCGCTCCAATCAATTTGAAGTTTACATTGTAGGCTATTTCTGTAACGTAAATTTTTTCAAACACGTTAAAAAAAAAATCTTATGAGCAGAAATGATTTTATGCTGTCAGGCACCCCCAATATTTTATTTTGGGTATAATTTATTAATTCCTGGACTATTTGCGTAACGTTTTACATATTATTTGTCAGCAAACCCTAAGGAACCCAAAAATACTAATTTAAAGGAGCTACGTGGCTGCGTTCAAAATATGCAATTTCTTCTATCTCCTGTTTAGAAGATGTGCTGTCTGGGTACTGTTATGTGTTCAAACGTAAACCCATATAATGTTGTCTTTTCTAATAAGAGTCTGTTATGATTTATAAACCTAACTCTGGGAAAGGGTAGTGTATTTTATCACTGTCCGTCTGAAAAAAATTTAGTGCATGTAGACTTACACGCGTGATGGTAGTAATTGTGTATCGCGCGAAGCGGGTTTAGTGTTCGGCTTTCTGCCTCTCCCTTCTCTTTTTATCCCTTTAGTCCATCTGTTCGTTCGTTTTGGTAACGCAGTATAATTAATGTTAGGGTTAATTTAGGTCATTACGCAGTACGTCTCAATGCTTTTCCAAGAAATACAGCACACGTTTCATTGAAGAAGGCGGGTAATAATACAGTAAGCTTTACTATCAACGTGAAAGCGTTACAATTTGCAGACGAAGCAGAAAACAAGGGGGATTTCGAGTACATTCTTTGGGACAGCACTGTCATTTTACCATTGCTCTTCTCTTTATTAATTTTATTTGTTAGGCTTCATATTTACCTAATAATTTATATATGTGGATTAGAATATTCCATGACACCTCCCCTCTTAAAACAGACATTATATGTCAGTCCTTTATTCTATATACACATAGAGAAATTTATTATTATTTCTGGGGTTTACGGTGATTCTCATCACACGGATGGCGGCTTAAAAAATCCGCTCCCAGATTGGTTTTTCCAGATATATATTCAATGCTAAAATTATATGGAGCCCGAAGCAAAGACCATCGGAGTAACCTAGAGTTCTCATGCTTAGCCTGTGCTAAAAACGATAAAGGTTTGTGGTCAGTTTGCAACTTAAATGCCTTCCCATATAGATAAATATTGAATTTCTTTATTGCCCATATTACTGCAAGACATTCTTTTTCGCTAGTTGAGTAGTTGATTTCAGCTTTATTCAACTTTCTGCTAGCATATGCCACTGGGCTTAATTCCCCATCCAATGCCTCTGATTTCTGTAGTAAAGTTGCACCTAGCCCAATATTACTTGCATCCGTCCTTACTATGAATTCTTGACTTAAGTCAGGTAATTTCAAAATGGGTTTACTTGTGAGCTTTTCCTTCAATTCTTGGTAAGTCATTTCACATTGTGGTGTCCATGTAATGCGATCTGGAAGTCCTTTACGTGTCAATTCAGTTAACGGTGCACATATGGAATTAAAGTTCTTGATATACTTCTGGTAGAAACCACATAATGAGACAAAGGATCTCACGTCCTTCTTGGTTTGTGGTCTCGGGGCTTTCTGTAGTTTCTCTAAATTCTTTGGGTCAGGGGTCATGTTTCCCTGATAAACTGTGTGTCCCAAAAATTCCAATTCTTTACATCCAACGCAACATTTGGTTGGTCGGGCTGTTAAATTTGCCTCCCTAAGTCGATCAAACAGCATGTTCAGAGAGTCAATGTGTTCCTCAAATGTTTCTGTTGCTATAAGGATATCATCCATAAAATTTGTTATACAGGGATTATTCAGAGGATCCAATAATTTTCTCATCATTCTAGAGAAGACACTAGGCGCATTCTTCAATCCAAATGGCAATCTATTAAACTCATAGTGTCCTTCTGAGGTACTAAAAGCTAGGTATGGTCTAACCTCAGGCTTTACTGGAATCTGATAGTATCCTTTACTCAGATCCACTTTTGAGAAATATTTAGCTTTATTTAGTCTGGCAAACAGCTGATTTGTATCCGGCAATGGATCCACCTGTCCTTCTGTAATAGCATTCAGTCTCCTGTAATCTATACAGAGTCTATGTTCTCCAGAGGGCTTCCTTAAAAGTACAACACTGGAACTATACGAAGACTCACTGTGCGAAATAATTCCTTCCTTCAACAGATAGTCTATCTCTTCCTTCAAAGCTTTTTCCTTAGCAAACGGAATCGAATATGGTTTCATACAGACAGGTGTGGAGTCTATTAATTTCATATCATATTCCAATAGGTTTGTATGCCCTGGTCGGTCTGTTAACACCTCTACATGATTATTTAGAACCTGTTGCACTCTCTCTTTCTGAGTTTTCGTTAAATGTGTACTGATTTTCACCTGTGCTGCTGTCTCACAGGGGTGTAATGGATATTCAAATGATGAAAGTGGTTCCTTTTTCATCTCCATGGCGATGGACAAGGTCAACAAGTGTGTCTCTTCCTGATGTTCTCTTTCCAAATATTTCTTCAGGAGATTCACATGATAGATTTTTTCTTTCCCCTTCTTATCTATCTTATAATTTGTTCTAGACACCTTCTCTAGAACTGTATATGGACCCTGCCATCCAATTTGTAACTTATTCTGACTCCCGGGCAAAAGAAGCAGTACCTTCTCTCCCACAGCCAAATTTCTGTCTTTCGCCTTCCTGTTATAATAGGCAGCATGTTTCTTCCTGGCTTGTTTCAAATTTTCATTGGCAAGTTTCCAGCCAGTTTTCAACCGAGTGGTCAGCTCATTCACATATTGGTATGAAGATGTAATGTTTTCCTCTGCCTTTTCATCAGTCCACGTTCTTAACAAAGCTACATATGGACCTTTAATTGTGTGGACCTATTTGTCCATGCACCGGTATGGTCTCTTCCACTCGAAGCTTTATAGTGATGATTTTTCCTCCCAGAATTATCATTCACAAAACGACCGCTACCAATTTTTCTTTTGGGGCTTTCTCCCCACTTAAAATTCTTGATGAGAGATTTCCTCTCTACATATTCTTCCTCCAGTTTGTTTAAGTCCGATTGAGGGATTGTCGGCTTATCCTGGGGTAAGACATCTTTTTGCACTCTCCGCATAGTGGCCATTGTAAAACAGTTAAGTGAAGCTTGTCCGTGAAAAGGGGCTTCCCATTCCATTTGGTCCACTTTATCAAATTTATTTTTCCTTTTATTGTTAGGCCTGATTTTGCCCCATGGCGTGTCCAGGTCCTGATCCATGTTCCCACTTGTGGGTGTTCCCTCATGTGCTATGCTACACCTTTCTACAAAATTCTCAATGTCCCATCTTGCTTTGGGCCAATAATAATTGTGAGCCACCTTTTGAATGATGGTACCTATTTTCTCATGGTCCCCATCTGGTTTCACATGTAGGCTCCTTATTAATTCTGTCCTGTATCTTTTTGGAAGAACCAGCTGTCCGTGACCATTGGATCTAGCTCCAGTCTTCCTATACATCAACTTGTTTTTCATGTAAAAATCTCCCTTGCCTGGAGTTGTATGACAAGTTGACAATTTTCTGAAACAAGGCTTGAGTGTTTTATCCCCAGCCTGTGCCTTCCTCATCTCTTCTGGAGTGGTATCTAACATAATATCCTCCTCCTGTCTTGAGGTCGACCTGACCTGAAGGGTTGCCATATACACAGGTTTCCTTCTACAACGGTCAGTGTCATGATTGTCCATCTGACAATTCTTACACCACCTTTTTCCTTGGTTGAAAGATTTTCTTTCATCATATTTCCTTTCATCGAATTGTGGGAATTTATTTTTATTGTCATACCGTGGCCTATCAAATTGGTGCTTACCTTTATTTTGATCCTTAGGATCAAATTTATTAAAGTTCTGTGGTGCCCTAAAGTTGTCCACCTGTTTCTTTTTATTACCTGTTACCTCTGCTTGAGCTGCTTGATACCTTTCAGCAACATTTAGCAACTCACCCAGCCTCTCTGCACCTTGTTCCATGAGAAACTTTCTCAGGTCTGGAGCCATGGACTCTCTTAGTTGCTCTATAAGGACCATTTCCTTAAGATCTTGGGTTTTCCCCAGAGAAGTCCATTTCTCCAAGTATGTCTCTATTCGTGCAGAGAACTGGTGATAGGTTTCACCTGACAGTAGTTTAGCATTCCTAAATTTTTTCCTGTAAAACTCTGCATTCTTTTCATACCTTAACAAAAGAGCCTGCTTTAGCATGTCATAATTTTCCTGATCACCTCTGCTCATTTTTGCAAAAACTTCATAAGCTGCCCCACGAAGTCCCTGAGATAACTTTAAGCTCCACCTTTCTCTCTCCAACCCATACGTGGTAGCTAATAGTTCGTACCTATTTATATAGCTCTCAATATCATCGTCTTTCTCAACAAAATGATCTAAATGAAAATTCATAGCTGAGATTGAGGCTCCTTGAGTAACCGTAGCATCAGAGGCAAAAGGACTGGCACCATTTTCAGGAGCATGGCCTTGAAACTCAAACTCCCTTAGTCGTAACTCATGTTCCCTTTGTAATCTCTTCTCCTCCTTTTCTGCTTCCCTCTCTGCAGCTAATCTCTTCTCTTCTCTTTCTGCAGCTAATTTCTTCTCTTCTCTTTCTGCAGCTTGTCTTCTTTCCTCGGCTTCCAATGCTTTAGCCTCTTTGTCAGCCTCAATCTGCAACCTCTTAGTCTCAGCCTCAGCTTCAAATTGTAACTTCTTAATTTCCCTTTCAGCCTCTAACCTTCTTTCGGCTTCTTTTTCTAATCTTCTTTCTTCGCGTTCAATAAATTTGTCACATTCCGTTGTGACATAGGCAACCATAACTTGCCCATCTAATCCTAACTCTTTTGCAGTCTGAACCGCAGCAGATCGAAATTTGGCCAGGTCCGCCATTGTCTATTATGTAAATTTATACAATGTCTAACCAACAATTCAATCTCTAATGGACAACACAGGCACCGTGAGCTCAACCTTATTTAACTCCACCAAAGGATACCTTTTAATTCTTATATTCCCTGAAGTGAATTACCCCCCAATATTTTTAATAGTGAAAGATTCAAAATCCCAAGAGCGAGACCCCAATATATGTGGTGAAGTGGGAAGTTATAAATATTTATAGGGGACTTAGTGTACTGACTGAGATCAGCTGTGAAGGTATCTATATCTATTAAGAGTAGTGTATTATAGATAACCTTACTTGCTACCACATATCTATATATCTCAGTCAGAATTATTCTGGAATAGTGTGATGCTACGTTATGTGTCTAGGGTATGAGTATGGTGAAGTGTAAGTCACAACAACAGACAGATAAACAATTTAATTTAATCCACTACTCTTGACAACACTGTGACACTCACATACATATAACACTCTACAAAGATATCTTAAAAGAGTCACTGATGAACTTTCAAATAACAATATGTATTCATTACTGGCATGAATGAATATGTGTCCTGATTCAACTACAAGGGAACCAGGAATCACAATCAATTTAAATTACAAGTTATGTACAGAATGTATTTAATATGAATATTGTAGTGACATATATTAGTACAAATGTTCTATGTGTGTCAGTTGTGTAGTAGTAAAATGAGGTAATACTGGTTTTGTTTTGTTCAAGCTCTGTTGGTATTGGTCATCATGACTTCAATAGTTTGTCTTTAGGGACTATTATTGGAGATGTTCACAGTTCCTGATTTTAAGACAAGTAAATTCCCCTCTGAATGGTATTTTTATAAAGTTATTTCAAGATGAGGGGACATAATGTTGAGCTCAGCTGGCCAACTCTGCTTATCTTGAGTGATGGCGGCAGGAGAGGACTCCTCTGCTCGAATTCTCTTCTGGGCTCTGGAGACACCTCACTGATAGCTAAAAGGACCAAGGAGTATGCTGTCCGACACTGGATTCAGCAAATCTCTGACCAGATGCTGCTCAGTACCATCAAGACCACTGGGCCCACAATTTCATGGAAATAAACACAGATACGTTGATTAGCAATGAATTCTGGCACAAACTGGCACAAATTCCGTTCTGCCTATGTTCCAGGCTTTTATTTTAGCAAAAATGTGAGCTGGCTTCAACGTACTGTCGCTTTATCAAGCTTATTTGAATTAGTGGTCTCGAACTAACGCTCCCAAGTGTGTATATCAGCGAGACTGGCCAATGAGCCACGTTTCGACAAGTGTTTGAAAAAATGTTATCTTTTCCCGTCTCCCCTAACAACCAAGATAGTATTTATAGCCCGACCAATCGTGGTTAGGCTTTCATTTGTTGCGCTCCAATCAATTTGAAGTTTACATTGTAGGCTATTTCTGTAACGTAAATTTTTTCAAACACGTTAAAAAAAAATCTTATGAGCAGAAATGATTTTATGCTGTCAGGCACCCCCAATATTTTATTTTGGGTATAATTTATTAATTCCTGGACTATTTGCGTAACGTTTTACATATTATTTGTCAGCAAACCCTAAGGAACCCAAAAATACTAATTTAAAGGAGCTACGTGGCTGCGTTCAAAATATGCAATTTCTTCTATCTCCTGTTTAGAAGATGTGCTGTCTGGGTACTGTTATGTGTTCAAACGTAAACCCATATAATGTTGTCTTTTCTAATAAGAGTCTGTTATGATTTATAAACCTAACTCTGGGAAAGGGTAGTGTATTTTATCACTGTCCGTCTGAAAAAAAATTTAGTGCATGTAGACTTACACGCGTGATGGTAGTAATTGTGTATCGCGCGAAGCGGGTTTAGTGTTCGGCTTTCTGCCTCTCCCTTCTCTTTTTATCCCTTTAGTCCATCTGTTCGTTCGTTTTGGTAACGCAGTATAATTAATGTTAGGGTTAATTTAGGTCATTACGCAGTACGTCTCAATGCTTTTCCAAGAAATACAGCACACGTTTCATTGAAGAAGGCGGGTAATAATACAGTAAGCTTTACTATCAACGTGAAAGCGTTACAATTTGCAGACGAAGCAGAAAACAAGGGGGGATTTCGAGTACATTCTTTGGGACAGCACTGTCATTTTACCATTGCTCTTCTCTTTATTAATTTTATTTGTTAGGCTTCATATTTACCTAATAATTTATATATGTGGATTAGAATATTCCATGACAGCAGCAAAAGCGACTGGAGCCGTCTTTCTTTGTTACGATCACTATGGGTGAGGACCATTGGGAACGGGATCTTTCGATGATTCCTGCCTGTAGCATTTCATTTATAGACCTTTCCACGAGTTCTCTGTTTTTCAAGGGCGTATGATAGGGTTTCATATGTATTGGCTCCTCTGTGGTTGTTTGAATGTCCATTTTGACAGTGTTAGTTCTGCCTAATTCCATGTCATTGAGTGCGAATACATCCTGGTGCTTTTCTAAAAACGTTTTCAAACGTTGCTTATTATCTTCTGTGGCATTCAGGGTTGCAAGTAACTGAGCTATTCTCTCTCTGTATTTATGATCTGCTATGATATCTCTGGTCTGTCTTGATGCCTCCGTTTCATTCCCATAATTTTGGGACATTTTTCTTGCATCTTGTGAAAATCTCTGCTCCTGGTATGTGGCTTTCTTTTGCGTAGTTCTTTGCCGTTCATTGGGCTGTGCTTGGTACTGTCTCCTCTGCCATGTACTGTGTGCATTTCCATTTGTCACTGCATTTACTGTATATTCATTTCTTATTATATTTCTGGGGTAGTCGTTGTTGTGCCATTTTTTCTGATTATTTCTGCCGTAACTGCGCTTATCCGCGTACGTTACTGTATTTCTTCTGTTTGTGCTATAGGGCTGTCTTCTTTCCCTGGGCGAAAATTTTTCATTCTTTCTGTTTCCAACTTTGCTGCTATAGTATCCTCCTGTGGTATAGTCATATAAGAATTCTTCCTTTTCTTCGGAAATTTCAATTGGTTTTGGGACTTTATCATATCCACCTGTTTTTGAGTTATATTGATACTCCATGGGGCATGTATCACTGTCTTGTCGCTTTGGATATCCTCCTGGCAAGACAATTTCTGTTTCTCTGTTACTCTGTGATATACAGCACTTCATCTTTTCTCTTGGTGTGCTGGGGCGCAAGAATGAGTAATTATAGTCATTTTCATACTGTGGCCTTTCTCTTCTTATGTATGGACTGGTTCGTTTCTGCCATCTGGGTAGGGTATGCTGTGGTGTAACATAACTGTGACTGATGTTACTGCCTTTTTCTGCATAAGCCTTATAACTGTTTACTTTCCGTGTACTATGGTTATTTGTACTGCGATTTCGTGCATTATGTCCAGTGGGAGTGGTTGAGACAATTTGTGGATGGTCTCTATTGGTTTTGGTTTGTCTTATTGTTGACGTATCCACTTGCGCTACAACTGTGCCTCTTTTTATAGTGGTAGTTTTTCCTGACATATTCAATATCATGATGGGGAAATCTCTGGACTTCGAGACTTCAGCGATTCCCTCTGTAATTTGCAACAATGGGTCATCAATAATGCTTTCTTCTGCTAGGGGCTGTACTTGAATTGATTGCCCTGGTGTTATGTACTCAGAATTTTTTACTCTGCCTTTTGCTATGACCAGGGAGTTTGGAGCCACCGTTATGGGAGCTGTAATCCTTACTAAAGACGCTATGTGGATATCGTCCTGGAGATCTATGTACGTATTGTTGACTTTGATTTTGTGGAGGTCATAGTATATTCGAACTTTGTGTTTGTTAAAAAAATCTCTCCCTAGGATAAGATTTCTAGACATTCCTTTAGTAATGACAAATGGGTGTTCAAAATTTGTTTCGCCTAAGGAAAATTTTAGCCATGCTGTCCCAACTGAATTTAGTCTTTGTCCCGTGACTGAAGCTAGGTGTGTTTTGGACGGTTGAAATCGTACTAAGTGTTGGATCCTCTTGAACAGCTGGAACCTAATAAGGCTGATGGATGCTCCTGTATCTACCAGTGCCCTATATTGTTGGCCCTGTATAGACATGATGCAGGAACTGGGGTCCGGATGTATTTTAGTTCCATCATGCAACATTTCTTCATATTGTATTTTACTGGATGGGCCCACTTGACAATTTCTGTTCTGTGTTGTTTCTTTTGTTTTGGACCAGTTTCTGTGATTGTTGCCCTCACTAACGGTCCTGTTTAGTGAGTGGCGCGGCCGTTTCCCTGACGCATGAGGGGTTGAGGTGCGCCTCTGGTATACTGATTTCTGGTGTAATCACGTGGGGGTGGTGCGGGTTGTTGTGGTTGGTAACCTCCTCTTCTGAATGGTGCATGATTGTAATTTGCTCTACAGGACTTGTAACCATGTCCGAGCCTACCGCATGTAAAGCATCCGTTTGTATTGACATTATTGACGTCGTTTTGCCTCTGTGTGGGGGGTCTATAATTGCGGGGCCTATCATCTCGTTGTCGTGGGCGAGTCCATTGCCTCCTGGTATGGTCAACTTCCATAGGCTCATGCTCATCATAGTCCCTATATTCTGGTCGGGGTTCCCTACCTGCTCTTTGTTGGAACCTTCGGTGAAGATTTTCCTCCTGTATTGCTGCTTGGATTGTTTCAGCAATAGTCTTGGTGTCTTTTCTAATAAGATGCCTTCTGATATTTTCCGCTCTAAGGCCATCGGCAAATATCCCCACTAACTGTATTTCTACATCAGGTGTGGTAGGGATTTCTCCGCAAAATGCCTCTTCTGCCATATTGAGGAATCGATCTCCAAAAAGTTGTACCGATTCATCTCTTTCCTGTTTCATGCTTCTAAGGACTGACCAAGCATGCATTTTGTCTATGATTTCCCCATATCTCTGGGTGAGCTCTTTTTTTAGGGACTCGTAGGTTTCTGTGGGGTACTGCTGGGACCTCCTTCTTAAAAAATCAGTCACGTACGAATCAGAACCTAACAGAGCGATTTTCTTTTTCTCTTCATCCGTTGTTGCCTCTGCTAGTGTCGCAAATTTTTCCATGTCGGACAACCATCTTCTGAATTTTTTCTTGTTTCCATCGAACGGCTGAACAATGGATCTAACCTGTGTGAATTTCGCGTAGTTGTCATTTTTCTGTAGGGTTTCAGTAATTTGCCGTAGCGCTATTATTGTTGGTCCTTCCATATTTTGTCTGTCCTGGGGCTGCAGTGGTTGTGTATTTACGGGTTGGTTCTGTGGTTGTTGTTGTTGTTGTTCCACACCCAGCTGTTGAAAATTTTGTAGTAAATCGTCCATGGTCTATGATCGCTAGTTATTCGCTTTATCAAAGAGAAGTGGTCACGGGCACCATATTAACCTTCATGTAGCCGGGGCAGGTGTTCCTTAGGACTGGAACGGCACCATATTACCTTCATGTGGCAGTGCCGGTATATGCAGTATTTTCAGTTTACTTTACAGAGAGCAGATGTTTAACTGGCCTAATCACCAGAGATTTAGATTTCTCTCTTAAATTTGTGTTACCAGGTTCGATTTTCTTCTCTTAGGTGTTGATGTAGCGAATTTAATTGAAATGGATAGATTTCTTATCTAGATCTCAAAACTGTAGTAATTCACCTTTTCAACAGCGTTCGATTTCATGCAAAACTTTTAATATCTTTCAGCATGAAACTTAAAATTTCAACAAAGTCTGGAATTCAGAACATTTTTACAATAATAAGTATAATAAAATTCTATCATCTCATCAGATGCTTTCATCGATGCAAAAATCCCTTTTTGCATCCTTGTCTCGTAGGCCTACTCAATTGTCAAATATGGCGAACCTTCTCATTCCACCGTGTTCCTTCTTTTAAGTTACAGTCTTATTTTAGGTTCGACGACATTTACCCATCTCCTCAGATTTGTCCTTGATTTCTTTATAATCATAAGCATTCCTTGAGTTAAATGCTTTCCAACACAAGAATATTTTCTACTCTACATGGTTTGAGGTGTAAGACTTTTTTTGCAAATTGACTCAAATCCTCGAACCTAGTTCTGCTGCGACTAGGGTTGGGAGCTCTATTCAAAATACATATTTAACGATTGTCACTACTTACGCCAGTAAGAAATATATATATATAACCACTCAATGTCCTGAAATACACATTTTATAAGAAATGTTGAAGTTTGATTTTCTCAAACTAAGAAATATGTAGAGCTGGACCAGATACGACCTCTTGAGTTGCGCTCTTTCATTCTACTGCCAAATGGCGTCGTTGTTCCACTTTCCCCGGGGTAAATCTGAGCTATCCGATTGGTCAGGGGAAATCACCCAATTATTAGAAATGGCGTGTAGAAGCGACTCTACCCCAAATATGTGACCCTATTTATTATTTTCTGTTTCTCATAAAATATAAAATTATGGGGTGGTCTGTGCTTCCTCTGTCTTGTAAGAATATAGTCTGTTTCCAAAGGAACAACTATGTACACGGCCACAACGTGACGCAATTTTTTTGGACACACGGTCTGCGCGTTGTTTTCAAATCTATTGGCGTAGGCACGGTTGTTTAATTTTGTAGGGTTTTCATTGGACGGAAGAGGAACGCCAGCGATGACGTATCTGGCCTCGCTGTCTGTAATAATACTAGAGGGAATAAATTGTGGGCCCCTGTTGTCCAAAGAATATTCAGCCGCGAGAAACTACGTCATAGGCACTTGCTTTTCAGTAAGATATTTGATCTATTGGGTACGCCATAACTATTTAGCGTGGTACTTGTAATTCGCTTCTAATAGAGACTAGCCCAGTGTTTCTCAACGTGGGCGGTATCGCCCCCTGGGGGCGTTTTCAAGATGTCTGGGGGCGTTCTGATGGGTCGCAACGATTGGGGGTCGCTACTTCCATTCAGGGAGGCATTGTGTACATTTTTACAAGAATCAATATGAAACAATTACAAAAGATATTCCCCTTCGCATAGCTTGTAACGATGGATAAGACACACGCTGAGGAAACCTGTTGATAGCATTACAAGGCAGTTCTTGTTCTGGAACCCCCAGGGCAAGAGAGGCAGAGGTAGACCAAGAAGCACATGGAGAAGGGAGCTGGAAACAGAGGTGAAAATGATGAGGAGAACGTGGAAAGAACTTGAGATGATGGCACATGACAGGATGACTTGGCATGTGTTTGTTGAAGGCCTACACTCCTTTGGGAGTGGAGGATTATGAATGAATAGCTATTAACACGTTAGTTGTTATTTGCCCTGCGCACGTTACTTGTTATTTGCCCTGCGTCTCATGGAGTGTTTCAATGATTCCAAACGCAAAATTTTGGTACCTGTGATGTTACCATTGTCAGAAGACAGTAAGCGGAGATTTATGTCCCTTCAATACTCGAAACATTCGTTATCCTCTCACTCAAGCTAACTTTCTCTCTCCACTCTCGACACGTATTTTCTTCTGGAAACACACTTCCCTCAAACATTGATTAGCCCGTGAACACATAACATCCCCTTAGAAACAAATTTTACAAAACTGGCGGAGACACACCAAGCGCAAGGATCTGATTAAGCTTCATTAGTACGTGAATTTTTATGTAATTATATCATTATTATCAACTAATAGTTTTTTCCAATTCTTTCATGTTTAAAGTGGTTACATAAGGAGAGGCTTAAATATTCAGATTTGAAGATGTATATGCAGTCATTTAGGCGCTATTAAAATGATATAATTATGATAGTTACAGAGTGTAAGAACTAATTTTATATCATTTGCTCCGCCAATTTGTAATTCAAGGATAATGAACTTGTGGTGTATATAATTCCGTACTTAAACACATATTTAATATAACCATGCTTTTATAAATGTGCTTTCTCTTTTTCTTTATATTATAAGAAAAGATAACTCGTTAACTGCTATTTTAAAGGTATGGTGGAATATATATATATGTGTGTGTGTGTGTATGTTTGTGTGTTTGTGTATGCACGATAAAGAGCAAGGGGGTGTTAAAAGGGTGGGGGGGGGGGGGCTTTTTAAAATATTAGTTTTCAAAATGGGGCGTTGCTGCTATCAGGGTTGAGGAACACTGGACTAGCCGGTTAAAGTATAAGCTTTCCTAAGGAGGTTTTAATTTCATTTTTAAACCGAAGTGCCATCAATTACGATCTCAGAGAAAGTATTTAATGTAAGAGGTGCAGAGAATTCTTCATATGATAATAGCCGTAGCTAGGAGTGTGTAAAGATTTTGAGACATTTAATGTGAGCTCCGTAATATTTAAAAGAAGATCTAACATTTTTAAAGAAGGTCGGTAGGAAAAACCCGCATCTTTGATTTATGAAAAACTTCTGTATATAAACGGGAGCGGGATTTTGTAATTTTAAGCACGTGGGCACGGTTATTGTATTGAGTTTTAATTCGGGATTGTTACCCAGATTATGATGAAGGAACACGTGTATTTAACTACAGGGGGATACATTGATAACCTCGATTGTTTATAGTTTAATTGCAGTTTAAATACGCTAGCATAATTTTGGCGTACGTTATTTATTGTGCACTTTTATTTTTGTATAGTCAGAAGACACGAGATGTAATCTATATTTCTGTTATGGGATTTTCCTTTTATTTTCAAGAGATGTAGATTTTATTTTGTAAAGGGAAGTGTTTTCTGAGACGGGTTTCAGCCTGCCTAGATTTAATTTTGTATTGATAAAGGTACCCCAAGGGTCAGTGAGAAAAGTAGCCCAAATATTTTCGGACAAGTATGGCCTCAGTGAAAAATTGTTGTGACACGTGGCTAGTCATAGAGAACAAAGGATCTGGGTCAGCCGATGTTTACTTTGGAAACGGGAGAGAGAGGGGATTGCCTGGGAGATAGACTTTATGGGGCATAAATATTTTATGTCGTTGTGCATAGCGGGAATAGAGAAGGGGATCTGTAATTGATTTAAAGGGAGTTTAGTGTTTGAGATGTGTAACTTTTGACGTGTTATATAGCTGTTGCTTTGTTTGGTCCACAGCGAGTTTTCACGGTCTGTAGGAGGGGCAACCAGCCTCTGTCCTTTACAACAGCAAGTTGTCATCTCAGGAGCATATAGCTCGAGAGATCGGAAAAAGGTGCAAGAAATACCATATGTTCCCCGGTAGCGAAGACAATCTTCAGCTGGGAACAGGATTTGTCTTTAATCCAGAGCTCTTAGCTCATTATACCACTCCGACAAAAGCACGTGGCTGGGAGATTGGTCTAAAGTTATACAGCCATAATAAAGCTTTTTGTCCCTAAACCTTGAGTGGGTTAACGGGGCAAGTAAGAAGTCGGTCAGCAGCCGTGAAGCTTCTACAAGTGAGTCAAGTACCTCGAGCTTGAAAACCGAAGTCATCAGTGCAGAAATCAGAAGCAGGAGACAGGGATATCATTCCTGGTTCTGAACGTTATCAAGAGAAGAGGCGTAACGGAGACGCCACATCAGCAGACGTCGAGTGTTGAAGAGACACTGAGACCAGGCGGAGAGAGAGAGAGAGAGAGAGAGAGAGAGATAGGGAGGGAGAAAATAGACAGGACCAGTAGGGTCTTTTATTATCCATTTGATGGATAGACTCTGAGCCATAGGTAATCTAAGTCTACTAGGGTAGCAGTCCAGTGGTGTTAAATTAGCGGCGCGTATATCGCCTAAAGAGCCTGGAAGCTGGGTGTGTGTAGACAATAGTTTAGGCAGTGTCAGCAGGACAGTGACAGTAGGAAATAGATTGTAGGAGGGAGTGGTGGCTAAAGTTGATGGCCCCACCCTTAATTGTGGTTAACTCAGTAACCATTCTATTTTTCCCCAGCAGGATGAAAGAAGGAGTGAAAGTGGTTGTTTTCTAGTATCTACCAATTTAATTGTTTTTCTTGTTTTTCAGGTCTGTGCAACATTGCATATCACTGATTTTGTGTCTATGTGATTTGATTATGTTGATTATATTTTTTTGTAATAAAACTATATAAATGTTCACTGGATCAGGTTCTCTAATTTATAGCTAACTATACTGTACCTTTATGTGGTCTGTATAGTGGTGTCTGTGGTCCTGATATAAACTTTATCTCTTTTATTGGCAGCAAGAGGTTATGAGTCTATAGCTAAATAGTAGTCACGGAGTGGCGAGGGAGAGTCAATCTCGGTTCTCATCTCTCGGGCCAATAGGCTCATCTGTCCACATTCACTATAATTTCACATCTAAATCTATCATCTCAGTCTATCTCATACTAGGGTCTTGTCTATACACTGGACACACTCTAAACTTAAATCCACTTCGTGACATTCTTCAATGACTTGATCGCCTGCCTATTATTTATTCTCATTTCTGTTGTTTTATTTACATTTACGTGTAGTCCCATCTTTGCTGCTTCTGTTACTAGTCTATTTGTTTTCTCCTGCATATCTTGCTGTCTGTGTGACAGAAGGCACAAATCATCTGCAAAGTCTAGATCCTCCAGTTGTTTGTTAAATGTCCACTGTATTCCAGTTTTCTCTCCCTCTGTTGTCTGTCTCATAACCCAGTCTATGACCATGAGAAAAATGGTTGGTGATAACAGACGTCCCTGTCTGACTCCACTTTGTACTGTGAAGGGCTCTGATAGTTTTCCTTTGTGCACTACTTTACATGAGGCCTCCTGGTAGAAATCTTGGATGATTTTAATGAATTTCTGTGGGATTCCATAATGTCTCAGGATTTTCCATATCACAGTATGGTCTGTACTGTCGAAAGCCTTTTCGAAGTCCATAAAATTTACATACAAGTGGGTCTGCCACTCATTTGATTGTTCTATGATGATTCTCAGTGTTGCTATCTGGTCTGTACATGATCTTCCTGCACGAAATCCTGCCTGTTCTTCTCTAAGTTTGTCATCCACCACCTTCTTAATACGGTCCAACAAAACTCTGGTCAAAATTTTTCCAGCCACTGCTAGTAGTGTTATACCCCTCCAGTTGCTACATACAGTCAGGTTTCCTTTCTTTGGCAGCTTGATAATGTGGCCTTCCTTCCAGCTCTTTGGGATGGCCTCTTTTCCCCAGATTTTCTTGAAGAGCTGGTGTAGCAACTCTGTAGTGTATGGTATATCTGCCTTCAGGGCTTCTGGTGGTATTCCATCTGGTCCTGCGGCCTTCCCATTTTTCAGCTGTTTTATTGCCCGAGAGATCTCTTGTTTAGTGGGTGGGTTTATGTTGCACTGTAGTGGCTCTTCTGCTGGTTCTATGATGGATTGCTGTATTGGTTGATTTCGGTTTAGGATTTCCTTAAAATATTCAGCCCATCTGGCCCTTTGTTTCTCTTCATTGCTAATGCTTTGACCTTCTCTGCTCTTCGCGTTTGTATTTTGGTTTAGCTGTTTCTTAGATAAAGTTCTAGTAATATTATTGTTACGTGCAGTCTTTGATATCTTACAATATTATACATAGGTAATTTTTTAGTGCTTAAGGGAAAGTCATTATTGAGTTACTTCCCTTGAACTCCGCGGATAAATACATTTTACTGCGATTTATTCGTTGTTTGGGTAATAATAGATTGTTCTTGCTTCAGAATAGCTATGGCCTGAATTTATGTGTATTGTTTGTCTGAGTAGGACAAGTCTGTCTTATATCTGTATATCTTTACATATCTAAGTCGAACTATATGTTCTGTTGTCTCTAGAGAGGTCAAAGGCTATTCGGCGGATGTGTCGCTGGAGTGGTGTGATTTGGCTTCGTCCTGATAGGGACTGTGTGTGTTTTGCTATGTCGGCTTGATGCCTTGAAAAAGTGATCTCAGTGGTTTTGGGGAAAGTGATAGTCGTCTAGACCTATCGTGTATGCTTTACCCCAGTGTTTATTCATCTTGCCAAGGAATGGCAGTTTCATATTCCCTCTACCAAGGTAATCAAAGATACTCTTATGAACTCTCGATCGAAGCCACCATTGTCGATAATTACGATTTGAATGTTTAAGAGAATATATTTGACTCGATGAAAAACGACTTCGATTCCTAGCAGCACTATATTCTGTAGAATGCAGTCTAGTGTTCATGACCAAATCTACAGAGCAACGAAATGTTGTATGAATGACTAACTTTAGAACAGATTCATTATCTGTATTCAAACGTGAGTGACAGTTCACGAGTGGAGCCATCTTGGAACCAAAACATGTAGGACTTTCAAGAAGAGAAAAGGGATGCCCGTATTATCGCTTGATCAGTCCAGAGATCACTGCTACACATGAGAACCCATTGTTAGCGGTTCAATATTATTATATGGAAAAATATGTGCTGAACATTATGTTGAAGAATCGTTGCTAAACGAGATTAGGTTTAGAAGTCATCTGAAATATTGTTTACAAGCTGACGTGCTCAGTCAGTGACGTCAGATGATATATGTATGGGCGATACTGAGTGCTTGGCTATTGACAGTCCATTATACCATTATTCTACATGAGTGCCCATGTAACATTGCAAGACCATTTGTCCACTGTACTATGATGTATTATGGCAACCTGTGATTTGTCACTATCTGTGCTGTCGAGTGTGTACGTCCAATTAAACTTTAGAAAAGGTACACAGTCGTTGGTGTCGATGACTTCCGGTCATACATGAGTGTGAGAAGAGAACATTTGTCAACAACACGAACCCTTATCATCATTCGCACATTATACACTCCATCCATGTCTACACAACACTGCGTAGGTCAAGTTGACATTCCATACACTACAGTGGGGCAGGCAACACCATAGGGATCTTGTCAACTGATGATGATAGACGCCTGTCTTCCCGCCTAGGAGTGTTCTGGTGTACTTTATCAACATATATTATATCCAACTAAATATCAACTTTATCAACTGGTGGACCAGCTTTCTGGGTTTGACCTCGCAGAAATTCAGAAGTCAACAGATTACCGATACCAGACCGTTTCCTGTGGCTGATACGACACACTTGCAGTATTGGTTTGCTCTTTGTCAACGCTTCGTCACGTGACCTGTCAAGTGAATGCAGTATGTAGGTCAGCGTTGTTGACATTTTTTACATTAGACATTATAAAGTTTCACAGAACAGTTGAATCAATTCTTGTCAGTGTTAACAGAAAGACAGTATTTGTGAACTAAGAAGTCCTGGTTTCATCGATGGATCTTCTTGTTTGCCATATATGAACTTTAATATTTAAGGCCAGAATGTTTAATTGAATAAAGTGGCAGTTTGTTTGTTTTCATGAAAAATAACTTTGCCATTACTGTAAGACTGAGCCTATTTTGCAACACATACTATCATACACATAATTTATATATATTTATGTTTACATGTTATTTGTTTGTATAGTATGTTAGTTTCTATGTCAGCGGGTTGTGTTTAAGGTTGGGCGGCGTCCTCACAACAGAGTATCCCACGTCATAGAGGGTCCGTTGTGGGCGTTTTCTATAGGTGCAATTTTCTTGATTGAAAATTTGCTGCGACAACTGTTGCTTTTGTGTTAGCTGTGAAGTCTGTAATTATTGTTATTTTTGTAATATTTCTTTGTTCTTTAGTTTTGTTTTGATTTGTTTGTAATTTGTTGGTCTAACCTTTTCTATCTTTCAGTTCTATTCATAATTTATATTCATATATTGTGACGTCATTTGTGTTGTTATTCTTTGCAGATTCAGTGATTATCTTCATTGATTTCCCTATTTGATTTATTTTGATTTCTGCAAACGTTCTTGTATTGTCAGTCCTATTTGTACTTTATGTATTCTGTTGGTTGACATATGTTTTATATGGGTATATTTCATAAGACACAATTGCCTGTGCACTGCACTTGGATTATGGTATAGACCAGTACCTGATTATTATTACTATTATACAAGACCTTATTAAAGGCTTGTGACCCACAGATATTGGGATAGTATACTGATTAATCAGGTCATTGAGAACTTGGGGTATTATTATTGATTCAGGTGATTAGTATTATTGTTAGGCATCATGTCTACTTTAGATTATTTCATTACACAAGGGAAAGCTCTTGATAAGACTGGTCAACAATTAGAACAATGGGCAGTTGCTCAATATGACAAAGCATTAGCTGCAGAAGAGAAAAGATTAGCTGCAGAAGAGAAAAGATTAGCTGCAGAAGAAAGAAAAGCTATGGCGGAAGAGAAAAGATTAGAAAAAGAAGCTGAGGCTGCTGCTGAACAAAAGAAATTGCAGATGCAGGTAGAGGAAAGGAGATTTGAAGCTGAACAAAAAAAATTGGAAAGAGAAGCTGCGGCTGAACAAAAAAGATTAGACAGTGAAGCTGAACAAAAAAGATTAGACAGGGAAGCTGAACAAAAAAAATTGGAAAGAGAAGCTGCGGCTGAACAAAAAAGATTAGACAGTGAAGCTGAACAAAAAAAATTGGAAAGAGAAGCTGCGGCTGAACAAAAAAGATTAGACAGGGAGGCTGAACAAAAAAGATTAGATGCTGAAGAGAAAAAAGCAATAAGAGAACATGAATTTGAGTTGGAGAAATTGAGATTGACAAGTATGAGTAATGTTAATCAGGCATCTAGTGGTAATGGTAAACCTTCTACTTACAAGGTTAAGGTTCCACCGTTCAATCAGTCCAGTGACGATATTACATTCTGGCTGGATAGATTTGAACGTTCTTGTCGTACACATAATGTGGATAAATCACAATACGCTAATCAATTATCAGAAAACTTGAAAGGTGAATCTTTGACTAGATTATGCCTTGTAGGAGAAGCAGATAAGGATAATTATGATGTCATTAGGGCGGCTTTGATAAAAAAATATCAGCTAAGTGAGGAAGGCTATCGCCTTTTATTTAAGACGATGGTACCTGAGACGGGGGTAGAATTCTCAGAATTCACTGCAAAGGCACGTCTCACAGTTGATCGTTGGATTGAGCTTTCCAAAACAGAAAAAACGTATGAAGGACTTATGGATTTGTTGCTCAGAGATAAGATTATGTCATGTGTGAACAAACCTTTCCTTGAATTTATACATGAGCGTAAACCTAAATCTCTAAAAGAAATGGAAGAATATTGTTCCCAATATGTCACTGCACACCCCGACGTGACTTTTGGCAACACTAAGATTAAGGAGAGTATGCCAGTTGCTTCAGCAACACCATACAATCCCAATTATTCACACAGATTTCAGGGACCTCAAAACAGATTTGATAAAAAAGGTAACCATAATAGTTATCAAAACCAAGGTAACCAATCATTTCAGGGTTCTTCTTCAAAGAACTGGAGACGACCTGATAGCTCTCGACACAGGGGTGGTCATAATTATAGGAATTTCCGTAGAGGAAGTAATTATAGAAACTATCAGGGTTATCCGTCTTGGAGTCAACAAGATCATAATTACAGAGATACTCATTATAATGAATATGATAATGGTAACCAAGGGTACTATGACTCAAACCCAAATAGGGGTTACAATAGAGGTAACAATAACTACAGAGGTGATAATAACCGAGGTAGATCTCAATACAAAAGACATAAACCACATTTTCAGGCAAACTCTGCACAACAAGAGTCCCATGAAGCCTATAAACAGAGTAAAGATAATAATGATGCTAGTAATATGGCATGTGCCGCTTTTGATTTTGGGAGAGCATCTCAGTGCCCCCAATGCAAAACGTTATTTGAGCCAACCACAGTGACTACTTTAAGCTGTGGCCATCCTCTTCCTGCTCTTCCAGCATCAGTCGCGCATGATGGAAGAGGGTCTCTTGTCTTACATAAGGGTTTAGTGAATAACAATCCAGTCTCTGTGCTATTTGATTCTGGATGCACCACAATTGGTGTTAGGCAGTCACTCGTAGATCCTTCCCGTGCCACTGGACAAGTAGTCAAATGTGTAACATTTGGCGGCACATTAGAGAAATACTCTACCGCTATCATTAGGATTGCTACTCCTTTCTTTACAGGAGATGTACACGCATGTCTTCTTCCGAATCCGATCGCTGACCTCATCATCGGTCGCATTCATGGAGTCAAGGAATGCACTCCGCAACAAATTTCCACGTGGGAAAGGCAAAACATGCAGATTGCTAACGCTGTAGTCACTAGAGCTCAGGCTCTTAATGTGCCTCAAACTTCATCTACTGAAGATAATGAAGTGCATAACCAAGATAATCCCTTGGTAATTTCTCGTGACTCGTTTATAAAACAGCAAGAAGATGATCCCACTCTGAAGAAATTCTTCATTCTTGCAACTAAAGGTGATCCGAATAAGGACACAAGTCGTAAATCGTGGATTACAAAGAAGAATGGCGTACTTGTACGTATGGTTCAAGACTCCATTACGTCAAGTCATTCTCAAATCCTGGTTCCCAAGAATTTGAGAGTTAAAATTTTGCAGCACGCTCACGACTCTCAGTGTGCTGGACACATGGGTTTTTCCCGTACTAAGTCAAGAGTCCTTGCGGCTTTCTTTTGGCCATTGGTAAACAAGGACATACGGATTTATTGTCGATCTTGTAAAGTATGTCAGGAAGTTAAATCCAAAGGTCCACGGCATGCTGCACCCATTCAGGCGGCGGACATTCCTATTCGGCCGTTTCAAAAAATGGCCATAGACATTATTGGTCCATTTAAGATCAAGTCTGCCAGAGGACATCAGTTTATCTTGACGTGTGTTGATATGTGCACACGTTGGCCAGAGGCTATTCCTCTGAAGAGCATTACTACTGCTGATATTGCAGATGCTCTTTGGCTTATATTTTCTCGTCTGGGGTTCCCCGGAGAGATATTGTCAGACCATGGCACCCAACTAATATCAGATACCATGTCTCAAGTAATGTCTACCCTGCAGATAGATAGATCTTTAAGTAGTATCTACCATCCAATGTCTAATGGTATGGTCGAACGCCTTAATAGAACACTTAAAAACTTACTGGGGAAGATAACTGAGGATCATCCTCAAGACTGGGACAGAGTTTTACCTGCGGCCCTCTTCGCTTACAGAGAGGTACCCAATGAACATACGGGATTTTCTCCCTTTGAACTCGTCTTTGGCGCGCGTCCGCGTGGCCCTATGTCGTTGCTTCACGATCTCATAACATCTGACAATATTGACGATGACACAAAGTCATCCTACGAATATGTCATCGCGTTGAGACAAAAGATTATCGAAGCATGCAAATTAGCAACTTCTTCTTCTGAATTTGCGAAACAGAAGGCAAGGCAATTTGCCAATAAGAAGAGATGCTTACGACAACTTTGTCCTGGTGACAAAGCATTTGTATTACTACCTTGTAGGGAAAACAGATTACTTATTTCTTGGAAAGGTCCGTACGATATAATATCGAAAATTTCCGATGTCGACTATATTGTCGATATTGATGGGAAGCATAAAACCTTCCACATCAATATGCTTACTGAATTCCATGAACGTCCGGATTATTTGCAACCCATTTTCCAAGCAACGGACAATTCTCCAGTACCACATGGTCATTACTCATCACTGTCCGTGATACAGGATGAGGAAACAAGTTTTTCAGATGTAAATCTTCCTCTTCCAATGATCCCACTTCATTCCAGTGAATCATGGAAGAACGTTACTGTCTCTCCTGATTTGTCTCTAGGAGAACAGCGACAAGTTTCAACTATGTTGCAAACATTTCAGGATGTACTCACTGACATCCCTGGACAAACTAATGTCATTCAACATGACATTGTGCTAACTGACCATACTCCTATTAGGGTTAGACCTTATCCTATACCTATACATTTCCAAGCACAGGTCGAGAAAGAGTTGGATGTGATGATAGATTTGAAAATAATCGAACCATCCACCTCTGCGTATTCTTCGCCGATGGTTATTGTGCGTAAAAAAGACAATAACATACGTCTTTGCGTTGACTATCGAAAATTGAATCAAGTAACGAAGTTCGATGCCGAACCTATGCCTTTACTGGAAGAGCTACTTACTCGACTCTCCAAATCTCATTTTTTCACTAAACTTGATTTGTCTAAGGGATATTGGCAAGTTCCTTTATCTGAACGCGCCAAACCTCTCACGGCTTTTTCAACACCTAGAGGTTTGTTCCAATGGAATTTTATGCCTTTCGGTCTTATGAACGCACCAGCTACGTTCGTACGCATGATGCGCCGAATCCTATCTTATCGGTCAGATGTCATTGCATATCTAGACGACATCTGTCTTTTCAGCGATACTTGGGAAGATCACTATTCAGGGTTAGATGAATTGCTGTCTACTTTGCGTGAGCACAACCTGACAGCGAAACCCTCTAAAGCCTATATTGGTTTTAGCGAAATTTCTTTCCTAGGCCACCGAGTTGGTCATGGTTTCCTAAAGACAGAGGACCATAATACTAGTAAGATACTTAACATCTCAATCCCTAAGACTAAAAAACAGGTGAGAAGTCTGTTAGGTCTTATTCAATTTTATGGCAGATTCATTCAGAATCTATCCTCTATCATGGCACCTCTCTCAACACTTCTAAAGAAAGGTTCGCCTAATGTGGTCCACTGGTCTCAGGAATGCCAATGCTCTCTGGATAAGATTAAAACACTGTTTTCAACACCACCTATTTTAGTGCTACCCACTAAAGATAAGACATTCGTTCTTCGTAGTGACGCTTCATCCACTGGGATTGGAGCGGCACTAATGCAAGAGTACTCTGGAACTCTGCATCCTGTAATGTATATTTCCAGAAAACTTAATGCGGCAGAAAGGAATTATTCGGTTTTAGACCGTGAGCTATTAGCTATGGTTTGGTCGATCCTCAAACTACAGAGATTCCTTCTAGGCGCACATTTCATAGTAGAAACAGACCAAAAAGCTCTTACTGCTATACAGAGTAAGAATTTGAAGAGCTCGAGGTCTACTCGATATGCAATTGCTCTTCAACCTTTTCATTTCTCTGTGCGAGCTATTCGGGGATCAGATAATGTGATGGCAGACATTCTGTCAAGATGCCCACATGATTCCACATAACTATTAGGGCTTAGACTTCTTGATATGTCTAGTTCTATAGTAGTTCCTTTTCTATATCATGATAGATACACATTTGTAATTTAATAATATAATGATTGTATCACTACATAGCGGTTCATGTATGTTTATTCACCGCTGTGCTTTGATGATTTTTTCTTCATAAATCATAAATTTAAGATATCTAATACGTAGTGATGATATGAATTTTTTAGGCATTGTGTAATTGCCAGAATTGTATTATACTTTGATGACACCTTCCTGGAAAAATATACTTGTAGAGAAATAATTTCTCTCAGTTTATGAGACACATTCTCACCAGTCGCTCCATAAGTCGACTTAGCCTCATATTAGGCGTTATAGGTATTCCTGATATTTTCATCTGCGCATTATTCATGCGTTGTGAGCCTATTGTACGTTGCTCCTAGATGTATTTCAAAAAAAAAAAAAATGTTCCATTTTTTTTTTTTCCCGGGAGGTGTGGTAAGACTGTTACGTGCAGTCTTTGATATCTTACAATATTATACATAGGTAATTTTTTAGTGCTTAAGGGAAAGTCATTATTGAGTTACTTCCCTTGAACTCCGCGGATAAATACATTTTACTGCGATTTATTCGTTGTTTGGGTAATAATAGATTGTTCTTGCTTCAGAATATCTATGGCCTGAATTTATGTGTATTGTTTGTCTGAGTAGGACAAGTCTGTCTTATATCTGTATATCTTTACATATCTAAGTCGAACTATATGTTCTGTTGTCTCTAGAGAGGTCAAAGGCTATTCGGCGGATGTGTCGCTTGAGTGGTGTGATTTGGCTTCGTCCTGATAGGGACTGTGTGTGTTTTGCTATGTCGGCTTGATGCCTTGAAAAAGTGATCTCAGTGGTTTTGGGGAAAGTGATAGTCGTCTAGACCTATCGTGTATGCTTTACCCCAGTGTTTATTCATCTTGCCAAGGAATGGCAGTTTCATATTCCCTCTACCAAGGTAATCAAAGATACTCTTATGAACTCTCGATCGAAGCCACCATTGTCGATAATTACGATTTGAATGTTTAAGAGAATATATTTGACTCGATGAAAAACGACTTCGATTCCTAGCAGCACTATATTCTGTAGAATGCAGTCTAGTGTTCATGACCAAATCTACAGAGCAACGAAATGTTGTATGAATGACTAACTTTAGAACAGATTCATTATCTGTATTCAAACGTGAGTGACAGTTCACGAGTGGAGCCATCTTGGAACCAAAACATGTAGGACTTTCAAGAAGAGAAAAGGGATGCCCGTATTATCGCTTGATCAGTCCAGAGATCACTGCTACACATGAGAACCCATTGTTAGCGGTTCAATATTATTATATGGAAAAATATGTGCTGAACATTATGTTGAAGAATCGTTGCTAAACGAGATTAGGTTTAGAAGTCATCTGAAATATTGTTTACAAGCTGACGTGCTCAGTCAGTGACGTCAGATGATATATGTATGGGCGATACTGAGTGCTTGGCTATTGACAGTCCATTATACCATTATTCTACATGAGTGCCCATGTAACATTGCAAGACCATTTGTCCACTGTACTATGATGTATTATGGCAACCTGTGATTTGTCACTATCTGTGCTGTCGAGTGTGTACGTCCAATTAAACTTTAGAAAAGGTACACAGTCGTTGGTGTCGATGACTTCCGGTCATACATGAGTGTGAGAAGAGAACATTTGTCAACAACACGAACCCTTATCATCATTCGCACATTATACACTCCATCCATGTCTACACAACACTGCGTAGGTCAAGTTGACATTCCATACACTACAGTGGGGCAGGCAACACCATAGGGATCTTGTCAACTGATGATGATAGACGCCTGTCTTCCCGCCTAGGAGTGTTCTGGTGTACTTTATCAACATATATTATATCCAACTAAATATCAACTTTATCAATTATATAATGTTTTCAAGTCTCCTTTTTTTTTGGTCGCAGTCTCCGCTTCCTCTGTTAGTTTTTCAATAAATTCTCTTTTATCTTGTCTGGCACTCTTTTCACTTTCCTGTTTAGCTCCCAATATATTGTGAGCAGTTATGTTTTCTCTTCTGCCTCTTTACAGTTGTTTACTTGCTGTTTGATGTCTCTCCTTTCTCTTATGAGGTTCCATGTGTTTTCTGTGAGCCATTCCTTCTGTTGTTTATTTCTTTTGCCAAGAACTTCTTCACATGTATTCCTGTATGCTTCCTGAATTGTGCACCTATGGTTATCTATACTTTCCTCTTCAAGGTTCTCCAGTGCTTCAAATCTATTTCTCAACTTTAGGTTGAACTGAACCTTTGTGTCTTTGTTCATAACGTTATGCGTATTATACTTCGGGCTTGATCTTTCTGCTCTGTCTTTGCGCGCCCTCAATTTTATCTTCAGTGATGCCAGGAGAAGGTGGTGGTCTGACGCTCCGTCAGCTCCTCTCTTTACTCTAACATCTTTTAGGCAGCGTCTCCATTTTCTTTCTCTGGTGAAGTGGTCTATCTGATTTTGCGTGTGCCCATTTGGGGAGTTCCATGTAGTCTTGTGTATGTCTTTGTGTGGGAAGATAAGTCCCTCTGATGACCAGATCATTCAGATCACAAAAGTTTACAAAAAGCTCTCCATTCTCTTTCTGTTTCCTATGCCATTCTTTCCCATGATTAGTTCCAAGTTTGTATTGTCTACTCCTACTTTTGCATTTAAATCTCCCATTACTATCTTAATGTCTCTCCTGTGTGTTTTGTCCAGTGTTCCTTGGAGTTCATCATAGAAATCTTGCTTCTTATCATCATCTGCATTGTTAGTAGGGGCATAACACTGAATGATGGTGATTTTTCTTCCTTTTCCCTGGAATCTTGCCGTTATTATCCTGGGCGCTATTGGTTCCCATTCTATTAAGGCTTTTCTGACTTCATGGGACATCATAATAGCAACCCCTTCTGTGTGTGTGTGGTCTTCATCCTCGTGTCCTGAATATATGACCTTTTCCCCTGTATTCTTCATGAATTCACCAGTTCCATTTATTCTCCTTTCTGCTAGTCCTACGAGTTTTATTTCATATCGTCTCATCTCTCCAGCTACCTGTGCTGTCCTTCCGGCTTCCTGCATTGTCCATATGTTCCAGGTGCCTATTCTGATTTTTGCCTTCGTCGTTAGAAGACGTGTCTGCAGCCTGACTTCCATTGACTGGCTTTCATCAGGTGTTTGCGTCATACGTCTCTTTTGCGGGGATTCTTCCTGAATCTGGCTTATGTTTCTTTCTTCAACTGTTTCCGTTTCTGTGTCAATTTGTTTTTTTCCGGCAGGGTTGTCAGCCTCCTTTAAACTGGAAGAAAGGGAGCGCCTACATTGTCTGTCCTTTCCATTTTGACCTGCTCAGCTTGATTGAACCTATCAGGAGCAAAAGCTCCCGCTGATATAGCTCAAAGTTTCCTCAACGCACACAAGCCGATCCACCACTTCAAGGTGGAGCACTTGGGTCAGGTTTTTTCAAATTAGTTCTAGCTTTTTAGCTTTCTTCTGAGCTTGAATGGCAGATTTATCAAGCAAGCAAATTCAAGGATTGGAAAAAAATTGCGCACTGCAAAAGCTTGTCCCTACTTATTGGTTTTAATTGTAGTGCAATTTTGAACTGCTAGCTGGAGGACAAATGGAACCTGCGTATTATTATTACACTTATTGTAGATTATTCAGACTAACCTTAGCATCATTCTCAAACCACATAATCATCATCTGAAACAATAATATTGCTAGGTACAAACCGTAGCATAATGTAACAGGTACCACGTTAAGAGTGCACTGTGTCTTGAGATGTTAATAAACGTGTTTATTTCAAAGTATTCAGCTATAGTTACATCAACTATTCCTTTACTCGCAAATATTTTTGAACACGTAACAAAAGCTTTAACATATTTTAATTCGGAATTCGGACAATCGAGCCGAAGCCAAAAGCATCTCATATAGATTAATTTATGAGGGAATGTTGTAATCTTAATGCTGTCTCTGGTATTACGTGACATAATCTCTGGGATCGTCTCATCTTCCCTGTGAGCTTTTTTTTCTGTAAATAAGCTACAAGTGGCATTCTCAGGCGTTTCTTTTGGCCTGGTAGAATTTGTGCCTTATCTTCCCAAAAGATATGGCTATTCCCTCAGTTTTACTAGTGTTTCCCAACCTTACAACAATCGCGAACCTCTAATGAGAGTTAGTTAATGAGAGTATCCCTCTCGGGCGAAGATAATTTGGGGATAGTTTTAGTAATAATATATATATATATATATATATATATATATATATATATATATATATATATATATATATATATATATATATATATATATATATATATATATATATATATATACTTAAAATATGTTTTCAATTAAAAAGCTTATTCTCTTTGTGCTTACATGTTTTCATTCGGCCATATAAAACTTCCTTACATAATTTTCCAATAAATAAAAGTCGCTGTTAAGAGTATCAGTTCTGTTTCCTTTCTACTTCATTATTTCTTATGAGTGCCTGCAACATACCTATTGGTGTGTATTATTTGTTTTGCATAATTTTCGGAGTAGTTTCTCTCTGTCTGCGCCCTATCTTATCACGATCCTATATTTTATAGTCCATGCTGTTCAAAAATGGAAGGAGGATTATTGAAAAGAAAGTCTCCTTTTAAAATGCAGTAACTTGATCATGGATTGTAGCGTGACCTCAGTGTCTAGAATAGACACTTCCACTAGACTACAGTGCAGTTCTAAATCAGTACATATGAAACCTGGTTATTCCTCGCCGTCTTGAGTGAAATATGATTCGGCAACGGGTGTTTACCGTTTGGCGTTTGTGCATTGTTACTCATTTGTCAGCATTCGCTGACACTAGTGTGGTTCTAAATCAGTATACAGTATTTGAGACCTGGTTATATTTCGACTTCCAGCGTGAGATGTGGTTAGGCAACGAGTGTTTGCTGTCTGGCGTGTGTGCATTGTTATTCGTTTGTCAACCTTCGCTGGTGAATTGAATTTGTGAGATAGTATTTCTACGTTGACTTGATTGAAAAGAGAAACTCTTAGACCAGATGATCCAATAGGTTATCCTGGGTGGTACTGCTGCGACAGAGATCTTCCAAACTAGGCAAGAAAGAAGAGATCGATAGGAACCACTGATTTCCTTCATTCGGGAAGGGAGCTTAACCGTGAGAATAGCAGCCCCAGGTAGAAGCCAGTGTGCAGAATAGATGCACTGCACGATTCTTTTTTTTTTCCTTGAGGTTTTTACCGTGTGTGCAGGCACGTACCTTTCAGCGTAGACATAAGCTCTTCGGTTATATCAGAGCGCAATAGCTATTCAAAAAAAAAAAAAAAAAACTTCAACCAGTGCAGAGTCGGTCCATAAATACTAAGCCCCGAAAAGGATTACTAGTTTGTATCAGCTAGCATGGTCAAGCCCTAACAAGGATTGTCAGCACGCCACTGGAAAACGAGTGTCACTGTCACTGCACGTATCAGCAAGGCAGTCTACTACGTATGTGGGCCTGTTGTGAAAAGACTAATTAGAAAAACATTGTGGCAACAGGCAAAATTGACCGGGGGGGGGGAGGGAGGAGGAGGAGGAGGAGAAGAAGAGATCATAACAGGACGGCCCACACAAAAAATGAGAGAGAGAGAGAGAGAGAGAGAGAGAGAGAGAGAGAGAGAGAGAGAGAGAGAGAGAGAGAGATCGGGAGAAGATACAGTTCAGCATCGTGGCTTGGAGAGGGAGGGAGGGGGAAAAAGGGAATTCAACAACACAATTAATAAACAGCAGTTGGAACATGAAGTTGTGAAAAAGCCAGGTGATAGCGAAAGATTTAACACATGTCTTACCTGCCTGTAAACTGAACATGTATGTTGAAATGTCTGTAGGCTACCTCTTTGTGCGTCAACATTTTTTCTAAACGTGAGTTTTAAACTTTCTTTTATCCGGCTCGTCTTCAAACGCGTATCTAATCCTAGTTAACTACCGATTGTAAACTTAGGAAATTCGTTTCAACCACTGTTGTTTTGTTTTGTGAATGCCGCGATTAACCGTTTGTGTGTGGACATTCCGCTTGGTCTCTCCCAGGTTGGGGGAGAAGATTTGTCGGTTTTTTTATTGTCAACATTGGCCAGATCAACACCCGAAGGATTCCCCACTAGACTTGCAAACAAAATTAGCACCTGCTTAGACCGACTTCAAAAGCTGCGGCTTCTGCAGGATAGCCCGAGGTGTTAAAAAGTATTTTAGCAGTCTTTTGTACCTGTATTTTTCTCTTCCGCTCATTGCGTATGCTTTGAAAGGAAGGAAAAATTAAGCAGGCGAAAAACTGTGTTCGGTGTGAAAATTCCTTGAGCAATCCCAGAGTGCAGGTTTAGGGCACGAGACCAGGTCCACACCTGTTCAAGTCACACACTCGGCACACTGGTGCGTCGCAGGTGTCTCCTTGGTGTGCCGTGACACCAATCAGAATACATCATATAATGGTATACAGCATTCAATGTTATGGTAAAATATTACGAAAAGAAACCCACACGTACAATTTTACAAATAATGTGTTGAGTTATCGTCCACTAGCAGTCCAGACACTGTTTAAAGCACAGATGTAACAAACATAGCACAGTGGAACAATAAGAATATTTTTTATTCAATATGATAGGAAACTCTTTACAGAGCGATACAACAGGAAGCAATCTGATCATCAGAAGAAGTCCCCCCGTCCGACAAGTGTTTCGGCCCTATATACTCCTTTACACTCTAAGGGGGGCGGGCCCACTTGGGTCATGACTCCCAAGCGTCTCAGCTTCCTGTTGTCTTGCATCGAAAATGAACCCATTTCACTTATGGTAGCAACTTTAAATTCCACAACTCCGCCAGCCGTGGAGGCAATTGTGAAAGTAACAAAGAGAAGACAAATTATTCCGTTCGTTCCGTCGCACACACTGAGACACCAGCGCGAAGTCAACGAGTCGCCACTGCGCGTTCCCCACTGGACTTTTGATACTGACACCCCTTATAGTATACACCGCTTGTCGCCCCTGAGTCGCAGCCCGTTCACTAGTCCACCACAAACCTCAGCGTATTGTGGATTTAGAAAAATTCCTGGTGTTTTCTGTACCGCAGCGTTTATTGTTACGATCTCCATTCCCCATTGCGGTTGTTCCACAGCCAGCCTGATGCCTTTTCGGCAGTTTCACTAAGCCTCTTCAGGGCCCTTGTTCTCGACTGTCCCCTCAGCCCCAACAGTTTCAATAGATCATACACTGATGCAGCCACAAGCCCTCTTGCACCCACTTCAACAGCCATGACCCTTGCAGTGAACCCATCGTGTCTCAGATCCGCGGCCAGATCACTATACTTGGCCGCTTTGAACGAATGTTGCTCATCTAATCTGGATTCAAATGGCACGGTCAGTTCAATCAGTATGACCTGAAGCGTTGCTGCAGAATGAAGCACTATATCCGGCCGTCTCCGCGATTTTCGGATACTCTCTGGATATGTCCCTCGTCCAGGTAGGTCTACCGCCATCTCCCAATCATTTGCACAATCAAGAAGAGATGGTAAACTGCTACCAGGTTTATTCGGTTTGGGGTGTGCTGACTTTCCTGCCCTCAGAAAGTATGTGTTTGCGGTGTCTGGCCGGACTTTGCTATTCGCCTTCATTCTTGCCAGATCTATTGTCGCAGCAAGCTCATTTAGCACTTTGTTATGGCGCCAAGTGTATCGCCCTTGCCCTAATGACACCTTACACGCTGAGAGCACGTGTTCAAGTGTCTGCCTCCCCTGGCACAGGGGGCACTGCTCATCATCCGACTTTCCCCATTTCACAAGGTTGGTGGCCGATGGCAGCAGGTCATACAGTGATCTGACAACGAAGCTGAGCCTAAGAGGTGCCATATGCCATATATCATTCCATGTCAAGGACCTCTGCAGGGCTCCTTCCCATGTAGTCCATTGGCCTTGTTGGACCTGCTGCACTGCTTTTTGCAACCTCTTATCATTCTCAGCTTCTCGTATCTCCTGAACTACCATGTCTCTGCGCTCCCTGCTTGATGCCTTGGACCACCAGCGGATGTCTCCATGACCAACTCCCCGTCTATTCGTTTGTGTGTATCCGATTACCTCCCTCAGTTTGAGTGACTCTTGGGCAGCATCAACAGCTTCTTCCACTTTCCACTTCCTTCCCGTTTTCAGTGTGGGCTGAATGGACTTAACCACGTCATCAGCTGACTCGCGTAGCATCATTGCAAGCCTTGCCTTTCCAACTTTGTACTCTTCAACAACTGACTTGAAAGGAAGCAGAAGTTTTGACTTTTTGCAGTACAGTGCTACATCTGACAGACCTGGTGGTACTCCTAACCATTTTCTCATGAACTTGTTGACCTTCTGCTCTATGGCTTCCACTGTACTTGTGCTTATTTCATATATAAGCAGTGGCCACAGCAACTTTGGTATCAACATGAACTGGAGGCACCACAGTTTGAACTTCCCCAGGAGTCTGCTTTGGTCTATGATCTGTAGCCCTCTGTCTGCCATTTCTATTGTCTGTTGCACTGCCTTTGAGTCTTTTAATGAGGCATCGTACACCCTGCCAAGACTTTTAACAGGTTCCTCAATGACAGTAGGGATTCTTTGGTTGGAAACCGTGAATATGACCTCTGCTATCTTCCCTTTCCTGACTGATAGGCTTCTCGACTTCTTGGGTTTGAAGCTCATTCTGCACCAGCTGACTAGTTCATCCAGGCGTGCTAACATCCTCCGGGCCTGATGTTCATCTGATGTCAGAATTGTTGTGTCATCCATGAATGCTTTGAGCGGTGGCATGAGACACATTCCACCGAGCTTTGGACCTATAGCCATTCCTTCAGCCGCATTGAGGATTACCTGCATAGCCATCACGAATAGTATCGGAGAGATTGTACATCCCATCGCAATTCCAACTTCAAGGCCAATCCACTTCGTTGTGTACTCTCTGGTTGAAAATCTGACAGCAAACCCTGCGAAATACAGCTTCAGCATTGCTGCAATCTCTTGTGGAACATGATACATTTCTAGGGCCTGCCACAACATCTGGTGTGGAACGGATCCATAAGCATTCGCTAAATCCAACCAGATTACATGGAGGTTTGTTCTGTCAGACTTTGCCTTTTGGATTGCTTCCCATATCATTATGGCATGCTCTAGACATCCTGGTGTACCTGGGATACCTCCTTTCTGAATGGTAGTGTCAATGTACCCATTTGCCAGGAGGTATGTAGTGAGTCTTTTCGCCATCACTGAGAAGAATATCTTCCCTTCCACATTGAGTAGTGAGATTGGCCTGAACTGACTAATGTCTGTGGAATTTTGCTCCTTCGGGATGTAGACTCCGTTCGCCTTTCTCCATTCCTTGCTTACAAGCTGGGTTTTCCACGCACTCTTCAGTAAACGAAGCAGTCGTTTGAGCACCTCAGGGCATCTCTTATACACCACATATGGAACACCATTAGGACCTGGAGCTGACTTGCATCGAGCTTTCTGGACAATGCTTTCTACCTCTTGCACCGTTGGGGGCTTGGTGTTAAATTCAGCTCCTGGCTTACTCGGCCATTTAAGGCCTGCCATGCTGCTGAGCGGCTCATCTTTGCGACCATCTGAATATGTCATTCCAAGGTGTTCTTCCAGGTCTTCTTTCCTGATGTTTAGCGTACCCGACCGTGGCTGCTCAAACAGTTCTTTGGCAAACTTGAAGGGCTCCCTGAAGAATCTTTCCCTATCCATTCGAGTCTTCCTTTTCTTCCTGCACAACCTTTCTGCTCTACAAAGGGCATTATGTTGGCCTTTCAGGTGCTCCCAAACCTGACGTAACCCTTCCTTCTCTGCGGCAACTGCGTTTTTGAACAGTTTTCGGGCATGCTTCTTCTGGAATTAACAAAACAAACTAGCCTGTACACCCAAACAAAATTAAACATCGTTTAAAATAAATAGAGCAAAGCTGTTAATCGAAAAGTTGTCATTAGTAAAACTACGAAAATGAAGCTAACAAAAATATATATGGTAAGTCTAAGAAACCCATACGCCTATGTATATGCCTTCCCCACCCCTTGTCTTATTTTACTTCCTCCTTGCTCTTGTTCCGATTTTGCAATGAAAGATGAAGACTTATCACCGATCATTTTTGTTTTTATTAAGTTCCTTAGCAATTTTTACACATAACATTTGTGTTTGTTCTTTTTTTAACCTTCCACTAACTGCATGGAAAATAAAAAAATCTTGTATCCGCAGAATATTATTATATGCTTTGCAGTTTATTTAGCACATGGATAATCTCATTATTTCTTTGTGTCCTGAAGCGAAAGAAATCTTAATGAATCTAAAGATCAGCATAACTGGCTTTGAGTCAAAACTCGCGGAACCTAATGCTGATGGCATAAACCGATGTAAGTTATACATATTACATTTGTTCATGTGAATACATCTAGAGCGGCTTTGAAGTGGATTCTTTTGATAAGAGCTTCTATATGTCAGGAAGAAACAGTAGAAAAAATCGTGCACATTTCATTACCTGATACGAGGGAAACGAGTGAAAACTCGTAACCTAGGAGATCGGAAAAGTCAAGCCATCGTTATCGTCAACACTCTTCAGCCCCCCAAGGAGCATAGGCCTTCAACATACATATACCAAGTCTTCCTGTTCCGTGCCATCAGCTCAGTGTCTTATCTTCCTTATCCTCTTCATGCCTGTCTGTAGTTCCTTAGTCTCCCTCTATCTATCTTACCATGGGGATTCCAGAACAAAGGCTGCCCGGTAATGCTATCTGTAGGTTTCGTTAGTTTGTGTCCTATCCATCTCCAGTGTTTTCTTCTTATCCCTTGTTCCACTGGCACTTGTCTAGTTCTTGTCATCAGTTCCACATTAGTGATCTTGTCATACCATTTCAATCCTTCTGTTCACTTCAATCATTCTATTCAACGTCAGAAGTTATATGGGTGCTTAGAATGGAAGTCGATGAGTAAGTCTGTTTTTAAGGGACGTTTTTGTGTTTATGTGCGCGCGTGTGTGAAGATTTGATGGCTGCGCGAGTGAGATTAGTTAAAACGACATAATGTTTTAAAAAAATCGTAAGATGTATGCCCTTTTTGCTGTTTACGAGCCTGGCAGAGCTGTAAACTAAAGAATATAAACCTTTCATGTCAAGATAACACCCAATCGTGTCTGGTGTTAAGAGATAGTAGCCTTGTTTAATACGCTCAGCAAGAAGTATACTTGCCTGAGGGGAAACAGAAACCATTCTTATTCAGAGCTGTAATTTATTGTTGTATGATGTGCGGGGTCAAAACATCAGGATATTCAATTATTCATTAATTATCCTTTAGCTTCAGAGGGAGCATGGGCCTTCAGCAAACTTATGCCAGATCTTCCAGTCCCGTGCCGTCAGCTCGAAGACTTTCCATGTTTTCCTCATTCACTTCATGTCTGTCTCCGTGTCTCTTCTTAGTGGGTTTTTCGGTCGCCATCTGCCTCTTCTCCTCCGAGGATTCCAGAACAAGGATTGCCTTGTAGTGCTATCATCGTTTCCTCATTTTGTGGTCTAGCAAGATATACATCATCACCATTTTCTTTTTCTCTTCTTGTGGAAAATGAGACCACCACTGTAGCTGGTTCCTTTGCAGGAAGCCTACACGAAGATCTATATTCTCTTGCAGCTGTGGTTTCTCTTGCAGCTGTGGTTTCTCTTGCAGCTGTGGTTTCTCTTGCAGCTGTGGTTTCTCTTGCAGCTGTGGTTTCTCTTGCAGCTGTGGTTTCTGTGGTAAAGTGGGATGATATAAATATTTATAGGGGACTTAGTGTATTGACTGAGATCAGCCACATTTATACCTCAGTCAGAATTATTCTGGAATATTGTGATGACTACGTTGAATGTCTAGGGTTATGATAATGAGGAAGTGTAAGTCACAACAACAACAGACAGATAAACAATTTAATTTATTCCACAACACTTTACAACACTGTGACACTCACACACATATAACACTCTATAAGACTATCTTAAATGAGTCAAGTGTTAAAGTTTAAAAATATATGTATTAATTCCTTTCAATAATAAATATCCTGATTCAACTACACAGTGAACCAGGAATCACAATGAAATGTAATTACAAGTTGTATGTACACAATTTATCGATATGATCTTTGTATTGACATATTTTATTATTATTATTCTATGTGTGTAAGTTGTGAAGTAGTACTATGAGGTAATACTGGCTTTTTCAAGCTAGGTTGTTGTTTGTCATCATGACTTCAAGTGTTTGCTTATGGTGAAAATCGTATTGGGAAAAGTTCACAGTTCCTGTCATTTGAAACAATTTATTGTCCCTCTTTAATTAATCTACTGTCAATTTTAGAGGGGGAGCACATAGAATTGAGCTGCTCTGGCCACAGAATCTTATCTTCTGTGATGGCGGCAGGAAACAGTCTCCTCTGCTCGCTTGCTTCACTGTGTTCTTGAGACACCTCACTGGTCGCTATCTGGATCAAGGAGTATGCTATCAGCCTCTGGATTCAGCAAAACTCAGACCAGGTGCTGCTTCAATAAGTTAGAACCACGGTCCCTGAAACAAGAAGGTTGTACCTCCTACTTCATAACTAATTTATAATCTGTTTCCACACTGAACACAATACATAACAAACACTGAGTTCAGAGCGGTAGGCCAACTGCTAGCTTCATCTGAAACAATTTACACCAGTATTCTTCTCCTTAATGGTTACTACGCCTCTGCAATTCCAGCATTAGTTCCTTCTAGTCAATAAGATAGGTGTCAGTGTACTATTTGGCGATCCCATGCAGATATACTTCTCTCCGACAAGTTTTGTTCAGGTTGGAGCAATATCTAGGCTTTGCCTCATGTTTGCTACTGAACCACACACATATACAGACATAAATTATCAATTCACATTCAATTTTCATCAAAAAGATATCAAATATGTCAATCTTACCACAATTCATGGAAATAATAAACAAATACGTTGACTGGCGATGAATAATGGCACAAATTCCGATCTGCCTCTGTCCCAGGCTTTTATTTAGAAAAATATGAGCTGGATCTCAACGCACTGTTTCTTAGTAAGTTTATTCTAAAATGTGGCACTGAACAGACGCTCCTAATTGACTATATCAGCGGGTCTAGCCAATAGGACCATGTTTACACAAGCTTGAAAAAATTTACCCTTCCTACGTTCTCTCTTAACAACCAAAAATAGTATTTGCATTCGACTAATCATGTTTCGCCTTACATATTATTCTAGCCAATCAAATAGGATTTAACTTGTTGGCCTATTTCCCGTAAAATGGTGGTTTCAAAACATGCCACTGTGCGATTATGATTTGGTGCTGTCAGACACCCTCACTATTTTCTTTTGGCTATAATTTGTTAATTCCTAGACTATTTGCGTAACACTTAACATATTCTTTGTCAGCAAGTCCTAAGGAACCCAAATATATAAATTTAATGGAGCTAAGTGGCTGCGTTCAAAATATGCATTTTCTTCTACCTCCCGTTCACTTCGATACGATGTGGTGTCTCGGTACTGTCAGGCTTTCAGACATAAAACAGTATAATGTCATGTTTACTAATAAGCATTAAACAGGTTTTTAAACCTAACCCTCGTATTGGTAGTGTTTTTTATCACTGTCTATTTGAAAAAAAAGTTAGTGCTTCATGCCTTTCGCGTTGGGGGTGGCATTATTTTATATCGCGCGACTGCGTGTTAGTGTTGCATGCGTTCCTCCGTTCAGCCCTTTCTCTCTCTACCCTAAGTTCATCTGTCTTTTAGTTTACGTAGAGCATAAATGACATGAATGGAATATTAAATCTAGGTCATTACGCAGTGTGTCTATCTCAAGGTTTTCTAAGAAAGATAGTACTAGTTTTATTTGTAGAACGCGTGTATTGATGCAGTAGGCTTTACTATCAAATGTGAAAGCGTTACAATATGCAGACGAAGTAGAAAAAGGGGGATTTTTGTAAGCCATTGTGACAGCACTGGTCTTTTACCATTCTTCTTTCCTTTTATTGTATTAATTCGTTAGGCTTTACATTTACTTTTTAATTTATATATGTGGATTTAGAATATTTCACGACAAATTCTCCCCACTTAAAACAGACGTTATACGTCAGTCTATAATTCTACATACACATAGAGAAATTTAGGTCTATGCCTGGTGATTTCTTTGATTTTCATCGCACGGATGGCGGCTTAGAAAATCTGCATCAACGTTTCTCTGATTTCATTTTGATCATGGATTAATGCAGGTGGGTCAATTCAAAGTAAGCACTACTGAAGAAATCTGCCCCAGACCTCTGCAATCCAAGAATCCATTTCAGTTATATTACTGTACAGCTGCAAGTGTTACGGCGTGTCTTACTACTGCTTAGCAATCAATATTCACCATTTTTCTTCTCTGAGTCTGTTCAACGACATGTCCCGAGAATATTAGATGTTCCTCAATTTGTACGTTATGAGGAGTTGATCTATATGGTGATATCTGAGTTGTGTAGGGGATCCAATATTTCCTGATCAGCCTTAATAAACACTCGGACTATCCTCAATTCAAAAAGGCAACAATGGAGACACTCTGCTCCTCCAAAATGTTCACAGCCAACAATTAGTCTGATCTCAGGCGTGACTGAATGTGGAAACACCCTTCTAATAATATATTTATAATGTTCTATAATGTGCCACTCAAATGGAGGCCATATTCACCAACTATAGTTCCGCCTACCGACAATCTGGTGAATTAAGATAATATGTGGGGAAATGAGTTTCTGCATCAGAAATCAATTCGCCCTTAGCATTGCTATAAGATGTGTGGGTTATCTCCATCCAGGGTCCGAACACTACTTCCCCTTGGACGGTGTAGGGTCGGGTGACTACCAATGTCACCAGTGCCCTTTTAATGCCAAGTTAATAGCCATATTGTGAAGCGCTGTGAGCATTTTCCGAATTGCTCACTCGTCCACTGCCCACTGTTCTTCTGTTAACAATTTGTTTCGGTTTTAACTTAGGCGGATCATCTTCAATGTCAATGTCAGCCAGCTCCCTAACTGCGGCTTCAAACTGTTCCTGGGTTGACTGGTCTGAGTTTCTATTTTCTCTGGATGCCCTTCTCAGAGTTGCGAATCTAATTATTTTTGGTGAACACTGTTGGGGGGAAGGTGGATACCTATCCTCTATGTCAACCTTATTATTTTTATTTTCCTTGTTATTGTTAGGCCCATATGTTTCAGAATGCTTGGCTGGCATCTGATTATGATTTTTCCAACTTGGGGACTGTACCTTGCTACATTTTTCTCAGGCCCCACAAATTGTGCAATATCAGCAGCTACTTGGGGCCAATAGAATTTTTCCGATGTCCTTTGACGGGTGGTCCCATTTCTCTGGTGTCCACCGTCTGGTACAACATGAGCTTGTGCCATCACTTTTTCCCTGTAGGGGGTTGGTAATACCAATTGTCCCTGTTCTTTGGATCCGGCTCTAGCTTTCCTGAAGAGCAGTCCTTCCTTCAAATAAAATTGTCCTTTCTTAGGGTGTGCATGGCTTGTTGGCAATTTACCAAAGCAAGGTTTTAATGTTTTATCTTTTGCCTGGGCCTTTCTCATCTGCTTATGAGAATAAACTAGTGGTGGTTCCTCCTCCGTTCTACTAGGGGTCGACCTGACCTGAAGCGTGGCCATTACCACAGGTTTTACAGGGCTTCCTAGAAAAACATATTTGCTTCCTAACACCAGCGGGTAATTAGGGTCGTCACACACGGCTACTCTAATCACTCCTTCCACGTACCTTGTCTCTACATTGATCTCGGCTACTGGAAGTGTCATGGTGGATATTCCCTTTACGGCCCCTTGTATCTCCACTTTCTCTGTGGTATACTGTTCAGGGTGCACTAGGGTTGCACTCACAACTGAGTCATATTCTAAACCTGAATCGTAAAGGCACCTAACCTTGGCACCATTACATGTCACTTCTTCACAGATGGGGGGATGTTGAAGATTTATATGATTCTCTGTCAGTTTCTTCTTCCCCTTGTCCACTGTTATCATGCATGCCGCGTGATATGGAGGAACTTTCCTACCACATTCACTAGTATTATGATTATGCATCCTGCATATTTGACAATATTTTCCTTCCTGTCTGAAGGGTTTCCTGTTATCACATTTCCTTTCATTGAATTGTGGGGTTTTATTTTTATTATCATAACGTGGCCTATCAAACGGGTGCTTACCTTTGTTTTGATCTCTATGATCAAATTCATTAAAGTTTTGTGGTGCCTGATAATTGTCTACCTGTTTCTTTTTATTACCTGATACCTCTGCCTGCGCTGCTTGATACCTTTCAGCGACATTCAATAACTCACCCAGTCTCTCTGCACCTTGTTCCATGAGAAACTTTCTCAGGTCTGGAGCCATGGACTCTCTTAGTTGTTCTATAAAGATCATTTCCTTAATATCTTGGGTTTTCCCCAGGGAAGTCCATTTCTCCAAGTATGTCTCTAACCGTGCAGAGAACTGGTGATAGGTTTCACCTGACAGTAGTTTAGCATTCCTAAATTTTTTCTATAAAATTCACCATTCTTTTCATATCTTAACAAAAGAGCCTGCTTTAGCATGTCATAATTTTCTTGATCACCTCTGCTCATTTTGGCGAAAACTTCATAAGCTGCACCACGAAGCCTTTGAGATAACTTTAAGCTCCACCTTTCTCTCTCTAACCCATACGTGGTAGCTAATAGTTCATATCTATTTAGATAGCTCTCAATATCATCGTCTTTCTCAACAAAATGATCTAAATGAAAGTTCATAGCTGAGGTTGAGGCTCCCTGACTAGCATTAGCATCGGAGGTAAAGGGACTGGCACCATTTTCAGGAGCATGGCCCTGAAATTCCAACTCCCTTAGTCGTAACTCATGTTCCCTTTGTAATCTCTTATCCTCTGCTTCCCTCTCTGCAGTCAATCTTCTTTCCTCTCTTTCTGTAGTCAATCTCTTGTCTTCTCTTTATGCAGTCAATCTTTTTTCTTCTGCTTCCCTTTCAGCCTTTTTCTCTTCCAACTGGAGCCTCTTTATTTCCGCCTCACGATCCGCCTCCAATGCTCTAGCCTCTTTGTCAGCCTCAATCTGCAGCCTCTTAGCCTCAGCCTCTAATTGTAACTTCTTAATTTCCTTTTCAGCCTCTAACTTTATTTCAGCCTCTTTTTCTAATCTTTCAGATTCTAATCTTCTTTCGGCTTCAAATTTTCTTTCTTCACGTTCAATATATTTGTCACATTCAGTAGTGACATAAGCAATCATAACTTGCCCGTCCATTCCTAACTCTTTCGCAGTCTGCACAGCAGCAGATCGAAATTTTGCCAAGTCGGCCATTTTCTACCAGGCAAATGTATACACTATTTAACCAAACAATTTTATCTATAAATAATTATCTAAGGACAACCACAGGCACTGAGAGCTCAACCTTATTTTTCCACCCAAGAATACCTTTTTAATTTTTATAATTTCCCGCAGTGAATTACTCCCAATATATATGCTAGGGGAAGGTTCAAAATCCCGGGAGCGAGACCCCAATATATGTGGTAAAGTGGGATGATATAAATATTTATAGGGGACTTAGTGTATTGGCTGAGATCAGCTGTGAAGGTATCTGTATCTAATAAGTGTGGTGTATTACAGATGACCTTACTTGCTACCACTTTTATACCTCAGTCAGAATTATTCTGGAATATTGTGATGACTACGTTGAATGTCTAGGGTTATGATAATGATGAAGTGTAAGTCACAACAACAACAGACAGATAAACAATTTAATTTATTCCACAACACTTTACAACACTGTGACACTCACACACATATAACACTCTATAAGACTATCTTAAATGAGTCAAGTGTTAAAGTTTAAAAATATATGTATTAATTCCTTTCAATAATAGATATCCTGATTCAACTACACAGTGAACCAGGAATCGCAATGAAATGTAATTACAAGTTGTATGTACACAATTTATCGATATGATCTTTGTATTGACATATTTTATTATTATTATTCTATGTGTGTAAGTTGTGAAGTAGTACTATGAGGTAATACTGGCTTTTTCAAGCTAGGTTGTTGTTTGTCATCATGACTTCAAGTGTTTGCTTATGGTGAAAATCGTATTGGGAAAAGTTCACAGTTCCTGTCATTTGAAACAATTTATTGTCCCTCTTTAATTAATCTACTGTCAATTTTAGGGGTTGGGGGGGGGGGGGGGGGGGGGGGCACATAGGATTGAGCTGCTCTGGCCACAGAATCTTATCTTCTGTGATGGCGGCAGGAAACAGTCTCCTCTGCTCGCTTGCTTCACTGTGTTCTTGAGACACCTCACTGGTCGCTATCTGGATCAAGGAGTATGCTATCAGCCTCTGGATTCAGCAAAACTCAGACCAGGTGCTGCTTCAATAAGTTAGGACCACGGTCCCTGAAACAAGAAGGTTGTACCTCCTACTTCAGAACTAATTTATAATCTGTTTCCACACTGAACACAATACATAACAAACACTGAGTTCAGAGCGGTAGGCCAACTGCTAGCTTCATCTGAAACAATTTACACCAGTATTCTTCTCCTTAATGGTTACTACGCCTCTGCAATTCCAGCATTAGTTCCTTCTAGTCAATAAGATAGGTGTCAGTGTACTATTTGGCGATCCCATGCAGATATACTTCTCTCCGACAAGTTTTGTTCAGGTTGCAGCAATATCTAGGCTTTGCCTCATGTTTGCTACTGAACCACACACATATACAGACATAAATTATCAATTCACATTCAATTTTCATCAAAAAGATATCAAATATGTCAATCTTACCACAATTCATGGAAATAATAAACAAATACGTTGACTGGCGATGAATTATGGCACAAATTCCGATCTGCCTCTGTCCCAGGCTTTTATTTAGAAAAATATGAGCTTGATCTCAACGCACTGTTTCTTAGTAAGTTTATTCTAAAATGTGGCACTGAACAGACGCTCCTAATTGACTATATCAGCGGGTCTAGCCAATAGGACCATGTTTACACAAGCTTTTGAAAAATTTTACCCTTCCTACGTTCTCTCTTAACAACCAAAAATAGTATTTGCATTCGACTAATCATGTTTCGCCTTACATATTATTCTAGCCAATCAAATAGGATTTAACTTGTTGGCCTATTTCCCGTAAAATGGTGGTTTCAAAACATGCCACTGTGCGATTATGATTTGGTGCTGTCAGACACCCTCACTATTTTCTTTTGGCTATAATTTGTTAATTCCTAGACTATTTGCGTAACACTTAACATATTCTTTGTCAGCAAGTCCTAAGGAACCCAAATATATAAATTTAATGGAGCTAAGTGGCTGCGTTCAAAATATGCATTTTCTTCTACCTCCCGTTCACTTCGATACGATGTGGTGTCTCGGTACTGTCAGGCTTTCAGACATAAAACAGTATAATGTCATGTTTACTAATAAGCATTAAACAGGTTTTTAAACCTAACCCTCGTATTGGTAGTGTTTTTTATCACTGTCTATTTGAAAAAAAAGTTAGTGCTTCATGCCTTTCGCGTTGGGGGTGGCATTATTTTAACTCGCGCGACTGCGTGTTAGTGTTGCATGCGTTCCTCCGTTCAGCCCTCTCTCTCTCTACCCTAAGTTCATCTGTCTTTTAGTTTACGTAGAGCATAAATGACATGAATGGAATATTAAATCTAGGTCATTACGCAGTGTGTCTATCTCAAGGTTTTCTAAGAAAGATAGTACTAGTTTTATTTGTAGAACGCGTGTATTGATGCAGTAGGCTTTACTATCAAATGTGAAAGCGTTACAATATGCAGACGAAGTAGAAAAAGGGGGATTTTTGTAAGCCATTGTGACAGCACTGGTCTTTTACCATTCTTCTTTCCTTTTATTGTATTAATTCGTTAGGCTTTACATTTACTTTTTAATTTATATATGTGGATTTAGAATATTTCACGACAGTTTCTCTTGCAGCTGTGGTTTCTCTAGCAGCTGTGGTTTCTCTTGCAGCTGTGGTTTCTCTTGCAGCTGTGGTTTCTCTAGCAGCTGTGGTTTCTCTTGTAGCTGTGGTTTCTCTAGCAGCTGTGGTTTCTCTTGCAGCTGTGGCTTCTCTTGCAGCTTTGGTTTCTCTTGCAGCTGTGGTTTCTCTTGCAGCTGTGGTTTCTCTTGCAGCTGTGGTTTCTCTTGTAGCTGTAGTTTCTCTAGCAGCTGTGGTTTCTCTAGCAGCTTGTTTTCCATGATGAGGTTGTCAGCCTCACGCACAACCTCTTATTAGTCGCTCTATACGACACGCCTCCGGAAAACGTAGGCTTATTCTTTCTTTGTCTTTGGAAACCACACGTGACTGCTTTGTACATACAAAGGTGTTAATAGATTCTGACAGGTATGCTAAGGGTGGACGAATACATGATGCTGGAATAACTTACTCCCTGTTTGCAGTAATGTTTCGTATTCTTCAAACACCGTCAGACGTCAGTTAGATTACAGTGCTCAGCAACCGGTGTGGTTCGGCACACTGGTGCGTCGCAGGTGTCTCCTTGGTATGCCGTGACACCAATCAGAATACATCATATAATGGTATACAGCATTCAATGTTATGGTAAAATATTACGAAAAGAAACCCACGCGTACAATTTTACAAATAATATGTTGAGTTATCGTCCACAAATCCATTTAAAAAAAATTAGAGAGCATTGTCTTATGGCTCTATCGAGTTTTTAGATATTTACCATACGCAGCTACCTAAATACTACAGTGTGCCGCGGAATTTTATAGGGCTTTTAAGAATTCCGCGAAGTAAAACAAAAAGGTTGCGGGGCACTGAGCTAGAATATGCATGACGAAAGCAGTGATCAGCATCATAGTTTCTTCCTGGACTCTGGTACTAGCGGCGGACATATTCGCTTTCTCTATTCCTTATACGTCGGGCAGTCCTGCGGCAGATGATGAGCAGTGATTTTATCAGTCCCGCAGATACACTCATTGATAGTTCCTATCTTTAGCTTGAGCATCCGATTGGTCAAGCGGTTAGAGCGCTTTCCTCTCGTGGTGCCGTTACCGGGTTCTGGGATCGACACCTGGTAATCACGCTCCAGTCTACCCATAAATAAATAAATATTATACACATAAAGGTATGTTTCAGGCGCCCGTGAGAAATAAAGATGCAGAAAACTAGACAACAGAAAAACTACAAGTGAGTGGCTTACCGGAGCACCTGAAACATACCTTTATGTGTATAATATTTACAAAGGGAGCTGCTCATCCCACCTCATAAGGTTGGACCTAGTATTGTGAAGTCTTTAACACTTAACTCCCCTACGGCAGTGTCTGCTATGTGACCACGTTTACCTTTTTATTATTAGCTTATTGAACAGATATTGTGACCTGTGTTTAGTCTATAGATTACTACTTCTTCTCTTCTGTTGAGCTGGTGTTTGGCAACATTTTTCCTAGTTGCTTAGATGTTCTGGTACTCACTCGTTTCTGTATCGCCTCTTAATAAGTCGCTGGGCCTCTTCATCTGTTAATTGTTAATCAAAATCGACCTCACTGCACTCCGGCAAACCCATAGGTGCTCAGTGTCCCTCAGCAAATGTCGAAGAGTATGAATGCTAATTGTACCCGTAGCACGCTAGTTGTACATACGACGGATGCATCCTCTCTCACGCCCATTTCTGCTTAGCTGGCAGAGTGGATAGTGCGATTCGCTTCCGTGGCTAGGAGGTGGGTGCCGTTCGGAAGGTCCTGGTTCGAATCCCGGTAAGCCTATCACTTCTGTTGTCTGGTCTTCTACTTCTTTATTTCTCACTGAGTGCCTGATAAAATACCTTTGTGTGTGTTGTTTGTTTATTTATTTATTTGCTGTTTACAGGCCTCAGGTTTCCCCTCCTTATATGTTTAAGAGTTTATTAGTGGTGGACCAAGAACTTCAACCAATGCAGAAACATCTGCAAGGGTCTGTACATATCTGGGCAACTGCCCACAAAAATTATTGATAAAGTTGTCACAAGAAACACATGTTTCAGTGAGCTCCTTTAGATGCACCCTTTCATCCAATCCTTTTCACGTTCTGTTATTTTACTTAAGAAGGTTCAAAGGTCGTCCGTCATCCTGCTAAGAAAGTGTTTAGAAGAAAATGGCAGTCAGTTGGAACATTTAATTTAATTTATATAATAAATAGCTTATTTGGGCATGACCTTTGGTCTACCCTGTGTATTTAGTAGCAAAACGGCAATGCTCCATATAAGAAGTGGCAAAGATGTCTTGTGTAGAGCTCACCCAGCAGATATCTTAATGGGCTTATTAAATTCGCTTGTTTGCTGTCGTTTTGAACACTAACGCTAGATCAGAATTTCTCATAAATATATTCTTCAGGGACGTACTAATAGGAGATCGCGCGGGGGGGGGGGGGGGGGCGGGGGGGGGGGGGGGGGGGGGGGAGGGGGGGGGGGGAGGGGGGGGGGGGGGGGGGGGGGGGGGGGGGGGAGGGGAGAGTCCGCCTCCATGGCCAGCCAGAAGGGGGTACCACCGGAAACTATTATAACTATACTGTACTGTTTAAATTTTCCAAACGTTGTTATAGCCGGGAGTTGTAGTGAGGATAAGCTCTCACTGCAGATAAATGCTTCTATGGCACGCGCCTCAAATAGCCTCTGACAACCAAGCACAGCTCCCGGCCTTCATGTGAGGCTCAATTTGTTTCCACTGACGGGAGAAGGGGCGAAGACGAGTCACTGGCGCATTAAAACCAGTAGCTTCGGGCAGATAGGGCTCGTGATCTTTGGTTGGTAGCCTATCTAAAGAAGGTAAAACTCTGAATTCAGACCACCGCTGCCTAGCGGGAATATTCATTTATGGGAAAGGCTTCGGGAGTAAACCCTAAGGAAAAATCCGGAGTCGGAGTCCCTAAGGCAGTCTAATGTTGATTCGACATTATTCTGGCAACTCCTGCGACGTGGCTGGTACCAAACTGTATCGGCTACTACCGTTCCTTTGGATCCACCTGCTGCGTGGAGAGGGGGAACATGCTGCATGGGTAACAGCTTGATCTCCATGTACATGTGTACAAGCTCGCGCCCTGGAGATGAAACTCCAGCTTTACCCTATAGGTGTCGGTAAAACACATTTTTTTTGTTTGTTTTGTTATTCCCATAGTCCGTTATGACTGAAGGGGCTATTATTATTACTATTTTAAAATCTGCATGCAAGTGTAATATATTTTTATGTTTTATGGGGGGTGCCTGTTACGTGCAGTCTTTGATATCTTACAATATTATACATTAGTATACTTGTTATGTTCGCAAATATTTTGTAAACAAAATAGGTAATTTTTTAGTGCTTAAGGGAAAGTCATTATTGAGTTACTTCCCTTGAAAGTTGTGTCGGCTCTTTCGATCGAACTCCGCGGATGAATCCATTTTACTGCGATTTATTCGTTGTTTGGGTAGTAATAGATTGTTCTTGCTTCAGAATATCTATGGCCTGAATTTATGTGTATTGTTTGTCTGAGTAGGACGAGTCTGTCTTATATCTGTATATCTTTACATATCTAAGTCGAACTATATGTTCTGTTGTCTCTAGAGAGGTCAAAGGCTATTCGGCGGATGTGTCGCTAGAGAGTGGTGTGATTTGGCTTCGTCCTGATGGGGACTGTGTTTTTTCTAGGTCGGCTTGTCGCCGGGAAAAAGTGATCTCAGTATTTGTGGGGAAAGTGATAGTCGTCTAGACCTATCGTGTATGCTTTACCCCAGTGTTTATTCGTATTGCCAAGGAATGGCAGAATCATATTTCTGATACCAAGGTAATAAAAGATACTCTTGTGAACTCTCTCGTTCGAAGCCACCATTTTCGATAGGTACGATTTGAATGTCTAAGAGAATATATTTGACTCGATGAAAACGACTTCGATTCCTAGCAGCACTATATCCTGTAGAATGCAGTCAATTGTTCATGATCAAATCTACAGAGCAATGAAATGTTTTATGAATGACTAACTTTAGGACAGATTCATTATCTGTATCCAAACGTGAGTGACAGCTCACGAGTGAAGCCATCTTGGAACCAAACATGTAGTGACTTTCAAGAAGAGAAAAGGGATGCCCGTATTATCGCTTGTTTAGTCCAGAGATCACTGCTACACATGAGAACCCGTTATTAGCGGTTCAATATTATTATATGGAAAAATATGTGCTGAACATTATGTTGGAGAATCGTCGCTAAACGAGATTAGGTTTAGAAGCCATCTGAAATATTGTTTATAAGCTGACGTGCTCAGTCAGTGAAGTCAGATGATATATATGTATGGGCGATACTGAGGGCTTGGCTACTGACAGTCATTTATACTATTATTCTACATGAGTGCCCATGTAACATTGCAAGACCATTTATCCACTGTACCATGATGTATTATGCCAACCTGTGATTTGTCACTATCTGTGCTGTCGAGTGTGTACGTCCAATTAAACTTTAGTAAAGGTACACAGTCGTTGGTGTCGATGACTTCCAGCCATACATGAGTGTGAGAAAAGAACATTTGTCAACACCACGAACCCTTATTATCATTCGCACATTATACACTCAATCCATGTCTACACACCACTGCGTAGGTCAAGTTGACATTCCATACACTACAGTGGAGCAAACAACACCATAGAGATCTTATCAACTGATGATGATGATGTCTGCTTCCATCCACTTATGTCTATTTTTTGGTGGATATCATTAACTGGAATAAAAAGAAGGACTTTATCAGTGCCACAGGAACGATCCTCCCCGGGTGCCAGATACTTTAAGTACGCCCTTGAGATACACCTTTTTCAGTTAAAGTTCACATAACGATGTAAGAAGCGAAACAACATAAGGACACGTGTAGAATTTGTGGTATTTCACATTAACAAATAACTATTATTTTGATCTGTTAAAGCGTGTATGATATCGCTTCTCTTCAGAAATGTAGTCCTAGTTCATCATTTTGTGTGTGGATATGTTGGAGAATGCGTGGCAGAAAGAATTGGCAAGCACCATAACCATAAAGCGTCAAAGGAAAGAAATATTTTTAGTGATTATTTTTCATCCATTATTCTCATTGGCTGATCTGTTCTTCCATATTCATAAGAATTTATTGATTTCTTTGTTATCTCGTTACCTTTTGCGTTCATGCCTAACGACTAGGTGGAATACCTGGCCACGTTAACACGGCTCACTGACAAACTCATTTGTGATTAAAACGGATTTTTATTTTCAACTAATGCTCATTTGTCAAGAGTTTTTAGCTTTGATGTTTACGTAATCGAAAATGCAGGAATACGGAAATATATTTGCCTAAATTTCTTTTACTATCAAACACGAGCGAAAGGAAAAATTATGGTCGAACTGTATAATAGCGCTTAAAAAAAAACGCACACACATATACCGAAAAGAAATAGATTTACGAAATCACCAGAATGAACTACTTTTACGTAGATTATTTAGGCCTTCAGGGAATGTGAAACTATGTGTTTGGTATTATTCCATTCTTGCCTTTTTAAAGTATCGAAATTTATGCTTTAAAAATGTTCACATCTGAAGACATATTATTTAGTTTCCTTCAGATAGAAACTTTTTTCGTTTAGCACGCATACTTTATTCTTGATCCAATTTTTGACAAAACATTCTTCTGTAAAAGACAGTTTCGATCGCACTGTTCCTTTGTATTTTTATCAAAAGGAAGAAAACTCCTTCAAAAACGCAAGAAGCATTGCCAAATATCTGAAACAAATTTCCGCGATATTTGAATTTTTCGAGGTACTTCAAAACTTTTGATGATTAATTCCACGAGTTCTTATGGAACCTCTGACGATATTCTGCGGAATTTTCCTCGGCACCCCTGTTTGAGAAACGATGGCGTGCGTAACTCGTGCCAAGCAGTATTCTGCCTAATTGCTTTATGTGAAGGTATCTTAAGAACTGACAACTTAGCGACATTTACGCCAGAAGTGAGAAGATGGAAATGGCGGTAAATAAGATGTGTATGTCTTAGTATTTTCCACCAGAAAGATGTATTCTTAGGTGCACAGAAGACAAGGTGAAAGACTTAGCCATTATACTGTTCGAGGATTTAAAGATAATCTCACTAAGAGCGGATTGGATAATTATAATTGTCCAGGAAGTGTGTTATCGTAAAGATGTTGATCATCGTCATCCTTTTCACTCCATATAGAGTGTGAAGCCACCATTGCAGCTGGTCCTCTTGCAGGAAGCCTGCATCAAGCATTCACATGTTCTTGTAGCAGTGGCTTCTGTAGCAGTATGTTTTATATAATGAAGCTGTCAGCTCTCATGCATAAAAGCGTATTAGTGGCATTGCAGGGTGTGCCTGAGGGAGCATTAGTCTTATTCTTTGTCTTATAAGACGCCTTCGGGAACTACACGAGGGCAGTGATGATGATAATGATGATGAAAATGAGGGTATTTTTTCACCAAAAGGTTAATCGGTTTGTCCTGAAACTATGATATTGGTGATATGTTGATTGAAATAAAGATTATCGATCAAGTACTTTGGAAAAATATGATCGTGTTTTTTATAGGAACGAATACATTTATTTCAAAATCTACGATGAATAATGGATATCACAGAACATGTCAACTGTATCAGTCATTAGAGTTTTCAGCAAAGTTGGAACCAAAACACAATTACAGATTAAAATATCCATTGTATCGAGGCGGGGGGGGGGCAATATGTTTTCTTGTCATTATTCACCCATTGTTCACCCATTATTCACCCATTGTTCAGATGCGTTAGAAAGCTGCATTTAAGAGAGTTCCAGCAAAAGAATAAGCAGCTCCGTGTGATCCAAGAGATAAAGCCGTTAAACATCATCATCTTCAGGTGCCATCTTCACATCTGCAATGGATCCCCTACCTCTTCTGTCTCTTGTCTTGATGGTGCCATCTGATAGACTCTTTCCTGTCCATCTCTTGGTGTTACCTTCCCACTTATAGCGCTGTCTTCTTTTGCGCGTTTGCCTTCAACTCTGCCTTATATTATGGTCTTCAGTTAGGTGTTGTCTTTTTACATTGCCAAAATATTTTAGCTGTGTAAATTTTAATTTCCTTCATTAATTCTCTATTCATTTCTAGGTTTCTAGGACCTCTTTATTTGTTTTCTTCTCTTCCCATGAGACGTTCCCCATTCTTCTAAATATCTACATCTCAAAGGCATCACTTCTTTTTTTTTTTTTCTAAACATAGAAACAAGTGAATTCTTTGAAACAGAGACGTGAATTTTCAGACAGGAAAGCAGTCACATATTACGTAGTACAGCTTAATCCGGCAGTCTCCGTGTTCCAGCATAAACTGTGCTATCTAAAATTTCATCTCTCTTTCTGGGTTAGAAGCTGTAGCGAGAAGAGATGGAGACGTTAAAACGAAAGGAACATGGCAAAGTTAACTTTAACATTTTGTCAGAATTTACCACGAAGGCAAAAGACAAGCTTGAGAGCGCATTATAGCCTATCTTCCTTCCATGTGGAGACGGTAGTTTTGGTTTGTGGTATGTCTTCTGGTGATGATTGTAGTCTACGGAATTACCATCATTATTTAAGAGGTACGTGTATCCAAAGCGAGTTTTGTTATTAATATCGTACAGAATCCACATCACTGTATTCTGGGCAAACTCATATGTGCTCAGTCTCCCTCGTATTTGTTTTCCATAGCGCGCATGTTGTATACACGCCTGATCCATCCTATCATTCATCTACCCCTGCTAGTCTTACGTTTGATGCCAAACTCCAGCAGTGTTATCAAAACAAGTTGTGAAGTACTGTCGGCCATTCCATCGGTGCATCATTTTCTTGATCTTCTACTTGCCTTCTGTCTGATGATCCAAATGTAGATCACGTGACGGTGCTGCTCTGTATTCATTCGGCGTAGACGTTCAGATGAAAGGAACGAACAAGAATGTACAAGTTAATAATTAATCTTTATCGCATACATTTTATCAGCGTTCTTCAGGGCTGCCGCAGAATTTGAACGTCAGTAACTATTTGTATTTGCGTAATGCATTTACTATAATAGTAAGAAAGGACAGTAGGCATTATTCTAAATGTGTATGCGTGTTTATTACTACATGATACAGTGGTAACCACTTGTGTGTTACCAGCAACGTATCATGATTGCGATCACCCTTGAAATAAAAAAATAAAAAAAATTAATATTACTCTTTCTTCATCTTCTCTCTCCTTATTTATTCCTCTCGGTTTAAAAAAAAATTAATATTACTTTTTCCTCACTCAGTTTTCCAGTCCTTGTTTTAATTATTGTTTATTTATGCTTTGAATTTAGTATCCACTTCCGGTTTCCGGTTCAGTGGCAGACATTTTATTTCCAACATGTAACACACATCAGGGAGTGTTTGCTCTTATTTTTATAGTTGTATGTTCTCTACTTAATTCTCACTTTCTTTCCCTTCTGTTTTTCGTTTGTCTGTCCCCGACGAAGGCCTTGTGGCCGCAATGTAGGTTTTTTCTTGTCCTTTCTCCCAGTAAGACGTATCACTATTTGTGTTTTTGGTTTTTTTTTCATTCTACCGGCAAAGAAGAGTAACACTGTGACCTGCCATGTATGTTTTAAAAAGCGACTAAGGGGTTGGTCCTGGGGCTGGTGATCCCATCCTGTAGACATTTTAAAACCACAGAATCTTCAACAAACAATATGGGCCGGTGAACTAAAAAAAATAAAACTCCGCCATCCAAGACAGCAGAAGATCATGTGGTAAAGACACGCATGCTTCAACACAGGAGGCCGAAAGGGATCCGTGTTGCTGACTAACGTTTTTTTGGCATGAAGAGGATGTAGAAAGAGCATGAGGATGATGGCGCAGGACAGGAAGACTTAGCATAAATTTGTTGAAGGCCTTTGCTAATAGGGAAGCTTGTGGTGGATTTTGATGTTATGAAATGTTGTTGATATGTTTCGTTATTGTACTGAATGAGGCCAGCTGTGAAGGTCCCTGATGCTAACAAAGTTAGGGTTGAGTTATCAGGGTACCTTGCTGCCCCCACCTTATGGCCTCAAGCAGACTTATTCTTGACTAGTATGAATGATAGCTACGTCGAATGTTTAGGGATATGCAAGTGTGGTGTGATGGGACTTTAACAATAATACACATCTATACAAACAAGTATTAAGGTCTATGATTAAAGGAAATAACACCTGGGATAAGTTTGTACAATTAATAATTTTCTGTATGATTTATTTGATCCTGAACCTAGTATTCATCTGGTCAGGACTGTAAAATTAAAAGAATTCAAGATATATACAAAATGTAAATTTTAGACCCAAAGGGACAATTGTCCAAACAAATACTGTTTAACTATATTAATAGTGTTACTAAAATTTGTCTATTACTGGTTTCTAACACTGGATTGCGGTTTGGGATTCTATAATCACTCCCAGTCTCTTTAATATACAATGTCACTGTTAAGTTCTCTGGGGAAATAGTTTATTCTTGTTATACAGGGGTGTGCTGATCTTAAAGCTGATGTAGAATTAGGGTGCCAGATATTTTACTTATCTGGGCACACTTGAACAGTCTGTAAACTTGGTGTCACACTATTTCGATATGATAATGGCCAAAAGTAACAGGGTAGACTCTGCAGGTTTACTGTGCGTGAAACGACTTCTCACTGCTTCTCATAGACATCTGGCACCGAACTAGTGCCAGATAAAAACCCTATAACAATGAAATAATGTCTTCTTGTTGATATCTTACTTAAACTGTGTTTTATATATACAAAAGAGAATACATAAGAAATAAAGAGCTGGGTCATATCTAATGGACCAATCCAACACATCCATTTCACAATGTACCAGTGTTGTTCACATGTCTCTCCTACAAAGGCGGTACTGCATCTGCAATAATATTATTACTCTTTCTTTTCTGCCATACAATAGGATAGGTGAGCTGTGTCCCTCTGGTCACCTAAGAAAACCTTTTTATTTCACAAAACATGTGCATTTACAAAACTGGCAATGTGTTATAGCCTAATTATACCTTCAGGTCCTGCCTAAATCAGCTTGGGACCTGATTACTTACAGTCGTAATGGCAGCATCTCTCACTTACATTTTTAAACAAAATATATATGAATAATGTCGGTCTTACCAGAAATTCAATGAAAAAAACACAGGTACGTTGAATAGCAGACTCCAGATATACTGCTGGCTGAACTGTGATGCCTATTACTTTAATATATATTTGCTTTAATAAGGCTAATCACTTTTCCAGAAATACACAACGTCCTGCTCTAGGGACTATCTTCTACAAATGGCGTCAAGCCTTTGAATGTACTCAATAATATGAAATGTTTTGACCAATGGGATCTACTACTAAGATTTTCCATTCAAATTTTTAAATCTAAGGTCCAATTTTGGTCCAATGTTAGTGTACTTCTGTCGGTCTGTCCGTCCGAACTTGGCATTCACCAAAAATAAACTTGGTTTTGGCCTAACACTACCAAAAAACATATTCAGTTTGAGCCATCCCATAATTTTTTCTCCCCTTGTCTACCCCTTTCTACATGTACCCTTTCTTGCCTTTTTCAAGGACGCATCAAAAAATATTACCGTTAGTGCAAGTCCAAATGAGCATGTGTTGGTCTGTCTGTACGAACAAATACAGTCTTTTGTCCATAACTTTGTTTCTATCTGTCGGATTTTTTACTCGAAAGCATATTACCCATCAGGACAAGACCAGCTCTAAGACTAGCTAACTTTTATGATTTTAAACCTATTAGTAAAGAATTCAATATATTTTCCATTTTGGTGTTCGTTGTTTTCTAAATCTCAACTACTTGAATGTTATAAAAATCATCGCAGATCTTCCTTTTTCCCGGCAGGAAGTAATTATGCGTGTGTGTGTGTATATGATTCTACAGTGTGCCTTTTATTAGAAAATGTATTGGACTTGGCGGTTTATTTTTAAATTTTAAAGCTCGCGACATCGTTTTCGACACAAGCTAACGGCATCGTCTCGCACTGTCGGCCTGAGTAGCTAATTCAAACTTCTAACACTTGACAAGCCGGCAGCATGTGTCCGCTCTCTCAATCTTATGCGTTCGTGTGTTTTATTCTTACTATCGTTCCTGGACCCACTACGCTTGTCTTTTTTTCAAAATTTTATCGTTAACCCTTGACGGGCGGTTTACAAAGTCCAATACTACTAGCGCGGCAATAAGGTTTTAGACTACGTTCTATCCTACCTAAATCAATGCGTTTTCTGGCGCAGGGAAGAAGACGCGTTACAACTTTACTAATTCTATACATATTATTATGACTTTATTACATATAATTAATGATTTTATCGCTGTATCAATGTACTTCATCACAAAGCTGAAGGGTGATAATGGTGATACAGTGGTAATGATATACTCTTCTTATTCATCTTTTTCGTCCTTGTCGTCTTCTTCATCTCTCTCTATTTCTCTCTGCGTGTGTGTGTGTGTTAAAGTTCTGTATTTTTTTTTCCAATACTAGGCTCTACTAATTTAACGTACATTTTGTGCGACCCTAGGCTTAACTGTATTTTACGTGCGATAAAGTCCATCGATTATACTGTTCTAATCACACAAGTAAAGGGACCGTCTTCATCATACATACACTAACTCAAGCCAGGACTGGCGTCCGTGTTCACTGGAAAATATCGGCTTTCTCAATGAGACCACAGGCTATATTGATTCACTGATATTCGGATTCCCGCTGTGCTGCTGAAGGATGCATTTTGAGTTGGCAAAATAGTTAGTTGCTCAGAGATTTTCTGTTTTGTGATTCTGTTTTGTGACTACGTCAGCGGGACACTCGCGATCGACTGCGTTCATTTTGTGTATGAGTGTGTTTACATGGACGTTTGAGTGTGTAGTAAGAGTCCGTGCCTTAATATATGTATGTGTGTGTGTGTGTATATATATATATATATATATATATATATATATATATATATATATATATATATATATATATATATATATATATATATATATATATATATATATATATATATATATTCTTCTTTGTTTGTCAGCAGATATGTGAAAGTGATCGAGTGTTGAGTAGTGATGTTGTGGTACACCAATAAAAGTCGTGAGATATAGAAAAACAAATATACAGCGCCTAAAAATAGGTATTGATGATGATGATGAAATAGAAGAATAAAAAGATGGATAAGAAAGCAAAGCAGAGATGGGGTGCTAGATCTTGGTAATATTGTAGCTGTAGGAGTAGCAGCAGCATTATTATTATTAGCTGCAGCAGCAGTAGATATTTTAATATAGTTGTTGCTGCTGAAGTATCCAAGTCACGAAAGTGATGATGCTTCAGGGATATAATAATAACAAAATGGCGTTGATAATGAGATCTTAATTGACAAGGAGAAAAATACACCAAATTAATATTAGACAAACATAAAGGTATGTCCTTATGTGTTAGAAAAATACACCATACAGTTAGATAAGAAACTGTCTCATTTAAATTCCGAAACAGCCGTTATATCTGCAAAGTTGACACTGCAAACAATTTCAGCTTCTAATGCATCGATCCTTGACTGCTTCCAGAACACATATTCATCAAGCTAGGTCATCGATTTGTTTCTTTTCCAATACAAGAACTAAACATTTGAAATAGTTGCCTCTATTACAGAAGATGAGGCGAGAGAGCTAAGCCCCTGGTGTCAGGAGAAGCATTCCACAGCTGTGTTAACTATGATTTACTGCTGACACGTATCGGCTGTGAAGGGATTTTCTGTATTACATCCAAATGTCTTTGCGTTGTCGTTATTGTACAAGATATCTCGCTATGGCTTGCAAGATAAAAGAGGGGAAAATTAGCGAAAAATAGCTATTATGTTCTAGCGAAGCCGAGCACAGAAATCCTTACAACGACATCTTTCAATCCGCCACATCGTAGTTGCCATAGATGTCTAGTAAACTTGATGTTCTAAACAGCTTCACTTGGGATGTTTTACATGTTGCAAGTGTTCAGTTGATGATTTAAATGTTGATTTCGAATATTTGAAAAGTCTGTAGCTGAAGATTTGAATAACTTTTTGTGATGACCTCGTCTCATGTCTCATGTCGTCAGGAGCTGTTTTGCATGTTCGTTCGTAAGTCCTCCCCTTATTACTGGTATGTGAACGATAAGACTGACGATAACATAGTTTTATTTTTATTTATTTATTTTTTGGTCTTTTGTTTAGGAGTTCTCTCTCTCTCTCTCTCTCTCTCTCTCTCTCTCTCTCTCTCTCACACACACACACACACACCTCCCCCACTTTCTTTTTTCGATTTACAGTTGTGTACATGTATTTTCGACTTGCCCAGATTTTTTGGTCTGCCTGGTGCTATTTGCGCGCGCACGCACACACACCTTATCTACATGATCTATACAAAACCAGAAGCAAGGGAACACGGTTAGATAAACACTGTGTCACAAACTGTCGTGTCACTCCATTCGATTAAGTTGCTTGCAGTGGCGGATTTACAGATACTCACACGATACCCTCGCATTTGGCCTCGTCCCTGAGTAAAGGTTAAAAATAAGGTAAAGGTATCCACATAGCTGATACTACAGCATGGTAGTAAGAGACGTGTGTTCGAGACTTCGCCTGTACTGGGTCTCAGCTTTATGAGGTGGGGTGACCTGTGCCCTTCAGGATTAAGTGATAAACAAATTTAAGCCCTTGTCATACCTCAAGGTCAGCGAATAGGGCGTAGGGCTTCAGATATAGGTCAGTGAATAGGTCGTAGGGTATGTGATAGGTCAATGAATAAGGTGGGGAACCTCAGAGATAGGTCAGTGAATAGGTCGTAGGATCTCAGTGATAGGTCAATGAATAAGGTGGGAGATCTCAGAGATAGGTCAGTGAATAGGTCGTATGGTCTCAGTGATAGATCAGTGAATAGAGCGTAGGACCACAGAGGCAGGTCAACAAATAAGGCTTCCAGTACTAAATTCGCCACTGATTTCTTATAACCTGGAGCTGGCGGAAGACCCACTTCCCCAAGTCATCGATTTTGTTTGCACGGCAGGTAAATGCAGCAGCGTGCATGCGGCATACCTAGATGTGACTAATGATTATGCCTCTACTACACATCACCGAATCGGCGTTCCTGATGAGACAAAGAAAGAATAGGGCTACTGTCCCATCAGGCGACTAAAATGAGGTTGTCCGTGGGGGCTGGCAACCTCATCATGTAAAACAAATTGCCACATACGCCACCGCTGTAAGCGCATGTGAATGCTTGAGCCATGCTGTCTGCAAGGGACCAGGCACAGTGGTGGCTGCAACATATAATGATGACGCTGATGTTATGTCTGAATATATGACTGTTTAGTGGTTTTCTTCATCATTGTGTTAATTATGTATGTCGAGACTTAACTAGTGACCTAGTTTTGAAGAATGGGTCTAGTAATTAAAACGGCTAAAAGTAGTCCTATAGTTGAAACTACTGCCGGAAGGGAGTGATGTGTTAGAGATTTCAACAATAGGTCCAGCCTATTTATGAGATGAGGGGACCTGTTCCCTTTCTTGCTGCTTAGCCAGTTCCCTTTCCTTGTTGCCTTTGCTTTCCCTAAAGTCAAGAGCAGAGCCAGGTACCAATTTTACAGCTGGATAGACTAGAGCGTGACGCTACAAGGTTTCGATCCCGGAACTCAGTAACTGGGCCGCGAGAGGAAAGCGCTGTAACCTTGTTAACCAATCGGACGTGTTCAGAAATCATCAGAACTTATTAAGCGTTTCTCATCATCATCTTCATTTTCTTTGTCGCTCCTCGTGGAGCATGGAGCCACCACTGCAGCTGGTCTTCCTGCAGGAAACCCACATCAAGCACTCTCATGCTCTTACAGGGGTGGTTTCTGTAGCAATTCGTTTTATATAATGAGTTTGTCAGTTTCGTTCACAACATATTAGTCACCTTGTACTACATGCCAGAGGGAACAGTAGACCTAATCTTTCTTTGTCTCATTTGAGACTCGCAATGAACTAACTATACGGGGCATTAAGCGTTACAGGGCTTTATAAAAGTTTGAGAACCACCTGTGTAAAAACTACACGCGATAGCGTGGTAAATTAAGACAGTAGTCAAATGCTTGGAATCATGAGTTGACACGTACTCTGCGACCCAGTATTTGGGGATAGACGTATTAATAATATGACAGTTTACCTTACCTGTCAAAAGCGCACTGTTGGTCCTGAAAATAATCATAGGAATTTCCGTCCGTATAAAAGGGCCAAGGTTAAGATATATTGCGTTTCTGTTTGGCCCGGATGTTTAAATTATTAATGCAGCTGTTTGTCGGGTGATCACTATTTGTTTAGTGCTGTCTGCCCGTTTTTATTTTCTCTTATCTTCTGTTTGTGCTTTTCTTCTCGAGACAAAGGTACCGAGTTCTAAGCCAGTTAATCCACAGGTGACATAATTTTGAATGTTATTGTTCATGTATTTTTTAAATACTTATTTTTCGTGTATTTCATTTAGTTCTCACTACTTTTTTCTGTTTTCTTTCGTAAGTCCCTGACGAAGGTCTTGTGGTCGTAACGTAGGCAATTTTCTTTGACCTTTGTCCTAGTAAGACGTATTATCTATTTTTGTTTAGCCCAGTTTACTTAGCAGTAAAAGGGTGCTTAACTCTGCTGTTGAGTTAGTGAAAGTAAAGGCAGCAAGGAAGGGGAACAGGCCACTCCGCTTCATAAAGCGGAGACCTGAAACAGTGCAGTCTCTTACACTTTGCTCCCCTGCGACAGTATTTAATATATGAATATCTTTACCTTCTGCTTGCGTTCTGATCAATCTTTCATAGATCTGGGTTCCTTTGGTGCCATAGATGTGCTAGTGGTCATTCGCTTCAGATCTTACCACTTGTTCCTCTCTCTGTAGGCGTATTCTTAATTTTCCTTTCTGTCCTCGTACATGCGTTCCTTGATCTTCTCATTCGTCCCTGCCCATTCCATGTCACTCTGGCGAGTTGTACTAGATGTTGGGATATGTCTGGTTATTAATTACTGTGTTTGTTTTGTTTGTCTTTTTACATGTGTGTCTTGTTTGGTGCTGACTAAACCTGCAACACGAAAGCTCTACCAGGAGTTAGACAGGGAAGGTCATGAGGAATCTACTCTCGGGACAAGGAACATTCGGCTATGTTAGTACTATCGGTCCTTAAAATTTTTGTTTCTTGTCTTATCTTTTCTTAGAATAAAGTATAAAATCAGAGTGCGAACTAATTACATGTACCAGTATTGTCAATTTTGTTTGTTTGTTTTAATTCTGCATTCACGTGAATTATGGTTTTAGGGCCGCGCACAAATTACGTAACGCAATTTTTGAAATTTTCAAGAAAGTATATTGCAGAAAAATAGAAGCGCCAAGACTCTCAAATGGACCATTTCTTTTAAAAGCGGATGTTCTTGCGAATCTGAATCAGAAATGTAGAATTTAAAATACAGATTTGAATAGAACGTTTTCACAACATGAGGAAAAACCAAAATTAAACTTTCTTCACCGCTAAATTAGCATTTTATTGTTCTCTAATTACTTAAAAGTACACCTTATAACTATATTTACAATATAAAGACTAAACAGAAATACTCCCCACGACTATACATACAGTATTACACGTTGCACCGTTTTGACATGAATATTCTCTTTGTAAAACAGAAAGTTAGGTCTAGCTGGAACCATCTATGTCGTACGGCCAGTCAAAGGTCAGGAAAAGACACGTCGACAACAAGGATTTTGGTGAAAGGCGATGAACGCAAACAAGGAGGGGCACGTCTGAATACTCTCCTACTGAGAAGTAATGGTCGTGATCGAACTTATCAGAGCTCGCAATTGTCAACATCTACCGCTCGTTAGACCGCCGGCCTGCCTGGCTGATGCGTCTTCATGTAATATGTGTGCATGTGTATGCGCGCACGTGTCCGTTTGTACGCGCGCACGTGTATATGTGTGTGTGATCAATATATTCCTTTTCTGTATATGTCACATAAGAAAAGTAGGAACCATTTGAAATCAGAGGTAACAGTTGTAAGCATTGGCAATTGTTTCATGAACGACACAAGCAACACTTGTCAATTTTAACTTCGCAGGGATCGGAGTGGCCAAGAGGTTGGCGTCCGCTACTAATTCTAAAGGTACCGGGTTCGGTTCTCAGTACAGGGAATATATTTGATGGAAATTTTTTTCAGAACCAGTAGGTCCTAATGATGTCATACTATCCTCCCCCCCCCCCCCCCCCCCCCCCCCCCCGGGCGATCTCATGTAGTGAGATCGGATGCCTAGCCTTCTCTGATAAGGGCGAAAAATAGGAGGTCCCGTGTGTAAGTTGTGCACGTTAAAAATCCCTCGGCAGTTGGAATTCGTAAAGAGTAGGCCATACGGCCGCTGCCCCGGCAACAATTTTCAAAATTAGGATATCCTAGCAACCACAAAAATATTTATAGAATGTATGATTCCTGTATACACACAATGGGATCCTCGCCGGTGCTACAGAGTTTATACACTGTGCTGAGATCCTCGTGTGATCTAAGGGAGGAGATCGGACCACTGATGGAGTTGTCTGTGTGCAATGAAGATGGTCCTTAAAAAAGAAAAACTTCACAGGCGGACGGACGGTACGTATTTTAAAGATGACCTACATCCCATTACTTCTGTCTTCCAACTTTTTTCACAGGTCTTTTTCCGCCCCAAGAAGTAAGCGTCGTGCTCATTTGTATTGAGGCATCCTTGTCAATCCACACTCATGTGAATATTACACCGGCGATTGTTGCGATGCGTTTCAGGGTTTCCCTGTGCTCGGTATCGCAATTAATTTCGACTGGAACCATTGCTACAATCATTAAATAGGTCATTGCACTGCATGGAGGGATTGTAATAATAAAAATATACGACGGGTAATAGTCCCTTCAGTCATAACTGACTATGGGAATACGCCCCTGAGTTGACAGCCCTCTGCTGCTTATTTTCGACATTTTCTCCTCTCTTCTGCTTGTTGTGTGAGTTTCTTTTCGCTCAGTCTGAGGTGGCGCCGTAGATAGCATCGCCACTTGGTGCGATCGGCAGCTTCATCCTCCGGCGGTGTATCTGTAGTAGACAGGTAAATATAGTTCCATAACAGACACTGTCAAAGGTGAGTCAAGCGTTGGATACTTCAGGTTGCTAGGACATGAGGTGGGGTGATCAGTTTGCTTCATCGCTTCCTTTGCCTTCCCTAATTCAAGAAAACAGTCAGATACTCATTTACAGCTGGTTGGACTGCAGCGTGACGCTACCATGTTTCGAACCAGGTGACTAAGCAGCGAGAGGCAGGCGCTCAAGCCACTCTGCCAGCCGAACGCTGTTATCGCTAGTAACAATGCCAGCATGTCTAAGTCGGTCTGGCTGTCTCTCAGCCTGGCGTCAGGGAGACCGCTCAGCATTCCCACCCCAGAATTAGGAGTTCTAGGGTCGAGCATTGCAAGTTATAAACTGATCGATCACACCCCCCCCCCCCTTTTTTTTCACTCTTTCTCTCTCTCCCTCTCCCCTTCGCCCTCTATTCACCCCGCTTCCACCCTACACCAAGTTTTGTGAACATGAACACCAGGAATAAGGGTAAGATAAAGGTAGTCCCATAACAAATACTGCCTTAGGGGAAGTGAGACTGGACTATACTGGGTCTCAGCCTAATGAGATGGAGTGACATTTTCCCTTCCTCGCCGAGTTAGCCTTCCCTAACTCAAGAGCAGAGTCAGATAGCCACTTACAGCGATGTGGGTAGTCTGCTACCGGGTTTGAACCCGGTGACTTTTTCCACGAGATGCAAGCGCTCTAAACATTCCACCACTCGAAGCTCAGGGGTACTTTTTTGTTGTTGGTATAAGTATGGGGTAGGGTGGAGCGTCCGATTGACAGAGTAGTTAGACCGCTGGTCTCCCGAGGCAAAAGTGCCGGGTTCTATTCATGGTATCGACACGCTCCAGTCTATCCAGCTGCAAATGGTGTCGCAAAATTGGTTTCAAGTCATTGCAAACGTCTTCAGGTAGATTTATAAAACCGTCTACGATCGATTGACCGCTTTCAAAATGGCGGCGTATCAGCGAAATGTGTATCAGTCAGAGGAAATCGCCAAGGATAAATAAAAGCAGAAGGGAATCAGTATGAAAAAGATTTTACATTTCCGTACAGGGAAGGATTGTGTATAACTGCATATAAGAAGGAACGGTAGGAAGTTCTCATTTTCGGAGATATATGCGTATTTCGAGAGTTTTATCAGCTGTATAAAACTAGATAAGATGGAACAATATGGATATTATATATGCCGAGAATGATAAAGGCAAAATTTCAGTCGACGCACAGATCGGCCGAAATCACTGTTCGGGAAGGATTTTTTAGGTCTAGGTCTAAGCTGTGACGTCGGTACTCTCCGATACGTCCGCGCTATCGTATATAAAGCGTACCGGTAAACTGAGACACAGACAACGAAAAAGGTTTGAGACAGACTGGAGGCAGAGTTTCGCCACTATCCATGAATTGTGAGCGGATCGCCAGAAACATTTTTAAGTCCAGTATCTGAAGTCTGAGGGTAAGCGAAATTATGATAACTACCGTGTATAATATTTGTTATTTCAGGTTCATATAGAATTCACAAAATATGCCTGTATAATAGTCATTGATATAATGTATTGTATTTTTATATGATCTAAACATGTGCATTGTGGATGATTGTTGCTTGTACAAAAATTAATCACAAATAGACCCACAGCCTAATGAAGAGATATTTATCATATTGCTTTATCGCTTACGAAGATAAAGGCAGTCCCATGGCAGAGATTGTCGTAGGGAAATGAAGTGTTAGAAACTTTATCATGGAAGATCCCAGTTTACGAGGTTAAGGCGACTAGTCCCCTTCCTTGCTGCCTTTGCCTTCCCTAGTTCGAGCGCACAACTTTGTACCCATTTACAGCTGGTAAAATGGAGTTTTCCACAGCCAGGTTTCAATTCCAAAACTATGTAATGGTACTACCAAAGAAAGCAACTTGATCGCTTGGTCACTCTATTTATGTATTAATTTTGTGTAGATGCTAAGAATAGCATCAGTATTTGAATTTGTACTGGATATGATTTGGAAGGATCAAGTTATAGATCAGAAAGGGATGTATAGGAGCGGAATAAACCAGAGATGTTTATTACTGATATGTTAATATTAATTCTGTATAATTGAAATGATGTTACTTGCTATGACTGTATAACTTTGACACCTGATGACTGACTAGTCTGACTTATGTGCTAGTCAGTTACACTTAAGTGAAATGTTAATATTAATGCTATATCACTGAAATGATGTCCTTACTTACTATGATTGTATAACGGTGACATCTGATGACTGACTGGTCTGACATCTGTGCTAGTCAGCTACAAGTCTAGCCAGATACTAGCCAAGGCTGATATGTTGCAGGTTCCATGAAATAACTCAAACCAGACTGTCCAGTATCAGAAGCCGGTGTAGTTCATCAGAGGCAATCCCACAAAAGTGCAGGACCCCAAAGAGTGAACTTCAACTGGTCATTGGCATCCCTACTGTTGGGTCTACCAAGTCTGGTATCAGCAAAGGACAGTTCCGTGTCAGCAGTATCAAGTTGAACAGATAAGTGTCACTTAGGACACTGACTACCACAATATATGAAACACAATAAATAGTCAAGTGATGACATTTATCAGAGGACTAAAAACCGTGATATATTTAAAATGAATGAAGTCTAAACAGACAATAATAGTAATTGTGTGAATACTTTTATATATATGTGTATGCTCTTTTCCAACTAGTAGAAATAGAATATTAGTGTAATTATTAAACTATTTTAACTGTACCTGAGGACTTATTCACTTCTTCCATTTGTGGTTTCAGTGAATGTACATTTTACTTATCCCCTAGAGTATAAGTAATCATAAGATAGTCACAGGGAGGAGACACCTTAAATCCTGGTACTACTTCTTACCAACTGGGCCAGGGTTTTCACAGTCTGACTATTTTTATGATAACAATACACCAGTGCTTATTTATAAGACTGGGGTATTACTTGTAAGGTCAGAACTCTTTACTGGCATACTCTTACATAAATAAATAATTTTAAATAACCTTCCGCCACAAATGGGTACCTGATTTTGCTCTTGAGTTAGGGGAGGAAAAAGGGAGCGAGGAAGGCGACAGGTCACCCCACCTCTAGATGCGGAACCTAGTATACTGAAGTCTCTAACATTTCATTCCCCTAACGACAGTATCTTCTATGGGGTTACTTTTACCTATTTTATGGGATCAAATAAAAGCATTTTTTTTTTTTAAAAGGCTGAAGCAGAATTGACCTGTCATGCTAAATCTTTTTTTTTTTTTTTAAATAAAACTGTGCCTCGTTTTGGCGAGGCGCGTCCCGTTCAACCTAGTCTGCTATATTAGGGCGCACGTCCAAACATTAAAGACCTTAAGGTCTGAAAATTATGATGCTAAAATCTTCCTTTCTAACGTTGTGTCGTAAAATATTTTAATATTCAAGTACAGTGTTTATGACCATGAGCTGCGGGTTAGATTTTTTGTTCCCAATCTCTTCCGCCATTAAGCTAAATATTTTTGAGGTGTTTGACACTTGCTAGCGTCAGTCCATGTTTCTTCAGGATTTTTATACAGCCGTTTGTCTTCAAGTTTCGCGTTTCTTGAATTTCTATCTGTTGTTGAAGATTTCTGATGGAAAAGTGATTTTAAAATAACAAATCCGAAATATTTTACGCATTGTGAATTCAAATGATGAAAAAAATCTGTTACCCGTAATAGATTGGGGGGGGGGGGGGGGGGTTTTTTTTAAAGCGAGTTTTAGAAGGAAACCTGAGGCCAATTCCGTCTACTAGAACATAACATTCTCTCCGTTAAGCTGTTTTCGAAGTTTTTGAGGCTATAATTTACAGCATCTAAACTCGGAGACGCGAGGGTAAGGCCAGTCCTCTCTTCATTTCTCAGTTTAAAATTGGAGGGATTATTTGTTAGTGGCAGAATGATTGACAGCACGGAGATAGATAAGGTTGAAACCTCAGTGGTAAGATGAGAACAAGAACTGAAAGTAATAACCATAATTAGGACACAGAATTGAACGTGGTCGGAGGACGAGACATAACAGTTGTAGAGGACAACATTTGAAAGCTGTAGCCATAATAATGATCACAAGATTTGAAAGTTGCAGTTATGATGAGGACAAGATTAAAAAGTGGTAGCTATGATGAAGGCACGAGTGGATGAGTAACCACGATGAGTACAAGGTTGGAGAATAAACTGATTGATTTGATAACGTAAAAACATTAAATGTCCTACCTGCATTAAGATCTCTGTAAACAAGGATTTAACAGACAGACATCTTGTTAGAGAGAGAGAGAGAGAGAGAGAGAGAGAGAGAGAGAGAGAGAGAGAGAGAGAGAGAGAGAGAGAGAGAGAGATTTGTATATTGCAATGGAATAAAAGTTGAGTTACCCGTTTTTCCTATGTGGTTTAAAAAACAAACAGAAAACGTATCTACTAAGGATTTGTTTGTAAAGTAGAAAAGAAAATGAGAAACTGATTAAGGTTTCACTGAGCATTGATGACGGTAACAAAATTATGTTTATTGTTATTACAAAGCAGGTAAAATAATCCATGTATTTTCTTCTTCTTCTTCTTCTCCTTTTTCTCCTTTTTCTCCTCCTTCTTCTTCGTTCACCCACAGATGTCAACTTGAATAAGTTCAAAGAAAGCAGTGGTCAGCCTGAGGCTGTTGATATCTCCGTAGATTTTCTCCAGGAATGGTACTGCTGATGGTCATAGGCGTTTTCTCTGTTCCTCATATGTTGGGCACCTTTGAAGCAGATGTTCGGCAGTCATTTTATCGGTGCCACAGTCACACGCATCAGTAGTTCCGATCTTTAATTTGTTGATCCATGTATTTTAACTTGTATCAGTTTTTCTTTAAACTCTGAAGACAGCAGCGTAATAATTTCCAGGCAACTTTTAACACTGCATAACATGTTCTTTCAGAGACAGTGGTTCTGTCGTTGAGATAAATATTTGTTTGTTTGTTTATTTCTTTGTTTTTTAAAGAAATGAATGGAGAGCGATTAGTACCAGATGAACTTCGTTTGCCTCCGCTCACCGCCATTTCGGCAGTGAGTCTACCTCACTCAACTTAATTGCTGGTTATATTTAGGTGTTTATTGAAGCTTTATTGCTTTATTCTTAGTTCTGTATGTTATTAAATACATAGTGTTATTACAGTTAATTGAAGTATTTGTATGGCGTGAGCTATTTACGTTAGATTATGTTGTTGTTGTTGTTGTGTGTGTGTGTGTGTGTGTGCGTGCGTGCGTGCGTGCGTGTGTGTGCGCGCGCACAATGTATTCATTTTATTGCTGAAAGCTGCCATGCTTTATATATTATTTTAAGCGTTTTTCTTTCTTATCAGTATTACACTTTAGTAGCTGTTTTTGTCGTGTGGGTATGTTTCTATTGGTTTATAGTTGTTTTTTTTAATTGGTTTTTGTTCATCAGATCTTATATATTTTTAACACTATATTTATCTCATCTCATCTCATAATCGGAACCTCTTCTACCCGGTAAAACAGGGTGTAGAGGTGACCCAAAGAGCACAAGGTTCCTAGGCAAAACATGTAATCAAAATGTTTGGCAAACAGGTGATTAGCCCATTGCGCCACTATATTTATATAAATAATAAATATATACTTATTCCTTTGTTCCTTTTGTTTTCTTAATTATTATTGCTCTTATTATTAATACTGGTACTACCACTACTTCTCATACTACTACTACTACTGCTACTGTTACTACGACTACTACATGTACTATTGTTAATGAGTTAATATCACTATTATTATCATAACTTAGTTCGTGAAGAGGGTCTGTGATTATTCCTGTCCTATTTTTAAGGGTTCTGCGGTTAAACCTGATGACTGGCTGAAAACCCATCACCTTTGATATATCCATTCCTATTTCGTGTGTTTATACTTTTCTGGTTGATTGACTTTTGTTACATATAGGTTTGTTGTTTCAGATGTGAGCTGGCCTATAATTTTACGTGTGTTATTTACTAGAATTGTTAACCTTCAACCTTTACACTGCTTTTTGAGTACTGTAAACCCCGAGCAGCTGTGCTGGTTACTGTAATTTCTCCTGTAATGGATATTATTGTGTTTATACGTGTCAATTTTTGCCATCATATGAATGCTAGGTCCTTCTTGATACCCATGCAGTTCTGCTGTATTGTTTTAAATCCTGTCTGCTCATATTCTCTACTTTGTGAATTACCCAAATTATGATTTTATCTCGTGGACTTGCGTTTTGCTTTATTGCTCTTTTATCTTGTCTGTGAGTTGATTTTTAAGGTTATTCTTTAGTTTTGTTTATTATTTTCTGGATTAATTGGGTTTGTACAGCGCGTTCAGATATATAATTAAGGGCTTTAGCCCATTTTATTTATGGTTTTATTTACTCATTCTTTCTATGTATCTTCTCGTTTTTCCCAGTTGTTGTCTTCTACTTGCTTTATTTCAGTCACTATATTTGTCTCGCTTACTAGCCTGCTTAGCATCTTTTTTCTTCTTTTAATTCTGCTCAAACATCTGGAACTGTGCATTTTTAATTTCAATCGAGATTTCCTTAGCTCTTGTTAGTTCATTCACATCTTCCAAAGACACGTAGTGGAATAAATGACATCTGGTAACGCCTTTTGTCTACTTGTGGCAGAGGATATTATGAAAATAGATTTCATACATCTACATATTTCTTCCACCTGTCTTTCACCGGCTTCCTTATGAGCTGTGACGATGAAAATCGAGCCTCTCTTTAATTACAACTAAAACTCTCTTTAATTACAACTAAACAACTCGAGTCATTCCCACGCTTGCTGGCTATTTAAATAAAACTATTTTCGGTATCTCTTTGGGGGCAAAGTCTTTTACAGACAGGGGGTATGATGTGCTGGTGTTGTGGGTAGTGGGTTTCCCCCCTTGCTTCACCCTAGGCCTAGTGAATTCTTGTTCATGAAAGGAGCGACCATTGCGGTGTTAGTCTCTTGGCCTAGCAAAACCTCTCATACCCCAAGATCGTTGTGCGTGGTGAAGAGCCACACCCTCCTCGAGGTAGTCCTGGTAACTGAGGGTGCGAATCCTCAGGCTAAACACAACGGATCTAGAGGAGCAAACGTCGATAATAAAACCGGTGCACTACACCGTACACGCCCTCTGTGGGTGGGAAGGAGCCAGATGAATACTGAACAAGTCTTGGGAGTGGGAACGAGTGTGGACTGCTCCCTGAAGATCGGAACCCATCGTACAGGCACAGAGACTCAGGACGTGACGATCCTATTGCCTTCAACTCTTGGTAAAATGCCTAGAGCCTCGGAGAACTCGGCGTAACCAGCAGGCAATTTGGTGGCGGGGAAAGAGCACTGTGAGCCCTACCTTGGCTACGTATCACAAGGAGACGCAGAAACACCCCCTTTATCTCCCCCAGAGCTGGCACAGTACACTTCTGGCTTCTACCCGGGGCGGTAGGAAATCCACAGGCACCCCAGCATCACAATGCCATGAAGATGACAAAGTTGGAATTTACTAACTCAAACCTGGCAGAGCAAGTCCTCCATCAGATGCGGCCGATGCTGGGCCCACTGGCGCGTGGACACGTCCCGATCCCCATCGAGACTTGCCCGGGGAGCCCACCCCGGCTCAAAAAAGCAGAGAAGGCCACTCTCCAAACCTTCGATGTCTTGCGGACAGTGTTAGGATGTGCAAGAACATGGACAGGAAGACTCCACAACTTCCCCACTGAAGACACGCCCACGGCGACCGTTGCCTCAATTGGCTGTGTGTGGTGTACCCGGAAACGGGGCCTCCCAGTACTGAGGCACAGTTAAGTCCCCAATGTCACTTATCGGTGCAGAGTTGAGAGAGATGGCTGAGCATCACAATCCCCCCTATGTTGCAGCATGATGAGAACCCAGCATTGCACACTGAGCTTGGGGGGATCACTTGGGCACCAGACTTAATACTGGCTCTTGACTGGATGGCCGCATGCAGGAGATTTCTACAATGGAGGGTTGGCAGGTGGTGGGTATCTGGAAGTGGCTGTGTGCAGGACGTGAGGATTCCTTGGGAGAGCCCAGAACCAGAGCACAGCATTGTGCAAGCTCTGCATAGTTGGAGAGCCCCCTGGATGACGGGGAATGCACAGTGTGCTACCCCACCTATCCCCAACTGCTAACTTAGAACCAGAAGTGGGGTCCTCTGTATGCGTGCCAGGCCAGGATAAAATGCCTGGGAAAGAGACTGGAGCTCAGAACTCCCTAACTCAAAGTTGCAGGATGGCAGAAAAGTCATGGGAAAGACAGGGCTATTTTGAAGATAACGCAACCATATTTTCACCATACAAGCTCGGACGCCGCCTCGGTAAACAAGGTCCGCGCAGAGCAGTGACACCCCCAGGCTGCTTGAGAATAGTCTACTACTGGGAACATAAACAGATTAGGGATGAGCCCACTCTCCCGTTGAACAGGTGCTAAAGTCATACATACTGGGCCAGAAGGCGCACCGGAAACCACAGTATCACGCAACTCGCTTTTTTTTTTTTCTATGGAGAGTACACCGTCAAATAAATCTCGTTCTGGTGCTCGCCCTGTGGAGCTCCACCAGGCAGGTGCAGTGCCGGGCTCTGAGCCTCGACAGAGCCCACCCTCAGCTACGGAGGACCCTCTAGACCGTCTTGTGGAGTCAGCAGACGGCGGAGGAGAACTACTGACCAAAACAAAACAGAAAAAGAGAAACCCAGAGTGCCACTTGTCATAATGCACTGGAATGCAGAGGGAGTGAACAGCAAGCAGGCTGGATACAGCAAAAAGACAGAGCTGGAAAACATCTTGTATGAGAAGCAAGTCAGTGTTTGCTGTATCCAAGAGACTCACTTGAAAGCAGATCAAACCTTTAAAATAAGGGGATATCAATGCTTCAGATCCGACAGAAAAGATAGACGAAAAGGAGGAGTACTTACTCTTGTAAGGAATAACATTCCTGCACACGAAAGGAAAACCTTCATGGATGGAGCAGAATATCAGCTGTTGCAGATAAAGGTAGACAAGATGGAAATAGAACTCCTGAACTATTACTGTCCGAACAACAAACCCCTGAGTCTCAGCTCTATACAGGTACCAGCCACCAACTTTATAGCAGTTGGAGACTTTAATAGCCACTCCCAGAGCTGGGGCTATAACCATCTGGATCACAGAGGTGAAGAGGTTGAAACTTGGCAAGATGATCACTCCCTAATCCTAGTCAATAATGCCACAGATACTCCTACCTTCTACTCCAGAGGATGGCACACAACTTCAACACCAGATCTTGCCTTCTCCACACCAGATATAGCTGGATCTATTAGTAGAGAAGTAGGAGACCAACTAGGGGGAAGCGACCATCGCCCAATCTTTCTTACTGTCCAGAGTGCAACTCTCAGTACAGGCCCAGCCATTACAAGATGGAACTACAAAAAAGCCAACTGGGGTTTATTCAGGCAACAGATGCATACTAAAAGCTGCAAAAGAAACCATTCCCAAAGGATGCCGGCGTAACTACATACCATACTGGTCCAGCACACTCCAAGAACGTCAGGAAGCTATGGACAGGGCTAGAAAGGACGCTGAGTCTCAGCCTTCACTTGAAACTCACAACAAATGGAAAAAGGCTGTAGCAGAGTTTCAGAGAACAAAGCTAGAAGAAAAACGGAAAAGCTGGAGAACTAAAACGGCATCGCTGAACCTTGAGAAAGACGGCAGGAAACTTTGGAGATTAGTCAAGTCTCTAAATGAAGAGCGTTCCTCACCTAGGCAGACTATCACATTGGATGAAGGTGGCAAACTTTTCAGAGGAAAACAAGCTGCAGACTTGTTTGCTAGAAGATACAGTTCAGAAAGCAACTTACCCATTAACATAGATCATCAGAGAGAGATAAGAAAAGAAATACTGGCAACCATGGGACAGACAGATACTCCTGCCCCAATGAAGGAACCCATCACACTAGGAGAACTACAGAAGGCTATTTCCAAGCTTAAGTTTCAAAAGTCACCCGGCCCAGACAAAATCAGCAACGAAATGCTAGTAAATCTGAGCTCAGCAGCAAAGACAAAACTGCTTGAGATATTCAACCACAGCTGGTTGAAAGGAACGGTACCCCAAGTATGGAGAGAAGCCATCACAATACCCATACTAAAGAAAGGGAAATGTAAGACCGAGGCTGCAAGTTACCGGCCAATCAGTCTCACAAGCTGTATTGGGAAGACTATGGAGCGAATAGTCAACCACAGATTGAAATGGTATTTAGAGTCTGAGCAGATCCTGGTGCCGGAACAAGCTGGATTTAGAGAATGCTACAGTATAGAAGACCAAGTTACTTACTTGTCTCAAGCAATAGAAGATGCCTTCCAGGAGAAGAAAAAGGTCCTAACAATCTGTGTCGACTTCAAGCAGGCCTTTGACAAGGTGTGGAAAGATGGCCTAATTGCAAAACTTAGGAGAAGTGGAATCCAAGGCAACATGATGAAATGGATCCAGTCATACTTGCATAACAGGAGAACTAGAGTCACTCTTGACGGTCTGCAGAGCAGAAAAGTGTTGCTCCATCAGGGGGTACCTCAAGGAGGAGTAATTTCCCCAACACTCTTCCTTGTTTACATCAATGACCTGGTGAAAGATCTCCCTGCAGGAGTTAAAGCTGCCTTATATGCAGATGACCTAGTACTCTGGTGCGCTGATGAAAATGTCACCACAGCAAATTATAGAATGCAGCGGGCAGCAGACATGCTAGTGTCATGGGCAGAGAAATGGCTTATCACAATAAACACAGACAAAACCTCCACAACACTGTTCTCCCTCGCCCCCAAGGACAAATCAGCTAACATACACCTAGGGACAACCGTGATCAAGGAAGAAAGCTACCCCACCTATCTTGGGGTGACATTTGACCAAAGGCTTACATGGAATAAGCATATTGAAAATGCAGAAGGAAAGGCCCGAAGACGACTAGGCATACTCAGAAAATTAGCAGGTACCAACTGGGGAGCAAATGAACGAAATCTAAAGAAGATTTATAATGGAGTAATAAGACCACACTTAGAGTTTAGCTCAGCAGCATGGTCATCAGCTGCTAACCTCTTTAATTGAAAATGTAAATGAATATAAAACACTAGGACTCATAATTGACCAACATTTAAGTTGGAATTCGCATGTACAAGCACTGACCAAACAAACGGCACAAAAAGTTTACCAGTTAGCTAAAATCAAACATTTCCTAGATGAGGAGACACGAAAAATGTTCTATACATCCCAGATACAAACACATCTAGACTGTTGTTCCACAATTTGGGATGGCTGCACCATGTCCAACACTAAAAGACTCTTTTCATTACAAAAAACGTGCAGTGCGCCTAATTTCAGACAAAAACCTCACACAGTGTGTAGACGCATATACATATCTTAACATATTACCACTAAGAAAGCGCCTTCTCTTCAACAAAGCCAAATTTATTCACAAAATCTTGTCACAGAATGCTCCAACGTATCTGTGGCCTATTTTCAAATACAGCGGAAGACGCAGTCAACGCTTAAATAAATTACACATGCCCAAGCCTAGGCTCGACTTATTCAAGAAAAGTTTAGCTTTTTCTGCTGCTCATCTGTGGAATACTCTTCCACACGACTTAAAAAATACTCTTAGTCCATATTCATTCAATCACAGACTTTTCAAATACATCATGAGTGCAGATTATATGCCACCCTAATTTCGTTATGTTCTTAAATAATTACGCTGTCACCTCAGGGGCGCATTCCCATAGTCAGTTATGACTGAAGGGGCTATTATTATTATTATTATTATTACATAACATCATATGTAGGTTTTAAAGTTAATTTTGTCCTGTTTAGTATAAATTATGATACGCATCTGTAAATTTGTGTAACTGTTATTGTACTGTTACAATGTTGGGATTTTATTTTATTGTACTTTCTTGTTATTTTATTATTTAAGTAACATTTAGGATACGTGTGAGAATAAATAGATTAACTATGGAAGAAGAGAGAAAGGAAGGGCAGAATGTTAGACGGGCCTGCGTGACCAATTCTAAACCCTTTGAAAATAAAGTTCGTTCGTTCTATCTATCTATCTATCTATCTATCTATCTATCTATCTATCTATCTATCTATCTATCTATCTATCTATCTATCTATCTATCTATCTATCTATCTATCTATCTATCTATCTATCTATCTATCTATCTATCTATCTATCAATCTATCTATCTATCTATCTATCTATCTATCTATCTATCTATCTATCTATCTATCTATCTATCTATCTATCTATCTCTGATAATGTTTGTACTTTTCAACATATGTTATGTCATGCTTATAAGTAATTAATGTTAATATGAGTGTGCTATATTATTATTTTACTTTACAACGTTGAATTCCTTGAATTTGATATGTAAAATGCATATGAGAATAAATGAATTCAGTATGAAAGGTGAGAGAAAGGAAGGGCAGAATGTCAGACGGGCCTGCGTGCCCAATTCTCAACCCTTTGAAAATAAAGTTCGTTCGTTCGTTCGTTCGTTCGTTCGTTCGTTCGTTCGTTCGTTCGTTCACATCTGCAGTCTTTGGACAAGGTGCAAAATCAAGCTCTCAGGCTCATTACAGGAGCCATGAAAACTACACCAATAACAGAGATGCAGAAGGTTGCTGGATTACAGACATTGTCCCATAGAAGAGACACAAAAACCATGATCCAGATGGAAAAGTACAACAGTATGCCAATGCACCCAATGAAGGCAAGACTAGATGATCTGGCATTGGGACGTCTAAAGCGTAGCAGCTTTGTGCATCGGGGGAAAAGACTTATAAGACAGCATCAAGAAGACCTATCCATGAAGACAACACCACTGAAGCCCACCCTATACCCTGTACCATGGGAGCAGGCCAGCAGTGCCCTCCAAATTAATACATCAGTCAGTGGTCTCACAAGTGGATGTGAGTATAATGATCTGCAAAAACGAACTGCTACATTAAGTATGATCCAAGAAAGCTATCCCGATCAATCATGGATACATGCCTATACAGATGGATCAGCAACTAATGCTGTTAGGAATGGAGGTGCCGGTATCTTTATCTCATATCCTGACAACCACTATGAGACTAGGCACATTCCCATTGGTAAATTCTGTTCCAACTATACAGCTGAGGTTCAAGCTCTAGAGCAAGCTGCAAATATGATTTATAACACCAACTCTGACTGCCACCAGGTAGTCATCCTCACAGATGCACTGTCTGTCCTGCAAGCTCTCAAAGGTGGTAAACTCCCGCATCTGAGAAATGAACTAAACAAGGTAGCTGCCAAAAAGAGAACCATACTTCAGTGGGTACCATCTCATTGTGGTGTACCCGGAAATGAAAAGGCAGACAAACTTGCAAAAAAGGGAGGAGAATGTGAACAAGAAGATAATGAAGTCACATACTTTGAGAAAAAGAGAGCTATCCAGACTATCAGAAGAGAACAGAACCAACCCAAAGACGACTATCACACTCTCGACCGACAGGGACAGATAACTATTTTTCGACTCAGGACAGGGCATAACAAACTGAATAAACACATGCACAAGCTACGATTGTCTGCTTCACCACTGTGCACATGTGGATTAAACGAACAAACTGCTGAGCATGTTCTACAGGACTGTCCTCTGTATGACCAGTTAAGAAAGATATACTGGCCCAATGACTCAACACTAAACTCAAAGCTATATGGAGTTAAAGAGGAACTTCAAACAACAGTCGAATTCATCATGAGAACTCGTCTGACGGTGTAATCATTAAAGATGCGATCGCAAGAAGAAGAAGAAGAAGAAAGGTATCTCTTACTGACATTCCATAAGGAGGCGGAGTACCGGCGATCAGGTTACGATGTCACAACCGAGGTTTGAAACTTCTGTTTAACACCTGATAATAGAATGGACTGAATTTGCTCCAGGTGCGTTTTGCAAGACATGGGGACATCGGGCCGATTCAGTATATATGCGCAGTTTTAGAAAAATAATTATCAGTCTGCCCCAGGAATTGTGACATCTGCTAGCGCGAATCTTGGAGTTTTATATAGAGATAATTCCTTTTAGATTCATGGAGAGTGTCAATTTGTCCTTGCGTGGCGGTAATCATAATATATTAGAATTTTGAGTGTCTTAGCGTGTTAAAGTGTGTTTATTAAATAAGCATATTAAATAACGTAGTAATAAGTAAATTTAATTTCTTGTTATTCCCCCAGTAAGAGACGCTTTAAATTAATTAATATACGCTTGGCGACTGATAATTGGAGATAAATAAACTTTTATTCATCATGCGTAATTTTGTGAATTACTAGAGTTTATATCTCGTGTTAAAGCGCGATAATATTAGCTAGACTCTTTGTGGGTTCTAAATATAATTTAATATCAGGAGGTCTTACCTAACGAGTGTAGAATATAATAATGATATCGTTGTTAAAATTTGGTTCTTTTCTACATCTAGGCGATCAACCCTGCGATCTAGCGGTTTGAATAGCTCCAGAAACATTCTTAAAATATTATTGGGTCCTAGATTTGGACCTGTGCGGTTCTCTTGGTTTTCTTACACAGAGAGAGAGAGAGAGAGAGTACCCACATATAAACATTTAAAGAATAAAAATCAGAACTGGACAAGAAATTACCCAGATTGTTCACATCAAATCTGATCCGCCTGTGGTGGACAAATATCTATATATAAACATTTGTTTCCAGAATATTTAATATCTTAGTTTTTTTCTTTTCTCAAGTGGATTTATCCAGAAAAATAGAATACTTGGGTCCATAACCGGCACCCAACCCCAGAGTGAGAGATAAAAACAGATAGGAGATCCTTTGCTTATCCTTATTGGTTTTCTAACAGTGTACCCACCAGACATTTTCCTTAACTATCGGACTTCTGTGTGCTGCCCATGGTGAACATCTTGATCGCAATATATATTTACCTGCACTACCTGACGTGAACTTTTGACACATTCCCCATTAGGAAAAGTTAATCATTCTTGGAGGAACTGGGGTCCCTTGGATAGCACCACCCTAAAATATGTCAAAGATACACAGATATGTTCAAGAGTAGTAGGTAAGTGTGAGAGCGTGTGGCCACAGACTGACAGATTGTAAGAAAGAGAAATGAATATTTCATATTTTGTATAATCATTATACTCACTTCAGTCTTTTCGGGTTCTCAAATACTGTTATATCATTTCCTGTCTTCTTTGTTTCAGGATAGATTAACTAAAGACTTGGTTCTTTTACTTTATCGTCTATCTCTATATATATTATTATTAACTGTAATCTTTTGGGTTAACTACCTCTGTCAGGATCTACTTTGGGATACCTTTACAATAGAGGAGGGCCTATTGGGTTAATAATTTTTCTTGCATTTTTATGTCTGTAAACTATACGTTCTGATAGATAATATTGTCTTGTGATTTTTTTAAGATAATAAACATAATAAACCTTAAGTTATCGTGTTGGTCAAAACCCCTGCCCAGTATATGTTATCCATAGCTTGGTTCACGTCTGTACGTATTATGTCACATAATTGTGTATATGTAAGTGAAGTGTAACTGATATATATGTACCAGGAGAGAAAGTAAGTCTAGTTAAATATTGTCGTGAGATAGGCTGGATTAGAGCAATTACTCAATCCAGAGACTGTCCTTTCTCTTACACTCTCACCCTTGTGAAAAGTAAAGCTATTTCTTACCCCTTATTCTCACATTGTTTACCATTTTCACCTCTGCTCAGACGGGACCTTAAACATCTTCAACCTATCTCAATAAAATCTACGCTTTGTTAACGTAAAACCCTCCTACACTCAGATATCTGTCTCTTTCTTAATTTAGCACGCCTATTTTTTTTTTCTTTTCTCTATTTGCCTTAGGAATGTTTACCAACAAACCTATTTGTTAAACGCAGACCCCTTCACTTCTCTATATATGTCAAACTCTTAATTTGGCCACGCACATTTTCTTTTCTCTATGTCGTATAAACTACGAGGAATGTTTGCAATCAGACAGGTAAACGGAACGCGTAGAGAGGGGACGGGATGGTGGATTTGTAGAGAAGCGGGAGATAAGCTAAATGAAGAAAAACCAAGGGGGCGATAAGTTGAAACGAATTTTCGGTAGACATTGGTCAGGGGGACTTAATCTGAAACCAAGGGCAGATAACCACAGTTACTCCCCCTGAATCCGCTGGAAAGTAATTAAACACGGTGAGAATCGCCAGATCAAAGGACGGGTTTCGCTCGATTGCCAGAGTCTGCGAGCGGTAAAAGTGTGAATTTTTCCTCTGATTCAGAACTGAGCGAAGAAAAGCCCGAAATCTGAGCGAAGGCGTCAGAATTAGCAAGTGTTAGTGAATTTCTTCTAATTTAATATATATTCTCCAGCTTTTAAAATCCATTATTCAGTACCCACAGATTTTTCCAGAACCTACTAGCTTCGCAACTATGGAGGAGCTGGATGCCGAACCAACATTAGAGGAACTCAGCAAGGCCATTGATAGCTTGGCCTCTGGCAAAGCACCAGGCAGTGATGGGATTCCTCCTGATTTAATCAAATGCTGTAAGAGCACGCTATTACATCCCCTGCATAGGATGCTGTGCCAGTGCTGGGAAGAGACAACTATTCCTCAAGACATGCGAGATGCCAAGATTGTAACACTGTATAAAAATAAAGGAGACAGAAGTGATTGCAATAAGTACAGAGGCATCTCTCTTCTTAGTATTGTTGGTAAGGTTTTTGCCAAAGTCATCTTAATGCGACTACACAAGTTAGCTGAGCGCATATATCCAGAGGCACAGTGTGGATTCCGAGCTGGCAGATCAACAACAGACATGATCTTCTCTCTCCGCCAGCTTCAGGAAAAATCAAGAGAGCAGAAAAGACCATTATATATCGCCTTTATAGACCTCACAAAAGCATTCGACCTGGTTAGTAGGGATGGACTCTTTAAAATCCTCCTGAAAATAGGCTGCCCTTCTAAAATGCTGGAAATGATAAAGTCATTCCATGACGACATGAAGGGAACAGTCCAATATACTGGAAGCACGTCACAGCCCTTTGATATACGAAGTGGCGTTAAACAAGGCTGTGTTCTGGCTCCGACCCTCTTCGGAATCTTCTTTGCCTTACTCTTGAAACATGCATTCAGAGATGCAACTGAAGGAATATGCCTTCACACTAGGTCAGATGGCCGTCTGTTTAATCTTTCAAGGCTGAAGGCAAAAACAAAAATCAGAAGGGTCACTATAAGAGACTTGTTGTTCGCTGATGATGCTGCAGTCGTCACTCAAAGCCAACAGGAGCTTCAGAGCTTGATGAATCGCTTCACTAAAGCATGCAAGGACTTTGGCCTCACAATAAGTCTAAAGAAAACGAATGTGCTGAGTCAGGATGTGGGTGCTGCACCAGTTATCACTATCGATAACTATGAATTGGCAGTGGTGCACCACTTCACATACCTAGGGTCTACCATCAATGACAAACTCTCACTGGATACAGAAATCGACAGCCGCATTGGCAAAGCTGCAGCTACCTTTGCCCGCCTCACATCGCGTGTTTGGGGAAACTCTAAACTCACAATGAAGACCAAAGCTGCGGTATATAATGCCTGCGTCACCAGCACACTCCTATATGGCAGCGAGACCTGGACGACCTATGCTAAGCAAGAAAGAAGGCTCAATACCTTCCATTTGCGGTGTCTACGCCGCATCCTCGGCATCTCGTGGAAAGATAAAGTGACAAATGTCGAGGTGTTGTCACGTGCTGGCCTTCAAAGTATGTATACGCTGCTTAGACAGCGCAGACTTCGCTGGCTTGGCTATTATTATTATTATTATTATTACTAGCTTCGATTTTCTAGACCATTGTTATAGTGGATTTCTTAGTATTTTTTATTTGGAGTAGTTCAATTTCTGTGTTTGCGTACTGAGTCAAACCCAAAAACCTTACCAGCGGCTTCCATATAAATCTGAGAATAACCATATAAAGAACATTTTTTACTTAGTATCTGGGTCTTCAAGGTAAACTTGTCTGGATTTGTGTTTACACCCAGAAAGAGACAGAGTACCAACCCAAAGAACATTAAGAGTGACTGTGTAACTGGGCCTATAGATCCAGATTTCTTTTTCCCAATTTCATTTACATTCAGCCCGTTGTGGCGACATAACCAACATTAACATTTCCCGACGTTTGACCATTTGTGGTGTGACAAGGAATTTTTATACTGAGAGAAATTACCGACCTGACATTCCTATGTACTGGAAATCTCAAGCTACTGACCCTGTGAGCACTGTTAAATTTCTTACCTGGACTAATTAATGTGACATAAACAGAAATCCTAAATAAAAGTAACAAAGTGAACGTTCCCTGGAGAAGTGGATTTAATCTGTCTTTGAGGAGCTGGGGTTTTCTTTGCCAAAATAACACTGGATTTGCTGTGTGCATGTGTCCTAAAGATTGTTCCAGAAGTTGCAAATCAAGTATTAGGTAAGAACGAATGAACGTGGCCACGGTTGTATAGAAAGAAAGAAAGCAGGAATGAGTAACTCTTTTATTGTATAATCCATGTACTCACTTTGTATATTTCTTACTGTGTTTTTTGTTGTTGTTGCTAATACTGTTCAATTTCAGAATAAAATAACGTAGAAACTCTGTTCTTTACAGTATAGTCAAAAGTCTATACCATAGTGCTAACCTTTTGACCTTTTGGGGGTTAATTAACTTCTCTTTGTGGAATCTCGTATCAACAGGGGGAGATAGTACTTATGGGTCTATTTCTGTATTAATTCTGTACCCCTATGATTTTTCTTTATATTCGATATATGATTATATATATGTTGTGAAGTTTTTTTCTTTATGGTAAATAAAATTTACATAAACTGTATTTTCTGTGTTGGTCAGCTCGTCCCAACATCCACATTCCATTAGTATAGTTTTCACGTTTGTGCGTCTAACTGTCGTCACTTATCTGTGTGTGTGTGTATGTGAGTGATGGATTAATATATAGAAAGGGAACTGTCGGAACAACAATATTTTTTAGTCGTAACCGATAGGCTGGGCTAGAGAAGTTTTCTCAAATCCAGGGACAGACTTTAACTTTTCACCAACTCACTAGTGAAATCTATCTGTTTACCTTATCTCGCACTGAGTCATCACCTTTGTCAGTTCTTTCCAGAAGGGACCTAACATTGTTCTTAATCACCCATCGAAATCTACGACATACATGTACCCCCTGGAGTGTCCAATCGATACCCCACCCTTTCACGATTTGGCTGTCCATGTTCCCTTATCGCATGTTTTTTTTATTTAGCCTCATCTCGCGCGATACGGGGACGGCTCCTGGAGTGGGGATTCATCAGGGGTTTTTCAACAGCTCCTGGTAGAGATAATTCTACCCAACTGGGTGGTAACGTGTGAAGTGTTGAATCAATTCTGCCAGACCAAGTGTGATTTTCTGACTTATTACAGCTATTGTCATAGGTACTGCTGTTGGTGCTGCTGTTACTACAACAGCTATCAATTTAGCCCTGGGCCGGCCTTAAAGCACTCGTCGCCCTGTGAGAGTAGTTTAACATTCGACACTCTCCCCACACGTGTAGCCGCGGAACTTAATTAACACAACTGTAAAATTAAGTAAGTTTCTTGAATAAAATTGCAGACCAATTTTAGATGGTTATTACCAACGAAACAAAAAACTACAATAACTAAAAACGGAATGCTGTGAATATGTTATTTTAGTGTTGTCTTATAAAAGCTTGCTTTGGCTTGGGTGAATAGTAAAGGCAGACACGCATTCAAACTTCTAAAAGAACCAACAAGGATGTGCCAGGTCAGAGAAGAATTAAAGGTACCATCGAACAAAAAGCTGTGGCGTCTCCGTCTCGGTGCAGCGTTCTTTATGATAGAGTAACCACACTGTCAAGAATGTCAGGAAGAAAATGACATAGACCACTACCTGATCCACTGTAAAAAGTACGAACAACAAAGGCTTTAATTAAAAACTTACTATAGAAATCACAATATAGACATGACAAGGGATAAGGTTTTAAGTATAGATGCCCCAGAGGAAGCCCAATCAATACTTAAACGATATATACATAAAGCAAAGGAAAACATATAAGGTTAGTACTTCAGAAAAGACATTGAACCAAATAGAAATTAAGCAACAAAAACTAACAAATCATTTTTTTAAAAAAAGCAAACTTACTAACTACTCATAGGACATGGAAAGACAACGAGGTTAAAAAAAAAAATACACCAACTTAAAAAGAACAAATACTAATACAAATTAAAACCAAGTGCAAAGGACAATAGTTATCTATAAACAATACAAAACTGAAAATAAAATGACAAATACTAATATAAATTAAAACTAGCAACTGCAAAAGACAATAGTTATTTAAATTTAATACAAAATTAGTAAATAAAATGACCTTAAATACCCCAATTATAACCAATTTTCAGGTTGAACAAGGTAGACCAAGATGGAACGAGAAGAGGCAATAACGGACAACTGTTAAGTGCCCGCTCTCCACCCATCACCTTTTCAAAACAACAACAACAGCGAATAGTACAACAGCCGAAGAAAAGTCGAGCTTCATGACGGTACAAAAAAAAATATACTTTCTTTTCCCTCGCATGTTCCGCCGCCCCCATGTCCTTAGCGCCATGGCGGTCGCCCCGGTTACCGTGCCTAAAAGCCGGCCCTGATTTTAGTTTATCTTTACTGCAGCAGATGCAGTTATTGCATGTAATAACAACAATAATAATGATACTACTGTGGAGTTAAGTATTATATCTAAAGAACAAACTCAATATTCCGAATAATGAGAAATATATAAAGCATCAAATCATTGTTAATAAAAGTGAGAAAAAAGGGTTCCCCGTCGCTACATTGAACAGGTACTCTTTTATAGAAGGGAAGCACTGACAGTAAATAAACAAATCCAGAATAGAAGGTAGTGAGGTATCATCACAATCACCATTTTCCTTTGCACTCCTTAAGGAGGCAGTCCTTGTTCTGGAATCCCCAGGGAAAGAGAAGTAGAGGAAAACCAAAAAACACACGGAGAAGAGAACTGGAGACAGAAGTGAAAATGATGAGGAAAACGTTGAAAGAGCTTAAGCTGATGGCACGTGACAGGAGGACTTGGCATGTGTTTTTAAGGCCTACGCTCCATGAGGAGCTAAAGGGTATTGATAAATTGATCCTTTCGGAACATTGAACCACTGCAGTTGGTTCTTCTCTCTCTCTCTCTCTCTCTCTCTCTCTCTCTCTCTCTCTCTCTCTCTCTCTCTCTCTCTCTCTCTCTCTCTCTCTCTCTCTCTCTCTCTCACTCACACTCCCCTCCCCCTTCCCCCACGCAGGAAGCCAGCACCAAAAGTTCACATGCTTTTTCCCCGGTGGCCTCTGCGGCAGGCAGGTTGCTTCACGTGATCAGATTGCCAACCAGTGGCGTATTCTCTATGTGTGCTGTGCGTGCTGCGCACACCTATGCCCGAAGGAAAATAAAAATTTAATGTATTATTCTATAAAATATTTCTCTTATAATGTTCTGCTTTCGGACCGCACGCATCAGGATTGTGGCGAGAGGTTTTATTTGGCTGTAGGATCAGTATAGTACTGAAAATTACAGAAATAGAATTTCTGCAGAAAATGGTGAAGTCCCAGTGTCTGAGAGAACTACTGGTATCACAAATTAGTTACGGCTGTGAATGTTCTGATCTCGAAACAATAGTAGAGAGGAGACCGACATAAAGTGCCACCTCCGCTGTGTAACTAACTGTGATATTAATAAACAAGGAAACAGATTTTACTTAACAAAGATAAAATTGACAAGTCGTTCAAATACAATTTCCTTATATTTTATTTAGTATATACACTATCTACTCTTGTGCTGAAGGGTGAATGTTGAAAAATGGAATGTAATGAATTTGTAAGTTTACATATAAAGGTAAAGGTAAAGGAACCCGTTACACGCCCATTTAGGCATATTGGGAATATGGTGTTAGGCCCATATTATCTTGACCGTCGGCACACTAGGGGTGATGTGGTCGGCATCACGCCGGCCGCCTTAACCTTCCCAGAGTAGCTCTGGTACCCATTTGGGGCTGGGTCGACCCAGGAGCCGTTTGTGGCCTAAAAATTTTTCCGCCTCATCTGGGGATCGAACCATAGACCACTGCGCTAGGAAGCCAGTGCACTAACCACTATGCTACCGCGGCTCCATAAGTTTACATATGATTTACAAATATTTATATAGATATGTAACTAAATATTACAACAAGTTTTCCAATTTATAGTAACAAAACATTATATCAGCTGTGCTGTTATTCAATTATAGTACATGTATCAGCTGTGCTGTTAATTAAGGATATAACACTTATCCGCTATGCTGTTATTTTTGTCTCTTGCTATGCTAATTTCACTTTCTCATCACTGACAGTTTCTATGCTCACAATGCTGACAGAAATGGTACTAATGTGTACTCATCTCTTAGAAGTGCTGTCCTTCTTGGTTTGGTTGACACAAAACACCAGCAGTTGATCGTTTCGTTAGCCCACCCAAGACTGAGGGGGACTAAAGATGTAGAGTCTTGACAACCTCTATGCTCCTGCGGAGTTCCAGGCAGCTGGATTGACGACCCACGATCTCAGGTTTTAGGACACGAATAAACCTGTAACAAGGAAAAATAGGGGCTAATTTCTGTCCTCAAGCCCACCTATTTCTAATGTGGATGAAATGAGCGTGTGCCTCAGTGTTTGCATGTAGGATGAATGACAACATGGCTCAGTATGATTTAGCAATAGCGAGACAAGACAGGTGTCTACTTGCAAAACATTCTTTCTGATAAACTAATACATGGATATCATTCAATAATATAAATTCAATGCATGAATACATTCAATAATATAAATTCAATACATGAATACATTCAATACATGAATACATCCCATAATATAAGTTCAATACATGAATACATCCAATAATATGTACACCTAGGTGTGATACAACCATTTCCTTCCCCCTATAATATACCAGGCCCTCTCTGACGAGTGCTATACAAGCTGGTAACATATATCCTAACAATAACGTTATGTTCTTATGATAGGAGTATATGCGACGAGGACTGTTTGGTGATATATCAGGTTGGAGTTAGATGAGACAATAGATTGAGCCCTAACAAGGACTGTTTTGGTTATATTGCAGTTGGTCTGAGATAATAGACAAGTTATAGGAAATAGATTGAGTCCTAACAAGGACTGTTTTGGTTATATAGCAGTTAGTCTTATCGGAGATAATAGACTGAAGTTATAGGAGACAATAGATTGAGTCCTAACAAGGACTTTTGGTTATATTGCACTTGGTCTTATCTGAGACAATAGACTGAAATCATGTGAAACAATAGATTGAGTTATAGGAGACAATAGATTGAGTCCTAACAAGGACAATTTTGGTTATATTACAGTTGGAGTTAGATGAGACAATAGATTGAAGTATAGAAGACAATAGGTTGAAGTATGAGTCCTATTAGCCTTCGTCTATTCAATCATAATATGAAATACAATCATTATACTTAATTTCCCCAAGATACAATCAGTAACCTGATAGGTAGTATAAATGACACACAACAAATACCAACATTATAGACCTGCGGAAAGCCTATTTTCCTAAAGGTTATCGTAATCATATTTACCCTCCAAGATTTAAAAAAGGCCAGTTTGACTCGACTAGTGAAGTAGGCTGCAGGTCGATGCCCTCAGGTAAGCAATCAATCAAGGTGACAGCTTCTTCCTCTTCAGTCGGTCGGTATCTCTGGCGTCGTCTCGGTGATGTGTGATTATGCATAAAATCCGCCCGATTATATAGGCAGGTAAATACTTAAGGAAAGCTTTCGGTTGGTTCCTGGCGGAGCAAAATGATTGGTTTCCTCCGGTTTCGTCTTTTGCTCATACAGCCTAATTTTATTCAGTTTTCTGTCGCCATCTTGCGTGAACAAGATGGCCGTTAATTTATTCTGTCTCAGAGACTGGTGAACGTGGCTCGTTGATTGGTTGAAGCAAATCTGTATCTCGACATAGTGATTAACAAAGTAGTGGGTTACACTCGTTTCACGACAAGGATAACGGATTTTCCCGCATAGAATCTACGAGTATATCTAGTTTCAGTTTCCCAAACGCGTTTTATAGTGCAGTTTTTTTGGTTGGTAGCAATCGCCCGAAGTTTCTCGGGTAATTCCGTCACTATGCGTGCTGCACCTTTCGTTTTTACGTTTGAAGACTGGTTTGTATGGATCGGGGTCATGACCAGATACGTCAATACAATACGAACATGCGTGCGGTGGTCTTGAAGCTCTCGAGTTGTAAAAATCGGCTGTATCCGTCCAGTGTTTTTTGTGATTAATTTTTGTTAGTTGCCGGGAATGCAGATTATTACAGTGACAGTGAGTTTCAAGTTGTAAGTTAATTAGTATTTCGGAGATAATTGACATATACCCCTAATAACTATCGTTGCGTAATTGAATATAGTTGGTTTTTAAATTAAGAGGGGAAGAAGTTAAATACAAGGTAGTAGGCGTACATATTCATTTTAAGTAGAAGTACGCCTAGCTCGCATTACCAGGATACGCCACTGTTGCCAACCCCCATGCACAACCTCACATTAGTCGCCTTGTTGTCTCATTCTTTCTTTGTCTCTTGTCTCATTCTTTCTTTGTCTCTTGTCTCATTCTTTCTTTGTCTCTTGTCTCATTCTTTCTTTGTCTCTTCTGAGATCCCTTTAAACTACATGGGACGCAATGAGATATGGTTTCTCAAAATGGTAACGAAAATACCAAGGACACGCCATATTGTTCTCATCTGGGTTAAATTCAGGCTGAACATTCCTTAGCAGAAACGTTATGTGATATATCGAGTTGGAATGAAAGAAGTAGCTGTGTTTGTACGGACGGGTAATTATCTTGTCATTCTTCCGGCGTTATCGCGTGTGAGAACATTTATATAAAACAGATGTAGGTAAAAAAAAAATGTTGGAGAAGTAGAGCTTTATATCTTAGGCAAAGTATTATTCTTCTGCAGGTGTTTACACTCTCCACAGATGAGAAATGACAGTTGTGGCAGTACAAGTGATAGCGGGTTGAGGTTGAACTAGGTTTGGTCGTTGAGATTATAATGTTTGCCTTAGCGGCAACTACTGCAGTAAAATTAGTACAACATTAATAGCAGTAGGAGAAAACTTCATCTCCCGTGAAGCCGCAAGAGTGGATAAAAAGAAAAAGATGTAACAGGACAGTTATACCTAGGATCCACCTGTCGCTAGGCAAGACAAAACATGAGCGAAACAGTAAGCATATCGACATCCATACCTTCTTCGGGGATTTTTTTTTTTTTTAAACGAGGAAATACGGCGCTTTATTTTTCAAAGAATTAACCAAACTGCAAACTTTAGACCAGACGTTATTCAACCTATATGCGATTACTGCATTGTTATGTACAGTATTGTTTGAAATATTCGGTGATACATTTAGCGTATCACACTAGATAACTTCAGCACCAGCCTCATCGGGCCATTTATTTTGTCATCGAGTCTAGCGTGCCGTTTTTTGTTGATGTACGTGTAATTGGCCAAGGAGCCGTAATTGTTGTCGTTAGGATGTCGATGATGGGCATATTTCTGTCTGCTAGCTGGGTTGTGTGAACCCAGTGGAGACCAGATGTGACATGAATTATTTGTCTGCGCCACGTCGTCGCTGTCAGTGAAGAGACGGGTAGCGAGCTAGTGGTGTTGAGGAGTGTACGTGATACCACCACCTTCAGGGTGAATTTCACTGTTTGTTTTCTCAGTGCTTACACTTGCCTTTCTGTAATCTTCAGGAAAGTTTGTTTTCTCAATGCCTGCGCTTGTCTTTCTTCCATCTCTGAGAAAATGGTTTATTTTCTCGGTATTCACACTTGTCATTCTCTCATCTCTGAGAAGAAAGTTTGTTTTCTCATTGCTTACACCTTCTCCCGTCTCTGAAAAGAAGGTTTTGTTTTCTCAATGTCTCCTGTGTCTCCGAGAAGAAAGTTTATGTTCTCAGTCCTTACACTTTCTTTCTCTCCTCTCTGAAAAGAAAGTGGACCTCTCCTCAAGATATAGGTGGAACTGGCTTTTACAGAAGTGATAAACTACTGCAAGTAAAAAAAGGCCCACGAGTAGTTCCGTGAGGTCTGTAACGAGACAAAGAAAGATTAATACTGCACCAACAGGCATTTCGTACAAAGCGACTAATATGGGGTTGTGCAATATGGGGCTGGCAATCGCAACACGTTAAACGAATTGCAACAGAAACCACTGCTGCAAAAGCGTGTGAATGCTTGGTGCAGGATTCTCGCAAGGGAACGGCTGCTGTGGTGGCTCCTTGCTTCATAAAGAGCGAAAAGGAAAATGATGCTGATGATCATGATGATGCAAGTGCCAGTGGAACAAGAGCTGAGAAGAAGATGCTGGCGATGGATAGGACACACGTTGAGGAAACCTATTGTTAACATTACAAGGCAGTCCTTGTTCTGGAATCCACAGGGAAAGAGAGGCAGAGGTAGACCAAAAAACACATGGAGAAGAGAGCTGGATACAGAGGTGAAAATGATGAAGAAAACATGGAAAGAACTTGAACGGATGGTACAGGACAGGAAGACTTGGCATGTGTTTGTTGAAGGCATATGCTCCTCGGGGAGCTAAAGGGTATTGATTGATTGATTGATTGATCATGATGATGATATAAGACTAGTAAAACACAACGTGTAATTGTAAATAATAAATACTTGCAGATATACCCGGCGTTGTCTGAGTCAAAAAAGGAACTGAACTTTTAATATATCACATGGTTGGCGGTACTTCTGAGCCACCATTATTATCTGAGCAACCTCCACGGTTAATTCTCGGATTAACCCAATGACAACTATACATCTCACCTCCAGCATGTTTACTCCAATCATGTTCTCCATTGAACCTCTCACAACCACATATAATTCAATCATGTCTTCCACCATACCTATCATCTCCAGCGCATCTACTCCAATCATGTCCTCCACTATACCTCTCACCTGCAGCACATCTACGCCAATCATGTCCTCCATTGTACTTCTCACCTCCAGCACATGCACTCCAATCATGTCCTCCTCTATACCTCTCACTCCTAGCACACCCACTCCAGTCATGTCCTCCATTGTCCCACTTACCTCCAGCACATCTACTCCAGTCATGTCCTCCATTGTACCTCCACCGGCATATCTAATCCAATCATGTCCTTCACTATACCTCTCACTCCCAGAACATCTACCCAAATCATGTCCTCCCTTATACCTCTCACTCCGAGCACACCTATTCCAATCATTTCCTCCACTATACCTTTCACCTCCAGCACATCTACCCCAATCGTTTCCTCCACTGTACCTCCTACAGTTCGGTTTAGTTTGAGGGAGACCAAGAGTATGCAGTTCCACCCCTTCCACAGAAATAACCTAATCTTCTATGGCACTTAAATCTGTATTGTAAATTTCATCACTGTAACCAATTTCCATTTCAGGGTATATTAACTGAGCCTGATGTTTACAATCTTGTGTAAGATCATCTCTGTATTTCATCCTTAGCGCAAGTGGGTCGCCAACTCCACAGGTTCTAAGTAGAATGTCATCTGATGTTTCTTGCTGTGTATGATAATACAGACTCTAAAAGTAGACGAACCAAAAAAAAAAATCGCGACCCTTAATTTTGTTGAATCTTTTTTTTTTTTTTTTAATGGGACATCCATTGATATATTGACCCACAATTAATGTTAAGGGAAACAAAACAATTAATGTATAACTTTCATTACGAAAAACAAAAAACATTACGTTGCGTTCCCTGTTTCTGTAGGGGACAAACCGACAGACTTTCAAAAATATAGATTAGATTACACACAGTTGTAAAGAAACGTGTTATATAGTAGCAGATGCATTCTCACACACACACACAAGCGATCCGCACAATTTGTGTAATCTTGAACTATTATTACATGCAGTTTTACCTCAACTGACATACAGTATAAAACTGTGAAAGGAGTTACAATATAAAGCTGTAAAAGAAGTTTTTAACAACCTTTTCTATGAGCGTTGTCTCGTGAAAGAGCAAAAGGAATGTTGAAAAAGTAGCTGACAGTATCGTGAAAAAGACCGAAGTAATTGTTAACAATGAATGAAACCTGTATGACCAGTGCAGAATCAGCTTTCTACCTTTATTTGCCTTGGTGGGCTGACTTATTTTATAAAGTATTGCTGATACTTTGTTATCTTGTGGCACTGAGTCTTGTTTTTCCATGAATGCGACAACAATGAAACAACTAAATAAGATCAGTATTTTTTTAAAAATAGCACTGTACTACGTGTATCAGATCTGCAATTTACTTTGAACAGACATTCATTCATTCATGCATCACCTTTCAACACCTCAAGGAGCATAGGCTTTCACAAACTTATGCCAAGTCTTCCTGTCACGTGCCATCAGGTCAAGGTCATTGTATATCTTCTTCACCACCTTCATGTCTGTCACCAGTTCTCTTCTCCGCGTGTTCTTTGGTCTTCCTCTATCTCTCTTACCTAAAACTTAATACACGTGAAATGAAATGTTTGAGCAGACAGTTTGAAAACCCTTGAGAGACCTAATAGGAAATGACGAAAATAGGGAATTTTGTTGCTGGAGCACGACAAACGAACAACCAGAACAGTTTTCAAAGAAAAAATACAAGTTTCGGTATGATATGTTAGCATTCATCTTTCTATGAGCTTTGTCTCGTGAGAGAGGATAAGGAATGCTGAAGACGTAGCTGCAATCTCGTGAGAAAAAGCGAAGTAATTGTTAACAATGAATGAAACCTGTATGATTTTTTTTATATTTTTAAATAAAAATGTTGGCGAGGCGCATCCCGTTCAGCCTTTTGGGAACCTGCATGACCAGTCCAGAGACAGCTTTCGACCTACATTTGGCTTGGCCGACTGACCTGTTTTATACAGTATTGCCGATACGTCGTTACCTTGTACCACTGAACACAAGTCCAGTCGGTCAGCCTGCCTTTCTGTCTGTGTACTCATAACAAGGTGAATAACTATCAACTGTCGTGGACACAAAGTGTGGTTTTTCAACACACAGTTCTAACACACTAGACCAGAGGTTTTCAAACTGTGCGTCGCGGCTCCCAGGGGCGTCGCGGCCCTCAGCTTATGGCGTCGCGGTGGCTTGGGAAAAGTGTTGGGCTCGATATTATGAGCCAAGGTACATCAATAAATATAGATCTTCGTAGTATAGAGAGGAGCCGCGGTGATTTATGCACAGGTCAAGGGAGCCGCGGACCAAAAAAGTTTCAAAACCTCTGCACTAGACTGTAACGTGATAGTTCATTGGGACGCAGTGTGGAAATTGCACGAGAAGGAAGCCCGATCAATTACCACAGTGAACCTACAACAGTAGAATATATGGTTTTAGGGCCCTGGGAAGACCAAGAGACAGATTGATACACAATATTACCGAAATCCTACCCCAAATACGGGCCCACAGCACCAAGTGCTACACACGTGGCCTAATAACGAAAACTGCAGCTCCCCACGACGCTGTACAGCAATAGTGTGCCGAAAAGAAGTAAATCAAAAGCTGTGTTGGTTTCTTCACCTCCCTAATTTCTACATCTCATTGATACCTGAACCCAGTGTTGGCGACGAAACCGACAGCTGCGCCCTACAAAACATTTCGTTAAACGCGACCAGAGGATTGAACAAGGGGCTAGCAACCTCACCATATAAAACAAATTGCTACAGTCTGCAATAGCACTGTGAGGTTATTTGACGATTATGCCAGGGGGGCTACCTGCAGTGGTGATCCGTTATCCTTCATTCTGTGACTCCGGAATAGCGCTCAGCGTTCAGGAACGAAAGGCGACAATAGGAACGAATGAAACTAATGAAAATAGATGGATTTCTTCCACTGAAATAATCCTTCTATTCCAACTCATTTCCGTCAAGTTTTAAATTCTTCTGGGGACTACGTGTTAAAATATGTCATGTATATTTTACTGTGTAGGCGAAGTAGGATGAACCAGATGTTCACATGACAAAAACAGTCCTGGTTCCGTTCCTAGTTAAATGTATTTCCCATGACGCACTGCTTTGTTTCTCAGTTGTTTTATTTATTTTCCCTTGACCTTAATTAGCCATTTTGGTTGTCTGATGCAGGGTTTCCCAGCCGGGATATCGGGAGGGACCACGAGTGTAGCGGAATTTCACTTCTGCATGCAGTACCAGTAAAATAATTATCCGTTGTCTAGTGGTTAACACGCACGCTGTTTGACATCAGGCACAAGGGTTTCTACTTCTTTTTTCCTTTTCTTCTTCGTACACTTTCAGACGTCATCTTGAATATGTTTAAAGTAAAGAAAGCAATCTGCCATCAATGGTACCTATACCTTGTAGCGGTATGGCAGCTTGCGTACCCTGACAATCCCCAGAGCTATGCCAGTGGGAGTTTTACTCCTGGTAGGTTCAACCAAGCTGGACTGGTCTGTGTGGGTAGGGGTCAGACAAAAGCTGGTACCCTGGTCCTCCAGGTTGGGGGTTTTAGCATAGGGCTGACACCCCTGTCTATGTAAAAAAAATAATGAAGTTACGGAAACAACATCAAATGAACAAACTTTGCTGCGGGATGGACATTCGGAGTCTGTGGCTCGTATGACTGTCAGTGGTGAAAGCCGAAAGGAAGCCACTGACATGAAAACGGATGTCCTGACCGCAAAACAGGATACAAGAATAGGATTTTGGAATGTCAGGACAATGTACGAGACAGGTAAACTAAGACAGGTCACGGCAGAAATGAGAAACTACAGGTTACACATCCTGGGGATAAGTGAGAGCAGATGGACAGGGGCAGGAAAAGTTAAAACAGCAACAGGAGAAACAGTACTTTACTCTGGAAGAGAGGATGGACAGCACAGTGAAGGCGTAGCCATTATTCTACAGAAAGGGATAGAAAGGACATTACTGGAATGGAAACCCATCAACAACAGACTGATACGATTGAGATTGAGAGGGAGATTCACCAACACTACAATAATACAATGCTACGCACCAACGAATGATAGCGATGAGGAGGTCAAGGATGAATTCTATCAACAACTGCAGAAAGAAATGGAAGACACACCTAGATATGATCTTGTTATAGTAATGGGAGACCTCAATGCGAAAGTTGGTACACACAATACATATAATGAAAGAACAATGGGGAAATGCGGCAGCGGAACAGCAAACGAAAATGGGGATAAGCTAATAAGTTTCTGTAGCATTAACAACCTGGTCATTGGATGAACACTTTTCCCACATAAGGAAATTCACAAGTTAACATGGGAATCACCAAATGGTCGGGACAGAAACCAGATAGACCACATCATGGTTAACGGTAGATGGAGACATGCATTACAAGATGTGAAGGTAAGAAGAGGTGCAGATGTGGGAAGTGATCACTATTTAGTAGTAGCAAAACTGAAAGTGAAACTAAGAAGGGCTGGACCAACTGTAACTACACAGAAAAGGTTTGACATCAGCAAATTGAAGGACCCCCTTACCAGAAAAGCTTTTGCGGCCGACATTAAGAAACGATATCAATTTGCCAAAAGCCAGGAAAAGACATTGACTGATTATATAGACCAGAATTTCAACACCATTTCAACAGTATATAAGGAAAGTAGCAAATCATGCTCAGGATTCCAGGAAAGGAAGAAGCAAGACTGGATAACACCAGAAACACTAAACACCATAAAGATGAGAAAGGAAATGAAAAGAAAGAAAACAGAAGCGAAGTCCCCCAGGTTAAAGCAACTATATAGCGAACAGTACAGCCAGCTGGACAGGGAAGTTAAACGCCAAACCCGAGCCAACAAAAGGAATTTCCTAGACGATCTTGCAAAACAGGCAGAAGAGGCAGCACTGAGAAATGAACAAAGCACAGTATACAAAATAACTAAATTCATCAGCGGAAAACAAGGTGCAAACAATATTACATTAGTAAGAGATAAGCAAGGAAATCTCATCAAGACAGCAGAGGGACAGGAAACAAGATGGGCAGAGCACTTCAGAGAAACTCTGAACAAGGAAATACCAGAGACACAATTGAATGTTCCTGAGGCTGAAAACGATCTAGATGTAAATACAGACATTCCACGAAAAGAAGAAATCATCACAGCAATCAAAGGGTTAAAGAACGGTAAAGCTCCGGGCCATGATAACTTAAATGCAGAGCTAGCAGCAGAACTATTAGAACCACTATTTGCACAAGTGTGGAAAACGGGGACAACACCATCAGAGTGGAACAAAGGAATAATTGTCAAACTGCCCAAAAAGGGAGATCTTGCAGACTGCAATAATTGGAGAGGAATCACTCTTCTCTCAGTTCCCAGCAAAATACTAGGCAGGATAATTATACAGAGAATTTCAAAGGCAGTAGACTACAAACTGAGGAAAGAACAAGCAGGATTTAGAAAGAACAGAAGATGTGTAGACCATATATTCACTCTCAGGAACATTATAGAGCAGTGCTCAGAATGGCAAAGACAGCTTTACATAAATTTTGTTGATTTTGAAAAGGCTTTTGACAGCATACATAGGGACAGTTTATGGAAAATACTGAGGGCTTATGGAATTCCAAGCTGCATAGTGGCAATCATAAAAAGCCTCTATGCCAACTTTACGTGTAGTGTTGGGCAGAGCAACCTAACCTTCGAGGTGAAGACAGGAGTACGACAGGGATGCCCCTTATCAACCACTCTTTTTTTAACAGTCATAGACTGGGTGATGCGCCAGACAACAGAGGGCAGTCCAAGAGGAATAAGATGGACTACATTTTCTACATTGGAAGATCTGGAATATGCAGATGACATTGCACTGCTGGCACATTCACATCAACACATCCAGGAAAAAACGGATAGACTTAATAAATTTAGCCAGCAGGTGGGCTTGAACATCAATTTAAAGAAGTCTGAGGTCATGACGCTCAATGTGAGCAACCCTGAGCCCATATCAGTAAGGAATCAGCAATTGGTACAGACAGATACCTTCACATACCTAGGAAGCATAGTAACACCAGACGGTGGGGCAGGCAAAGACATCAACATCAGAATGAATAAGGCAAGAACAGCCTTCTTTAGCCTAAATAACATCTGGAAGTCCTCCCAATACAGCACAAGCACAAAATTAAGATTATACCAGAGTTGCGTGCTTTCTGTGCTTCTCTATGGTGCGGAATGCTGGAGAGTCACAGAGAAGGAAATGTCAAAATTGTCCTCTTTTCACACAACATGCCTAAGAAAAATTCACCGCATCTTTTGGCCGAATACCATCACCAACCAAGATCTGCTTACTCGTAGCAAGCAAGAGGACATGCACACCATCATAGCTGGCAGACGCTGGAGCTGGGTTGGTCATGTCCTCAGAAGAGACCCCGATGCCATCACAAGAACAGCTATGCTTTGGACCCCTGAAGGAAAGCGAAAGAGAGGCCGACCAAAAACAACTTGGCGGAGGACTGTGGAGGCTGAGATGCAAAGAATGAACCAGAGTTGGGGCACTGTACGAAGGATGGCCACCGACCGTGCAAAGTGGAATCAATTTGTTGTTGCCCTACAAGACGCCACTAGGCGTGATGGCCACTGACTGCTTTGACGGTCGGTGGTTAAGGATCGAAGAAGAAGAAGAAAGAAAGCAATGATCAACATGAATTTGTTGGTATCTCCATAGTTTGTCCAGGAATGATATTGTGACGGCAGTATGTATTTTCTCTGTTCCAGGTTTGAGAGCTGCGCGCCAAGCAGTCACATGCCCTAGTAAGGGTGGTTTCTGTGTCAATTTATTTTACGTGATGAGGTTGCCTGCACCGTGCACAGCCTCATAGTAGTCCCCTTTTACGACATGCCTGAGGGCCAGCAGGTTTTTACTAACTGTATTACCTTCATACGTTCACGTTTATTCCCTGCTAATTTTAAAAGTATAAACCTGTAACTTTTTGATCAGTGAATTTTTAAAGTATCTCTACCCTGTATTTTTATCAAGAAAAATGGGTCTAATTTTTAAAAAATTCATTAAAAAATCACTTGGATAGTTTATAAAGATGAAACTAGAAGGGAGTCTTGAGGATGTTGTGATCTATGTGCAAGCCAAATTCCAATGTCCTATCTTTGCAAATAAAGTGTGCATCTTGACACAAAAAAGTTTCTATTTTTAGTAACAATATGCAAATTAGGACCCAATATAATTATTTTCCAATGATTCAGCATTTTTTATTAGATGCTTTGATGTCCTAAACATGCCCAAAAAAATTGAAGCTTGTAAAGTCAAAAATAAGAAAAATATAATTTTAGGTAAAACCTCCCCTTAAGTTCCCGGGTCCGTTATTTTAAAACTCTGCATGATTAGAAAAGCCAAGTGTATTTTAATAGTAGCAGATTTAGCATGACTACAAACTGTACGCAGAAGAAGAAGTACATAACCAGCTCGTTATAAATTATTCCCACCCCTTACGCTACCCCCGGAAGCTCAGAATAAATAATAATATAAAGTAAAGTAAAAATACTTGCTTACTTAGTCGTTCCTCTTCTACCGTGAGGTGTAGAGATTTGAAAGAGAGAGCGCCATACTATCCTATCGGCTGCCTTCCTCCTGGCCTGGCTCCATTCTAGTCCTCGGTCTTTCAAAGATTGTCTAATGTTGTCCTCCTAGCGGACTGTGGGTCGTCCTGGAGGTCTGGATTCATGGCTCTTAGCCTCCCATACCTGCCGTGGTAGCCGATCTTCTCCCATTCTGCAGACATGGCCAAACCATCACAGTTGGGACTGTTCTACTTGGGTCTGCATGGGTTGGGTTTTTAGGCCTTTACGTATCGTCTGATTGTGGACCATGAAGTAAAAATACACCACTATTAACCATAAATAAAGCAATTAAACAAGTTTGTTGCAGGCACTTATAGGAAATAAAGAAGTAGACGTTTTCAGTTTTATACTTCTTTGTTTCTTACGAGTTTTCTACTTCTTACCTCTATTAACCAACCGGAATAGCCCCTTGTCGATGAGCTCTGAGTTCGCTAAGAAAAAAGAAAGAAAAAACGTTAAAAATAAAAATGACAGCTAGAAAATAAACACGATTATTATCTGAATGTTTAAAACATTGGTCCTAGGAAAGTTTGATATTCCGGTTATCTTACCATTACTAGTGCGCTAAAACAATTTATGTTTTCTGTTATTGTTAGACTGCCTTCCGTCTGTTTTGTTCATTTCGTTAAAAAAAAATTTTTTTTTGGTGAATATTGTTGGGTAGGGTTTCCTGTGAAACAAATTACAAGAGAGAAAAACTGCAGATGCACGTTCTTAAATGATGACATGTTGGCTCACGTGGTTAGCAAAAGCTCACACTCCGTGTTCAGAGCGTGCCTGAAATATCTAAGATTGCTTTGCTTTTGAAGTAGAAAATCCCACAAGGAAAACCGATTCTGGGAAACTCCCCGTGGTCTTATCTCCTGTTTTGTGGCGGAGGGCATCGGGCAAGCGTCGGCGCCAAATTCCTGCAAAATTAGAGCTGACAGGTCCTTTATGTGATTTTTGTGGGAGAAATTTGGAACCCTGGCGTCCGAGTCAGATGTTTCAATTCGGCTAGTTGCTCTTCGAAATTTGTGGGCTTTTTAAAAATACAGTATGAAGGGATACAGCAATGGCTGTACACCGGTTAAGAAAAGGTGTGTTTAAATTTAAAAGATACTGGAAAGAGGATGGTGTTTAATTTAAAAAGTTGTTTGTTAATGTGGGTGATGGAAACAGTTATGAAACAGTAGGAGAAACGAACTTGGGGAATACTTGGAGGGGGGTGGGGGGACGGCGACGAGGAAGAAGCAAATGATTAAAAAGAAAATGAAACAAAAAGAAATTAATGTTCTTATGTATAGCGAAAAGTTGATGACCAATTTGGAAGTTTAAAACTTGCACGTGACAAAACGGCTTGATGACCCGATTTTGCTGATGACCTGGCTGTTCTGTTCCATAATGATAATTAGATGCTAGACATAATGAGAGCACTTGACGAGAGGTCACAGCAGTCTGAAAATACACAGGGTAAAGACAAAGAGTATGAGAATAAATGGAAAGGCTGCACATATAGATACTGTGTCAGTGTGTTCAGTCGTATCAAACGATTACTTTTCTTCATTTTAAAACGTGTTGAACATCGGTGAAGTGTGCCATATTCAGAGTATACCCTTATTTATATATAGCAGGGGTTCTGAACCTTTTTGTGCTCATGGTCATTTCTGAGCCTCATTTACCGCTGAGGCTCCCCACACCCCCACCCATCATAGTCGCTGTTAGCTGGGAAAAAGGTACTTTACCAACTTGCTGTGGCCCCTAGAAATATGGCAAGGCCCACGTCGAGAACCACTGATATATAGCATGCTGCCTTTAGTTTATTATATTACACTAGTTTTTATTTATTATTTTTTTTTTTTTTTTTTGGCAGTTCGTATACTTATTCTAGAAGCACCACAGCATACAGGCTTTGTTGGGATTCACCTTGGAGTCGGTGTCCTCGCACCATTTAACCAACTCATGTAGTGTCCCGTGTATGCTATTGGCCATTTCCTGTCGGTCAGAACCAGTCCTGTAAATGAGTATGTGATCTGCAAAAGCCATTGTTCGTCCTAGCCCAGCTGGCTTAATGGTGGCTACTTTTGCTTTGTAGATGTTAAACAGCACCGGTGATAGTAGATAACCCTAGGGTAGTCCCGGGCAAATGCGCGTTGCTTCTGATGTCCATGTTCCCAAGCGAAATGCAACTGATCTCTCCGTTAAGGCAGCCGTTATCCATCTGGGAATACTCTCGCTGTCAATATTACAATGTGAACGATTGGAACGCATTCAAAATGAAGGGATGAGTATAGTCTTGGGCTGTACGCGAGACACCCCCATCGTGACGATGTATATGCGTGGATTAATGTCGATTAGATCCAGATATGCGATGTACCAATCAAAAGCCTATATGCGAGTAACCATAGACAAAAGGCACCCCTTGCGTGGAAACATAGCTGACAATAAGGGAGCGAGAATAAAGCGGGGGATGTCATGGATGGCACAGGCAGAGGCCACGATTAAGCAGGTGACCACAGATGAAAATATATTCAAAAGGGAAGAGTTTAGTAAGTTAGATGAGAACTGGACTAATTCCAGCAAGTCATCATCAGCCTTGCTAGAGAGTGCAGAACTTGGGCAATGGGAGACAAAAGCTGGAAATCGATCAAGTTGATAAATGATGATGCCACTGTGTACACTGATGGATCTGTAATCCGTGGTAAAAAATCACGGTGGGGCTTCCCTGCTAGAGTAAAGGGCAGAATCGTCGCTGAACATAGCGGGGCTTATACGATAACAACCTCCAGCATGAGAATTGAGGTAGGGGCAGCTACTGCAGCTTTAAGGTGGTTGTTTGAGACTTCATTAACAAGGGTAGCTATTGTGTCAGACTCACAATTCGTGCTTCGGAAGGTCCAGAGTGGATGGCTCCGGCATGAATGGAAAACCTTGATAGAAGATTCGATTCTTCAGGAACTGGTGTGTATCTACTGTCCTGATCATGCAGGGGAACGCGGCAATGAAAGAGCTGACAGACCAGCTTCAACTGAGAGCAGTTAATGATCGCCTATTAGATAATGGCACTGCAATCGATGAATCATCAAGGCTAAGACTGCTGGAATTTGGCATCAAACGTAATACCAGCAATGAATGGATGTATGAGAGGATGCATCCGGCGTGTATACAGCCAGTGCGCAATAGGAACAATAAGCATTCATACCCGTCCACGTTTGCAGAGGGAGACTGAGCACCTATGGGTTTACCTGGAGTGCAGTGACGTCGATTCTAATCAATAATAACAATGCTGCTTCTGATAGTATTCTAATGTTTAGGCTTTCGAAGAATGACAAATATTGAAAAAAGATTAATTTCCATACATTTTCCGGTGCAGTGAAAGTCCTTATTACCTTCTGTATTCTTATTTTGATATCACAATTGATATCACACTTGGGTCATGACTCCCAAGTGTCAGCTTCCTGTTGTCTTGTGCAGATAATCGATCCCACTCCCACCTTGGTAATAGCTTTCAACTTCATTTCTGCCAGCTGGAGGCAGTTGTGAAAGTAACCCCTATTTTTGATATCACTTTCTGTTAATCCAGTTCTATCTGCCTTGCTGCCAAGAATATGAGTCCACATCTTGTTGAAATGTTTTTAAAAGTGCATTAAGTATGGTTATCGTTTCTGGATGTGCATCCTTTGGTTCTTTTGTAATTAATCTCAACATATATTTCCGTTTACTTTCACATTTTTTGTTGTTGAACGGGTTAATTCTTCTTTCTGATTATTATTATTATTATTGGTTATTAATAAAGAGAAGATGCAAACGTATGTATTTACTGCTTACTGCTAAATCATATATTTCTTGACTTTTTTTTATTCCTTCTAATTCTTGACTACTACTACTGTGCCATCCGGATATCGTAGATTGTTTATAGTTTATCTTCCTGTAAATATTCTGGCATATTGTCTGCTTATATTCCAATTAATACGACGGGTATGTCTCCTGTTTATACTTCATCTTCAAACCCTCTGTGGGTGGGAAGGAGCTGAGATGGCACAGGCGGTCTGGCTTCTGGCCGAGTGGGAAGGACAGTCCACAAGCACCCCAGCATGTTATTGGGCTGAAGGGCTAAAGCTTAAGCGATGCTGGATCTTGCGTCTGATATTCCCAGCATATCTTCTTATGAGTCTGACTATCAATGAAAAAAAAAGTGAGGTAACAGAACGCTTTACATGCTGAAAATCTCATGTTTGCTTTTCATTCCTTTAGCTGCTGTCAGCAAATACACATTCTTAATTATTCTTATCTGTTTGCAGTCGATAACGCTGTCTAGAATGTTGGTAGTTTTCTTATGTGCCCAATGTCTTTGTGGTGCGTAAAGCACAGTTATGAATCTGTTGAAAGACGCTTAGTTCCGTCACTTAAAATTCCTATAGTATATTTCGCCTTATTTCTTCTCTAACATTTGATAACCCCACGCTGTTATTCAGCGATTGCATTGGCACGTACCTAAAGTGTTATTTCAGCCTGCTGGGTCTATCAGGAAGTTTCAGTCAAAATATACTGCTTCGTAATGAGGTTTCCAGACGCCTAAAACCGCGGTTGATTCCGCGTTGTTGTGTGATGTTTAGTCACTTTGGATTTCATGCGTAACATACACTAACCTGACGTCAGAATAAGTCATCCTGCAGGATTCCAGTGAACACTTTTGAACACTGCTAGTTTCCTTCTGTTTCTCGTTTTCTCCACCCATTCTTATGTGCACAGTTGCTGCCTGCTCGACTTTTTGCTGTTATTGCCGTGTTGATGGCAATCCTAGCGCCGGTAGTCTAGATTGAACTTAATTTTGTTCATATTTATTCGTGTCAGCATTTAGTTTCTTGGGATTTAAAAATAACATTTCGGCAGTGCTTATTAAACTTATAAAGGTCCCGCACCTCTTTACATCATCTGAAAAAGCCTCGTACCCCTTTAAAGCATCTTAAGTAGTCTTGCACCATTTTATCTTTTAGCTGGCAAAATATAAATGATAAAAATATATAAAATTATGTTTTGAGAAAATGTTATTTTAATAATGCGACTAAGGTTCGGTATTTAGTTCAGGTTGTTAGTGTTATATTGTGTACAGATACATATGAGCCCTGTGTATTATATAGTGTTTATGAAGATTCGCCTTCTGAAATATCTGACGTGCCTCGCACCCCCTGGGATTGTATGCAACCCAGGTTAAGAAACACCACTTCAAGATATGCGCTTAAAAAAAAAAAATTTCTGAGGTAAGCGTTAATTTTTTTTAAATCAATGTCGGATATAATGAGCAAGTCGTATGAGAATATTTGATGGTAGGTGTCACATCAATTAGGTCTGACAGTACAGAGACAGAATATAAAGAGATTAAATGAGACAAACGATAACCATATCACATTTGGAGGCACCTTCCTACAAGAAGGGGAATCAAGCATGTACCTTGACAGTAATATAGACACAGTTAGAGAAATAATGACATCAAAGTAACAACACTAAAGGCAAGAGGATCGTTCATTGCACTAGGAGATCTTTGGAAATAAAAGATATCAAGCCAAAAAGAATCTTAACCGACATGTCGAGGCAGTCCTATTGTATGACTGAAACACAGAGAACAGCAAAAATAACAACCACAAATGTGTAGACATTCATAAATGGGAACTTGCACAGTATACGTGGATTGAGGTGGTATGGCAAGGTAACTGAAGTGGAACTGATGGAAAGAAGACATTGTCGTTGGATGGAACACACATTGACCCCACCCCCCAGTTGATAGCAGTCCTCGTTCTTAAATGACCAAGGTGAGAGGAAATAGAATGAGGAACACCCCCTCCCCCCTTTAAAAAAAAACTCAAATATGTACGGAGAAGATAATTAGGCAATGAAATGAAAGGGGTAATGAAAACATGGAACAACCTTGAACGGTTAGCACAGCACAGTGGGCTCCAGCGGGATCTCATGAAAGATAATGAATGAATATAACAAGCCGTGGTAGAATTGAAAGTAACCAGTTTTGGCATCTTTATCTAAAGGAATGCTCTTATCTACAGATATGGAAGCGATACGTTTTACATCAAGTTGTTCCAGTGTGTGGGACCAACATGCTCTAATTTTATCACAGTATTCAGAAACTCTTTCAAAAACTCAGCTTCATACACGTCACTATGTTCAGAAAATTTAAGCAGTGAAGACGATAGACCGGGGAGCGGAAAAGATGTAGCCGCCCAGCAAATCACACAGAATTTTCTTGACAACTAGAATACGACAAAACCTTCTGATAAATACATAGTCTGATGCCAGATATAGGAAAGTCGCGCAGTATTTTTACTATCACCAGCAGAGAAAACGGAAAACTCCGCACGAATGTAAGCTAACAGAGGGAGACAGATCAAGTTTACGTGTAATAGATTGAAAGTACAAGACCAAGGTGGATGTCCGGAAAGAAGATGGATGGACTACCTAGAAATCGATCTAGAAGAAATCGGAGTTTTTAAATTGGGCAGAGATAAGGATGAGCGGGGGAGGGGGGAGGAGGAGAGGGCACCCGGGCAGAGAAAAATGGATTGTGTGCTAGAAGATTTAGGGGCTTTGTGCGCTGAAGAAGAACGAACGAACGAACGAACTTTATTTTCAAAGGGTTAAGAATTGGGCACGCAGGCCCGTCTGACATTCTGCCCTTCCTCTCTCTCTCATCATGTATACTGTATCCTTTCATCCTCACATTTACTTTAAGCATTATTAAGGCATTTATTATTATAAAAGTAATATAACATCAAACATTTGCAATAATCATCATAATTAAAGTATGTTTTAAAATAAATAAAGATAGATAGATAGATAGATAGATAGATAGATAGATAGATAGATAGATAGATAGATAGATAGATAGATAGATAGATAGATAGATAGATAGATAGATAGATAGATAGATAGATAGATAGATAGATAGATAGATAGATAGATAGATAGATAGATAGATAGATAGATAGATAGATAGATAGATAGATAGATAGGTAGATAGATAGATAGATAACGAACGAACAAACTATATTTTCAAAGGATTAAGAATTGGGCACGCAGGCCTGTCTTACATTCTGCCCTTCTTCTCTCTGTCATCTTACATACCGTATCCTTTCAATAGCACATGTATTTTTAGCATTATTTAAGCGTACAAAATTATCGAGGTAAAATAATAACATACATTTGTAACATCCAGACATAATCAAATTTAAGGGGGGAAAAATTATTAATTAAAATAGATTAACAAAAATTAATACCTTAAAAAAAAAAAAAAAAAAAAAAAAACTAACAAACACAATCAAAACAATTCATACAGTAAATAAGACATAATTAGAAACGTAATCAGATAATGGTGGCATATAATAAGAACTCGTGACAATTTAGAAATCTGCTGAAATAGCTGGGACTTCATGTGTTGTCAGCGCATGCGGAAAATGTTCCCACAGGTGAGCAACTTTGAGTCCCAAGCAGATACTGCCACAGGGAGTGAATTCTTGACGCCTCCACTACACGAGATCCAGTTTTATGACCTATGCTCCTTAGGGAGGTAAAGGGTATTGACTGAAAGATGAGAAGATGGAAGAGAAGAAAGGTGGAAGGGGGCATATGAATGACAGGAAGAAAACAAATGAATATTCTCTTCCTATCAGCAAATTTTTTTTCAAAGGCTGTCAAGAACACTACGAAACTTCTTTTTTCTGTTTGAAAAAGGCAATCGTCGTTTCTGTTTTCAAAATATCCTTAATGACCACTTAACGACACAGTTATCTCAAAACACGGAATTTATTTTACTGTATTTCAGCCTGTGATCGCTGACGAGGTACGGGCAGCGTTGGCGTAACTGGCAGTCCTTTTCAGGGCTTTACCATACTAGCACTTAGATACTTTTGGTCATTTTCAGGACTTAGTATTTATCAACGTTGTACTTCAGTTAACAGAGTTCACATATTTTGAATGGTAAATTGCGCTTTTATATATCAACGGACTTAAGTCTAGGTTGAATAGGACAGTGCCTCGCCAAAAGAAGGCAAAACCTGCCAGAAGGAAAAAAGAACTCTCCCCCCGCCCCCCCCCCCCCCTTTTCGTGTCTCCTCCGCCTCCCCCCATCAGGAGTATTAAAAACACGGAAGTGTGCCGTCTTGTGTCATTATATAGAAAGAGTTTTCGTCTCTGAAGACAAGAGTTTTGTCTTGTTTGTAACCCATTGTGGCACGGTCCAGTGATGCTGTGGGGCGCTGTAACTTTCGAGTCACTTATTCGTGCTTCTTGGTTTAGCGGGGAAGGAGTGAACTAAAACATGGATGAGTCATATGCTATATTTACTGATTTACTGATACTGCTTGTATCTTACGCCTAATTGTCTCTCTTACTTGTACGGTAGATTCATTACTCATATGAACTTTAGTTATGTAGCGTCTGATTTACGCTGGGCAATAGAAGACTTCATTGTGTAAAGGTCATGTTGTTTTCATAATGCTTATCACGCGTTCACATAGTAAATAAACAATTACCTATATACACGACCGATGTCGGTGTTAGGTCTTGAAGACATCCATAAATAAACAGAGAAGGAAGCCCGAGGCATGCGAATAATAAATAATAAACGACAATAGGTGATAAGGGTGGATTTAGGGCTTGCTCCTCTTTGGTGATAAGGCCGCTATCGTGTTGCTTCATAAATGATAATGGCAGAATTGACCACCATGGACGTTATAGGTATAAGTCCAATTTCGTTGGAAAATCTTTAGCCCCGTCACAATACCTCTCCTATCGACACCAGGTATTATAGTTCAAGATGTAAGGTGTCTTATCTGGTTTTTGTGTTGTTGTGGTTGCTGTGTATAATAGTGATGTAGTTCATAGAGTTACAGCACATAGGGTACGACATGTGAAGTCATAAATGGGCAAACTGCTCTTGACGTTTTTCATCATTTATTTCTGACGCCACAAGCACAGGTACGTTACATCTAGTTCACAATAGAGCAAAGTCATGACATTCACGAATATCAGCATACATAGTTCATCAATGCATTTGGCATATTCTCAAAATGATGATATGGCGCCAAGGAATTATATTGTTGGCTCCAAATACAAAAGTACATCAAAAAATCCTCCTACTGTTCAGATGTGCTAAATGAGTCAAATCATAAGTCGCACGAGGATAGCATTCCAGGAGTGCAGGTCAAACTGACCTTTACAGGCATTCCTAAGTCTAACCTTGACGTAGGCGTGATCGCTGACACACAGCGACGTTCATAGAACATAGAACTGTCCTACGGGCTGAGTATGACCCGTGTACATATAGATCTCAGGTATGAAGATACCTGGGGCGTGACTTCTGATAGAAGAACCTTTCTTTCTGTAAAACATACGTGAGCAGAGATCGACCATTGTCAAACATAAGTTAAGTTACAGATTGGATGTAAATGAGGCATTACCTTCGTTCGAAAATCCACACCACAGAAAAACATACGCCTCCAGGCGATTTGAATACTCAAGGGAAGGACCTTGTAAGCTAACTAACTCACAAAAAAGGCTCCTAATTCCCTAACAAAATCACAGAGACGCCGGAACGCGTCTTCTCTGCTTCACAACTTTTCATCAACTACCGAGATAAAGAAACTTCCCAGACGCCTCGCGTCCGGACATGCGCAGAAACTATACACTTGAATAGCAATCAAACAAGACGATCTAGGAACATTCCAGATACAGATTTATACTAGATCGCGCCTTATATGGACATGAACAGAGAACCTCAACACTGGTTTCAGACATTCCAACAACAGTTGACCGATACTACCAAATAAGGAGAATGGTCACACCTCGTTCAAAAAATTATGGACCGACCGTGTCTCGACACAAGAGGAGGTAACATCATATTAAATGATAATCTCAATTATCCAGAGTTATGTAGCTTTGACCGAAAAAAATTTAAAGTGTACATTTCAGTCAATCTAATTACACAATGTCTTTAGCAAAAAATGATCATACAATGTTTTGAGAAAAAATGATCATACAATGACTTTAGAAAAAAATGATCTGTGCGTAACATTACCGGGGAAAAAAATGAAACACATTTTTTTTTTTTTGAATCCTGGAAAAAACCCTAGGCTCCTAACGCACGTATGATGCGCGGATATATTGCCTAAAAATGAGGCTAGCTCGCCGGAACTGAAATTATATCTCAGATCCTTAGAGAAAAAAAAATTACCTAAGTATACGCGTATATATTCCAGGAAGGTGCCACCAACACACGCCATAGTGATGGCAATATCATAATGAAAGTCAAATTATACTCATACAAATCTATGAAATTAAATATATTATCATAGTATTATACAATGAAGTGTTGTGCAAACAGTGGTGTAATATAACAATATACCGCACTATAATATTACACATATTCAAACAAAGAGTACATTATATAATGCATTATCAATCATTACTGATACATGTGCTGTTCCTCGTAGACATAAATATAATCGATACAAGAAGATGTGGACATCATCCGCTCCAACTTAGGACAGGACTTGATAACTTCAAAGTTCCACAATGGACATAATCTCGCAGGCTTCAATGATGTGCTGCGAAAATATCAATAACACAAATCTTTGAGACAACTGTTAGATCTCTTAATAAAATATAATATCTAAATGTGGCCATGTGATCTTTTGGCCCATATATCGCTAACTAAGCCTTCTTCTGTTATGATCAAATCGGTAACAGAAAAAAGGAAATTACATGGTACAATGTTATAAATTCCCAGAAAGTGAGAAAATATATATGCTAATATGTCATTATAGTATTGGACTGTATATCGGGAAATATATATGACAGAAGAATTATGTGGAATCGTGTGGGCACCTGGACAGAATGTCTGCCATCACATTATCCGAACCACGGATAGCTCGCACCGTGAAATGAAATGGTTGAAGAGCTATGGCATATCGAGTAGACCTCGAGCTCTTCAAGTTTTTGCTCTGAATAGCAGTAAGCGCTTTCTGGTCGGTTTCCACAATGAAATGTGCGCCTAGAAGAAATCTTTGTAACTTCAGAATAGACCATACCATAGCCAATAATTCACGGTCTAAAACCGAGTAATTCTTTTCTGCAGCATTTAATTTCCTAGAGATATACATCACTGGATGCAGAGTATCAGAATACTTCTGCATAAGTGCTGCCCCAATCCCAGTTGACGAGGCGTCACTTCGAAGAACAAAAGTCTTCTCAATAGTAGGTAACCTAAGGATAGGTGGAGATGAAAATAGAGTTTTAACCTGGTCCAATGAGGATTGACATTCTTGAGACCAGCGGATCAGATTAGGCGATCCTTTCTTCAATAAAGTAGAAAGCGGTGCCATAATGGAGGACAGATTCGGAATGAATCGTCCGTAAAATTGGATCAAACCTAAGAGACTCCGTACTTGTTTCTTCGTCTTAGGGACAGAAATGTTAAGTATTTTTGAAACATTGTGGTCCTCTGTCTTTAAAAGACCATGACCAACACGATGACCCAGGAAAGAAATCTCACTAAATCCTATAAAGGCTTTAGAGGGTTTTGCAGTCAAGTTATACTCGCGAAGAGTAGACAGCAATTCGTATAAACCCAAATAGTGATCTTCCCAGGAATCACTGAACAGACAGATATCGTCTAAGTATGCTATGACATCTGTACGATATGCGAGAATTCGCCGCATCATGCGTACGAATGTAGCAGGGGCGTTCATAAGACCGAAAGGCATGAAATTCCATTGGAATAAACCCCTAGGTGTAGAAAACGCTGTAAAAGGTTTGGCACGTTCAGTTAAAGGAACTTGCCAATAACCTTTAGACAAGTCTAGTTTGGTAAAGAATCTAGAATTAGAAAGTTTATTTAGTAGCTCTTCCAATGAAGGCATAGGTTCAGCATCGAACTTCGTAACTTGGTTCAATTTGCGATAATCTACGCAAATGCGAATGTTATTATCCTTCTTTCGAACAATAACCATAGACGAAGAGTATGCTGAAGTGGATGGTTCAATGATTTCCAATCGTATCATTTCATCCAATTCTTTTTCGACTTGTGACTGAAAATGGATAGGTATTGGATAGGGTCTGACTCTGATAGGATTATGGTCAGTTAGTATAATGTCATGTTCGATGACATTTGTGTGTCCCGGGATGTCTGTAAGGACATCCTGAAATGTTTGCAACATCGAAGAAACGTGTCGATGTTCCTCAGCGGAAAGATTAGGGGAAACGGTAACGTTTTTCCAAGATTCCGTAGAATAAAGTGGGACCATAGGAAGTGGAAGATTGACATCAGAAAAAATAGTTTCCTCATCCTGTATAACTGACAGGGATGAGTAATGACCATGAGGTACTTGAGAATTGTCCGTTGCCTGGAAAATAGGCTGCAAATAGTCAGGTCTTTCATGAAATTCCGTGAGCATATTTATGTGGAAAGTTTTATGCTTTCCATCAATATCGACAACATAGTCGACATCGGAAATTTTGGAGACTATTGCATATGGACCTTTCCATGCAATAAGAAGTCTGTTCTCCCTTGAAGGAAGTAGAACGAGAGCTTTGTCACCTGGACAAAGTTGTCGTAGACATCTATTTTTATTTGCAAACTGCCTTGCCTTTTCTTTAGCAAATTCGGATGAAGAAGTTGCTAGTTTGCAAACCTCGATGATCTTTTGCCTAAGAGCAATGACATACTCGTAAGAAGATTGAGTCTCATCGCTAATATTATCGGCAGTGATTAGATCGTGAAGTAAAGACATAGGGCCGCGCGGTTGCGCGCCAAAGACAAGTTCAAAAGGAGAAAACCCTGTGTGTTCATTTGGGGACCTCTCTATAAGCAAAGAGAGCCGCGGGTAAAACCCTGTCTCAATCCTGAGGATGATCCTCAGTTATCTTCCCAAGTAAAGTTTTTAGAGTCCTATTCAAACGCTCAACTAACCCATTAGACATTGGGTGAAGATACTGCTGAAAGACCTTTTAATATGTAGCATAGACATTACCGGTGACATAGTGTCTGATATAAGTTGAGTGCCATGGTCTGACAATATTTCTCCGGGAAACCCAAGCGAGAAATATCAGCCAAAGAGCGTCTGCGATATCAGCAGTTGAAATGCTCTTGAGAGGTATAGCCTCTGGCCAACGTGTGCACATATCGACACATGTAAGGATAAATTGATGTCCTCTGGCCGACTTAATTCTAAAAGGACCGATAATATCTATTGCCATTTTTTGAAAAGGGCGAATAGGAATGTCAGCAGCCTGGTTAGGCGCAGCATGTCGTGGTCCTTTAGATTTGACCTCCTGACATACTTTGCAAAAACGACAGTAAATTCGTATGTCCTTGCTCACAAATGGCCAAAAGAAAGCCGCAAGAACCCTCGACTTTGTACGGGAAAAACCCATATGTCCAGCACATTGCGAGTCATGAGCATGTTGCAATATTTGCAATCTCATACTCTTAGGCACAAAAGTTTGTGAATGAGTGGACGTAGACGAGTCTTGTACCATACGCACAAGTACGCCGTTCTTCATAGAAATCCAAGACTTTCTATTAGTATTCTGATTTGGATCACCTTTTTTTGCTAGAATGAAGAATTTTTGTAAAGAAGGATCTTCTTGCAATTTTATAAATGAGTCACGTGAAATAATCAAGTGACTATCTTGGCTATCTACTTCATCATTATCAGTTAATGAAGTTTGAGGTGGATCCAGAGCATGTGCTCTTGTGACCACCGCATTGGTAGCTTCCATGTTTTGCTCTTCCCAAACAGCAATTTGCTGTGGGGTACATTCCCTAACTCCGTGAATACGACCAATAATAAGGTCCGCAATAGGGTTTGGAAGAAGACACGCGTGGACATCTCCCGTAAAGAAAGGAGTAGCAATATGTATTATGGCTGTAGGATACTTTTCCAAAGTGCCACCAAATGTGACACATTTGATGACCTTTCCTGTAGCACAGGATGGATTTACAAGAGATTGCCTAACACCAACAGTAGTACATCCAGAATCAAACAAAACTGAGACTGGATTACTATTTACAAGACCCTTATGTAGTATAAGAGAACCTCTCCCGTCATGCGCAACATTAGCAGGAAGAGCGGGAAGAGGATGACCACAGCTTAAAGTAGTTACGGTAGTCGGGTCAAATAAAGTACTGCATTGGATACATTTATTTGCTCTACCAAAATCAAAAGATGAACATCCGATAGCATTATGGTCTTTATTATCATTAACCTGTTTATCTGCTCCCTGAGATTCTTGTTGAACAGAGTTTGTCTGTTGATATCTTTTTCTTTTATGTTGCGATCTACCGCGACCATTATTGCCTCTGCAATTATCATTAAAGTCCCTACTGTAATTGTTATCCTGGTTTGAATTCCAGTTTCTATAACTGTCATTACCATTTCTATACTGTTGAGAACCTCTATTATATTGATTTTGAGGTCTCCGAGAAAAAGATTTGCCTCTATACTTATTACCTTTGTGAAAATGTCTAAAATTACAGGGAGTAGTATACCGTGGAGTATCAGGTTGTCTCCAGTTCTGCGAAGAAGAATCACCCTGAAATTGATCGCTATGATTCTAAGCATAATTACGGTTATTCTTCTTATTAAAATTTTGTTGACTACCCTGAAATTTATGCATGAAATTTGGGCCATAAGGTGCTGCCGAAGCAACTGGCAGACCTTCTTTTACTTTAGAGTTGCTAATGGTTACGTGAGGATGCGCAGTGACATACTGGCAACAGTATTCTTCCATTTCTTTTATGTTTTTAGGCTTACGCTCATGAAGAAAAGAAAGAAAAGATTCATTGACAGAAGACATAACCTTGTCTCTAAGTAGTAAGTCCATAAGAGCTTCATATGTATTTTCTGTCTTAGACAGCTCAACCCATCGTGAAAAAGTAAGACGTATCCTTGAGATGAATTCCGAGAATTCCACTCCAGTTTCTGGCAACATATTTTTAAATTGAAGACGATAGCCGTCTTCGTTAAGTTGGTACTTCTTTAACAAGACCGCTCTGACAACCTCATAGTTGTTCTTGTCAGGCACATCTACCATGCCCAACATAGTCAAAGCATCACCTCTAAGTATCTTGGACAGATGATAAACATATAGTGTTTTATCTATGTTATGCACCTTACATGCACTTTCAAATCTGTCTAAATAAAATGTTATGTCATCAATGGAGGCATTAAATGCTGGTAGATTAAGCTTGACATTATTAGCATTAGTCTTATCTGACACCTTATCTACATTATTAGCATTACCAGTGTTCAACAATTTCATCTTTTCTAACTCTAAAGCTAAGAGTTTTTCTTCATGCTCCATTTTTGCTTTTCTCTCATCAGCCTCTCTTTGTAACCTTCTTTCTTCAGCCTCAGCCTCTCTTTGTAACTTTTTCTCTTCAGCCTCAGCCTCTCTTTGTAACTTTTTCTCTTCAGCCTCAGCCTGAAGTCTCTTATTTTCAGTCTCTATTTCTAGTCTTTTATTTTCAGCATCTTTTTCAAGTCTTTTATTTTCAGACTCAATCTGTAGTCTTTTCTCTTCAGATTTTGCTTCTGCTTCTCTTTTTTGTTTTTCAATTTCCATTTGGAATTTCTTTTCCTCCACCTGCATCTGCAGCTTTAAATTCTCAGCATCTATTTTCTTTTGTTCAGTTTGTTCTTTCATTTTCTTTTCTTCCGACTTCAATGCCTTGGCATATTGAACAGTCGCAAATTCTTCTAATTTATCACCAGTCTTTCCAAGGGATTTACCCTGCTCAATAAAGTACTCAAATGTAGACATGTTGTCTAAAATATGAGTCCAAAACCTGAAATAATTAATTATCTTATTTCAACCTTAATTGTAACAAGACTTAATAAAGTACTTGTATAATCCCAATGTTTAACCCAAACTCCGTGGGAAACAAGTCTTTGACACCAACTTGTATTATCAAATGTATAATATCACATGTCACTTCTTAATCATGAAGGCACTACACAAATCAGTGCATAACCATCAGTTATTAATCATAACTGCACTACAATAGTGCGTAAGCAAAAAACCACCAGGTAGTTATGATAAGTGCACTATATAAACAATAGTGAAAGCTAATTATGCAAGAACCATATAAACAATAACAAAGAACAAAGACAATGTAAACAATAACAAAGATCAAAGTCAATGTAAACAATAACAAAGATCAAAGTCAATGTAAACAATAACAAAGATCAAAGTCAATACGAAAACATTCGCATAAGTCAACTAAATAAACAGCAGAACTAAAAGAAAATCTCACAAAGAATGTGAATGACAAAATGCGAAAAAGTAAACAAACAAATGACGTCACAATGTATAAACAAAAATTGTGTAAAGAACTGAATACTAGAAAAGAGGAGACCTACAAATACAAACAAATCAAAACAGAACTAAAGAATGCGAAAAACAATGATAACAACACTAACACATGTCATCACAACTAAACAGAAATAGCAACAAAAGTCGCTTAGCAAATTTCACTATAGGAAATTTGCATACCCTACAGAACACTCTCAATAGAAAACCTCTGTCACGTGGTATGATCTATAGGAGTCACCACCCATCCAGACCCGCTGAAATATAAATATACATATACAAATAACATATAACATGTAAACATGTAAACAAAACAAATAGCAAAAAGTGTGAAAGAATTCAGAAGGCTCAGCTAGAAAATAAGGGCACAGTTCACAAACAAACAGGCCACTTAACTTCTATATGTCCCAAACGTCAGTACGGTGCAGAACAGGATGTGATCAGCATTCTTAGGATAAACGATCCAACGTTGATCGATATCTGCTCCCATGAACAGCCATGACGCAGGAAAAAGAGCTTCTGATACAGGAAATACGTTACGGAACTTGACCTTCTAGATTGAAAGAAATCGATTCAAACGGCACTTGACCTTCTAGATGTAGACAAATCGATTCAAACGGCACTTGTCCTTCTAGATACAGACAAATCGATTCAAACGGCACTTGTCCTTCTAGATGCAGACAAATCGATTCAAACGGCACTTGTCCTTCTAGATGCAGACAAACTTCGATAACTGCCGAGCAGCGCCGGGTACTTTCAAAATATCTCTCGAAGGAAGTGAGTTGAACTGCAATGTTGTATGATGAAGTATGCTGTCTGGGTTTGATGATTCCCTTGACTGCTGGTACCAGAATTAAACCAACATCTGGCCACCATAAAATGATAAGGGTGGATTTAGGGCTTGCTCCTCTTTGGTGATAAGGCCGCTATCGTGTTGCTTCATAAATGATAATGGCAGAACTGACCACCATGGACGTTATAGGTATAAGTCCAATTTCGTTGGAAAATCTTTAGCCCCGTCACAGTACCACCCCTATCGACACCAGGTATTATAGTTCAAGATGTAAGGTGTCTTATCTGGTTTTTGTGTTGTTGTGGTTGCTGTGTATAATAGTGATGTAGTTCATAGAGTTACAGCACATAGGGTACGACATGTGAAGTCATAAATGGGCAAACTGCTCTTGACGTTTTTCATCATTTATTTCTGACGCCACAAGCACAGGTACGTTACATCCAGTTCACAATAGAGCAAAGTCATGACATTCACGAATATCAGCATACATAGTTCATCAATGCATTTGGCATATTCTCAAAATGATGATATGGTGCCAAGGAATTATATTGTTGGCTCCAAATACAAAAGTACATCAAAAAATCCTCCTACTGTTCAGATGTGCTAAATGAGTCAAATCATAAGTCGCACGAGGATAGCATTCCAGGAGTGCAGGTCAAACTGACCTTTACAGGCATTCCTAAGTCTAACCTTGACGTAGGCGTGATCGCTGACACACAGCGACGTTCTTAGAACATAGAACTGTCCTACGGGCTGAGTATGACCCGTGTACATATAGATCTCAGGTATGAAGATACCTGGGGCGTGACTTCTAATAGAAGAACCTTCCTTTCTGTAAAACATACGTGAGCAGAGATCGACCATTGTCAAACATAAGTTAAGTTACAGATTGGATGTAAATGAGGCATTACCTTCGTTCGAAAATCCACACCACAGAAAAACATACGCCTCCAGGCGATTTGAATACTCAAGGGAAGGACCTTGTAAGCTAACTAACTCACAAAAAAGGCTCCTAATTCCCTAACAAAATCACAGAGACGCCGGAACGCGTCTTCTCTGCTTCACAACTTTTCATCAACTACCGAGATAAAGAAACTTCCCAGACGCCTCGCGTCCGGACATGCGCAGAAACTATACACTTGAATAGCAATCAAACAAGACGATCTAGGAACATTCCAGATACAGATTTATACTAGATCGAGCCTTATATGGACATGAACAGAGAACCTCAACACTGGTTTCAGACATTCCAACAACAGTTGACCGATACTACCAAATAAGGAGAATGGTCACACCTCGTTCAAAAAATTATGGACCGACCGTGTCTCGACACAAGAGGAGGTAACATCATATTAAATGATAATCTCAATTATCCAGAGTTATGTAGCTTTGACCGAAAAAAAAAAATTTAAAATGTACATTTCAGTCAATCTAATTACACAATGTCTTTAGCAAAAAAATGATCATACAATGTTTTGAGAAAAAATGATCATACAATGACTTTAGAAAAAAATGATCTGTGCGTAACATTACCGCACCCTCCCGGGAAAAAAATGAAACACATTTTTTTTTTTGAATCCTGGAGCCGGATAAACAAAACCGAGGCTCCTAACGCACATATGATGCGCGGATATATTGCCTAAAAATGAGGCTAGCTCGCGCATGGAACTGAAAATTATATCTCAGATCCTTAGAGAAAAAAAAAATTTACCTAAGTATACGCGTATATATTCCAGGAAGGTGCCACCAACACACGCCATAGTGATGGCAACATCATAATGAAAGTCAAATTATACTCATACAAATCTATGAAATTAAATATATTATCATAGTATTATACAATGAAGTGTTGTGCAAACAGTGGTGTAATATAACAATATACCGCACTATAATATTACACATATTCAAACAAAGAGTACATTATATAATGCATGATCAATCATTACTGATACGTGTGCTGTTCCTCGTAGACATAAAGATAATCGATACAAGAAGAGGTGGACGTCATCCGCTCCAACTTAGGACAGGACTTGATAACTTCAAAGTTCCACAATGGACATAATCTCGCAGGCTTCAATGATGTGCTGCGAAAATATCAATAACACAAATCTTTGAGACAACTGTTAAATCTCTTAATACAATCATTAAAATACAATATCTAAATGTGGCCATGTGATCTTTTGGCCCATATATCGCTAACTAAGCCTTCTTCTGTTATGATCAAATCGGTAACAGAAAAAAAGGAAATTACATGGTACAATGTTATAAATTCCCAAAAAGTGAGAAAATATATGCTAATATGTCATTATAGTATTGGACTGTATATCAGGAAATATATATGACAGAAGAATTATGTGGAATCGTGTGGGCACCTGGACAGAATGTCTGCCATCACATTATCCGAACCACGGATAGCTCGCACCGTGAAATGAAATGGTTGAAGAGCTATGGCATATCGAGTAGACCTCGAGCTCTTCAAGTTTTTGCTCTGAATAGCAGTAAGCGCTTTCTGGTCGGTTTCCACAATGAAATGTGCGCCTAGAAGAAATCTTTGTAACTTCAGAATAGACCATACCATAGCCAATAATTCACGGTCTAAAACCGAGTAATTCTTTTCTGCAGCATTTAATTTCCTAGAGATATACATCACTGGATGCAGAGTATCAGAATACTTCTGCATAAGTGCTGCCCCAATCCCAGTTGACGAGGCGTCACTTCGAAGAACAAAAGTCTTCTCAATAGTAGGTAACCTAAGGATAGGTGGAGATGAAAATAGAGTTTTAACCTGGTCCAATGAGGATTGACATTCTTGAGACCAGCGGATCAGATTAGGCGATCCTTTCTTCAATAAAGTAGAAAGCGGTGCCATAATGGAGGACAGATTCGGAATGAATCGTCCGTAAAATTGGATCAAACCTAAGAGACTCCGTACTTGTTTCTTCGTCTTAGGGACAGAAATGTTAAGTATTTTTGAAACATTGTGGTCCTCTGTCTTTAAAAGACCATGACCAACACGATGACCCAGGAAAGAAATCTCACTAAATCCTATAAAGGCTTTAGAGGGTTTTGCAGTCAAGTTATACTCGCGAAGAGTAGACAGCAATTCGTATAAACCCAAATAGTGATCTTCCCAGGAATCACTGAACAGACAGATATCGTCTAAGTATGCTATGACATCTGTACGATATGCGAGAATTCGCCGCATCATGCGTACGAATGTAGCAGGGGCGTTCATAAGACCGAAAGGCATGAAATTCCATTGGAATAAACCCCTAGGTGTAGAAAACGCTGTAAAAGGTTTGGCACGTTCAGTTAAAGGAACTTGCCAATAACCTTTAGACAAGTCTAGTTTGGTAAAGAATCTAGAATTAGAAAGTTTATTTAGTAGCTCTTCCAATGAAGGCATAGGTTCAGCATCGAACTTCGTAACTTGGTTCAATTTGCGATAATCTACGCAAATGCGAATGTTATTATCCTTCTTTCGAACAATAACCATAGACGAAGAGTATGCTGAAGTGGATGGTTCAATGATTTCCAATCGTATCATTTCATCCAATTCTTTTTCGACTTGTGACTGAAAATGGATAGGTATTGGATAGGGTCTGACTCTGATATAGGATTATGGTCAGTTAGTATAATGTCATGTTCGATGACATTTGTGTGTCCCGGGATGTCTGTAAGGACATCCTGAAATGTTTGCAACATCGAAGAAACGTGTCGATGTTCCTCAGCGGAAAGATTAGGGGAAACGGTAACGTTTTTCCAAGATTCCGTAGAATAAAGTGGGACCATAGGAAGTGGAAGATTGACATCAGAAAAAAGTAGTTTCCTCATCCTGTATAACTGACAGGGATGAGTAATGACCATGAGGTACTTGAGAATTGTCCGTTGCCTGGAAAATAGGCTGCAAATAGTCAGGTCTTTCATGAAATTCCGTGAGCATATTTATGTGGAAAGTTTTATGCTTTCCATCAATATCGACAACATAGTCGACATCGGAAATTTTGGAGACTATTGCATATGGACCTTTCCATGCAATAAGAAGTCTGTTCTCCCTTGAAGGAAGTAGAACGAGAGCTTTGTCACCTGGACAAAGTTGTCGTAGACATCTATTTTTATTTGCAAACTGCCTTGCCTTTTCTTTAGCAAATTCGGATGAAGAAGTTGCTAGTTTGCAAACCTCGATGATCTTTTGCCTAAGAGCAATGACATACTCGTAAGAAGATTGAGTCTCATCGCTAATATTATCGGCAGTGATTAGATCGTGAAGTAAAGACATAGGGCCGCGCGGTTGCGCGCCAAAGACAAGTTCAAAAGGAGAAAACCCTGTGTGTTCATTTGGGGACCTCTCTATAAGCAAAGAGAGCCGCGGGTAAAACCCTGTCTCAATCCTGAGGATGATCCTCAGTTATCTTCCCAAGTAAAGTTTTTAGAGTCCTATTCAAACGCTCAACTAACCCATTAGACATTGGGTGAAGATACTGCTGAAAGACCTTTTAATATGTAGCATAGACATTACCGGTGACATAGTGTCTGATATAAGTTGAGTGCCATGGTCTGACAATATTTCTCCGGGAAACCCAAGCGAGAAAATATCAGCCAAAGAGCGTCTGCGATATCAGCAGTTGAAATGCTCTTGAGAGGTATAGCCTCTGGCCAACGTGTGCACATATCGACACATGTAAGGATAAATTGATGTCCTCTGGCCGACTTAATTCTAAAAGGACCGATAATATCTATTGCCATTTTTTGAAAAGGGCGAATAGGAATGTCAGCAGCCTGGTTAGGCGCAGCATGTCGTGGTCCTTTAGATTTGACCTCCTGACATACTTTGCAAAAACGACAGTAAATTCGTATGTCCTTGCTCACAAATGGCCAAAAGAAAGCCGCAAGAACCCTCGACTTTGTACGGGAAAAACCCATATGTCCAGCACATTGCGAGTCATGAGCATGTTGCAATATTTGCAATCTCATACTCTTAGGCACAAAAGTTTGTGAATGAGTGGACGTAGACGAGTCTTGTACCATACGCACAAGTACGCCGTTCTTCATAGAAATCCAAGACTTTCTATTAGTATTCTGATTTGGATCACCTTTTTTTGCTAGAATGAAGAATTTTTGTAAAGAAGGATCTTCTTCTTGCAATTTTATAAATGAGTCACGTGAAATAATCAAGTGACTATCTTGGCTATCTACTTCATCATTATCAGTTAATGAAGTTTGAGGTGGATCCAGAGCATGTGCTCTTGTGACCACCGCATTGGTAGCTTCCATGTTTTGCTCTTCCCAAACAGCAATTTGCTGTGGGGTACATTCCCTAACTCCGTGAATACGACCAATAATAAGGTCCGCAATAGGGTTTGGAAGAAGACACGCGTGGACATCTCCCGTAAAGAAAGGAGTAGCAATATGTATTATGGCTGTAGGATACTTTTCCAAAGTGCCACCAAATGTGACACATTTGATGACCTTTCCTGTAGCACAGGATGGATTTACAAGAGATTGCCTAACACCAACAGTAGTACATCCAGAATCAAACAAAACTGAGACTGGATTACTATTTACAAGACCCTTATGTAGTATAAGAGAACCTCTCCCGTCATGCGCAACATTAGCAGGAAGAGCGGGAAGAGGATGACCACAGCTTAAAGTAGTTACGGTAGTCGGGTCAAATAAAGTACTGCATTGGATACATTTATTTGCTCTACCAAAATCAAAAGATGAACATCCGATAGCATTATGGTCTTTATTATCATTAACCTGTTTATCTGCTCCCTGAGATTCTTGTTGAACAGAGTTTGTCTGTTGATATCTTTTTCTTTTATGTTGCGATCTACCGCGACCATTATTGCCTCTGCAATTATCATTAAAGTCCCTACTGTAATTGTTATCCTGGTTTGAATTCCAGTTTCTATAACTGTCATTACCATTTCTATACTGTTGAGAACCTCTATTATATTGATTTTGAGGTCTCCGAGAAAAAGATTTGCCTCTATACTTATTACCTTTGTGAAAATGTCTAAAATTACAGGGAGTAGTATACCGTGGAGTATCAGGTTGACTCCAATTCTGCGAAGAAGAATCACCCTGAAATTGATCGCTATGATTCTAAGCATAATTACGGTTATTCTTCTTATTAAAATTTTGTTGACTACCCTGAAATTTATGCATGAAATTTGGGCCATAAGGTGCTGCCGAAGCAACTGGCAGACCTTCTTTTACTTTAGAGTTGCTAATGGTTACGTGAGGATGCGCAGTGACATACTGGCAACAGTATTCTTCCATTTCTTTTATGTTTTTAGGCTTACGCTCATGAAGAAAAGAAAGAAAAGATTCATTGACAGAAGACATAACCTTGTCTCTAAGTAGTAAGTCCATAAGAGCTTCATATGTATTTTCTGTCTTAGACAGCTCAACCCATCGTGAAAAAGTAAGACGTATCCTTGAGATGAATTCCGAGAATTCCACTCCAGTTTCTGGCAACATATTTTTAAATTGAAGACGATAGCCGTCTTCGTTAAGTTGGTACTTCTTTAACAAGACCGCTCTGACAACCTCATAGTTGTTCTTGTCAGGCACATCTACCATGCCCAACATAGTCAAAGCATCACCTCTAAGTATCTTGGACAGATGATAAACATATAGTGTTTTATCTATGTTATGCACCTTACATGCACTTTCAAATCTGTCTAAATAAAATGTTATGTCATCAATGGAGGCATTAAATGCTGGTAGATTAAGCTTGACATTATTAGCATTAGTCTTATCTGACACCTTATCTACATTATTAGCATTACCAGTGTTCAACAATTTCCTCTTTTCTAACTCTAAAGCTAAGAGTTTTTTTTCTTCATGCTCCATTTTTTGCTTTTCTCTCATCAGCCTCTCTTTGTAACCTTCTTTCTTCAGCCTCAGCCTCTCTTTGTAACTTTTTCTCTTCAGCCTCAGCCTCTCTTTGTAACTTTTTCTCTTCAGCCTCAGCCTGAAGTCTCTTATTTTCAGTCTCTATTTCTAGTCTTTTATTTTCAGCATCTTTTTCAAGTCTTTTATTTTCAGACTCAATCTGTAGTCGGTTCTCTTCAGATTTTTCTTCTGCTTCTCTTTTTGTGTTTTCCATTTCCGTTTGGTGTTTCTTTTCGTCCACCGTCATCTGCAGTTTTAAATTCTCAGCATCTATTTTTTTTTTGTTCAGTTTGTTCTTTCATTTTCTTTTCTTCCGTATTCAATGCCTTGGCATATTGAACAGTCGCAAATTCTTCTAATTTATCACCAGTCTTTCCAAGGGATTTACCCTGCTCAATAAAGTACTCAAATGTAGACATGTTGTCTAAAATATGAGTCCAAAACCTGAAATAATTAATTATCTTATTTCAACCTTAATTGTAACAAGACTTAATAAAGCACTTGTATAATCCCAATGTTTAACCCAAACTCCGTGGGAAACAAGTCTTTGACACCAACTTGTATTATCAAATGTATAATAATATCACATGTCACTTCTTAATCATGAAGGCACTACACAAATCAGTGCATAACCATCAGTTATTAATCATAACTGCACTACAATAGTGCGTAAGCAAAAAACCACCAGGTAGTTATGATAAGTGCACTATATAAACAATAGTGAAAGCTAATTATGCAAGAACCATATAAACAATAACAAAGAACAAAGACAATGTAAACAATAACAAAGATCAAAGTCAATGTAAACAATAACAAAGATCAAAGTCAATGTAAACAATAACAAAGATCAAAGTCAATACGAAAACATTCGCATAAGTCAACTAAATAAACAGCAGAACTAAAAGAAAATCTCACAAAGAATGTGAATGACAAAATGCGAAAAAGTAAACAAACAAATGACGTCACAATGTATAAACAAAAATTGTGTAAAGAACTGAATACTAGAAAAGAGGAGACCTACAAATACAAACAAATCAAAACAGAACTAAAGAATGCGAAAAACAATGATAACAACACTAACACATGTCATCACAACTAAACAGAAATAGCAACAAAAGTCGCTTAGCAAATTTCACTATAGGAAATTTGCATACCCTACAGAACACTCTCAATAGAAAACCTCTGTCACGTGGTATGATCTATAGGAGTCACCACCCATCCAGACCCGCTGAAATATAAATATACATATACAAATAACATATAACATGTAAACATGTAAACAAATAGCAAAAAGTGTGAAAGAATTCAGAAGGCTCAGCTAGAAAATAAGGGCACAGTTCACAAACAAACAGGCCACTTAACTTCTATATGTCCCAAACGTCAGTACGGTGCAGAACAGGATGTGATCAGCATTCTTAGGATAAACGATCCAACGTTGATCGATATCTGCTCCCATGAACAGCCATGACGCAGGAAAAAGAGCTTCTGATACAGGAAATACGTTACGGAACTTGACCTTCTAGATTGAAAGAAATCGATTCAAACGGCACTTGACCTTCTAGATGTAGACAAATCGATTCAAACGGCACTTGTCCTTCTAGATACAGACAAATCGATTCAAACGGCACTTGTCCTTCTAGATGCAGACAAATCGATTCAAACGGCACTTGTCCTTCTAGATGCAGACAAACTTCGATAACTGCCGAGCAGCGCCGGGTACTTTCAAAATATCTCTCGAAGGAAGTGAGTTGAACTGCAATGTTGTATGATGAAGTATGCTGTCTGGGTTTGATGATTCCCTTGACTGCTGGTACCAGAATTAAACCAACATCTGGCCACCATAAAATGATAAGGGTGGATTTAGGGCTTGCTCCTCTTTGGTGATAAGGCCGCTATCGTGTTGCTTCATAAATGATAATGGCAGAACTGACCACCATGGACGTTATAGGTATAAGTCCAATTTCGTTGGAAAATCTTTAGCCCCGTCACAGTACCACCCCTATCGACACCAGGTATTATAGTTCAAGATGTAAGGTGTCTTATCTGGTTTTTGTGTTGTTGTTGTTGCTGTGTATAATAGTGATGTAGTTCATAGAGTTACAGCACATAGGGTACGACATGTGAAGTCATAAATGGGCAAACTGCTCTTGACGTTTTTCATCATTTATTTCTGACGCCACAAGCACAGGTACGTTACATCCAGTTCACAATAGAGCAAAGTCATGACATTCACGAATATCAGCATACATAGTTTCATCAATGCATTTGGCATATTCTCAAAATGATGATATGGTGCCAAGGAATTATATTGTTGGCTCCAAATACAAAAGTACATCAAAAAATCCTCCTACTGTTCAGATGTGCTAAATGAGTCAAATCATAAGTCGCACGAGGATAGCATTCCAGGAGTGCAGGTCAAACTGACCTTTACAGGCATTCCTAAGTCTAACCTTGACGTAGGCGTGATCGCTGACACACAGCGACGTTCTTAGAACATAGAACTGTCCTACGGGCTGAGTATGACCCGTGTACATATAGATCTCAGGTATGAAGATACCTGGGGCGTGACTTCTAATAGAAGAACCTTCCTTTCTGTAAAACATACGTGAGCAGAGATCGACCATTGTCAAACATAAGTTAAGTTACAGATTGGATGTAAATGAGGCATTACCTTCGTTCGAAAATCCACACCACAGAAAAACATACGCCTCCAGGCGATTTGAATACTCAAGGGAAGGACCTTGTAAGCTAACTAACTCACAAAAAAGGCTCCTAATTCCCTAACAAAATCACAGAGACGCCGGAACGCGTCTTCTCTGCTTCACAACTTTTCATCAACTACCGAGATAAAGAAACTTCCCAGACGCCTCGCGTCCGGACATGCGCAGAAACTATACACTTGAATAGCAATCAAACAAGACGATCTAGGAACATTCCAGATACAGATTTATACTAGATCGCGCCTTATATGGACATGAACAGAGAACCTCAACACTGGTTTCAGACATTCCAACAACAGTTGACCGATACTACCAAATAAGGAGAATGGTCACACCTCGTTCAAAAAATTATGGACCGACCGTGTCTCGACACAAGAGGAGGTAACATCATATTAAATGATAATCTCAATTATCCAGAGTTATGTAGCTTTGACCGAAAAAAATTTAAAGTGTACATTTCAGTCAATCTAATTACACAATGTCTTTAGCAAAAAATGATCATACAATGTTTTGAGAAAAAATGATCATACAATGACTAGAAAAAAATGATCTGTGCGTAACAATAGGTATGTTACAGGCATTCATAAGAAAGAAAGAACGAACGAAAGAAAGAAAAAACCAACGAAAGAAAGAAAGAACGAACGAACGAAGGAAAGAAAAAAGTAGAACACTAGACAACAGAAAAGTAACAGAAATGATAGGCTCAATGAGAAATCGAACGCGGGACCATCCGAACGGAACCATATTCACGTTGCCGGAGTGAATCGTGAAAGAACACACTGCCAACTTTGCGCGGGCGGCCCCCCCCCCCCCCCCAAAAAAAACCCCCCAAAAACCTGTTACTTTACTACTGTCTAGAGTTGTACTTCTTTCTTTCGAGTGCCTGCCACATACTTATTTTCTTTAATTGTTTAGGACAGTGAGCCAGGTGGTTTCCTATGGCTGCAAATTTTCGGGGTGTCAAACTAAAAAGAATGAATTGAAATTAAAATCTGTTAGAACAGTGAAGGAACCACGATTTCTTCGAGGGCGCCATATGCTTTAAGACCTCCTTTGTACATATATACATATCCACGTTTCTTTATTCTGGTAGGAAGACATTAGAGCAGTGGTTCTCAAACGGTGTGGCGCGAGAGGATGGCAGGTGTGGCTGGAAGATTCAAAGACAGTCAAGGATTTAGAGACATTTTCAACAAACAAAAAATCATATGGCAAAAATAAACATGAAGGTCATTTTCTTATGTATTTTGTGACATGTGATATAATATGGGAAATATTTTTATAGAAACCCATAGAATTTTCCAGAAGTTTCCAGATTTTATTAAATAATATAATTTATATTATATCTGTGACTATCGATCTTTGTTTCTCTCCGGCAGTATCGGTACATTTGTGGTACTGATTTTTATTATGTGCTCTCAAGTATCGCACTTTTCTTTCTTTCTTTCTTTCGTCGTTATTTTTCTGCTAAGTAGCAGATATTGGATTTTATCAAATCATTCGACACTTCTCTCTGTGATGTCACCTGTTTGTTACTCGGTCATCCTGGCTTGCGGTGAGCAACTGAGATAAGATAGTCGCCGGCGCGTTTGGATTGAACCGCTGATAAGACGAGATTATACTGTCTGCGTGACATGTGGGCAGACAAAAGTGACATAATCGCTTCCGGGCCGACTTGTTATGACAACATTATTTTCTAATAAAGTAATAAGTATTACAGCTCCACATGTTGTCATGTGAGTTCCCCGATCTGTCTGTAAGTTTGTACACAAGGGCATCGGACATCATATTACCATATATGGGAGACGTGACCTTTGCAAAATTTTTCCATGTCGGAAATATTTTGAAAGTACCACACCCGACCTGTTTGAATATGATTGGAGCGTTTATTTAACTCCATAACAAACGAAGGCGTGGGAAGATAGGAATATAGTCTGACCATTTCACAGTTTTATTTCACTGAATTTCACGCTCGCCAAGACAACATCAGACCTCGCCAGAGTGAAGATTAAATTCATAATTCCTTCTTTTTTTTTTAATCGGACCTTTTATTGGAGAACCAAATAAGACTAACAGAGCACATGAAATTTCTACATTTTAATAAGGAACACCGGGACTAGGAAACTGAAGAAACGCACGGAGTCAGAGAGGGAATCTATTGTCAAATTAAAGACCCCCCTCCCAGACGCGTGTAAGAGACCGACTCGTCTCTTCTATTCATCTGAGCAACAAGTCTGTAGTCAAGATTGGCTTATTGGTGGTACCAGCAGAAAGTATTATCTCTGGAACAAGAAGGGAACCGTAGCCTAAGCTTTAAGACGAATGACGCACGTGGTAGACTCCTTGACGTTTCTGGGAAACGAGCTACCCCCGACCACCTTGATCCGAGACGAGCGGGAGCAGAGTGAACAGAACCAACCCATAAGAAGGAGCAGAACTGTCGTTGGCAGCTAAGTTCAAATCTATGCTGCCACTTGAACTTCTTGTAATATCTCACACTCCCTAAAGACTGTGAAGATAACTTTTCTTGATTCATAACTATTCAAATTATTTTCCAACTGTTAAAAACTAAAGTGATTATTAAATTTTGTTATTTGTAATGTTACAAATTTAACTTCGATGTAATCATTTTAAAATTACTACATGTTTGTCTCAGTCAAATTACTACACACACTCTAAACAGAGCGATACTATTATAATAATAATTTCACTGATTAACTCAGGGGTTGGGCTTAACGAGCTAGAATAAACCATTGCTAAATTCTTCACAAAAGTTGTCGGCAGATTACAGGATTAACGTGCTTAGCGACAGCCAGCATTGTTTTCGCTTATCTGAATATCACATGAAGACTCCCGTGTGATAGAAGCTTTACTACTCTTCTATCTACATTTCTGCCAAGAGTAATGTTGTGTAAAGATAGACTCCATTGAAGCCTATAATAGATACTCTTGAGTTTTGGCCACTGTTGGACCACTAATGCAAAGCAATACCGTCACAATATCAAAAAGATTTTAATAAAAATATACAAAAATAGTTTAAAATAATGTAGTTTATTCATTAAAGCACTACTAGGAGTAGACGTTTTTATTTTTGTTTTTGAAGGTATTTCTTATCAATAAAAAATGCGGTGCAGCGCGAGCAAATTTTCATTCCGAAAGTGGGGCCCAGAAAAAAAAATGTTTGGAAACCACTGTATCAGAGCATAAACAGTTTTCGATCTCTTTCGTGTTAGCAGATGTCTTTGATCTTTTAAGTGAACGTGGGATGTTTCCGTGCTGACTGCGTGAGTACACGCACTGGACCTGTTTTCCTTTTTTTTTTTTTTTCGCTCCTTGCAACAGCGTATGAAACCATCACTACAGCAGGCGCCCTTGGAAGGAGCATGCGTCAAATCTCACCATTTGTCACCGGTGGTTTCTGTAGCAGATTTGTTTTACATGTCACCAGCCTCACGCAGCACCTTGAGAAAAATTGGTCGACTTTTGCAATATGCTTGAAATAGCAATTGTGCTACTCTTTGTTTGTCGACTTAGAGATCGCTGAAATCAACACGGAACAAAAACCGTAACATTTCTTGATTGTATTTTTTATTAATTTGTCTTTTGCACGCAAAGTGGCAGAGTAATTAGAGTGCTTGTTTCTCGAGGCAGTGTTACCGGGTTCGACCCCTCTTAGTGTCACGCTCTAGGGAGTTAGAGAAGGCAAAGGATTAGAGGAAAGGAACTCGTCACCCGGCTTCATGATACTGAAACTTAGTATAAGTGAAGTCTGTAATCCAATGTTTCGTGAATAGATTCTAGGTCCATATACATAGCTTAAAATTTATAATGTACAATTTTTATGATGCTATTATGTATTTTTTCCCGCCAAGACGATATCCACAGTCTTCATTGGACAATCAAAGGGGTACACGGCACAAACAAAGGTTAAGAAACCCGGCTCTAACATTTCACTCGCCATACACCATTACTTAATAGGTCACTACTTTTACATTTTATATATTAAAAAAATAATAACTTTTTGTTTTTTAATACTGTCTTGCAGCGGTGTTATCTTGCGTTTAAACAAAGAATTGCTACATAGTTTCGACCCCTGACTGCAATATGAGTATGTCAGCAACGAACAGGATAATGCAAACACATGCTTCTTGTGACATTTGTTACGGACGTCCAGCGAAGCAGGCAGAGATATATGCATTAAGTATAGATTTAGAGTAGATCATGGACACTTTCAGGAAAATTAAATCTGACAAATCACGAAGGAAAGGATCAAAGTTACATCCAGAACGCCCACGGCGACCGTTGCCTCAATTGGCTGTGTGTGGTGTACCCGGAAACGGGGCCTCCCAGTACTGAGACACAGTTAAGTCCCCGATGTCACTTATCGGTGCAGAGTTGAGAGAGATGGCTGAGCATCACAATCCCCCCTGTGTTGCAGCATGATGAGAACCCAGAATTGCACACTGAGCTTGGGGGGATCACTTGGGCACCAGACTTAATACTGGCTCTTGACTGGATGGCCGCATGCAGGAGATTTCTACAATGGGGGGTTGGCAGGTGGTTGGTATCTGGAAGTGGCTCTGTGCAGGACGTGAGGATTCCTTGGGTGAGCTCAGAACCAGAGCACAGCATTGTGCAAGCTCTGCATAGTTGGAGAGCCCCCTGGATGACGGGGAATGCACAGTGTGCTACCCCACCTATCCCCAACTGCTAACTTAGAACCAGAAGTGGGGTCCTCTGTATGCGTGCCAGGCCAGGATAAAATGCCTGGGAAAGAGACTGGAGCTCAGAACTCCCTAACTCAAAGTTGCAGGATGGCAGGAAAGACAAGGGCTATTTTGAAGATAATGCAACCATATTTTCACCATACGAGCTCGGACGCCGCCTCGGTAAACAAGGTCCGCGCAGAGCAGTGACACCCCCAGGCTGCTTGCGAATAGTCTACTACTGGGAACATAAACAGATTAGGGATGAGCCCACTCTCCCGTTGAACAGGTGCTAAAGTCATAGATACTGGGCCAGAAGGCGCACCGGAAACCACAGTATCACGCAACTCGCTTTTTTTTTCTATGGAGAGTACACCGTCAAATAAATCTCGTACTGGTGCTCGCCCTGTGGAGCTCCACCAGGCAGGTGCAGTGCCGGGCTCTGAGCCTCGACAGAGCCCACCCTCAGCTACTGGAGGACCCTCTAGACCGTCTTGTGGAGTCAGCAGACGGCGGAGGAGAACTACTGACCAAAACAAAACAGAAAAAGAGAAACCCAGAGTGCCACTTGTCATGATGCACTGGAATGCAGAGGGAGTGAACAGCAAGCAGGCTGGATACAGCAAAAAGACAGAGCTGGAAAACATCTTGTATGAGAAGCAAGTCAGTGTTTGCTGTATCCAAGAGACTCACTTGAAAGCAGATCAAACCTTTAAAATAAGGGGATATCAATGCTTCAGATCCGACAGAAAAGATAGACGAAAAGGAGGAGTACTTACTCTTGTAAGGAATAACATTCCTGCACACGAAAGGAAAACCTTCATGGATGGAGCAGAATATCAGCTGTTGCAGATAAAGGTAGACAAGATGGAAATAGAACTCCTGAACTATTACTGTCCGAACAACAAACCCCTGAGTCTCAGCTCTATACAGGTACCAGCCACCAACTTTATAGCAGTTGGAGACTTTAATAGCCACTCCCAGAGCTGGGGCTATAACCATCTGGATCACAGAGGTGAAGAGGTTGAAACTTGGCAAGATGATCACTCCCTAATCCTAGTCAATAATGCCACAGATACTCCTACCTTCTACTCCAGAGGATGGCACACAACTTCAACACCAGATCTTGCCTTCTCCACACCAGATATAGCTGGATCTATTAGTAGAGAAGTAGGAGACCAACTAGGGGGAAGCGACCATCGCCCAATCTTTCTTACTGTCCAGAGTGCAACTCTCAGTACAGGCCCAGCCATTACAAGATGGAACTACAAAAAAGCCAACTGGGGTTTATTCAGGCATCAGGTGAACACGTTGCTGTCTACCCTCAAGGTACAGAACAGAGACATTAATGAAGTGGTAAAAGACTTCAACAGATGCATACTACAAGCTGCAAAAGAAACCATTCCCAAAGGATGCCGGCGTAACTACATACCATACTGGTCCAGCACACTCCAAGAACGTCAGGAAACTATGGACAGGGCTAGAAAGGACGCAGAGTCTCAGCCTTCACTTGAAACTCACAACAAATGGAAAAAGGCTGTAGCAGAGTTTCAGAGAACAAAGCTAGAAGAAAAAACGGAAAAGCTGGAGAACTAAAACGGCATCGCTGAACCTTGAGAAAGACGGCAGGAAACTTTGGAGATTAGTCAAGTCTCTAAATGAAGAGCGAACCTCACCTAGGCAAACTATCACATTGGATGAAGGTGGCAAACTTTTCAGAGGAAAACAAGCTGCAGACTTGTTTGCTAGAAGATACAGTTCAGAAAGCAACTTACCCATTAACATAGATCATCAGAGAGAGATAAGAAAAGAAATACTGGCAACCATGGGACAGACAGATACTCCTGCCCCAATGAGGGAACCCATCACACTAGGAGAACTACAGAAGGCTATTTCCAAGCTTAAGTTTCAAAGTCACCCGGCCCAGACAAAATCAGCAACGAAATGCTAGTAAATCTGAGCTCAGCAGCAAAGACAAAACTGCTTGAGATATTCAACCACAGCTGGTTGAAAGGAACGGTACCCCAAGTATGGAGAGAAGCCATCACAATACCCATACTAAAGAAAGGGAAATGTAAGACCGAGGCTGCAAGTTACCGGCCAATCAGTCTCACTAGCTGTGTTGGGAAGACTATGGAGCGAATAGTCAACCACAGATTGAAATGGTATTTAGAGTCTGAGCAGATCCTGGTGCCGGAACAAGCTGGATTTAGAGAATGCTACAGTATAGAAGATCAAGTTACTTACTTGTCTCAAGCAATAGAAGATGCCTTCCAGGAGAAGAAAAAGGTCCTAACGATCTGGGTCGACTTCAAGCAGGCCTTTGACAAGGTGTGGAAAGATGGCCTCATTGTAAAACTTAGGAGAAGTGGAATCCAAGGCAACATGATGAAATGGATCCAGTCATACTTGCATAACAGGAGAACTAGAGTCACTCTTGACGGTCTGCAGAGCAGAAAAGTGTTGCTCCATCAGGGGGTACCTCAAGGAGGAGTAATTTCCCCAACACTCTTCCTTGTTTACATCAATGACCTGGTGAAAGATCTCCCTGCAGGAGTTAAAGCTGCCTTATATGCAGATGACCTAGTACTCTGGTGCGCTGATGAAAATGTCACCACAGCAAATTATAGAATGCAGCGGGCAGCAGACATGCTAGTGTCATGGGCAGAGAAATGGCTTATCACAATAAACACAGACAAAACCTCCACAACACTGTTCTCCCTCGCCCCCAAGGACAAATCAGCTAACATACACCTAGGGACAACCGTGATCAAGGAAGAAAGCTACCCCACCTATCTTGGGGTGACATTTGACCAAAGGCTTACATGGAATAAGCATATTGAAAACGCAGAAGGAAATGCCCGAAGACGACTAGGCATACTCAGAAAATTAGCAGGTACCAACTGGGGAGCAAATGAACGAAATCTAAAGAAGATTTATAATGGAGTAATAAGACCACACTTAGAGTTTAGCTCAGCAGCATGGTCATCAGCTGCTAACTCACATCTGCAGTCTTTGGACAAGGTGCAAAATCAAGCTCTCAGGCTCATTACAGGAGCCATGAAAACTACACCAATAACAGAGATGCAGAAGGTTGCTGGATTACAGACATTGTCCCATAGAAGAGACAAAAAAACCATGATCCAGATGGAAAAGTACAACAGTATGCCAATGCACCCAATGAAGGCAAGACTAGATGATCTGGCATTGGGACGTCTAAAGCGTAGCAGCTTTGTGCATCGGGGGAAAAGACTTATAAGACAGCATCAAGAAGACCTATCCATGAAGACAACACCACTGAAGCCCACCCTATACCCTGTACCATGGGAGCAGGCCAGCAGTGCCCTCCAAATTAATACATCAGTCAGTGGTCTCACAAGTGGATGTGAGTATAATGATCTGCAAAAACGAACTGCTACATTGAGTATGATCCAAGAAAGCTATCCCGATCAATCATGGATACATGCCTATACAGATGGATCAGCAACTAATGCTGTTAGGAATGGAGGTGCCGGTATCTTTATCTCATATCCTGACAACCACTGTGAGACTAGGCACATTCCCACTGGTAAATTCTGTTCCAACTATACAGCTGAGGTTCAAGCTCTAGAGCAAGCTGCAAATATGATTTATAACACCAACTCTGACTGCCACCAGGTAGTCATCCTCACAGATGCACTGTCTGTCCTGCAAGCTCTCAAGGGTGGTAAACTCCCGCATCTGAGAAATGAACTAAACAAGGTAGCTGCCAAAAAGAGAACTATACTTCAGTGGGTACCATCTCATTGTGGTGTACCCGGAAATGAAAAGGCAGATAAACTTGCAAAAAAGGGAGGAGAATGTGAACAAGAAGATAATGAAGTCACATACTTTGAGAAAAAAGAGAGCTATCCAGACTATCAGAAGAGAACAGAACCAACCCAAAGACGACTATCACACTCTCGACCGGCAGGGACAGATAACTATTTTTCGACTCAGGACAGGGCATAACAAACTGAATAAACACATGCACAAGCTACGATTGTCTGCTTCACCACTGTGCACATGTGGATTAAACGAACAAACTGCTGAGCATGTTCTACAGGACTGCCCTCTGTATGACCAGTTAAGAAAGATATACTGGCCCAATGACTCAACACTAAACTCAAAGCTATATGGAGTTAAAGAGGAACTTCAAACAACAGTCGAATTCATCATGAGAACTCGTCTGACGGTGTAATCAACAAAGATGCGATCGCAAGAAGAAGAAGAAGAACATCCAGAAGATAAAGATATAGGGATTAGAAGAAGATAACTCTTGGGGATAATGACAACAGTGTCGTGGAATATTCTAATCCACATATATAAATTATCAAGTAAATATAAAGCCTAATAAATACATATAATAAATAAAGGAAGAAGAATGGTAAAGAACAGTGCTGTCACAATGACTGTACTCGAAATCCCCTTGTTTTCTACTGCGTATGCAAATTGTAACGTTTCACGTTGATATTAAAGGTCTTCTGCAACATACACGCGTTTCCCAAACACACAATAAAATGTGCTGCCTTTCTAAGAAAACCTTGAAATATGCAAGTTGACCTAAATTTTAAATTCCATTCATGTCTTTTTCTACACTATGTTACCAAGATCAAAAGACAGATGGACAAAAGGATAGCGAGAAGGGAGAGGCAGAAAGCCGAACACTAAACACGCTTCGCGCGATACACAAATGCTGCCATCACGCGTGTAAGACTACATGCACTAACTTTTTTTCAGACGGACAGTGATAAAATACATTACCCATCCCAGAGTTAGGTTTATAAATCCTGAAAAACTCTTATTAGAAAAGATAACATTAGATGGGTTTACGGTTGAAAACATAACAGTACCCAGACAGCACATCTTCGAAACAGGAGGTAGAAAATACATATTTTGAACGCAGCCACGTAGCTCTTTTAAATTTGGATATTTGGGTTCCTTAGGGCTTGCTGACCAAGAATATGTAAAACGTTACGCAAATAGTCCAGGAATTAATAAATTATAACCAAAATAAAATAGTGGGGATGCCTGACAGCATGGAATCATTTCTGCTCATAAAATTTTTTTATAACGTGTTTGAAAAAAAATCTTACGTTACAGAATTAGCCTACCATGTAAACTCCAAATTGATTGGAGCGCAACAAATGAAAGACTAACCACGATTGGTCGGGCTATAAATACTATCTTTCGTTGTTAGGGGAGACGTGAAAAGGTAACATTTTTTTCAAACACTTGTCGAAACGTGGCCTCATTGGCTAGACTCGCTGATATACTCACTTAGGAGCGTTAGTTCGAGACCACTAGTGCAAATGATCTTGATAAAGCAACAGTGCGTTGAAGCCAGCTCATATTTGTGTTAAATAAAAGCCTGGAACATAAGCAGATGGGAATTTGTGCCAGTAATTGTGCCAGAATTCATTGCTAATCAACGTATCTGTGTTTATTTCCATGAAATTGTGGGACCGTGGTCTTGATGGTACTGAGCAGCACCTGGTCAGAGCTTTGCTGAATCCAGAGTCGGACAGCATACTCCTTGGTCCATTTAGCTATCAGTGAGGTGTCTCCAGAGCCCAGAGGAGAATTCGAGCAGAGGAGTCCTTTCCTGCCGCCATCACGCAAGATAAGCTGATTTGGCCAGCTGAGCTCAACATTATGTCCCCTCATCTTGAAATGACTTTGTAAAAATAACATTCAGAGGGGAATTTAATTGTCTTAATATCAGGAACTGAGAACATCTCCAATACTAGTCCCAAAAGACAAACTATTGAAGTCATGATGACAAATACCAACAGAGCTTGAACAAAACAAAACCAGTATTACCTCATATTACCACTACACAACTGACACACATAGGATATTTTTAATAATATATGTCACTACAATATTCATATTGATAAAGTCTGTACATATACTTGTACTTAAAATTGATTGTGATTCCTGGTTCCTTTGTATTTGAATCAGGACACATATACCTTTATGATAACCATGAATACATATTGTTATTTGAAAAGTTATCAGTGACTCCTTAAGATATTCTCATAGAGTGTTCTATGTATGTGAGTGTCACAGTGTTGTCAAGAGTAGTGGATTAAATTAAATTGTTTATCTGTCTGTTGTTGTGACTTACACTTCATCATACACATACCCTAGACACATAACGTAGTCATCACACTATTCCAGAATAATTCTGACTGAGATATATAGATATGTGGTAGCAAGTAAGGTTATCTATAATACACTACTCTTAATAGATATAGATACCTTCACAGCTGATCTCAGTCAGTACACTAAGTCCCCTATAAATATTTATAACATCCCACTTCACCACATATATGATTGACGTTTCTTCGCGTGGGTTATACAGAGAATCTCAAAAGCAGTAGACCACAAACTGAGGAAAGAACAAGCAGGATTTAGAAAGAACAGAAGATTTGTAGATCATTCTCAGGAACATTATAGAGCAGTGCTCAGAATGGCAAAGACAGCTGTACATTAATTTCGTTGGGGAAAAAATACCATGCTATTTACCGTACATCGCTAGCCAGGAGATAATCACATGGAATTAATAGGCGGTCTTGTTATAAAATGTCAGCGCGAGTTAAGAGAGAACGGGTGTTGAATTTAAGTGAAAATTTGGCAGTTACTGTGTTAATTTTTGCTTACGTGTGACAGTGATGGTCAGACAACCAATCGCGTTGCTTCTGTAATATATTTCGCCTCGTTATCGTCTATGTCTAAAATTATTAAACGGTGGCGTTAACGAAAACAGGTATGTATGTTTTACAAGGACAAAGAATAAAGAAATAACTTACGTTACGAGCACAAGATTTTAGTCAAGAAAAACAATTACAATAACAGCAGGGAAAGGAAAGTGAGGAATAGGCTAAATGCACAACACTTAAATAAATTTTATTCGAGCCGTAGATTTATAACGACTTTATCACTCTGATAAATGCAGTTACCTGGGGGCGGAACCTGTCCTCGTACCAGGCGCGTCAACCGGGTTGCGGATGATTGAAGAACCTCTAGATATAGGGGTTAGCTGTGATACTGAATAAACAGCTGTGCACAAAACAACAGACATTTCGGGCAGATAGGGCTAGTGATCCTTGGTTGGCAGCCTATCTAGAAGGGAAAACTCTGATGTCAAACCACTGCTACCTTGGGGGAATATCCGTTTACGTGAAAGGCTTCGGGAGTAAACCCTGAGGATAAATCCGGAGTCGGAGTCCCTAAGGCAGTCTAATGTTGATTCGACATTTTTCTGGCAACTCCTGCGACGTGGCTGGTGCCAAACTGTACCGGCGTTCCTTTGGACCTACCAGCTACGTGGAGAGGGGGAACACGCTGCATGGGCAACAGCTTGATCTTCATATAAATGTGCCCAAGCTCGCGCCCTAGACAAGATGGTCCAGTTAGAAGAGAAAAGAACACGTCCACAGGAACACAACCAACAACAACAATAAAAAGAGCAGCTGAAGACTATCACCTCAGGGGCGCATTCCTATACGTAGTTAGAAATGACTGAAGGAGCTACTACAATAAATGCAGTTAAGAGAAAAGCTGATCTCAAGGGCAGCAGAGATGCAGGACTGCAGAAGAAAAAACATAAATTCAGTGGCTAGAGGACACGTTTCACATAAATTGTGAACAGAAACAGATGCCTTGAAAACTGCAACATAAAACCTAATAAGCACTAAGGAACGTGTATTTTTTGTTTTTATGTTTGTTTTGTTTTATTTTTGATTTTTTTAAACAAATGCGTTGCCAGTTACTGCAGTACCTATGAATCACAGAAATCAGATATAATTGACGAGCAGTTCAAAAGTGCTTGTGATACATTGGATGTAGTTTCATTAAATGTCCGTGACAATGAGGTCAGTAATAGTTTGATAAAGGAGGGGCCGAGAACTACCTGAAACAGACACGAGTCGCAACATACGAAACAACGAAACAAGTAGGAGACAAGAGAATTGTAGGTCGCTATAAAAATGATGTAAAGGGCGAGTTGTGTAAGGGAAAAGTCACGTGACTGCGTAAATTAAATTGCCACAAAAAAACCATCACTTCAAGAACAAATGAATGCTTTGTTGCGGGCTTCCTGCTTTTAAAAAAAAAGGGGGGGGGGGGGCCTGCAGTTGTGGATCCATGCTCTATGAGGAGTGAAAAAAGGAGATAATGATGACGAGAAAAACTATGCCTATCACAAGTCCAACAGAGGAAAACAAATAAGACACTGTAATCCTCGAGCACAGTCTACAACAGACTAAGATACCTGAGGAAGCCCATATGGTCGTCACCAGTAACAGTCCAGGACGAGAGGTATAGAGATGCCAACAACCACAGACTGACCACTGCCATCAAAGCAGACGAACTGACTTTTGAGAGGTGTTCGTAGAGAGATTTTTTTTTTTTTTGGTGCCCTAGTTTCCGCCAGTTCGCTTCACTGACTGCATTACTTACTACCTGTTAATTAAATGTGGGAACCGGAGAATAGATCAGAATTACAGTTTTAAGCTTTAAAACCACTGTCTGTTCTGCCTTGTCTGAATCTTGGTTGTTCAGTTTTATCGGCCCTTCTCTCTTCCACCCTCCCATTTTGGTAGAAAGCCAATCTACCTTGGGCATTAGACATGAAGGGATCCTGTATGGGTAGAGCACCATCCAACACGTGGCATTGCGTCGCCAGCCAATTAGTGAGTCTGGTGTCTGGTATGTTTTACAATTGTTGAGCCTGCTGCATTGGGGAAGCCCTCTGGGTTTGCAAGAAAGCCCCGGAACTTAGCACAATGCGACACGGTGAAGAGTGAAAACGTATATCCCTGGGGATCGAAAGAAGAAGAAAGACATAAAGGCGATAATAAAGACATAAAAGCACACTAAACGGACATCACAGGTCAGGAAGGCTTGGCATGTATTTATTGAAGACCTGTGCTCCTCGGGAAACTGAGAGATCATGAACGATGAACGAATCAAATCTTCCTTGTCTTTTGGGCGCTTTTAATATATAGTTTATCTTTTATTTGCTTTAATATAAAGTTTATCAGATGAGTTGTTTACTATCAAGATCTACAGCTTTCTGTCATATTTCTTTGTAGTAATTTTTTTTAATGTTCTCTAAGAATACCAGATACAGTTTTATAACCTTTGTTAAATTCACAAGCTTTAGCTCCATAAATAAGCTACAGTTTTGGAGCTTAGATCTAACGCACTTGTCTTTGTACTCGGTATGGTGTACAAGCCTTTAACTGCTTTACCCCATAGAAAAAGCCAGGATATCATATTACAAACAGCATACCTTAATGTCTGTTTGAAGAAAGGGGAGACAAAGACAATAATGTACTGCAAGTTTTTTTTAAAATATATTTTTTTAAATCCACCTGGTTGAAAATTGTAGAGAACTGCTGCGGGCAGTAGGGTATTTGTCTTTGTTTCTATCTTTAGTATCATGTATGCTGATGTGTCGCAATGAGAGCTCGTTATTGGTTTCTCTTCTGAAAGCTGTTATGAGATTTTGCTTTTCTTAAACGATTCTCGGTATGACAAATGTTTTGTTGCCACGTAATTTGTTTTTAAAAAGTGTGTATGCTATCTTAATAGAACATCTTTTCTTAAGTAGCCGATTTTTATGCTGCGTCTTCCATATTGATAATTAATTTCAGCCTGCTGGTTGGTTTACTATGAGTGCAGGTCTCATCATCATTATAACTGAGACTGTCACATGCTTAGTCAATTGCGGACTGAACATTGGCCCACAGAGACGCATATCCACACAAAGCTGTTTGAGAGTCTTGACGAACTTTCAACCACAGCAACATACATCAAGAGAACCGGACTTCTTGTGTAGACATTACTAAACAACAGCAACATACATCCAGAGAACCGGACTTCTTGTGTAGACATTACTAAACAACAGCAACATACATCCAGAGAACCGGACTTCTTGTGTAGACATTACTAAACAACAGCAACATACATCCAGAGAACCGGACTTCTTGTGTAGACATTACTAAACAACAGCAACATACATCCAGAGAACCGGACTTCTTGTGTAGACATTACTAAACATCAGCAACATACATCCAGAGAACCGGACTTCTTGTGTAGACATTACTAAACAACAGCAACATACATCCAGAGAACCGGACTTCTTGTGTAGACATTACTTAACAACATAAACATACATCCAGAGAACCGGACTTCTTGTGTAGACATTACTAAACAACAGCAACATACATCCAGAGAACCGGACTTCTTGTGTAGACATTACTAAACAACAGCAACATACATCCAGAGAACCGGACTTCTTGTGTAGACATTACTAAACAACAGCAACATACATCCAGAGAACCGGACTTCTTGTGTAGACATTACTAAACAACAGCAACATACATTCAGAGAACCGGACTTCTTGTGTAGACATTACTAAACAACAGCAACATACATCCAGAGAACCGGACTTCTTGTGTAGACATTACTAAACAACAGCAACATACATCCAGAGAACCGGACTTCTTGTGTAGACATTACTAAACAACAGCAACATACATCCAGAGAACCGGGCTTCTTGTGTAGACATTACTAAACAACAGCAACATACATCCAGAGAACCGGACTTCTTGTGTAGACATTACTAAACAACAGCAACATACATCCAGAGAACCGGACTTCTTGTGTAGACATTACTAAACAACAGCAACATACATCCAGAGAACCGGACTTCTTGTGTAGACATTACTAAACAATAGCAACATACATCCAGAGAACCGGACTTCTTGTGTAGACATTACTAAACAACAGCAACATACATCCAGAGAACCGGACTTCTTGTGTAGACATTACTAAACATCAGCAACATACATCCAGAGAACCGGACTTCTTGTGTAGACATTACTAAACAACAGCAACATACATCCAGAGAACCGGACTTCTTGTGTAGACATTACTTAACAACAGCAACATACATTCAGAGAACCGGACTTCTTGTGTAGACATTACTAAACAACAGCAACATACATCCAGAGAACCGGAATTCTTGTGTAGACATTACTAAACAACAGCAACATACATCCAGAGAACCGGACTTCTTGTTGTGGTAAAGTGGAATGTTATAAATATTTATAGGGGACTTAGTGTACTGACTGAGATCAGCTGTAAAGGTATCTGTATCTAATAAGTGTGGTGTATTACAGATGACCTTACTTGCTACCACATTTATACCTCAGTCAGAATTATTCTGGAATATTGTGATGACTACGTTAAATGTCTAGGGTTATGAAAATGATGAAGTGTAAGTCACAACAACAACAGACAGATAAACAATTTAATTTATTCTACAACACTTTACAACTCTGTGACACTCACACACATATAACACTCTATAAGACTATCTTAAATGAGTCAAGTGATTGTCACGTAGGTTTTATATTCATTTAATTTCCTACAACTTCTTCCTATTCTTTCACCCGAAAATTCTCTCTTTTATTATCTCTGTATTTCATTTTTCCTGTATATTTTTCATCCATTCGTTTTGCGAATACTATTCTCATATAATTCGCAAACTTTACCTGTTTCTTTCTCAAAACTGAGAATCGCGCTAGGACGATATTACGTAGATGTCAGGGCTGCAGGGCGTCATAAGGCGTGATAAGTCGGTTCGCTGAACACAGGACGTAGCAAATCGTCTACATTCTCACCGAGCGCGCGAGCTTCTTCTCGGCATTAGTCCCGGTGAGGTGTGATACTTTACATCTGCACCGGTTAGTATCCAGACATTTGGCTGGAAAATCCCAAACTGACACGGCGCTCACTTGGGCAATGGAGTCAGGCTGTCTGGGATTTGAAACTGACACGCGTACATCGTGGTCAGTAGGTGACAGCTACGACACGCGTTAAGCGGACGTAAATGTTGGGAGTAGGGGAGATAATTTCGCTTGGCGAAATAAGTTTCGGCCCTTTGTCTGATTTTAAGATATTGGCCAAGTTTGAAACTTTAATTTCATTCTCGCTCATAGACTCCACAGTAGATAGGTCGCTCGAAAAAACAGAATAGCTGTTAGCGAAGGTCTCAGTTTGTTTCGGCAATTTGTCGAACTTCTAGACTTCCAGAAATATTTTCAGCATTTTTATTCTTAAGTTGTGCGACTACCTGTAATTCTGTGGTTGAGGTAATTAATATGATAGATATATAGATTTTGTGAGTGTTAAAGTGTTAAATCGCTTAATTCATTTTAATCTATTTCTTTAGCGCAGAAGAGAAATAAAGTGGTAGGCTATTATATTTTCTAGGGAAGCATTCAGTGGAAAGCAGACTAAAAATTATAATTTCTAGCTTATAACGGCAATTGTAGCTATTTATGAAATTTAATTTAACTGCTAATACTCAGTCGAGTGTATTTTTCTAAACTAACGTATAAACTCTAGAATCGAGCCTCATGAATGATGACGGGATACGCACGTGTTCCTAATTTATGAGGAATGCTGATTTTTAAATATTAACTTACGTCACGGGAAGTTTAAATGATAAGCAAAGCTCTCTGCTTGCAAGTTTAAATGTAAGTTTTAACCAGTACAGATTCTGTTTATTATATTATATGTGTTATTTTTCCTCCACACAGTGAAAGTTTTGGGGTGACCCTAACTTTACCAGCACCTAGTAGTAGTTTCCATACTTGTGAAGAAATGGACAGTCCTTATTTTGAACCACGTGGGTTTTCTCAAGTAACACTGATCTGACGGTGCAAGTTAGACAGAAATACTAATATCCCTATAACGGGTTTTCAAAGACTGTAATGATAAATACTGGACCTTGGAGCCAGCACTTAATTTCTTCTAGAAACTCTATATAATTTGCTGCCTGGTGGCGTGAATATTTACAATCATTTCCCGACTAGATTATATCTTGTGGACAAATCTGTGGTGTGACTAAAGTGAATCCTATACTGAGGGAAGGCACCGACCTGACATTCATCATTTTTTTTAGAAACCTACGCTATTGACACTGTGCTCTGCTAACTCCCGCGCCTGGAATAATTGTTAGGTGACTTAATCAGACATTTGAACAAATTTGCATACCCAAGTAGGCGTTCCCGGAGACTCCAAGTTAAACAGGTCTTTTGGAACTGGGGACTTCTTGGCAGAAGACTGCATTTTTTTGAGTCTGTGTGAAAATCTAAAATCAATGTGTTCCAAGAGGCAGCAAGCAAAGTCGTGAGTACTAGTGTGAGAAGCCATGGCGGAATGAATGAGTGTACGCTGGTTTGAGTGATATTTTTCACTATTATATCTTTGACACCCTGTTGCTGTCCTATTTATTTTTTTTTCAATCTGCATAATTTGTTGCTAAGGCTAGAGTTCTTGTCTTTTTGTCTTAGGTTAAATCAGGTTTTTTTTCAAACTCTGTGCATATAATTACGAGATAAAACAAAGAAAACTCTTAGACTCAAACCCTATGTATCTGTGACTCTGGCGCCATCATCTGTTCTCTTAACGGGGCCGGGCTAAACCTAGAGTTAACACTATAACGGGGCTATCATCCTTGCAACATTTCCTTGATTTTTTATGACTATGTGTATATGTATTTTCCTTGATGTACTTTCTTTGATGTTGTGAGCCGATTTTCCTGATATTAAAATCGCTCTTGAACTAAATAATCGTGTTTGGTCAGCTCGTTCTAGATAATATATATATATCATTGTTATAGTTTTCCCACGTCTGTGTGTTTACCTGTCGTCACGTGTATGTGCGTGCCTGTGAGTGATAGAAATATACGTAATATGTATATTGGTGTAGTCTGTCTGACGCTGTAACAACTGTTGTAGAAGATAGGTGAGAGAGAGAAGAATTCTTTTCGCTTTCAGAGACAGCCACTATATCAAAATCTATCATCTCACGTGTGTGGAAATTCTATTACCTTTCACTAACTCTCACTGAGTCTATCACCTATTCAAACCTATTCAGAAGGGACCAAACCTAGTCTTAATTCTCCTATCGGAAATCTACGACAAATGAGGGCTCGTTTCCGGTCTTTGAACTTAGAATAGGAAGACGAGTACGACAAATGAGGGCTCGTTTCCGGTCTTTGAACTTAGAATAGGAAGACGAGTACGACAAACGTGGACTCGTCTATCTGGATTTTGTACTTAAGATTCTGTATTCTGATATAGAGTAAGAGTGTGATGTCTTGTGAGTTGTTATATCTTTAAATAATTACCCCCTAGACTAGCGATCTGTTTACGGGCGTGCTGACCACACAAACTAATAAGTTTTTTTTTTCCACAGCATCTTTGAATAATATACATTTTGGTTACAGGTTGATTTTGTCGGGATATATGTTAACTGCTGATTGTAATACTAAATGCTGGTAAAGTGGTGAGTGTATAACATTCACTGGGTACTGAGGCAGAACGGCGTTTGAACTAAGTTAAGGAGTGTGTTTCGGACTTTTTGTCCAGATTAATTCCCTCCCTTACCCGATCTGACTTCAGGGGCGAACTTATAGTGGATTTTTAAAAATTAAGGGAGTATTTTTCTCTTTAATTTTTGCAATATTATTTTGCTTTTCCACTGTAACTACTTATTTTTCAGGGATTAATCTTAACTACCATTTATTTGGCGTAGTCGTGTTTTGCATTGAGTGCTTTATTGCCGATAATAGCAGCGATAGTTAGATTTTACTTTGGAGGAGGTATCCCAGGGTTAAGGATATCATCTTTTGAATTTTTGTTTTTTTTTCTCGTAAGTGGTAGGAACCAGGTTATTCTTTTTCCTATTTTCTATCTCCACGTGTCTCAGTCACTGACATAATATGGCCGAGAGGGCAAAGCTTAGACAACTCCTCAGGGACGAAGCGAGAGAGGAGGGACTGGAAGGAGAGGAAGCGAAAGCTTTTGTCAGGGACGAACTTGAGGGATATGATGCGGAGAGGAAAGCAGCTGAAGCTAAAGAGGAAAAAGAAGAAGCTAGGAGGAAAGAAGCGGAAGACCGGCTATTACAGCAGAAGAAGATGGACGAGGAAATGGAAATTCGCAGGATGCAGCATGAGGAAAGAGAGAAGGAGAAGCAGAGACAGCATGAGGAAAGAGAGAAGGAAAGACAGCAGGAGGAAAGAGAGAAGGAGAGACAGCATTTGGAAAGAGAAAAGAGCAACAGAGACAGCATGAGTTGGCTCTTAAGGCTCTAGAGTTCCAAAGTCGTGGTGCTGCCTCTACCTCCAGCAATGGAGAGTCTTCTCCTCATTCTTCCTTAACTGACCCTGCTAACACTCAATCTCTTCAACTAAATGCTATGTCTTTCACTCTTGAATCTTTTCCTTGTCCAAATGAGAAGATTGACACATGGTTAGAAAAATTTGAGAAAATTGCAACTCTGTACGGGTTAGAGAGGTCGCGTTGGAATATGAAACTTTCCCAGGCCCTAAAAGGTTCTGCTTATGATGTTTATTCTAAGCTGGAAAGTAGCCAACAAGACGACTACGATGTGTTGAAGAAAGCGTTACTGGAGCGCTTTGAAATGAACGCTCGCAAGTTTTTGCAACTGTTTCGCAACAGCCGGAAAGAGAATTCTGAAACTTTTCACCAGTTCTCATCTCGTCTTAAGGGATATCTAACAAAGTGCCTTGAGCTTTCGCAGCTCCCCTCTACCTATGAAGGTCTTGAGGAACTTGTTCTAACTGAACAAATAAAGAACACTTTGTCTGCTGATACCCGGAGATTTCTCGCTGAGCAGGGGGCAGAAAAACTTGAAGACATTTTGGAAAAGTCTGAGCGTTATCACAATGCGCTGGCTGAACTACCGGCCACAAAGCGGAAACCGACAGAGGAGCATTTTCGAAAACATAACCTAGAGCAATCTTCTCAGGCTTCTAACCAAAACAACCACAGAGAAACTGGACCTCAAAACCCCCCTCCTGAAAAATCCAAGTTCTACAAGAACAAGTACCCCAACCACCCCAAACAGTCTGATCAACCCGACCGCCCTACATGGCAGCGTAGCCAGAAAGGACAAGGTGGCAAAGGGAGAACCCCCGAGCACGGGACATATGATCAGACCGAGCACACCGAGCCTAAACGCATCGGATGCTTATTAACAGTCTCGCAAGGCGGAATTATTGACAGTGATTCCCAACCTCTTGGGGATAGACCCTCAACGCGAGGTATTGTTATTTTGAACGGTTCTCAAACTTCTTGCTTATTTGACACGGGCTTTCTTACGATTGCATTGTTGCCAGAAACCTGGTTAAACCCGGTCAAGAGACAGGAGAGACCGTCAAACTTTGTGGAGTTCGTAAGAGTGATGCACCTACAGCGCTTCCCATCGCATTGGTGGAGATACACTCTGACTTTGTCAGAGGTGTGATCAAAGCGGCTGTTATGGATGATCCCATCTACCCAGTCATACTTGGCGGGAGATACGTGTGTATTGGGAAACCGGAAGAGCCGATTGTGGCAGCAGTAACTACAAGAGGGCAAACCAAGAAGGAACGGGAGCCTGCGCCTAATTTGTTACCTATGGAACTTAAAGAAGCACAAACAAAAGGATCCTACTTTGGCACCCTGCTTTAGGAAACTGCCCATGGCGAAGGAACCCAAACAGCACGGGGACATTTTTTCTGAGGATGGCGTACTTTATCGGAGAACGGGCAAGCCTGACCAAGGTTACAACCAGCTCCTAGTACCGAAACAGTACAGAAGCCAAATCCTAGAAATGGGGCACTCTCTTCCCTTTAGCGGACATATGGGACAGAACGCCACAAACCAACGTATAACCACTCATTATTGGTGGCCAGGAGTGAATACTGATATTATCAGATATGTCAAATCCTGTGCCCAGTGCCAACGTGTGCCACCCAAGCAACGGGCACCCCCAGTCCACATGGGTGAAATGCCAATAATGGGAACACCATTCGAACGGGTTGTGATCGACATTTTAGGGCCTTTCGAAAGGACTAAAAGAAGGAACAGGTTCATCCTGACCTTAGTCGATACATGCACTTTATGGGCAGAAGCTATCCCGCTAACATGCGCAGATGCCAAGCATGTCGCAGAAGCCCTCGTGCAGATTTTCACTCGGTTGGGATTCCCTCAGCAAGTGTTGACGGATAATGGATCTCCATACCGAAACCTGTTGATGGATGAGATCGTTAAGATCTTGAGGACCCAGCACATCCACACTAAGCCATATACTCCGGCCGGAAATGGGCTCGTGGAACGTGCTAATGGAAACCTCACCATGATGCTAAGTAAGCTGGCACAAGTGAAACCTGAAGATTGGGATCTCTGTATTCCTGCAGCATTATTTGGCTACAGAGAATCTCCTCATACTTCCACAGGATTTCCGCCAGCTACACTCTTATTTGGCAGACCCATTAAGGGCCCGCTTGAAGCCTTACTTCAGTCTCTGACAGACGAGAAGGCGGATGAGACAGTCGTCTCAGCAAGTAAATATGTGTCGGTTTTAAAGGAACGGTTGAAACTAGGGTGGGACCTAGCAACGACTAACTTTAAGCGAGCTCGCACAAAGCACGCTAACCGATACAGGAAAGTCGCGGAAGAGAGAGAACTGGAAGCAGGAGAGAAAGTTTTGGTGTTGCTCCCTACCGAGAACAACCAACTGAAGATCGGATGGCAAGGGCCGTTTACCGTCCTGAAAAAGATTTCTAAGGCTAACTACCAGATCTCTATTGAAGGAAAGGAGAAGGTTTTCCATTTAAATCTCTTAAAGAGATACTTGGAAAAACCAGTGCCAACCTCCGACCATCTCCTGACGATCGCCAAAACTGACGAAGATGACGATAGTGGCAGGGATATTCCACCGCTATCACAGGAAATCTTTCAAAAATGTCAGCAGCGGCGACGCTCTTTCAAGCGCGCATATGAGACATTCCAGGGGAAGGAAACTTTGAGGAGTGGACTTGAGTAGGAATTGGACAGAGATGGAGGGGGAAGAGGAGAGGGAAGAAGACAGACACCCCGAAGCTACGGTTATAGGAAATTAAACTCCATAACGTAGACATGGAGTGCTTCCATATCTTAAAGGGGGGAGGCTCTGTCACGTAGGTTTTATATTCATTTAATTTCCTACAACTTCTTCCTATTCTTTCACCCGAAAATTCTCTCTTTTATTATCTCTGTATTTCATTTTTCCTGTATATTTTTCATCCATTCGTTTTGCGAATACTATTCTCATATAATTCGCAAACTTTACCTGTTTCTTTCTCAAAACTGAGAATCGCGCTAGGACGATATTACGTAGATGTCAGGGCTGCAGGGCGTCATAAGGCGTGATAAGTCGGTTCGCTGAACACAGGACGTAGCAAATCGTCTACATTCTCACCGAGCGCGCGAGCTTCTTCTCGGCATTAGTCCCGGTGAGGTGTGATACTTTACATCTGCACCGGTTAGTATCCAGACATTTGGCTGGAAAATCCCAAACTGACACGGCGCTCACTTGGGCAATGGAGTCAGGCTGTCTGGGATTTGAAACTGACACGCGTACATCGTGGTCAGTAGGTGACAGTTACGACACGCGTTAAGCGGACGTAAATGTTGGGAGTAGGGGAGATAATTTCGCTTGGCGAAATAAGTTTCGGCCCTTTGTCTGATTTTAAGATATTGGCCAAGTTTGAAACTTTAATTTCATTCTCGCTCATAGACTCCACAGTAGATAGGTCGCTCGAAAAAAAACAGAATAGCTGTTAGCGAAGATCTCAGTTTGTTTCGGCAATTTGTCGAACTTCTAGACTTCCAGAAATATTTTCAGCATTTTTATTCTTAAGTTGTGCGACTACCTGTAATTCTGTGGTTGAGGTAATTAATATGATAGATATATAGATTTTGTGAGTGTTAAAGTGTTAAATCGCTTAATTCATTTTAATCTATTTCTTTAGCGCAGAAGAGAGATAAAGTGGTAGGCTATTATATTTTCTAGGGAAGCATTCAGTGGAAAGCAGACTAAAAATTATAATTTCTAGCTTATAACGGCAATTGTAGCTATTTATGAAATTTAATTTAACTGCTAATACTCAGTCGAGTGTATTTTTTCTAAACTAACGTATAAACTCTAGAATCGAGCCTCATGAATGATGACGGGATACGCACGTGTTCCTAATTTATGAGGAATGCTGATTTTTAAATATAACTTACGTCACGGGAAGTTTAAATGATAAGCAAAGCTCTCTGCTTGCAAGTTTAAATGTAAGTTTTAACCAGTACAGATTCTGTTTATTATATTATATGTGTTATTTTTCCTCCACACAGTGAAAGTTTTGGGGTGACCCTAACTTTACCAGCACCTAGTAGTAGTTTCCATACTTGTGAAGAAATAGACAGTCCTTATTTTGAACCACGTGGGTTTTCTCAAGTAACACTGATCTGACGGTGCAAGTTAGACAGAAATACTAATATCCCTATAACGGGTTTTCAAAGACTGTAATGATAAATACTGGACCTTGGAGCCAGCACTTAATTTCTTCTAGAAACTCTATATAATTTGCTGCCTGGTGGCGTGAATATTAACAATCATTTCCCGACTAGATTATATCTTGTGGACAAATCTGTGGTGTGACTAAAGTGAATCCTATACTGAGGGAAGGCACCGACCTGACATTCATCATTTTTTTTTAAAACCTACGCTATTGACACTGTGCTCTGCTCACTCCCGCGCCTGGCATAATTGTTAGGTGACTTAATCAGACATTTGAACAAATTTGCATACCCAAGTAGTCGTTCCCGGAGACTCCAAGTTAAACAGGTCTTTTGGAACTGGGGACTTCTTGGCAGTAGACTGCATTTTTTGAGTCTGTGTGAAAATCTAAAATCAATGTGTTCCAAGAGGCAGCAAGCAAAGTCGTGAGTACTAGTGTGAGAAGCCATGGCGGAATGAATGAGTGTACGCTGGTTTGAGTGATATTTTTCACTATTATATCTTTGACACCCTGTTGCTGTCCTATTTATTTTTTTTTTCAATCTGCATAATTTGTTGCTAAGGCTAGAGTTCTTGTGTTTTTGTCTTAGGTTAAATCAGATTTTTTTTTTTTCAAAAACTCTGTGCATATAATTACGAGATAAAAACAAAGACAAAACTCTTAGACTCAAACCCTATGTATCTGTGACTCTGGCGCCATCATCTGTTCTCTTAACGGGGCCGGGCTAAACCTAGAGTTAACACTATAACGGGGCTATCATCCTTGCAACATTTCCTTGATTTTTTATGACTATGTGTATATGTATTTTCCTTGATGTACTTTCTTTGATGTTGTGAGCCGATTTTTCCTGATATTAAAATCGCTCTTGAACTAAATAATCGTGTTTGGTCAGCTCGTTCTAGATAATATATATATATCATTGTTATAGTTTTCCCACGTCTGTGTGTTTACCTGTCGTCACGTGTATGTGCGTGCCTGTGAGTGATAGAAATATACGTAATATGTATATTGGTGTAGTCTGTCTGACGCTGTAACAACTGTTGTAGAAGATAGGTGAGAGAGAGAAGAATTCTTTTCGCTTTCAGAGACAGCCACTATATCAAAATCTATCATCTCACGTGTGTGGAAATTCTATTACCTTTCACTAACTCTCACCGAGTCTATCACCTATTCAAACCTATTCAGAAGGGACCAAACCTAGTCTTAAAGCTCCTATCGGAAATCTACGACAGTGATTAAGTTTAAAAATATATGTATTAATTCTTGTCAATAATGGATATCCTGATTCAACTACACAGTGAACCAGGAATCACAATCAAATGTAATTACAAGTATTATTTACACAGTTTATATATATGAACTTTGTATTGACATAGTTTATTATTATTATTCTATGTGTGTAATTTGTGCAGTAGTAATATGAGGTAATACTGGTTTTGTTCAAGCTTGGTTGTTGTTTTTCATCATGACTTCAAGTGTTGGATTATCGAGGAAATAGTATTGGGAAACTTTCACAGTTCCTGTCATTTGAACTAATTAATTGTCCCTCTGTGGTTAACAAAATGTCAGTTTTTGAGGGGGCACATAATGTTGAGCTACTCTGGCCACAGAAGCTTATCTTTCGTGATGGCGGCAGGAAACGACTCCTCTGCTCGATTGCTTCACTGTGTTCTGGAGACACCTCACTGGTCGCTATCGGGACCCAGGAGTATGCTGTCAGCCTCTGGATTCAGCAAAACCCAGACCAGGTGCTGCTTCAATAACTAGGACCATAGTCCCTGAAACAAGAAGGTTGTACCTCCTACTTCAGATCTAATTTATAATCTATTTCTACACTGAACACAATACAGAACAAACACTGAGTTCAGAGCGGTAGGCCAACTGCTATCTTCATCTGAAACAATTTACACCAGTATTCTCCTCCTAAATGGTTACTACGCCTCTGCAATTCCAGCCTTAGTTCCTTCTAGTCAATAAGATAGGTGTCAGTGTACTGTTTGGCAATTCCATGCAGTTTTACTTTTCTCCGACACCTCCTGTTCAGGTTGGAGCAATATTTAGGCCTTGCCTCATGTTTGCCACTGAACCACACACATATACAGGCATAAATTATCAATTTACATTCAATTTTCATTAAAAAGATATTGAATATATCAAGCTTACCACAATTCATGGAAATAATACACAGATACGTTGACTGGCGATGAATAATGGCACAAATTCCGATCTGCCTCTGTCCCAGACTTTTATTTCGAAAAATATGATCTGGCTCTCAACGCACTGTTTCTTAGTAAGTTTATTTTAAAGTGTGGCACTGACCTGACGCTCCTAATTGACTATATTGGCGGGTCTAACCAATCGGGCCATGTTTACCCAGCTTTTCAAAAAAAGTACCCTTACTACCGTTTCCCTAACAACAAAGAATTAGTATTTATAGTCCGACTAATCGTGTTTAGCCTTACATTTATTTCTATCCAATCAAATAGGATTTTACATGGTGGCCCATTTCCCGTAAAATGGTGGTTTCAAAACCTGCCACTGCGCAATTCTGATTTTGGTGTTGTCTGACAGCACCACCATTTTATTTTGGCTATAATTTGTTAATTCCTAGACTATTTGCGTAACGTTTAACATATTCTTTGTCAGCAAGTCCTAAGGAACCCAATTATATAAATTTAAGGGAGCTAGGTGGCTGCGTTCAAAAATGTGCATTTTCTTCTACCTCCTGTTCACTTCGATACGATGTGGTGTCTGGGTACTGTCAGGCTTTCAAACGTAAACCAGTATAATGTCATGTTTCCCAATAAGCATTTTTTCAGGTTTTTAAACCTAACTCTCGTATGGGCAGTGTTTTTTTTTTATCACTGTCCATTTGAAAAAAAGTATTGCTTCTGGCCTTTCGCTTTGATTCTTATCTTTCTTTGGGGAGGGTGGCATTAATTGTATATCGCGAGACGCGTGTTAGGGTGGCATGCGTTCCTGCTTTCAGCCCTCACTCTCTCTTTCTATCCTAAGTCCATCTGTCCTTTCGTTTATGTTAACGTAGTGTAATTAATGCTAGTATTAATTTAGGTCATTAATCAGCTTGCGTATCTCAAGGTTTTCTTAGAAATGCAGTACACGTTTTATTGTAGAAAGCGTGTAGTGATGCAGTAGGCTTTACTATCAACGTGAAATGCTACAATTTGCAGACGAAGTAGAAAACAAGGGTTTTTATTGTTCAACTAGCATGACGTTCTATTAACACAGGCGTACGCTATTGGAAAGCACGGGTCTTTAACCATTTCTCTTTCCTTTTATTGAATTTATGTGTTAGGCTTTACATTTACCTTTTAATTTATATATGTGGATTTAGAATGTGTCACGACACTTGTGTAGACATTACTAAACAACAGCAACATACATCCAGAGAACCGGACTTCTTGTGTAGACATTACTAAACAACAGCAACATACATCCAGAGAACCGGACTTCTTGTGTAGACATTACTAAACAACAGGATCATACATCCAGAGAACCGGACTTCTTGTGTAGACATTACTAAACAACAGCAACATACATCCAGAGAACCGGACTTCTTGTGTAGACATTACTAAACAACAGCGAACGAGAAGAAGAAGATCATCATTATCATCATTACCAGTTTCCTTTGTTGTCCTTACGGAGCATGGAGCCACCACTGTATCTTGGTCCCCGGCAAGCCTATACCAAAGCATTCGTTTATTCTTTCAGCTATGATTTATGCAGGTCAAGGTAGTCCCATCACTCATACTGTCGTAGGGGAGTAAAGTGTTAGCGACGTCACTATACTAGGTCCAGCATCGAGAGGTGAATAAACCGGAGTGTGTCGACACCGTGAATCGAACGCGGCACCTATGCCACCAGAGACCAGCGCTCTTACCACTCTGTCAGCCGGACGATCATACTTTGCATGATGAGGTTTCCAGGCCCGTGGACAACCTTGTATTAGTAGCCTCTTCGACATGTTCGAGGGAGCAGTAACCGTGTTTTCTGTCTCTTCAGAGACTCCAGAGAACTACACGGGCCTCAACCTTAGTTTAATGCTTACTTTTAAAAAAAAGTGAATTAATAATTTTGTTACATGTAATTATTTAATCTACAACACTGCAAAGGATAAAGTAATATCAGGATATTTTTTCCTCACGAGTACGCAGTTTTTTCATGTTAAGACCATTAGGGACTGGGTGATTAAGTGAATTATTTTTCTCTGTGTTGTGATATTTATTTTAACCTGACCCTAAATCCGGGTTATACTTTATATGTCGGGATTTTAGAAGAAGGAGAAAAAGCATACTTCCGTGTCATAGTTAGACACGAATTTATCGAAATGTATCTTTACTTCAGGTCACACCTGGACTTCCCAAACAGTTATGTAGGTCATACTGCAGGTGCGAAAGGGCAATTGTGATAAGCTTAGGTGCTTTTTGGCTTAGCTTTGTTCATCAAATTGAGCTATTGGCTTACTAGTTCTGAATAGTACATGATTTAATGTGTTCCTGTCAAAAGCACCCACAGCTTGATGTCGTCATTATCACCTGGCCTGGTGACTTTGATGATACATTTTTTTCACAACTGTCCTGAGCGGATCCAGTACAAAGATTCACGCTGTCGTCCTGTCTTGTCATGCCTTCCCAGATATTCCCAGATCTTTCTCTGCCTATTTATTCCCTCGATTTTTAATGTTTTCGTCAGATTTTCCAGTTCTCGTTTATAAGCATATAGCTAATACATTCTGGTTAGTTTGTGTGTTTAAGCAGTAATTTTTATTGTATTTATTTTCCTTCAGTATTTTCTCAGTGTAAGATATGCACTGTATTCTTGGTAACAAACACTTTTGTTTCGCAGCAATAGATTTTGCGGTTAGTTTATTCAGTATCTAGGATTGACATGCAGACGACTCTAATGATTCTGCATAACTTTTCACGACTTACTTTCTCATGTCTATTGCTAAAGACTAGTTTGTTAATATATTACTTTTTTTTAAGAGCCTCAGAGGGGTTAGAGCGATTGGCGCGGCAAAGGTACCAGGTTCGACACACGGTGACGTCACGCTTCATTCTACCCAACTGTAAATGGATACCTGGCTCTGCTCTTGGCAGCGAGGGCAGGAACTGATTTCCCCCCCCCCCCCCTACCTCTCGACGCTAGACCTAGTGTAGTGAAGGCTCTAACACTTCACTCCCCTGTGACATTATCTGCAATAAGATTACCTTTTTATTTTCTGAAAGTATGGGATAGCTTTTTTAACTATTAAACGTCTTCTATCTCCTGTTGTGATGTCTCCAAGGTACTATGATTTCTACACTTTAATTAATTGATTGATCATACCTATTACCATGTTTTCACTAATAAATGATTTTAATAAATGATTTCTCCTTTTCTTTTGATTACTCTTGCGCGTTTTTGGAAATGATAATCTTCACACTTTTATTTTTTGCTTGCTCTGTTTACAGTAACTGGCAAGATCGCACAATATTCAAACACTGCTGAATGGCCGATCCCGTAATTACTGAAAAAAAATTAACGCGCCGCTCCTTACTGACACGAACTAATCTGGCCCTATACACCTGGGCACAGTGCAACACACAAGTCAACTAAGCCAAACATGAACATGAGACTAAGGTAGTCATTCTTGTCACAACAGCTCGAGGCAGTCAAGAAGAAAATGTAAATATGATACATTTAAAAGTAAGTGGGTAGAGCAAGAATGTGAAAGAATAATGGAGAATTAAAAACATAACTGACAAACAAGAGTGCATAAAAAGTAGAGATAAGTTTTTTTTTGTTTAAAGCGACCCCTGTTTCTATTTGGAGACGGTATTACATACAGAAAGTACTATTTAAAACTGCTGTACGTAACTAGTAGATAGACAGTGGCGTAGATAAACAATCTATGTGGCTCCCCCTCCCCTTTTTTCCGTCCCCTCCTTCCAACAAAACGATGACAGTTTTCAACTGTTTATGTAATTTTTGCTGCCACCTGTGCAGTTCTTCTTTTTTCATTTAGTCTTCGAACATTCCTGGTGCCTACTGGAGGTTCTCTTAGGCTAAAGGTGGTGAGTCAGCAGTCTAGGCTTCTTTCGGCTTTCTCCGTACCGCGTCTAGAACCTTACTGATTGAGAGTCTCATTCCAAAGTGAACAGCGGAGTTTTAATTACTTGAATTACTAATTTCTGAATGACTTGTTTATGTTACTGGCTGATGTTTTGGCGGCATAAGTTTTAACACAGTTGGATAGCAGGCCGCATGCGCCAGACTACTTTGTCGCTGTAGTGGGTTTGATGGTATTGTATGATGATGATATTTCTACGTGTGATGCATGAGGTCAGCTGTGAAGGCTCCTGAGATAAAATGTAGCTGTGAATTGTCAGAAGGCCCTTCTTGCTACCACTACAGACACACACACAGATATTTACTAAGTCTAATAATATTAATAAAATGTTATAATACACGGAACTAACTCAGTTGTGTAAAATTTTGATAGTAATTTTCTTACATTTATTTGTTCTGGACCAAGGTTTTATTTTGGCCAGAACATATGAAAGGTTTTAGAAATTATGAAAAAATGCATGGATATTACATAATAAATGCAAGGTGTGTACATATATGTTACTAGACTAGTTAATTTTATTATTGTTTACAGTATTAATCTATGTGGGAGAACTTTTCATGGATGTGCTGTTGGGGTGGCCTCATCACTCCCTGTCTATGGCGATTACACAGTGTCCAGTTAATTGATGGAATTTTTATGGGTGTGTTTCTAATTAAGTTGAGTTGGTGAACTCTCAGCAGACCAGGCGCTCACTTAACTTGAAGGTGTAGCTCTGGTGCTGAGATCTGGTGGCCCCACCTCTCCGTGCTTGGGGGCAATATCAGAAATCTGGTGGCCCCACCTCTCCGTGCTTGGGGGCAATATCAGAATATAATAGGCTGCTCTGACCCAATGTCACTGCACGGGTCCACTCTGGTAAAATTCAACTACTCATTTGACACCGCATTGGTGCCAACTGAAACTCACAGCTCTGCAATCAAAGTATTAATCATGTGTCAAAATTCCATCCTCTAACCATTGCTGGACACAACACTACACAACAACAACACCACATAGACGGGTCAGATCTTTCTGACCAAACAACACATCTTACCAAGTTGGTTTCACATAGGATAAGTTCTCCCAGACTACAGATTCTGAAATATGTTCATTAGTTTCCTGCCATAAAATAGGATAGGTGATATGTTTCACTGATCTCAACACTTGATCTGTCCTTCCTAATCCTTGCTGGAGTTTATGTATTTTATTGTCTCTAGACCCTGAACTGGGGCGGGGGGTCTAGAGCGAACCCTTACTTGTTGTAAGGAACAGATTATGCTATTGCAGTATCAAATCACTCGAAACCTTAAACAAATATTAAAATGTACAAAAGAAATAATTTCAGTCTTACCAGAAATATGAATATAGTACACAGTTAAATAAATGCTAGCAAAACTCAGCTGAGCTGCTGGCCTTATGATGGCGTCCCTCTAAATACTTCAATAGCTTCTGGGAATTTACACCACTTGATAATTCACTGTGTCTACAAGGACAGCTAATACTGAATGGCACAAAATGCGCGTCTGAGCGCCGATAATATCTTCATCTATGGCCAATCGCTGCCTTTTCTTTTTTCAAATTCAAATATCCTACCACAAAGTCATTTCAGTCAGACCTCAGTCAAGTATGCCTTATTGTCTGTTGGTCCGTCCGTCTCTACTTGCGTTTCACAAAAAAAAAACACACTTGTTTTTTGAACCAACCCTGCTTTCCCCTACACAATTTCGCCTTTAAAGTTATTTTTAGCCACAATTCACCATCCCACCCCGTCTCTTCATTCCACTAGATTTTAGCACTTGCGTCTTTCAAGGCCACAACTTTTTTGAAAATTAGTGACAGGTTTTATCTCAATGCAGACGTTCGCTGATATGAACAACACAGTCTTTTGTCAATATCTTTCGTATTATCTGTCCGTCTGTATAAATGAAAGCATATTATTTCACTGCTCAAGATAGGCCATCCGGCCAGCTAGGTTTTATATTCCTAACATTATTATTAAGAAAAGTGACTTTTCAAATATTTTCTAGAATTTTCTGGAACGCGCTCATCACTGCATTCAAATAAACGGGCTAAGTTATAGCAAAAGCGTCCAATAAATGACTGTGGCGTATAATATCCAAGGTCCCTTTTGTCGATTTCTTTACTTTATGTCAACTTGGGGACGTGACTTTTTCCTCCTTTCCCCACCAATTTGCGTCCTTTTACATTCGCTAGTTTCAAGCACGCGTTCAGTCAGATTTTTCCTTTTGATCGTTTTGCCTTCAAGTCTAACAATTTAATTTCCATGGCGGGTGATGACCCGCGGCGTGGGCGATCATGTATTCTTGCAGCTTACGCATTAGTTTTTATCCCTACGTTGTATCATTGGAGATATTTTAACGTTGTATCACGGTTAATTTTGTGACATCTCCCCACTTGAAAACATGCCTGGGCAATTCTAAACCAGTGATCCAACACATAGATAAAATCTGGGCCTTACGAGTACATTACAGCTACTTTTGATCACAGGGGTGCCGACTGAGGAAATCTGCACCGACATTCAATTTGCCTGGGATATATTGGATACTAAACTGATAAGGTTGAAGCAATAAAGACCACCTCAGCAATCTTGCGTTTTCTTGCTTAGCCTGAGATAAGAATTTCCGAGAGGCTGATGGTCACATCTCGACCACGTTGAGTCCTACCAATACAGATAGGTTTGAAATTTGTTTTATTGCCCGAAACGCTAAACATTCTTTTTCGCTTTGGAGTATACCCTTGGGTTACGCCTATTCAATTTGGGGCTTGCATAACGACTGGTTTCAGTTCCCCATCAGGGGTGAAGATGATCTTTGAACAAAGCCGCTAAATCCTACATTACTTGCATGAGATATTGACAAAAATCCAGTCGTCAAATGAGGCACTGTTTGGAATAGGTAACCAATGAGTCCTGGTTTTTTTTAATTCAAATACAAAGGCTAAGAAACTTTGCGCAGGCTCCAATTAATTTTATATCTGGAAGTCCTTGCAGAAACAGTGAGGAGCACAAGAGAGTTAAAATCTTTTATTTTTGATAAAATCCGCAAACGACACAATGGGCATTGACTTGTTTGTGGTTAGACTGCTCTCTGAGTTTTTCCAAGTTCTTGGGATTAGGGGTCATGCTACTGATAGAATACAGTGTGGACATTGAAATTTGAACAATGCAAGCATTTTGTTGAGCCTAGCATCACGTTCACACATTGAGGAAGCCTATTAGCATTACGTGGCTAGTCCTTTGTGTTTTTTTCAAATCCTCATGTAAGGAGACTAGAGGGAGATCATCCATGAAATTCGTGATACAGAGTTATTCAGGGGATCCAACATGAATGGGCGCATGACGAAGACTTGGAAAAACATTGAGCTGATGGCAGTCCGTGGACATGTTGAAAATAAGGATCACTGAAGTACTAAAGGCCATTAAGGTCTCACTTCAGGCTTCACTGGGATCTGGTAATAGCCTTTTAGATCCACCTTTATTTTCTTGACCAGTCGGCAAATAACTTGTGGGTGATGTGGTCACTTGTCCTTCACGCATTCAGCCGCCTGTAATCTTGCACAATTGGGGCTGTGTCGACCCAGACGGTTTTTCCTAAAAGATGATTCACTGTGTGAAATAATCCCCTCCTTCAACAAATAATCTATTTCTTCCTTCAATGCCTTCTCCTTCGCGAACGGAATAGAATAGGCTCTCATACAGATTGGGTTTGAGTCTACCAGTTTCATGTCCTACTGTAGCAAATTTGTATGGCCTGGTTTATCTGTTAATACATCTGTATGTTCCTCCAGAACCTGTTGAACTCTCTCCCTCTGGTTTTTAGTCAGGTGCTTACTGACTTTTACCTGTGCTGCTGTTTCACAAGGATGTAATGGGTATTCATGTGAGGTGAGTGGTTCCTTTTGCATTTGAGTTGCGATAGCTAAGGTCAGTAAGGGGGTGCTTTCCTGGAGTGGTCTGTCCAGATACTTTTTTAACAGGTTTACATGATAAACTTTCTCCTTCCCCTTTTTGTCAATTTTATAGTTTGTTCTAGACACCTTCTCTAGAACCGTATATGGACCTTGCCATCCAATTTGTAATTTATTCTGGCTCCCGGGTAGTAGAAGCAGCACCTTCTCTCCCACTGCCAGTTCTCTGTCCTTTGCCTTCCTATTAAAATATGCTGCATGTTTCTTCCTGGCTTGTTTCAAATTATCATTTGCCAGTTTCCATCCAGCTTTCAAACGAGTGGTCAGTTCGTTCACGTATTGATAAGATGAGGTAACAGTCTCTTCCGCCTTCTCATTGTAGCGGAAGGTTTTATATGTGTGAGATGATAGTGCTAGAGTAGAAATAGTATTCTCTCCAGAATGTGTGAGGTCCCAGTGACAGAGAAGTACACTGGTATCACTCGATAGTCACGGCTGTGAAAGTATCTGGACTGAAAATATTCAGAGAACAGTCAGACCTTACTGCGCCACCTCCGCTATGTGACCACCTGTGATATAATAAAAATTCAACCAAACTCAGTATCAACTATATTGAATGAATAAAGCTGGTGAATACAATTTATATCCTCTTTATTTACATCTATCTAATTGTGGTGATTGTGTGTGACTGGTGATACAAAAGTTATATTTATACAAAACCAAATTGGCGAATTCAATTACAGTTTTTGCAAGTTAAACTAAAATGTCATTTCTTTAGACTCTTCCAATTAGTTGGGTAATAGACTTCTTCACTGTCTTATTCACTTTATAACTTTCACTAGTTTATCACGCAAATTGTCATCACAAAACTCTGCTTGACAATTATCACTTCTTGGTTGCACGATTGTCACAAATATCACTCATCTGTTTAGTTAATCAGTGTTCATATGAGATGTACAGCTTCAGTAGGTCTTGCTTCTACCAATCCAGACACTGCCGGGGCGATTCGCATTGATCATCGAGCAATTCTTGATCATTGACCTCTGACTTTTGGTTGACAAGTATGAACCTGCAGATAATTGTAGGATATGTGGCTATTTGTGGATAACAATTACCACATTCCTATTGTAGGTGAGATGAATTTGTTTTCAGATGTATGCGTGAAAATGCGTGATTATGGATCAGTGACAAGACAGGTGTCTACTGTGGAACATTTTATAAAATCAAATAATACAAAATAATATGTACACACATATATGGTATGAGGTTATAGTATCCCCCTGCCTGACACGTTAGCTCTGTAAAGTGCAGTAACTTGAAGACAGATTGAATAAACCCTGATAATGATTGTTGGTAGTCCTGAAAAGAATTGTTATTAGTCCTGTGCTAGCCCTGATATGGACTCAGTCACGGTGGTTATATTTCGGGTTCCAATCTTCAACAATCATATCAAGTAATAAATTAATATACATGATACTTTCATAACATATAGATTAAACAAATCCTGAAATAAAGTTGTAATTACTGTATTATTTTACATAGTAACTTTACATACCCTCGCAGGATCTAATTAAGATCAGTAAAGACTGGCTTTAGTGGAGTAACAGAACTGCCTGGCTGCAAATAACAAGATATTGGCCGTGACACGTTTCTCTCTCTCCAGCCGTTGTCCTTCTGTCTTGCCTCGCTGTACAAGTGAATTTGAAATCATTTCCGTCCGCCCTTATATATGCAGCTACCGGACGTACAGGAAACAAGGCTCGCAACTCCAGCAAACTTCCCAAAAAAGTTGTAACTTCGGGGGGTTTGTGCTAGAGGTGTTTCAAACCTTGGTCTCGTGCATTTCACCTTTCCCAGTTCAAGCCTTTGGAGTTATATATTTCCGTTCTCCATGAGTTGACCTTTATATCCATATGTTGTTTTCCCATATATCTGTCGTGTTAACGATTTTATATTGAATTATAAATAGGAAAAACACAGGATTTCTCAATGCACGGACACTATTCTTGCGAAATTCTTCACAACTACTTACTCCCTTCTGATTTCCTTGTACCTATACATAAATGAAGATATTCCCGTCAAAAGGAGACCATTCTCATCCTTGTCTGTCATTCCGTTCTCCTTCCCGATGTCTAATTCTAACCATGATTTCGGACGATTTATTCTTCCTTATACACTCGCCGAAGTCATTCTATCTGACCGTGGGAAACCCCTTCTCTGATTGGCTGCCCTAGATACACACAGGAAAATACCCCTGCATTCCTTTGTTCAGGTCAGCACACTGGTGTCCCACTTTTCGGTCTTCAAACATTTAACTAGGCAATGCGTAACATGCGACAGAGCCTCCCTCTCTTTTAAGCTGTAGATTTCTACAGCTAACAACTGTAAGCTTTGCCGTAGTTAATGTTCTTCTTACTCTCGTTCTATCTCAGTTGGGTGTCGAGTAAGAAAATCTGCTCCTACATTTTGTTTTCATGGATATAGATTTATCCTTCGCTATCTCTCTTTTCCCAGTTCGGCTTTTCATCCAGGCCCTTACCGCTGGTGAAATGGGGTCGGTAGGTTTCCCTTGAAGTTTACCGCCCTCTTTTCGTTGATAGTTGGTTGCGGTTTTCCCTCGCAAATTCGTAGGTGTTTGATTTTGGCTACGTGATTTGTTCTTTTCTTCCAGTGCATGGGTTTCAGACTGCAATTCAACCTGTGTGGGATGTTTCTTTTCCCCTCCAGTGCAAATCTCGGGAGTACCCATGATGGCTGGTTTGCTTGTAGACTTTTGAAGACTCTTCCGCCGACTTTCTGAATCTACATGAGTGCACTCTGGACAGGAATTTACATACCAATTGATGTCTTCCGTAATACCTGGCCAGTAGTACTGGGTGGCTATTCTTTGTTTTGTGGCACCATTACCCAGGTGTTCACTCAAAGTTATGTGCCCCCAGCCTATAACCTTATTTCTATAGGTGGATGGTACAACAATTTGACCATGACTTTTCGTCCCTCTGCCAGCTTTCCTGTGCAAGAGTCCATGTTCCATATAGAAATTTCCTTTCCTTGGAGTGTTATGTGGTTTTGACAGTTTGCCAAAACAAGGCTTCAATGTGCTGTCAGCTACTTGAGCCCGTTTCATTTCAGTAGAATGAAATTTTAATTTGGTGTCCCTCTCTATGTTCCTGGAGTCAGACCTGGTCTGGATTTCTGCCATAACCATAGGTTTCACCGGGTTTCCCAAGAAAACATATCTACGCCCCAACATCAGGGGGTAAAAGGGATCATCTAACACTGCTGCATTTATCTCCCCTTCCACATAGCGACAACTGACATGAATCTTTGCTATGGGTAAAGTGAGGGGTAATGCTCCTTTTAGTGGCCCTTGAATATCTACTGTTTCTGTGGTGATTTGTTCAGGGCGCACCAGAGATGCACACACGACTGCGTCATAGGACAAACCTGTGTCATACATTCCTGTGACTTGTTTGCCATTCACAGTCACTATCTCCTGTGTAGGTGGGTGATGGAGGCTATTCTGAATCACCGTCAGTTCCTTCCTATCAGAAGTCCTCACCTGTAAGCATGCAGCATGATGAAGAGGTTTTTTCCTCCACACAATTATCAGTGTTGTGGTTGTTAATTTTGCAGAACTTACACCATTTTTCTTCCCTCCGTGAGGGTTTATTGTTATATCCTGGAGGGTTCTTGTCTTTGTAGTCATATCTTTGGTTGTTCTTGGTTGTATTGTCCTTTTGTTCAAACTCGTTTTGGTTTTGTGGTGACTTGAAACTATCTCCCTGCTTCCTCTTGTTTCCTTGAGTCAGGGGGTGAGCCAGTTTGTGACTTTCTGCATAGATGATTATTTCATCTAATCTCTCTCTTTTATGTTCTACTAGGAATGTCTTCGTCTCAGGAGACATGGACTCCAGGAGTTGTTCTATCAACATCATCTCCTTGATCCCTTCAAAATCCTGATTGAAGTTTCCTAACTGACACCACCTCAGCAAGTAACTTTCCAACCTTGCTGAGAACTGCTGATATGTTTCTCCTGTCTGGAGCATAGCAGTTCTAAATCGCCTTCTATAAGCTTCTGCGTTTTGTTCGTAACGCACCAACAATGCTTGTTTCAAGGCTTCATAGTTTTCCTGATCTTCTTTTTGCATCTTCAAGTAGACATTATAAGATACACCTCTCAATCCCTGTGACAACTTCAAATTCCACTTTTCTTTTTCTAGGCCATAAGTAGTGGCCAATCGTTCATATCTATCAAGGTAATCCTCTATTCCCTCTTCTTTCTCCACAAATGGGTCCAAGTGGAAGTTCATAGCTCCATTGGAGGTGCTTTGGCTGGCGCTGGTATCCGAATGAGATGACCTACTACCATTAGTAGTAGCCACTGCCTGTATTTCAAGCTCTTTTAATCTCAGTTCATGGTCTCTATCAGCTTGTAGCTTCCTTTCCTCAGCTGTTAATCTTCTTTCTTCAGCCTCCAATTTCTTGGCTTGAGCCTCAACTTCCAACAGCAGCCTCTTTTCTTCAGCTTCCATTCTTTTGGCTTCTCTCTCAGCTTCTAGTCTTTTGGCTTCTCTCTCAGCTTCTGCTTGCAGCTTCCTTTCCTCTCTATCCATATGTTTGTCCACTTCAGTTGTGACATACTGGACGAGAGCATCACCTGTCAAGTCCAGCTCTTTTCCCATTTGCATGATCGCAGTTCTGAACTTCACTAAGTCAGCCATTATATTAAGTTAAGTAGGGTATGAAAACTTACCTAAACTTACTTAAAATAATTATCAAATGGACAACACAATTAATCGTGCAACCTTGTGATAGTCAATATTTACTAAGTACTCTAAGGTACTGTTACTGAGAAAAAAATCTTGTTCTAGAATTTCCAAAAAAAAAAAATTTTTTTTTTTTTTTTTTTTTTTTTCTATTGGTGGCCCAAGATAGACTAAAGATAGATGTATTAGATAGAGGATGGCTCAGGATATACGAGAATATCCCGCGATCGAGCCCCCACTGTAGCGGAAGGTTTTATATGTGTGAGATGATAGTGCTAGAGTAGAAATAGTATTCTCTCCAGAATGTGTGAGGTCCCAGTGACAGAGAAGTACACTGGTATCACTCGATAGTCACGGCTGTGAAAGTATCTGGACTGAAAATATTCAGAGAACAGTCAGACCTTACTGCGCCACCTCCGCTATGTGACCACCTGTGATATAATAAAAATTCAACCAAACTCAGTATCAACTATATTGAATGAATAAAGCTGGTGAATACAATTTATATCCTCTTTATTTACATCTATCTAATTGTGGTGATTGTGTGTGACTGGTGATACAAAAGTTATATTTATACAAAACCAAATTGGCGAATTCAATTACAGTTTTTGCAAGTTAAACTAAAATGTCATTTCTTTAGACTCTTCCAATTAGTTGGGTAATAGACTTCTTCACTGTCTTATTCACTTTATAACTTTCACTAGTTTATCACGCAAATTGTCATCACAAAACTCTGCTTGACAATTATCACTTCTTGGGTGCACGATTGTCACAAATATCACTCATCTGTTTAGTTAATCAGTGTTCATATGAGATGTACAGCTTCAGTAGGTCTTGCTTCTACCAATCCAGACACTGCCGGGGCGATTCGCATTGATCATCGAGCAATTCTTGATCATTGACCTCTGACTTTTGGTTGACAAGTATGAACCTGCAGATAATTGTAGGATATGTGGCTATTTGTGGATAACAATTACCACATTCCTATTGTAGGTGAGATGAATTTGTTTTCAGATGTATGCGTGAAAATGCGTGATTATGGATCAGTGACAAGACAGGTGTCTACTGTGGAACATTTTATAAAATCAAATAATACAAAATAATATGTACACACATATATGGTATGAGGTTATAGTATCCCCCTGCCTGACACGTTAGCTCTGTAAAGTGCAGTAACTTGAAGACAGATTGAATAAACCCTGATAATGATTGTTGGTAGTCCTGAAAAGAATTGTTATTAGTCCTGTGCTAGCCCTGATATGGACTCAGTCACGGTGGTTATATTTCGGGTTCCAATCTTCAACAATCATATCAAGTAATAAATTAATATACATGATACTTTCATAACATATAGATTAAACAAATCCTGAAATAAAGTTGTAATTACTGTATTATTTTACATAGTAACTTTACATACCCTCGCAGGATCTAATTAAGATCAGTAAAGACTGGCTTTAGTGGAGTAACAGAACTGCCTGGCTGCAAATAACAAGATATTGGCCGTGACACGTTTCTCTCTCTCCAGCCGTTGTCCTTCTGTCTTGCCTCGCTGTACAAGTGAATTTGAAATCATTTCCGTCCGCCCTTATATATGCAGCTACCGGACGTACAGGAAACAAGGCTCGCAACTCCAGCAAACTTCCCAAAAAAGTTGTAACTTCGGGGGGTTTGTGCTAGAGGTGTTTCAAACCTTGGTCTCGTGCATTTCACCTTTCCCAGTTCAAGCCTTTGGAGTTATATATTTCCGTTCTCCGTGAGTTGACCTTTATATCCATATGTTGTTTTCCCATATCTGTCGTGTTAACGATTTTATATTGAATTATAAATAGGAAAAACACAGGATTTCTCAATGCACGGACACTATTCTTGCGAAATTCTTCACAACTACTTACTCCCTTCTGATTTCCTTGTACCTATACATAAATGAAGATATTCCCGTCAAAAGGAGACCATACTCATCCTTGTCTGTCATTCCGTTCTCCTTCCCGATGTCTAATTCTAACCATGATTTCGGACGATTTATTCTTCCTTATACACTCGCCGAAGTCATTCTATCTGACCGTGGGAAACCCCTTCTCTGATTGGCTGCCCTAGATACACACAGGAAAATACCCCTGCATTTCTTTGTTCAGGTCAGCACACTGGTGTCCCACTTTTCGGTCTTCAAACATTTAACTAGGCAATGCGTAACATGCGACACTCATCTGTCCAGGTCCTTAATAGTTACATCTGGATTTTTAATTTATCATACGTATTTTTCATGGAACCCGTCTGGTCCCGTCCATTAGAAGCACTATAGTGAGGACTTTTCTTCCTAGAATCATCACTCACAAATCGACCACTACCAATTTTTTTCTTGGGTTTGTCTCCCCACTTGAGATTGCTTATGAGAGATCTTCGCTCTCTTTTCTGTTCTTCCAGTTTATATAAGTCTGACCGAGGGATTGTCATCTTATCCTGGGTAAAATTTCTTCTTTGTACTCTTCGCATAGTGGCCATGTTAATCCATTCAAGTGAAGACTGGGTGTGAAAAGGGGGCTCCCATTGCACTTTGTCTCCTTGAGTATCATTAGTTTTCCTTCCAGGCCTAATTTTGCCCCGTGGCGTTTCTAGGTCCTGCACATATTTTCCCTTTGTGGGTGTTCCCTCATGAAATATGCCACATGCTTCTACAAAGTTTTCAATATCGACATTTACGTCGGGCCAATAGTATTTGCGAGCAACTTTTTGGCAGATGGTACCGACTTTTTCATGGTCCCCATCTTTTCCAACATGTAAGCTCCTTATTAAATTTGCACTATATATCAATCTGTTCTTCATAAAATATTCCCCCTTGCTCGGAGGTGTGTGGCATTTGGGCAATTTTTTAAAACATGGCTTGAGTGTCCTATCCTCAGCCTGCGCCTTCCTCATCTCCTCTGGATGAGCATTTATAGGTTCACCTTCTTCCTCCTTCTTCTGTGACCTGGTCTGCACTGTCGCCAGGATCACAGGTCTCTCGGGATTCCCCAAGAAGACGTATCTACACCCCAATATCAGAGGGTAGATTGGTTCATCTATCACTGCTGCTCTGATTTCTCCTTCCACATAGCGAGTTTTCACCGTTATCCTTGCGATGGGAAGTGTCATGAGTGGTATGTCCTTAGTTGCCCCTTGTATTTCCACTGTTTCTGTGGTATACTGACTTGGGTCCACTAGGCTAGACTTCACAACTGAATCATAATCCAAACCTGTATCATAAAGGCACCTTATGGTGACCCCATTACAAATAACATCCTCACAAACTGGGGGGTGATAAGGTTCCTGCTGTCCCTTAGGATTAACCTTTAATCTTTGAGTCCCCGACTTCATTGCAGCAATGTTTGAAGGTTTCCTTCTACAAAATTCGGTGTTATGGTTATCTTTCTTGCACCATTTACACCATCTTTTTCCTTGGTTAAACGGTTTTCTTTCATTGGATTTTTGGTCATTGAACTGTGAGTTTCTGTCTCGGTAGTCATTTCTTGGCCGTTCAAAGTTTGTCCTACCTTTATTTCCCTGCTCTCTATTATCAAATTTATTAAATTGCTGTGGAGCTTTAAAATTGTCTATGTGCTTCTTTTTAGCACCACTTACCTCTGCCTGGGCTGCCTGATACCTTTCAGCGACATTTAAAACCTCCCCCAACTTCTCTGCACCTTGTTCCATGAGAAATTTTCTCATGTCTGGAGCCATGGACTCTCTCAATTGCTCAATCATGATCATTTCTTTAAGATCTTGGGTCTTCCCCAGAGCAGTCCATTTCTCCAAATAGGTTTCCAGTCTGGCAGAGAATTGGTGGTATGTCTCCCCAGACAACAGTTTGGCATTTCTAAATTTCCTACGATAAAATTCCCCATTTTTTTCGTACCTCAATAACAAAGCCTGCTTTAACATGTCATAATTCTCCTGGTCTTCTCTGTTCATTTTTGCGAAGACTTCGTAAGAAGTACCTCTCAGTCCCTGTGATAGCTTTAAACTCCACCTCTCTCTCTCTCTAACCCATATGTAGTAGCTAATAACTCAAAACGTCCTAGGTACCCCTCTATGTCATCGTCTTTTTCAACAAAATGGTCTAAATGAAACCCCATAGCTGATGTTGAGGCTCCCAGACTGGGCGTAGCATCTGAGGCAAAAGGGCTGGCACCATTTTCAGGAGCCTGGCCTTGTAGCTCCAGCTCCCTGAGTCGTAATTCGTGCTCCCTCTGCAACCTTCTATCTTCTGCCTCCCTTTCGGCCTTTTTATCTTCTGCCTCCCTTTGCTGTCGTTTGTCTTCTGCCTCAATCTGCAGCCTCTTAATTTCTCTATCAGCCTCAATTTGTAACCTCTTCTCTTCAGCTACCTTTCTATCTTCCCTTTCAATATATTTATCACATTCAGCCGTTACATATTGAATTAAAATCTGACCCTCCATTCCCATCTCCTTTGCCGTCAGCACAGCAGCTGATCTGAACTTTGCCAGCTCCGCGATACTTTTTAAACAAATCTAGCAATGTGCAAAATAAAATTTCCAACCACTAAAGTAATTCTAATTACTCTAGACTAAATAATTCTAATTAATTAATTAACTACCACTGGCTGTGAAGATTCACCAACTTTTATCTTCAGGGACACTTTTAATTTTAAGGGACACTTTTAACTTTAATAATGTGTTCCCCTAATCTAATTCTCCCCCCAGGAGATCCTAATATATGGGCTAATTATCCGGGGACCCCAATATATGTGATTAATTTAAATCCCGAGACCGAGCCACCCAATATATGTAGTGGGTTTGATGGTATTGTATGATGATGATATTTCTACGTGTGATGCATGAGGTCAGCTGTGAAGGCTCCTGAGATAAAATGTAGCTGTGAATTGTCAGAAGGCCCTTCTTGCTACCACTACGACCTCACACTTATCTTTTTTTACTAATGAATGTGACTACGTTAAATGTCTAGGGTAATGATATGTACTGTGTTGTGGTAGTTTACAGACACACACACAGATATTTACTAAGTCTAATAATATTAATAAAATGTTATAATACACGGAACTAACTCAGTTGTGTAAAATTTTGATAGTAATTTTCTTACATTTATTTGTTCTGGACCAAGGTTTTATTTTGGCCAGAACATATGAAAGGTTTAGAAATTATGAAAAAATGCATGGATATTACATAATAAATACAAGTTGTGTACATATATGTTACTAGACTAGTTAATTTTTATTATTGGTTATAGTAGTAATCTATTGTGGGAGAACTTTTCATGGATGTGCTGTTGGGGTGGCCTCATCACTCCCTGTCTATGGCGATTACACAGTGTCCAGTTAATTGATGGAATTTTTATGGGTGTGTTTCTAATTAAGTTGAGTTGGTGAACTCTCAGCAGACCAGGCGCTCACTTAACTTGAAGGTGTAGCTCTGGTGCTGAGATCTGGTGGCCCCACCTCTCCGTGCTTGGGGGCAATATCAGAAATCTGGTGGCCCCACCTCTCTGTGCTTGGGGCAATATCAGAAATATGGTGGCCCCACCTCTCCGTGCTTGGGGGCTATAATAGGCTGCTCTGACCAAATTTTACTGCACGGGTCCACTCTGGTAAAATTCAACTACTCATTTGACACCGCATTGGTGCCAACTGAAACTCACAGCTCTGCAATCAAAGTATTAATCATGTGTCAAAATTCCATCCTCTAACCATTGCTGGACACAACACTGCACAACAACAACACCACATAGACGGGTCAGATCTCTCTGACCAAACAACACATCTTACCAAGTTGGTTTCACATAGGATAAGTTCTCCCAGACTACAGATTCTGAAATATGTTCATTAGTTTCCTGCCATAAAATAGGATAGGTGATATGTTTCACTGATCTCAACACTTGATCTGTCCTTCCTAATCCTTGCTGGAGTTTATGTATTTTATTGTCTCTAGACCCTGAACTGGGGCGGGGGGTCTAGAGCGAACCCTTACTTGTTGTAAGGAACAGATTATGCTATTGCAGTATCAAATCACTCGAAACCTTAAACAAATATTAAAATGTACAAAGAGATAATTTCAGTCTTACCAGAAATATGAATATAGTACACAGTTAAATAAATGCTAGCAAAACTCAGCTGAGCTGCTGGCCTTATGATGGCGTCCCTCTAAATACTTCAATAGCTTCTGGGAATTTACACCACTTGATAATTCACTGTGTCTACAAGGACAGCTAATACTGAATGGCACAAAATGCGCGTCTGAGCGCCGATAATATCTTCATCTATGGCCAATCGCTGCCTTTTCTTTTTTCAAATTCAAATATCCTACCACAAAGTCATTTCAGTCAGACCTCAGTCAAGTATGCCTTATTGTCTGTTGGTCCGTCCGTCTCTACTTGCGTTTCACAAAAAAAAACACACTTGTTTTTTGAACCAACCCTGCTTTCCCCTACACAATTTCGCCTTTAAAGTTATTTTTAGCCACAATTCACCATCCCACCCCGTCTCTTCATTCCACTAGATTTTAGCACTTGCGTCTTTCAAGGCCACAACTTTTTGAAAATTAGTGACAGGTTTTATCTCAATGCAGACGTTCGCTGATATGAACAACACAGTCTTTTGTCAATATCTTTCGTATTATCTGTCCGTCTGTATAAATGAAAGCATATTATTTCACTGCTCAAGATAGGCCATCCGGCCAGCTAGGTTTTATATTCCTAACATTATTATTAAGAAAAGTGACTTTTCAAATATTTTCTAGAATTTTCTGGAACGCGCTCATCACTGCATTCAAATAAACGGGCTAAGTTATAGCAAAAGCGTCCAATAAATGACTATGGCGTATAATATCCAAGGTCCCTTTTGTCGATTTCTTTACTTTATGTCAACTTGGGGACGTGACTTTTTCCTCCTTGCCCCACCAGATTGCGTATTTTTACCTCGCTAGCTCTCACATCTCCACTGTCTCTGTTAATTTCCTTGACATTGTTGTCACTATCACTCCGCCCCACCTCACCACTTCGGTGTACTACAAACCCACCGATGCACACAGTTACCTCCTTTATACTTCCTCTCATCCTCCGGCTTGTCGGGACTCCTTGCCTTTCTCACAACTTCTCCGCCTCCGTCGGTTATGCCAAGATGATGACAACTTTCTATGCCGAGCACAAGAAATGTTGGACTTCTTCCGTAACAGACAGTATCCAGAAGATGTTCTTACCTCTGCCTTAGAACGTGTTCTCCCTATCTCACGTCTAGAGGCCCTCAAACCCAGCCAAAAAACCTCCTCTGATAGAATCAAGTTAATAATGACCTATCACCCTCACAGCACTGCTGTCAAAAGGATCCTGTTTCGCCACCTACCTCTCCTCCAAGCTGACCCAGTGGCGCGGGAAGCATTTAGTGAGCCACCCTTGCTGGCATATAGACGGGACAAAAATTTGAGGGACCTCCTAGTCCACAGCCGTCTGAAAACCGTCAACGATGGCCACTTTGGAACCAAGCCATGTAACCGTACACGATGTAAGACATGTCAGTATGTAATCGAAACACGTTCAGTCTCGTTCCCTAACGCCAAGTTCACCATCACCCATGGCTTCACATGTGAGTCACGCAACGTCATTTATGCTATTATATGCAAACGTTGCACCATTACGTACATCGGCCAAACGGGCACACGACTGGGCGACCGATTCTGCAGACACCTCTATGACATCTCTCAGTTTAATTCCACACCTGTGGCCATCCACTTCAATGGCCCTGACCACCACGGTGCCACTGACATCCAGGTGACAGCCATCAGATACTGTTCCTCGGACGCCAACAGTCGGTTTCGCCAGGAACAACGCCTCATCCATCTTATGGGTTGCCTCAAACCACACGGTTTGAATACCCAACATTCTTTTGTCTGAGACGCCTTTCTCTATCGAGTCCCTGTTGTATGACTTTCTACTTTGATGCGATCACCCTTTTTTTTTTTTTTTTTTTTTTTTAAATTACCATTTTTTTAATTTAATAATTTTATTTATTTATTTATTTATTTATTTATTTTATTTTTTTTTATTTATTTTTTTTTATTTAAATTATTATTATTATTATTATTTTTTTTTTCCTTTATTATTTTTTATTTTATTTTTTTCTTTATTTAGTTTTTATTTTTATCTATTTATTTATTTGTTTTAAATTTATTTATTATTATTATTTATTTATTTATATTTTATTTCTTTATTTTTATTTTATTTATTATTTATTGATTACTTTTTTCTCACTCTTTTCCAGTCCTTGTTTTCATTATTTCTTATTTTTATATACTATCAACTTCCTCTTTCCAGTTTAGTGGCAGCCATCTTGCTTTGCTTCACATGTGACTGGACTTAATATTAAGGGAGTTTCTTTTCTCTTATTTTTATAGTTTCATGTTCTCTACTTAATTCTCATTTTCTTTCCCTCCTGTCTCTTGTTTGTCTGTCCCTGACGAAGGCCTTGTGGCCGTAACGTAGGTTTTTCTTGTCCTTCTCCTTGTAAGACGTATTACTATTTGTGTGTGTGTGTGTGTTTTTTTTTTTTTCAACCGATAGTTTCAAGCACGCGTTCAGTCAGATTTTTCCTTTTGATCGTTTTGCCTTCAAGTCCAACAATTTAATTTCCATGGCGGGTGATGACCCGCGGCGTGGGCGATCATGTATTCTAGCAGCTTACGCATAAGTTTTTATCCTTACGTTGTATCATTGGAGATATTTTAACGTTGTATCATTGTTAATTTTGTGACAGTCGCCTTCTACGATTTGCTTGGTTGTGTATAGTATTACTCCTCTTTGATCCCCTTTCGAGCCCTGGTAACAACACACAGGTGGCTAAGCTCGTAAACAAGATAAATAAAATGAAGATCAAATAGAAGTTGGTAGGCTAAGTGACAAGAGCGTCCGATTTGCTAAGTTGTTAGAGCACCGATCTCTCGGCGGCACAGTTAACCGATTTCCGAGCTCGAACCTGGTGGCGTCATGTTCCAGTCTACCCAGCTGTAAATAGGTACCTGACTCTGTTGAGTTAAGAAAGGCAATGGCAGTGATGAAGGGAACAGTTCGCCCCACTTCATAAAGCTGGACCTAGCGTAGTACGGTCTCGAACACTTCATCCCCTACGGTAGCATATGCTATGGAGCTACCTTCACAATTTTAGCTTAACTGACTATCTCCATATTTTATTAATCTTACTTACCCTTTGTCATGTAACACTTTTCGCCAGTTGCTAAGCTTTATTTAATTGTTACATTTCGCTTAACCCCGTGTGTGTTACCTGAGGTATCTCAGGAGACAGAATAGAACTACTGCCGCCTCAGGCATGTCGCATTAGGCGACTAATATGAGGTTGTACCTGGGCATGGCAACCTCATCATGTAAAATAAGTTGCTACGGAAACTGCCACTGAAAGAGCACGCGAATGCTGTGATGTAGGTTTCCTGCAAGGAGGCCAGCTGCAGTTGTGGTCGCATGCTCCGTAGGCAGCGAAAAGACCAAAAGAACTTTTTTTTTCCTTAGTAAAAGATGGTTCTTGAATATGCCATTATTTGACTGTTTTATTGCAACGTTACTGTGTGTGGGACCAATAGTTTAAGTTGGCAGTAAACAACGTTAGCTTGTTGTAGTCGTGATTCAGTTTTTCTGTTACATTTTTCCATCATCTATGAATACTACACCCACATGCTTTAATTCCAGATCGTCCGATTGGCAGAGTGATAAGAGCATCTGCCTCTCGCGGTGAAGTTATCCGTGGTCGAAACCTGGTAACGGCATGCTTCAGTTTACTCAGCTGTAAATAGGTACCTGACTCTGCTGTAGAGTTATGGAAGGCAAAGCCAGCGAGGATGCGAACTGGGTCGCCCAACCTCATTTTTAAAAAGCTGGACCTTGTATAGTTAAGGTTCAAACACTTCATTCCTCTACGGCAGTATCTGATATGTCACTACCTTTACATTGCTTTAATTCCTGAAGTTGATTAAATCCATGATTTGTTATTCTGGTGTGTAACAGTTGCAAATCGCAAATAGAAGAGTGTCAGTTATGTTTTGTATTACGGTCCGGTCGCTTTTCTAAAAAATAAACACACTGGCATGAATGCTATATATCAGAACCAAAGTCCGCCAATTAAAGTCTTGTATTTTTTCCGTCTGTTGGTAGATGAAATCGTGAGTTAATTTTATGGCAGTAACTGGTTTAGAGTAAATGAAATAACGTAGTATTCTTCATCTTAGTTCGCTCTCAAGTAACCACGTCTATCTCCCTTATAAAGTTAAAAGTCCGCCTCACACTTCTCTCGTCACCATACAGTTGCTGTCCCTCATCTTGGTTGGAGAAGGCCACGCTGCTACTCTGCTCCTCTCAAATTATACAAGCTTTCATTTTTCTCCTAGATACCTTTTATTTATATTTGTAGAACTGATATTTGCAATATACAGCCATATCTTATTTATTTCATTCCGTGTTGTTACAGTCCGCCCGTTCCAAGCTAAGGAATAAGGAAGATAAGGGATAAATATAAAGATCTAATTTGCTGAGTAATGTTTCCTACGTATATTTTTTCTCTTAAAGTGTTTTTCCTTCTTTAGCTATGTTGGAGGTTTATGCTAATGGCTTTGCTTATATTTATGAAAACGGACGAAAGTGCAGTCTGCAAAAATAACATGTATTCGGTTGTTGATTTTTAGAAATAAACAGAGAATACACTTTCGCGAAACATTTCAGTGATTGTATTTTCTTTTCTTTACTCGGAGATGTCATATAACGTAAAAAGCATTTCTTTAACAAGAAATAAACGTCAAATAAAGAGCATGAGATTCAGATAACGATTAGCAGCATGAAGGTCAACATAATTACGTACATAGGTAAGGGGAGAAGAAAACAAGCTGCTCTTTCTTCTTCATTCGCTCTCATGTAAGTCTCTCTCTCTCTCTCTCTCTCTCTCTCTCATAAAGTTGGTGGTCCGTCTCAGGCTTCTCTCGTCACCCTAAGAAGTCTTCTCAACTGGGCTGGAGAAGGTCATGCTGCCACTCTGCTCCTGCCGACAGTCATGAGTGACATGTCCTGCTGTTTGTTTGTCTTTCCCTCATGGACAACACATATATGACAGGCCGATGTCAGCTTGTTAAACAGGTGGTATTTCAATATGCAGTATGCGGTTGTCAGTCTGAAAATTATCACCTGAACATACAACTCCTTTCCAAGAAGAGATGAAGTGATATCTTGCACATTCACTCTCGAAGGCTAAATCAATGGCTACATAGACTACAGCGAATTGTCATCGGACGGAAGTCAGTTAATCAACTTTGTCTCTAGGCAACTCCCCTTCCACTACGCTGCCAACGAAAAAAAGTTTCATAACTCATTTCACTAAATCAGTACCTTTTAGAAGGAGCATAGGCCTTCAACAAACACATGCCAAATCGTCCTGTCGCGCGCCAACAGCTCAATGTCTTCCCATGTTTTCCTCATCATTTTTATCTCTGTCTCTAGCTGTTCTCCATTCCATCCCCTTCCACATTTGTTTCTCACATTCCCATGATATCTATCCTTTAGTCCCACATTTCTGCTGTCATTTATGCAGTTTTCCCTTGTTCGTTCAATGTACGAACATTCTAGTTGCCAAATCTGGAGATTTTCCTAGAAGAAAAAAGGTTAATTAGACACCTTTAGGATTTTCATCGTAGCGCCTCTATTTTATCTGATCTTCCACGTTTTGCAAAAGTGTATTTCTTCTTGTCTCAAAAGTCACAAAAATGACCATTAACGAACATAGTCAGCTAAGACACATACAATTATAATTTTACAAGCCTTCAGAGAATGCTTTCTGGTCTAACGGTCATAAAGATAACAAGCTCAAAATAGTTCAAGCACAAAACATCAACAAATCCGCATTGCACTTTTTCTTAAACAACGTGGGGGTGGTAATATTTGGATTCATGCAAAAGAATCTGATTTTAGCTGTCCATTCTATATTTAATACTGTATATTTATAGAAAGTACGACCTTGATCTTTCTGTAGCGGTTATTATGATCTTTCTTCTCGTTTATCTAGCTTTTGAGCAAACATTTATTTATTTACACCTTTTCTCGCCTCCCTCTTTTGGTTTTATGTCAAACCGTCTCTCCCTCCCATAGCTTCCTTTCATTTTCTTTTTCTTTAAAATAAAATGAAGTTTGTAGTGCTTGAGTGTGTAGATTAATGTGATATTAAGATCAGACACCAAATTGTAAATCATCACATCTTTACTTACAAGAATTTCAAAATAAGTATCTCCATATCTTAATTTCACATTGCTCGTGTTTTTCCACAGGACTTGGTGGTATGTGGTAGTAGTTTGACGGCGCTGGCTATGAGGTTTGCCGAGGAGCTGAAGACTCACTTCATTGACGTCCTCGAGAGATTAGAGGAGTTGTGGATCATTGCTAGAAACAACGACGTATGCTCGGTATGTTTGTGTCAGATGTTGGTTAAGTGCTCGTGTGTTTGTTTCATGGACCAGATATACCGTAAACTCGTCAGTACTTCAGAAGTCACAGAATACACCACATAACACAAAAGAAATAATTCTGTAGAGCGCTTCAAACTGCCAGAACCTAGTCCTTTAGAGTTAGACGGCGCCGCCCAACAAGAAGAGAGCCGTCGTTGGTAGCTCGGTCATCGAAGCATGTTCATTTGTTTCTCTAAATAGATAATAGTGGATGACTGGACATTTAATTGGACAGACAAATAAAGCGACTAATGTTTCCTGAAATATGTAGGTTATCACTTCTCGAAATCACGTGACACATTTAGCAAGAGAGAAGGAAAAACACAAACAAAATTATAAGCAAAAGGCACATGAATACCCTACACTCCTAAACCAACGCTATGTTCCAGTTAAAAAATGCAGACGATACTATCAAACAGTACTTCTGTGATAAACCATAGATAGCATTAGACATTGCACCAGGTCATTGTTTTGAAAATTCTATCTATGCCAAGGAGCCAGCCGTGATTCCTTTCTGAATCGATACATCACTTATGTGCCATACAAATGATCCTTTCGCTTCATTAGTTTTTATTTAAATGTTTTATGACACAAACAGTTCTAAATGTCTTCTACAGTGACGCTTCTATTACAAATACTTCTCACACTACTGAAGCTTAACTCGAGAGCAACACGTTACATAATTTTGTGTGTGAAAATTTTTTACAGCGGGCAAGAAATATAAGTCCGTTAATAAACGGTGAACAGCCAATCAAATTAAGGAAACAACTAAAAATATTAATGCTCATATATGTTGATTTGTTTTTGTTTATCTTATCCAAGGTCATGTGTAGAAGCCCATCTCGCAGTGTGTATAGCGAAGACCAATCTGTCAGCTACGGATATCCTCCTCAATATCATCCTCATCATTTTCACTACCCGGGTAGCCCACGGAGCCAGCCACCTCCTCTGCCGTCCTGCCCACCTGTAAGTTTGCTGCAATACCAGCTGCTTGTTTAGAATAAGACAAGAAAATATCGAATAATAATACACCTTGTTTTCCGATTTGAAGGATAGAATCCACTGCTAGATTTACATTTAAGCACAAAGAACAACAAAAACAACCAAGAAGTTGTATACTTTCATAAATGCATGCTTGCTTAGAATAGAAAGGTTGAAATGGTATGACAAGATAAGTAATGTGCAACATGATGACAATAATGAGAAAAGTGCCGGTGGAACAAGAGATGAGAAGAAGATGGTGGCGATGGATACGACACACTCTGAGGAACCATGTTGATAGCTTTATACGGCTGTCCTTGTTCTGGGATTCACAGGTTTCGGGAGGTAAGGGGAGACTAAAAGACATATGGAGAAGAGAATTGGTGACAGAAATGAAAGGAATAAAGAAGACATGGCAAGACTTTGAGCGGATGGAACAGGAGAGGAGGAGGCCGTTGCATGAATTTCTTTAAGGTGAAATCTCCTTGGGGAGCTAAAGGGTTATGTGGCTCTTTTCCCCCTTCCCACCTAATTTTTGTTAACCAAGTGTGACATTATATGAATGATCACTTGTAACGTTTCACTTATAATCCATTCGCCCACTATCGTTCTTGTCTCTGTATTTCAGCCGGCTACCATGTCTAGTACGTACATCGACAAGTGCTCCAGTATTAAAACTCATTTCGAAGGCAGCCATATCAGGTCAGTATAATATTTGTCTATCTTGCCATTATCGTATCAGCATCAGTAGCCATTTACTATCACTAAACGCTGTTGGCTATCTTGAGTGCATAGGTCAATGCCAGTGTACTTTCATTCTTGCTAGTTTCTTCATCTCGATCTGATAGTGTCCTTTTTTAAGTCCATTCACTTCTCTCACCGTCCATATTCTCCACGTAATCCTTGGCCATCGCTGGTCTTCAGTCCTTGAGGGTTACCATGTAAGTGCATGACAAAGTAATCTAACAGTTGTTCTGTAGATCAGCGGCGTCTCCGGGTTCCACGTCTGACACTGTCCCAAAATATCTCATGCCACATGTCCTATCAGTCTGCAAAATCTCTTTTAGTCTATAAACGTTCCATGTTGAGAATTGCCTTGTCAGCGTAACTATATTATGAATTTTCCAACGAGGCTGATACGATAGCTATGCGGCTGACTCCGAACGTTGAGAATAGTAGTAGCTTAAGATACCGTGTGAAAGTCTTTGAAAGCGGCAGTGAATTTTATATTGTGAAAACAGAAACGACAGAGAAAATTAAATGTGCTGACAACACTGGAGCTAGTCGTGGAAGAATTTACTCGGCGATGAAATGGAAAATACAAGGACAGCGTGTAGACTTTATTAGTACCACAAAAGTAGGAGCACAGGTGGTCAAACAAAAGTGCTTCGAATCAACACAGCGGTGCTACAGACATGTCTTCTTTTGGTTTAATTGGTGTTTTTGCCTGCTTGTGGTGGTGCACGTTGCTTTCAACCTAGATCGAAGTAGGTCGGTTATAATATCATAACGCAGTCGCCATTAAAAAAATAAGTGAACTCTGTTAATTTAAGTATAGTGTTGACAAAAACTGAGCCCTCAAAGGACTATATCAAGTAGCTTGATGCAGCTTTGAAAATGGCGAGTCCTGAAAAGGGCTGCTAGCTCGTGCAGCTTTGGTATATACCGAGTCTTGGAAAGGTCTGATAGTATCTATCTGCTAGAATGACGAAGCCATGAAAAGGACATGTCTTGAGAAGGATTGCTAGCTACGCCAACACTGCCCGGACCTCGTACAAATCTTCAAATCACTCCTGTTATTAAACCTAAAAAAGGATAACGTTTGTATCATAAGTATAATTGTGACTTTACCTGCGATGTCAGGTTGATTAGGGGTTGTCTTCCCTTGTTTATTCATTCATTGTGTTTGACCTTTAGGGTCAGAGGTTGACAGTTCGGCGTGGGCCTATGGGAAGGTTTTTTAAGCGGGAGTGAGATATACTTCCGGGAAGCCGGGAGGTCCTGTTTTTCTGAAGGGACCAAGAGTCCATTGTTTTTCGGGGAGAATCTTCGAAGTAACTGCTATGGCAGTTTTTCCCAGTGAATCTCTGTGCGTCGGGATGACGACAGAATTCCTTGTGTAGTTCTGAGGATTCATTTACCAGGTAATACCGACCTTTATGCATTATTACGCTTTTCGGTGGCAGAACATGTAAAGGATTACCTAGGGTGAACAGCAGTTCACGGATCCGCCATTTCAGAACTTATATATTTGTGCTCGAGGTAGCCATCCAAGACTGTTAGTCTTATATTGTCCAGAAATCCAGTGACGAGGATATATTGTGGGAGCCGCAGATTGGCGGAACTTCTATCTACAATAAGTATTACTGCAGGGTTGGTGATAACCTATTTAACAGAAGTACACGGCCGACGTTAGGACGAGGCCTGTGCTTCCGGCTATTATACTACAGCCTGATATGTGCAATTGGCAGGGAGTGCCAAGTTGCACCTGTGTGTCAAGGTAACTAAGGCATCTGACGCGTTTAGTCAGAGACGCCAAGGGCGACGCTACGAACTGTCATTATTGAAGAACTTTGCTATTGACCATGCACGTCTATTCTGATGTTTACCTTTTTGAATGCCAAATGTATACCTATCGATGTCAGGTCAGCATGACCTTGTTACACTGACTGTTCCTGTTGATATTATGTGTGTTCCCGTCAATAAATGTCTTGAAACATGCCTGCAGTGTCAAAGCATCCTTGATTACTGCATGTGAGAGTATGGGTTGCAGGATCTACATCTATACGAGCCTAAACACATTCGCGTCTTCATTCGCACCCACACTCAACTCATCATACGCTCGCACTACACATCTAACAACATGTAAACTGTCTTGGGCCAGTGATCACCTCAACAAGAAAAAAAAGACAGTTACATTTCTGGTGGACCAGTTACGTGGGCTCTTATGATACATTTCTTGTCGCCAATGTGGCCTAGAAACTTACATTTCTGATGGACCAGATCTGTGGGTTTAAAAAGAACAGAGCGAGCATTTGACATTATTGTTGACATTTATGGATCCAGAAATTTACATTCCTGGTTGGCTGTTACATGTATGATGTCTCCAGTTTTGTCGAGAAAGTTACAAGAAGGACAAGTACACATTACACTTCTGATCTGTGGGTCTAAGCTACACACGGGACAGCCGTAACACACAGTGCTAATTCTACATTTGCAAGTTTTGGCTACAACAGGACAGATATAGGTCATCAACGGTTGACACAAATAAACAGTACGAGCATTTATATTATAATGCTACATAAAGCATAACAAGACAAGTACTGAAGTGAACTACTAGGCATTTGCTACGTGGACCATAACTGCATAGAAGGCGGGTTCCTATTGTAAACAGTACTGCGGGTTGTTACACGTTTCATTCAACAACAGACTTTTCTAGGTCAGAGTATTCAAGCTACATTGTTGGAGGTCAAGTGTCTGTAAACAGTACGTGAAATTGTAAACATTCAATGTGCAAGCCCTAATTTGAGAAGGTCATAGTAACTTTGGTTCGTGAATACCACTTTATGTTACAGTGGATTTGACGTTCAGTGCGCGTTTGACATTTCGTTTCTGTGTTCGCAAGGAGCAAGAAATTTATTTTAGTTTCAGCTGTGACTGAACTTGTTCTGCAACACATTGAAATTGATTGCTATATGTTTATGTCACTTCTACTGTTTTTGTGTATTTTTCTGCGGGTTTTTCGGTTGGTGGGTCTTACGGTAAATATGCCACTTGATCGAGGCTTACTGTAAGCGGTCTGTAGGTGCAAATTTTCTTAATTTGGAAATTTGCTAGTGACAATTGGTCGCTATTGATGTTAGCTGTGATGTAATTGTACTTAACGTTGTTTTTGTAATATTTTGTCTGTTTTTCAGTTTTGATTGTCGATTTGTTTTGTTTGTATTCTGTAGGTCTCTCCTTTCTTGTGTATTTCTCTACACATTTTTGGTTTGAACAGTGTTGCCATTTGTATTGTTTTGTATTTTTGTCTTTGTATTTTTTTTTTGGTTGTACTACATTACTGTCATGCACAGTCTACATACACATACTTGGTCATGTTTTGATATTATTGATAAGGTAGACTCTTCATATAGAGTTTGTTAAATAATATTATATAAGATATTTATACAAGTTCTTTGATAAAAGACTTGTTATCTACAAAGATTAAGACAGTAAAATAAAGTGAAGTGAGTATACAAGTCTAGCATTTCAGACTTGTCTCCCATTGAAGTGGGATAAGGTAATTTATTTAATTTTTTTTCAGGTTTCTGATCTCATTAGACAGAATGTCTACATTGGATTTCTTCATCCAGCAAGGGTTGACCCTTGGTAAGTCTGGTAAAGAATTGGAAGAATATTCATCTGCTCAATTCGCCATTGCATTAAAGTCAGAAGAAAAGAAACAAAAAGAGGAAATTAAATTGAAAGCAGAAGCTGAACTAAAGAAGCTAGAAGCTGAGAATAGAAGATTAGAACTTGAAGAAAGAAGGTATCAAAGAGAGGCTGAGGAGAGAAAAGCTCAAGCTGCTGCTGAGGAGAGGAAAGCTCAAGCTGCAGCTGATGAAAGAAAATTCCAGATGGAAATGGAAGACAAAAAACTTCAAGCTGCTGCAGAGGAAAAAAAACTTCAAGCTGCTGCAGAGGAAAAAAAAACTTCAAGCTGCTGCTGAGGCTGAAATTAGAAAAATGGAACATGAGGAAAGAAAAAAACAGAAGATGGAACTTGATGAAAAACTCGCAATTTTGGAGTTAGAGAAATTGAAATTGGCGAGTACGGGTGCTCAGCAAACAACTTCGAGTACGACAAAGGAGTTTGTTAGTAGGATTAAATTGCCTCATTTCAATCCTTTAAAGGATGACGTAGCAGATTATCTAGATAGATTCCAATTTTTGTGCGATACGCATAACATAAAAAAGGAAAAATATGTTGAACAACTGATGCCATTTTTTACAGGTGACACAGTGACTACTCTTATGACAATAGACGAACATGAGAGGACTAATTATGATGTTGTCAGGGCAGCATTACTAAAGAAATACCAATTAAAACAAGAAGACTATCGTCTTCGTTTTAGGACAATGTTGCCAGAAAATGGAGTAGATTTCTCTGATTTTGTTACAAAGATACGTCGTACATTTACACGATGGGTTGAGTTGTCTCAGATTGAGAAAACATATGAAGGTCTAATGGACTTATTATTGCGAGATAAGGTTTTGTCATCTGTTAATGATTCTTTTCTTGCATTCCTTCATGAGCGTAAGCCTAAAAACTTAAAAGAAATGGAGGAATACTGTTGTCAGTATGCCACAGCACATCCCCATGCTACAGTTAGCAATTCTAAAGTGAAAGAAGGGTTGCCAGCTGCTTCGGCAACACCATATGGCCCTAATTTCAGAAAAAAATTTCAGGGTGCTCAACAAAATTGGAATAGGGGAAGTAATCAAAATTACACTCAGAAGCGGAGTAATCCAACACATGATGGTTCTTCGTCTATGCAGTGGAGACAAGATGGTAGTTCTCGTAATTTTAGTGGTAATAATTTGAGACACTTTCGTAAAGGCTATCCAAATAATAACTATTCAAATTTTCGAGGTAATCATTCTCGACGTCAAGATTATGACGATGGTGAATTTAGAAACCGGGATTCAAACCGGAATGATGATTACAATAGGCAATATGATAACAATTACAGGGGAAATGATAGTCGAAATAATTACAGGGGAAATGATAATCGAGGTAGACCTAGGTTTAACAAAAAAAGACCTTACCAACAGGCAAACTCTGCGCAACAAGAGTTTGATGGAGTCTGTAATACAGTAAATGATAGTGGTAACTCTAGGGCTATCACTGGTTGTGCTTTCGATTTTGGGAGAGCAACTGAATGCCCCCAATGCTTAACATTGTTTGACTCATCAACTGTATCTACGCTAAGTTGTGGTCACCCCTTCCTGCTCTACCTGCTACAGTTGCGCATGATGGGAGAGGATCTCTCATCTTACATAAAGGTCTAATAAATGATAGGCTAGTCTCAGTACTTTTCGATTCGGGATGTACTACCGTCGGGGTTAAGGAGTCTCTGATAGATCCTTGCTGTGCCACGGGAAAAACAATCAAATGTGTTACATTTGGTGGTACTATGGAAAGCTATCCTACTGCTATTATTAGGATTGACACTCCTTTCTTCACAGGAGATGTCCATGCATGTCTTCTTCCTAATCCTATTGCGGATCTTATAATCGGTCGTATTCATGGGGTTAAGGAATGCACCCCGCAACAAATTTCTAGTTGGGAAGAAAAAAACATTCAAACGGTCAATGCAGTGGTGACAAGAGCTCAAGCTCTTAATCCCCCAACTTCATCTGATAATAGTAATGAAGTTGATAGCCAAGACGAGCACTTGGTGATTTCCCATGACTCGTTTGTTAAACGTCAAGAAGAGGATCCTTCTTTGAAGAAATACTTCCTTCTTGCAAAGAAAGGGGATCCCAATCAAAATACGAATCACAAATCGTATATCACTATGAAGAATGGTATATTGGTACGAATGGTACAACACTCGGACAAGTCTATGCACTCGCAAATTCTTGTGCCTAAGTGTATGAGAGCCTTAATTCTTCGGCATGCACACGATTCTCAGTGTGCGGGACACATGGGTTTTTCCAGAACTAAAACTAGAGTCCTTGCGTCATTCTTTTGGCCATTCGTGAATAAAGACATCCGAATTTATTGCCGATCTTGCAAAATTTGTCAAGAGGTCAAGTCTAGGGGTCCGAGACATGCTGCTCCTATTCAGGCTGCAGATATTCCGATTCGGCCGTTTCAGAAAATGGCTATAGACATCATTGGTCCGTTCAAAATTAAGTCAGCCAGAGGACACCAATTTATCCTCACTTGCGTGGACATGTGCACGCGTTGGCCAGAGGCTATTCCTCTGAAGAGCATATCAACTGTCGATATCGCTGATGCTCTTTGGCTCGTATTTTCTCGTCTGGGATTCCCCGGAGAAATACTGTCGGATCACGGCACTCAGTAAATTTCGGACGTTATGTCTCAGGTAATGGCTACGCTAGACATTAAAAGGTCTCTCAGTAGTATTTATCATCCAATGTCCAATGGATTGGTAGAACGTCTTAACAGGACACTAAAGAACTTACTTGGCAAGATAACGGAGGATCATCCTGAAGATTGGGACAGGGTTTTACCTGCAGTCCTCTTTGCCTATAGAGAGGTTCCCAACGAGCATACAGGGTTTTCTCCTTTCGAACTTGTCTTTGGCGCGCAACCGCGCGGGCCAATGTCCTTGTTACACGATTTGATAACTTCCGATAATATTGACGATGATACACAATCGTCATATGAATATGTTATAGCTCTTAGAGAAAAGATTATCGAATCGTGCAGGTTAGCAACTTCATCTTCCGAATTTGCGAAAGAAAAAGCTAGGCGATTTGCTAATAAGAAAAGACGCCTACGTCAACTTTGTCCTGGAGACAAAGCATATGTCTTACTGCCCTCAAGAGAGAATAGACTTCTCATTTCTTGGAAGGGTCCATACACTATAGTCTCGAAAATTTCTGATGTCGACTATATTGTCGATGTGGATGGAAGGCATAAAACCTTCCATATAAATATGTTAACAGAGTTTATTGAACGTCCAGACTATTTACAGCCTATTTTCCAGGCGACGGACGACTCTCCAGTTCAACATGGTCACATCTCATCCCTGTCCGTTATACAGGATGAGGAAACTATTTTTTCTGACGTGAACTTACCTCTTCCTACGATTCCACTTATTTCAACGGAATCGTGGAGAGACGTTACAGTCTCTTCTAACTTGTCTTTTGAGGAACAACGTCAAGTATCCTCTACGTTACAATCATATCAGGATGTCCTTACCGACATTCCTGGACACACAGATGTCATAGAACATGACATCATACTTACTGATCGTAATCCGATCAGAGTAAGACCATACCCAATACCTATTCATTTTCAAGCACAAGTCGAGAAAGAATTGGATGAAATGATTCAACTACAAATAATTGAACCATCCACTTCAGCTTATTCTTCGTCGATAGTTATTGTTCGAAAGAAAGACAATAACATACGTCTTTGCGTTGATTATCGCAAATTAAATCAAGTTACGAAGTTCGATGCTGAACCTATGCCGTTATTAGATGATCTACTTATTAGACTTTCTAAAGCTAAATTCTTTACTAAACTAGACTTGTCGAAAGGTTATTGGCAAGTCCCATTGACGGAACACGCCAAACCTCTCACTGCTTTTTCGACACCTAGGGGTCTGTTTCAATGGAATTTTATGCCTTTCGGGCTTATGAACGCCCCAGCGACTTTCGTGCGCATGATGCGACGAATTCTATCAGATCGTGCAGATGTCATTGCATATTTAGACGACATCTGTCTTTTCAGCGATACTTGGGAAGAACACTATGTGGGTCTGAAGGAATTGCTATCTACTCTACGTGAGCATAGTTTGACTGCTAAACCCTCTAAAGCTTTTGTTGGGTTTAGTGAAATTTCCTTCCTAGGTCATCGAGTTGGTCATGGTCTGTTGAAGACAGAGGACCAAAACATTTCAAAGATATTAAATATCTCGGTTCCGAAGACAAAAAAGCAAGTGCGTAGTCTCTTGGGATTGATACAATTCTATGGAAGATTCATTGAGAATCTGTCCTCCATTATGGCACCACTTTCAACGTTATTGAAAAAAGGTTCTCCTAATATGGTGCGTTGGTCCCAAGAATGCCAATCTTCATTGGATCAGGTTAAGAATTTGTTCTCATCTCATCCTATCTTAAGACTACCGACGATTGATAAGACTTTTGTCCTTCGTAGTGATGCCTCTTCCACTGGCATTGGAGCGGCACTAATGCAGGAATATTCAGGAACTCTGCATCCTGTAATGTATATTTCTAGGAAGCTGAATGCGGCAGAAAGGAATTACTCGGTTTTGGACCGTGAATTGTTGGCTATGGTTTGGTCCATTCTTAAGCTACAAAGGTTCCTTCTGGGCGCGCATTTCTTTATGGAAACCGACCAAAAAGCTCTTACGGCTATGCAAAGTAAGGATTTGAAGAGCTCGAGATCTACTCGTTATGCTATTGCTCTTCAGCCTTTCCATTTCACGGTGCGAGCTATCCGTGGTTCGGATAATGTGATGGCGGACATATTGTCTAGATGCCCACATGATTCCAGTTAAATCTTGTGTCCTAGTTTTTCCTGATATATTTTCAGACTTAGGTCTGTCCTTAATATCATAATATGTTGTAATACAAATGTATTTGGATGATGTTTAGATAATTTAACAAATTTCATTTTGTCCATCCATCAGTGATATGTTGCTAAAATAGCATTGACATTTGTATATTGCTATGATTATATTATTTAGTAATGTTTGATATATGATTGGTATTGCCAGCAACTTAGGTTTCTTGAATGGTATCCCTTAGTTTGTTTGGCTTAAAGGAAATATTTTCTCCTATGTTGGGAGATGATTTGTACCCTCTTCTATTGTACCTGATATTAGGTTCATTGTTTGCATGAGCACAGAAGTGATACTGGTGCTATCTTGCTCATGAACATATTAAAAAAAAAAAAAAAATTGCATTTTTTTTTTACAGGGGGGTGGTAGTAATGTTGCTGTCATTTTCGACGGAGTCATCTGTCAAGTTATTTGCTTATGTTTGTATCATAAGTATAATTGTGTCTTTACCTGCGATGTCAGGTTGATTAGGGGTTGTCTTCCCTTGTTTATTCATTCATTGTGTTTGACCTTTAGGGTCAGAGGTTGACAGTTCGGCGTGGGCCTATGGGAAGGTTTTTTAAGCGGGAGTGAGATATACTTCCGGGAAGCCGGGAGGTCCTGTTTTTCTGAAGGGACCAAGAGTCCATTGTTTTTCGGGGAGAATCTTCGAAGTAACTGCTATGGCAGTTTTTCCCCAGTGAATCTCTGTGCGTCGGGATGACGACAGAATTCCTTGTGTAGTTCTGAGGATTCATTTACCAGGTAATACCGACCTTTATGCATTATTACGCTTTTCGGTGGCAGAACATGTAAAGGATTACCTAGGGTGAACAGCAGTTCACGGATCCGCCATTTCAGAACTTATATATTTGTGCTCGAGGTAGCCATCCAAGACTGTTAGTCTTATATTGTCCAGAAATCCAGTGACGAGGATATATTGTGGGAGCCGCAGATTGGCGGAACTTCTATCTACAATAAGTATTACTGCAGGGTTGGTGATAACCTATTTAACAGAAGTACACGGCCGACGTTAGGACGAGGCCTGTGCTTCCGGCTATTATACTACAGCCTGATATGTGCAATTGGCAGGGAGTGCCAAGTTGCACCTGTGTGTCAAGGTAACTAAGGCATCTGACGCGTTTAGTCAGAGACGCCAAGGGCGACGCTACGAACTGTCATTATTGAAGAACTTTGCTATTGACCATGCACGTCTATTCTGATGTTTACCTTTTTGAATGCCAAATGTATACCTATCGATGTCAGGTCAGCATGACCTTGTTACACTGACTGTTCCTGTTGATATTATGTGTGTTCCCGTCAATAAATGTCTTGAAACATGCCTGCAGTGTCAAAGCATCCTTGATTACTGCATGTGAGAGTATGGGTTGCAGGATCTACATCTATACGAGCCTAAACACATTCGCGTCTTCATTCGCACCCACACTCAACTCATCATACGCTCGCACTACACATCTAACAACATGTAAACTGTCTTGGGCCAGTGATCACCTCAACAAGAAAAAAAATACAGTTACAGTCATGTGTTGTTTGGCCTATACTGATGAATAGGAAAGTTATGACGTTGTGCGCCTAATATTAATCTGGATCGTTTCTATATCTTATATTTTACAGTTGCGTGAAGTGCCGTGAGAATGACCGCAGTCTATAAGGCATTTTTTTCGGGGAAGCCGGGGGGGGGGGGGGGGGGGGGGGGGGGGTGTTTCCAGATAGAACTCACTCCCGCAACGAGGCTACGGAGAACTTCGGATGGTTCCTGGTTCGATTCCCCCTTCTGTTTACTTTTCAGTTGTCAAGCGTTCTCCTCCTATGCGAGTACCAGCCACATACCTATTTACGTTTGTTTCAGATTCCTTTCACCTGCTTGGATCCACCTCTGTTCCCGGTCGCTTTCAATGTGACGCTGTTTCCCTGTGCTGCTTGTTGATAGGGATTCTATAAGACAAGGTGTGCACACCAACTTATTCTTTGCTTCTTCTTCCGTCTTTCCTTTACTTTGTCACACCTTATGGAGCATGTGGTAACCATTATGCAGGAAGACTGCACCACAACAAAGATGTAACCTCGCAGTGTTTTTGTGTGTGTGCATATATTACATTTAATAACGTCGTTGCTGTCCTCCACGCGTGTGCTCCGTACATCAGAACAGGCAAAATTTGTATGTAAAATTTCTAAGTTTATCATTTTCTTAACCTCTGGATGTTCATATTCATCCTTCAAGGCACAGTTGAAATCGTTTTTTTACGTAGCCATTTTTTTTTTCAGTCAGCCTACATGTTTTCTTTTTCCTTCTGTTATCATAATCCATCCAATTTGCGTATATTTTGTTGGGGTTTTTTTTTTCATCGCTGTAATCGTAATTTGACAGGAAGTGGACAGATACGTGAGCTGTTTTTGGCCTATGAGTGAAAGGCTTTTCATTATGTAAGCCTATGAGTGAAGAGAGATACAGTTTTCAAATCGGAGACGAATAAACAGGAAGAAATAATATCTGTGGCATTACTTGATGAAGAACATTCTAATTAGCGTCGGCTAGAAACAAACACGCGCATTGTTGTGTACGAGGGTTGATCAAAATATTTGTTTATTCACTCATGTTAGTCTACTTGTTCGAGGGGGTTACTGCCTTATACACAATCTCATGTTAGTCGACTTGGTCGATGGGGTTACTGCCTTATACACAATCTCATGTTAGTCGACTTGGTCGATGGGGTTACTGCCTTATACACAATCTCATGTTAGTCGACTTGGTCGATGGGGTTACTGCCTTATACACAATCTCATGTTAGTCGACTTGGTCGATGGGGTTACTGCCTTATACACAATCTCATGTTAGTCGACTTGGTCGATGGGGTAACATGATGGGGTTACTGCCTTATACACAATCTCATGTTAGTCGACTTGGTCGATGGGGTTACTGCTTTATACGCAATCTCATGTTAGTACTTGGTCACTGCCAATACACAATGTTAGTCGACTTGGTCGATGGGGTTACTGCCTTATACACAATCTCATGTTAGTCGACTTGGTCGATGGGGTTACTGCCTTATACACAATGTCATGTTAGTCGACTTGGTCGATGGGGTTACTGCCTTATACACAATCTCATGTGGGAGCCGCGCTAGCGTAGTGGTTACAACACCGCTCTGGCGACCGGGTGATACAGGATCAAACCCGGGCGACGGCATTTGAGGATTTTTTCGTCGACCGGGATTTGGACTGGATTAACTCGAGACCTGGCGAGGACATTTGAAGGAGTGTCGTCGACCAGGGACTGGCGGCTCCTGAGCCGACCCAGCTGCAATGGGTACCTCCGAAATCGGCGAGTATTTGCCTGAATGGCGAGGGACACCTGTCTCTGTACAAGAAATAAAGGGATACTCACGTAAAATCAATGTCAGGTTAGACATAAAAAAATAATAACCTGAGATTTCGCCTAGAGTATTAGCGGGCGAACGCAAAAAAAAAAAAAAAAAAAAAAAAAACAATCTCATGTTAGTCGACTTGGTCGATGGGGTTACTGCTTTATACACAATCTCATGTTAGTCGCCTTGGTCGATGGGGTTACTGCCTTATACACAATCTCATGTTAGTCGCCTTGGTCGATGGGGTTACTGCCTTATACACAATCTCATGTTAGTCGACTTGGTCGATGGGGTTACTGCTTTATACGCAATCTCATGTTAGTCGACTTGGTCGATGGGGTTACTGCCTTATACACAATCTCATGTTAGTCGCCTTGGTCGATGGGGTTACTGCCTTATACACAATCTCATGTTAGTCGACTTGGTCGACATGCCTGAGAGAGCAGTAATTCTATTCTTTCTTTGTCTCATCAAAGCCCCCCCCCCCCCCCCCCCGGGAACTATGCGGGGTACTTGAGACATTCCTGAGGCATATTTATTTATGCTCTATAATAATCACAAGTCTACGCTCCTGATCTCATCCCTAGCTAATTCCAACTGCCCATACCGCTGAGAGAACGCTCCTGGCAAGCAGATGTTTCGCCACTGGGAATATTTTGAAGTATGAGATATTGCTTTGGCCTAGAAGTCACTGTACAAACGGTGACTGTTGGAGATGATATACAACTTTTGAGTAATCTATCTACTGTACATTTAAAAAAAAAAAAAATGTGGCTTCCTTTTGGCGAGTCGCGTCCCGTTCATCTAGTCGGTTATATTAGGGCGCATGACCAAATATAAAAGACCTTTATGTCTGATTATCTCAATGACTAAGAATAATAGTATCTACTGTAAATCAAAAATCCATCTGTGTATTGTAGTAAATAAAGAAATAGAGGCACATAAATGGTTAAATACATTCTTGTAAGTATATAAATGTATGTACTTGAAAGCAGTGACATTTTAATCATTTACTCATCTCTGTTTAACAAGTACTGTACTTGAAGATTTGTTTAATGAATAATTTAATCATCTTTTAATGAACAACGGAATATGTGATTAATGAATGATTGAATCTCTTTTAATGAGTTATTAAATCTTTAATTAATGATTAATACTTTAAGTAGCAACATCGATTTCGATCTTTATCATTATCTAGTCGTCGAAGAGAAATAACGGTTTGGCAGTATAATTCCAGCCACGATGTCTTTGCAAGAGAAGTAGCTGTGCCATCTTCATCTGTGAACGTATACAGTCTTCTGAAGAATGGCGTCAAAGAAGACATTTTAGCGTGTTTCTTTCTCTTCAAGAGGTGCAGTTCATCCCATTTCCAATATTGATAAAAAACTTTGATTCTTGTTTCAAATCCTTTGCCTTTGACGTTTATGTTTGCCCGAACGCAGCATTCAACATGATTCAAGCGAGAACGTTTTAACGATTGTTATTGATGTCTTCATCCATTTAAATGTCTATGGGAACTGATACGGTCGGAAACCGCTGGGAATGTTTCTAAATATACACATCTGTTATTTCTCCTTTTCCCCCCAGTTGTGCAAGCAATATCTCCGTTTCGTTCTGTGTTTTACATTGTCAGTGTCAATCCGTCTATCTCCCTTCAGCATGTTTTTCCATATTAACTCCCGACGCGTAATGAGCTTCCCTTTTGAAGGATCTTGCGCTTTTCGCTGGCAGGTTGTATTTCTCTTCCAATACAAACACCACCCAAAGAATTTCAAGAGAGCTGATCGATACCCATTTTCCGGTTCTGCGCAGTCATTTAAAGCATATGAGTCTCGAATAGTCGATTCATCCCCTCGACGATACCAGCGGCTTTTCGATTTCTTTTAGAACGATAATGGTTCAGGGAAAACATCATAATTATCATTATTTTCCGTTGCGCTCCTGACAGAGCTCAGAGCCACAACTGCAGCTGGCCACCTTGCAGGAAGCCTGTACCATGCATTCAAAAGATATTGAAACTGTGGTTTCTGTGGCAGTTTGTTTTATGTAATGAGTTTGCCAGCCCAATGCTCAGCCTTGTGTTGGTCGCCTTCTACGACATGCTGAAAGGTGCAGTAGTCCTATTCTTTCTTTGTCTCTTCAGAGACCCCCGGGAATTACCCGGGACTTCAAAGAAAACACTTGTACATACAGGGAAAAAGAGTAGCTTGTGTGACTAATAGTGGTAAGAATATGAGGGCCACTGTAGTGAAACCCCACACAAAGATGGGATTAACGAAAATAAGTCAGCAGGGAAAGATTTCCTTGGATACAGGAAAAAAATGCATCACATGTTATTACTTTGAGGCCTTTGTCTTGGGCAGGATGTTCATAAACATTTCAGAAAGGTAGTGTAAAATATTCTATGAGGCAGAAGAAAAACACATTTTAAAAATAGATATACTGTATTTGCTATATTACAGTCGGAATCAAACCCTGCGTCCGCTCGCTTGGTAAATTATTTGTAGCATTTAGCAGAGTCGGAAGGATTTTATTAAAATTTTTTTGCAATTTATTATATTAATTACTTTCAGAGGGTCCTCTCGACTAGGCAACCCTCGCTCAACTGTGTCAACTTTGGCCTTATCTACGCCAGCGGCCCCCCCCGGTATTCCTAGCTTTGCATGTGGCAACGAAGAGATACACGCCCTAGCTTCCTATAGAGCTAAGATATGAAAACGTGATTTGTAGACTGGTTAGAGAGCTGGCCTCTCGCAGTAGTTATCGGTACCCGGGCTATGTGCCTGGTAGTGTCGTGCTTCGGTCTACCTAGCTGTAAATGGGTACTTGGCTCTGTTCTTAAGTGAGGAAAGGCGAAATAAGTCAGGAAGGGAACCGGTCACCCCGCCTCACACAGCTAGACCTAATGTGGGGAAGTCTATAACACTTCGCTCCCCTGCAGCATTATCTGGTATGAGGTTACGTTTGCCTTACGTAATATGTATATGTCAATTTATATGTAATGGCATAAACCACTCTTCATTCACACGCTCATGTAATATACTTCGTCTTTAAGTACCATGGAGCCGAGGTTGCACAGTGGTTAGTGCACTGCCTTCCTAGCTCGGTGGTCCATGGTTCGATCCCCAGTTGAGGTGGGATTTTTTAGACCGCAAACAGCTCCGGGGTTGACCCAGCCTCATGAAATGGGTACCAGAGGAAGCCATATTATTAAAATGCTTCAAATATAATAATAATAGCCCCTTCAGTCATAACTGACTATGGGTATACGTCCCTGAGGTGACAACCCTCAGCTGCTTTTTTTTCCCTCGCGTTCCTTTCGACGTTTTCTCCTCTCTTGAGAGCCTCTTTTCGCCCTGTCTGAGGTGACGCCGTAGAGAGCATCGCCACATGGTGCTGTCGACAGCTTCATCCTCCCAGGTTTCTGGATTTGTGTCCAGTGCCCTCTTTTCTCTCTTGCATACATCTTTGAACCTCAGCTACGGTCGCCCAACTGTTCATTTGCCAGTTGTCCGTAGAAGATATCTTTCGGGAAGTGACCATCGTCCATACGGCGGACATGGCCAAGCCAGCATAATCTGTGCTGTCTAAGCAGTGTATACATGCTTTGTAGGCTAGCACGAGACAACACCTCGACATTTGTCACTTTGTCCTTCCACGAAAAACCGAGGATGGGGCGTAGACACCGTAGATAGAAGGTATTGAGCCTTCTTTCTTGCTTCGCATAGGTTGTGTATGTCTCACTGCCTTATAGAAGTGTGCTGGTGACGCAGGCGTTATATACCGCAGCTTTGGTCTTTGTTGTGAGTTTGGAGTTTCCCCAAACACTCGTTGTGAGGCGGGCAAAGATGGCTGCATCTTTGCCAATGCGGCTGTCAATGTCTGTGTCCAGAGAGATAGAGAGAGAGAGAGAGAGAGAGAGAGAGAGAGAGAGTTAGTTTGCCGTTGATCACAGACCCCAGGTGTGTTTTGTGGTGCACCAAAAGGTTTCAAATATATGCATGTTGCTGAACCCTTTACTATAACGTTAAATTATTTCACTTTCTTTCTCTAATAATTTCGCATTTAGTTATTTCCCTTTATTTATTGACGTTATTTCCACTTCATTTAACATTAAATATAATTATTATTGTCACGGTGCTATTTCGCAGTGCATCTTTTGTACGAAAAGTTAGCCTGGCAACACCGGGGATAGCTAAACCCGCGAGTCAGGTGACTACCGGAAGCCGGGAATCAGGCGCGAAGGTAGTCAGGGAGATTCTAGCCCGTGTCCGAGTAGGACGGATTTATTTTCCCTTTGCCAGCAAGTAGCTGTGAAGTTCATGTTATGGACTATGGGTTTTGAGAGCTTGCCATATTCGGTCTAGGTGGATTGTTATGTGATTAGTCTAGTACAGTGTAGAGTCTAGATTGTACAACTGTCAGGCCGTAAATTTATAAGTTGACAACGATTTGAGTACTTCTTTGTCACAGTTTTGCCGCTCAAGGTGAGCGATAGTCATTGTAGTGTTTTGTCAGTGTAAGTCGTACTGTTATGTATGCTACTGATAGATTAAGTTGTTGAGGCAAGTTACATTGGCATTTCTGTACTGTATTTCATGCGTATTGGCCGTGTGAGGCCTTATTGTTATGGTGCATAGCATTGAAGGGAAGTACCTGTAGAAGGTGTTGATTACTTATGTCAGCCATTGTTGTGTGGTCATACATGTAGAAGAATGAGCCTATTATTGTTATTATAAATCCACACTACAGTGGTGTAACCATAGTGAATTGGTTCTAACAACTGAGGACATTGTCTATACAGTTGTTCTGACAATTATATAAAATCGGCTGGATCAGTTCAAATCTAAGGGATTAAAATGTACCAAAGCTTCAGTTCACTACGATGAGTGGAACAGAGCCATTATGAGCCTCACAGATTTGGTACACTACACATATATATACCGTATGTGAAGGTAAATCATTGTAAAATCAGTATTCTCGTGTTCTTCTTGTCCACTTTAATTCTGAACCACAATTCTCCAGTCATCTTTATATCATTTCCATTTCTATCCACTCTGAATATCTATCTATCTATCTATCTATCTATCTATCTATCTATCTATCTATCTATCTATCTATCTATCTATCTATCTATCTATCTATCTATCTATCTATCTATCTATCTATCTATCTATCTGTCTATCTGTTTGTCTCTGTCTGTTTGTCTCTGTCTGTCTTTCTGGTCGCCTGTCTGTCTGTCTACCTGCCTGTCTCTCCTGTCCTTCGTTCGTTCGTTCCTTCCTCCCTTCCTTCTTTCCTTCATACCTTCCTTCTTTCCTTCATACCTTCCTTCCGTCCGTCAGTCCGTTTGTGTTCATTGTTCTAACTTTATATCTGTATCATGACTGCACAAAATATTTATGATGTACGAGCTTGTTCATCGAGTTTCTGAGACTGTAAACATCGCAGAACGTGACGTAATCCAGGAGCTGAGACCGTTAGGTTCCCCCGCTTCTGAACTCAATCTTCGTGATGCTTCTGTGTGTAAAGCCAACTCTTTATCGTGTACACATGTTTTATTTCGTGATAATAATAATAGCCCCTTCAGTCATAACTGACTATGGGAATGCGCCCCTGAGGTGACAGCCCTCAGCTGCTTATTTTCCTGGTGCTCCTTTCGACGTTTTCTCCTCACCTCTGCTTCTTGTGTGAGCCTCTCTTCGCCCAATCTGAGGTGGCGCCGTAAATAGCATCGCCACTTAGTGCGATCGGCAGCTTCATCCTCCCATGTTGCTGGATCCATGTCCAGCGCCCTCATATCTCTCTTGCACACATCTTTGAACCTCAGCTGTGGTCGCCTAACTGTTCTCTTGCCATCTGCTAATTGTCCGTAGAAGATATCTTTTGGGATGCGACCATCTTCCATGCGGCGAACATGGCCAAGCCAGCGAAGTCTGCGCTGTCTAAGCAGCGTATACATACTTTGAAGGCCAGCACGTGACAACACCTCGACATTTGTCACTTTATCTTTCCACGAGATGCCGAGGATGCGGCGTAGACACCGCAAATGGAAGATATTGAGCCTTCTTTCTTGCTTAGCATAGGTCGTCCAGGTCTCGCTGCCATATAGGAGTGTGCTGGTGACGCAGGCATTATATACCGCAGCTTTGGTCTTCATTGTGAGTTTAGAGTTTCCCCAAACACGCGATGTGAGGCGGGCAAAGGTAGCTGCAGCTTTGCCAATGCGGCTGTCGATTTCTGTATCCAGTGAGAGTTTGTCATTGATGGTAGACCCTAGGTATGTGAAGTGGTGCACCACTGCCAATTCATAGTTATCGATAGTGATAACTGGTGCAGCACCCACATCCTGACTCAGCACATTCGTTTTCTTTAGACTTATTGTGAGGTCAAAGTCCTTGCATGCTTTAGTGAAGCGATTCATCAAGCTCTGAAGCTCCTGTTGGCTTTGAGTGACGACTGCAGCATCATCAGCGAACAACAAGTCTCTTACAGTGACCCTTCTGATTTTTGTTTTTGCCTTCAGCCTTGAAAGATTAAACAGACGGCCATCTGATCTAGTGTGAAGGCATATTCCTTCAGTTGCATCTCTGAATGCATGTTTCAAGAGTAAGGCAAAGAAGATTCCGAAGAGGGTCGGAGCCAGAACACAGCCTTGTTTAACGCCACTTCGTATATCAAAGGGCTGTGACGTGCTTCCAGCACATTGGACTGTTCCCTTCATGTCGTCATGGAATGACTTTATCATTTCCAGCATTTTAGAAGGGCAGCCTATTTTCAGGAGGATTTTAAAGAGTCCATCCCTACTAACCAAGTCGAATGCTTTTGTGAGGTCTATAATGGCGATATATAATGGTCTTTTCTGCTCTCTTGATTTTTCCTGAAGCTGGCGGAGAGAGAAGATCATGTCTGTTGTTGATCTGCCAGCTCGGAATCCACACTGTGACTCTGGATATATGTGCTCAGCTAACTTGTGTAGCCGCATTAAGATGACTTTGGCAAAAACCTTACCAACAATACTAAGAAGAGAGATGCCTCTGTAGTTATTGCAATCACTTCTGTCTCCTTTATTTTTATACCTGTTACAATCTTGGCATCTCGCATGTCTTGAGGAATAATTGTCTCTTCCCAGCACTGGCACAGCATCCTATGCAGGGGATGTAATAGCGTGCTCTTACAGCATTTGATTAAATCAGGAGGAATCCCATCACTGCCTGGTGCTTTGCCAGAGGCCAAGCTATCAATGGCCTTGCTGAGTTCCTCTAATGTTGGTTCGGCATCCAGCTCCTCCATAGTTGGCAGACTATTGACAGCATCAAGGGCTGCAGGCGTAACGGTATTGTCTCTAGCGTAAAGCTCAGAGTAGTGCTCGACCCACCTCTCCATCTGCTTACCCTTATCGGTTATCTTCTCTCCGCTGATGGTTTTTAGCGGTGCCGTCTTACTTTTATGGGGGCCAAGTGCTTTCTTTATACCGTCATACATTTGTCTAATGTTGCCTGTTTGCGCTGCGATCTGGATGCTCTCACTGAGCTGGAGCCAATAGTCATTTGCACAGCGTCGAGCAGTTTGTTGAACTTTGCTTCTCGTAGCCCTCAGGATCTGTAGGGTTCTGGCACACCAAAGGTGGCAAGTGCAGTACTTTGAATAGTGTTCCTTAGATGCTCCGAGTTCTCTGTAATAGTATTACCATGCTGAGGGCTACTGAGCACTTTCTTGAAGGTCGTAGTGAATTGAGCGATCATGAAAGGGTCTGAAATCTTGCTGATATCAATGCGTCGTTTCCCTTCATGTCTGACACGATAGAGTTTTCTTGGTTGTGCTCTGATTTTGCAGCAAACCAAGGAGTGATCTGTATCACAGTCTGCACTATGGTACGAGCGCGTGGAGAGCACAGACCTGAGGAGTGGCCTTCTGACGAGAATCAGGTCAAGTTGGTGCCAGTGCTTGGATCGTGGGTGTCTCCATGACACCTTATCCTGGGGTTTTGTCTGAAAGTAGGTGTTGGTCACGCAGAGGTCATGGTGGACGCACAACTCTAAGAGCCGTTGTCCATTTTCATTCATCTTGCCAATACCAAACCTGCCCAGACATGAAGGCCATGAAACATTATCGGCACCCACTCTAGCGTTTAAGTCACCAAGGAGAACAAGCTGTTCTTGCCTAGGTATGCTTTTGATAACTGCTGCTAGATTCTCGTAGAACTCATCTTTAGCTTCTGAGGCAGAGTACAGAGTAGGAGCATACACACTGACAAGGGTGATGGGACCTGCGCTAGTTTGCAGGCGGAGCGTTAACAGGCGTTCTGGTCCATTCTCCCCTGGTTCAACCATTTTAGTTAGCGATTTTTTTTACCGCAAAACCTACTCCGTGTTCTCTAGTTTTATTAAGATCTTTCCCTTGCCAATAAAATGTGTAGTCCTTCTCGCTCACCGTTCCACAGCCCGCCAGGCGCGTTTCCTGAAGTGCAGCTATATCCACCTGAAGTCGTTTAAGCTCATCATTAATTATGGCTGTCTTCCTTACATCGTTTACATCCTGTAGGTTTTCGGATAGTCCAGTCAACATAGTCCGGACGTTCCAGCATCCCAGTCTGAGAGTTTGCTTTTTTCTATTTTTTCGATAATTGCTTGGTGCAAAATTTTCTGTCCACAGTTCGGGTTTGACCCTAATCCCCATGCACCCAATGGGGAAAGCAGACAGTGGCGGAACAACACCTTATTGACTGGGGGCTGCCCAGCTTGAAGCGGGCGGTAGCTGTCCAGTGAGATCCTAGAACCTCTCCCACTGTCGGAAGTAGCCCCTGGCGCCATGCCCTTCGCCAATTGGGCAAAGTGCTTATAACCGGTAACTGCTACTTCCCGTGTTTTGCCGACACCTATATGGTGAAGCTGGAGTGTCCTCTCCAGGGCGCGAGCTTGGGCACAGTTATATGGAGATCAAGCTGTTGCCCATGCAGCATGTTCCCCCTCTCCACACAGCCGGTAGATCCAAAGGAACGGCAGTAGCCGATACAGTTTGGTACCAGCCATGTCGCAGGAGTTGCCAGAATAATGTCGAACCGACATTAGACTGCCTTAGGGACTCCGACTCCGGATTTATCCTCAGGGTTTACTCCCGAAGCCAATTCCACTAATGGATATTCCCGCAAGGCAGCGGTGGTTTGAATTCAGAGTTCCTTCTCTTAGATAAGCTACCAACCAAGTATCACGAGCCCTATCTGCCCGAATTTCGTGATAAGCTTGTTACAATTCTAGCTCCCACTTGATTAAAACTACTAAATTCTAAAATATGGATTGCGCTTCTTTGATTTGGGTTGAAACAAAGAGCCGTGTTTGATTTCACAAAGGCACCCGCCAGTTTACAGAAAATAATGTAAAATGGTTCCTTTTTCCATAATATTTCCCCACATACCCAGAGATAGGAAGAAATGTTCCATCATTATAAGGCACTGCGTTATCTATAACATATATCAATCAATCAATCAATCAATACCCTTTAGCTCCCCGAGGAGCATAGGCCTTCAACAAACACATGCCGTCTTCCTGTCCCGTGCCATCCGCTCAAGTTCTTTCCATGTTTCCCTCATCATTTTCACCTCTGTATCCAGTTCTCTTCTCCATATGTTTTTTGGTCTACCTCAGCCTTGTAATGCTATCAACAGGTTTCCTCAATGTGTGTCCTTTCCATCACCAGCGTCTTCTTCTCAGCTCTTGTTCCACTAGCACTTGTCTGGTTCTTGTCATCAATTCCACATTTGTGACTTTGTCATACCATTTCAGTCCTTCTATTCTACGCAAGCACCCGTTTATAAAAGTCTGTAGCTTTTTGGTTGTTGTTTTTGTTGTTCTCCATGTCTCAGAGCCATACAATAGCACTGACTTGACATTTGAGTTGATTCTTATTTTCGTGTTGGACATTATTTCTCTTTTTTCTCCATATGTTTCCCAATGCAATGAAAGCGCCTCTTGCTTTTTGTATTCTTATTTTGATATCATTGTCTGTCCCTAACTTTGTCTATATTACTACCAAGATAAGTGTACGATTCTACATCCTTTAGTGATGTTTCTTCAAGTTCAATCTTGTTATCATTTCTTGCATTTATTCTCATAATCTTTGTCTTTTCCCTGTGTATTTTCAGGCCCACTTGTTGTGACCTCTCATCGAGAATTTTAATTTTCTCTTGCATCCCCCCTCCTCGCCCCCTCTTCTTCTCTCTCTTCTCTCCCCCCCCCCTCCCCACCCCATACAGGTTGTGGACTCACACATATCTTTAGATAGCAACGTTGAAAGAACAATGACAAAAAAAATATGAGAATACGGCACACAAGAAGAACTTTAATTGCATAGAAAATATAAAGAAATTGGATGATTTCAAGTCCAACATACAATTTTAAATTTTAAACTCAAAGCATTATTTTTGAGTGGCTCAGAAACACGGTGGTGGGGGGGGGGGGGGGGGGGGGGGGGGGAGGAACTGAAGCCAATAATATATTCTTTCATAAATGGATTAAGCTGGGAGAACAGGTCCTGGAGCAGGTCGACCACTTTAAATACCTCGGAGCTATTATAGACCGAGAGGGAGGCATCAAAGAAGAGTTGGCCACTCGAAAAGCAGCAGCTGGGAGACTTTTTCAGACCATAAATCGAGGATTCCTCAGCAAGAGAGATGTTGGTAAGAAAACGAAGATGGCTGTATACCGCTCCACCTATGTCTGTTACGGTGTTATTTTTAAATGATGGCGTCTGCTGGGGTTTACCCATGTGCAAACGTTTAGGGGTCATTAGTATTTATAGAATATGTCGATATTTTACGGTATAGTGAACGCGAAATATATGCGGAGATGATGACGCATTCGCGTTGGGTAGGTCACGCCGGGTGACTTGGTTACTGGGCCTTTGTTACGTTATCCGTCAAGCATGAAGGTCGTGTCTTGTATTTCTTCCAAGGAATTAAGGCTGAGTATATAGCCTATATTTTATAGATGAATCGATGTAGACTTCAGGGTCAGTTCGGAAATTAATCTAAGCATGAGATTAATTAAATTAAACTAATAATGGAAGAAGAATCGTATTGTGATTCAATTTGTAGATGTCAAGAACTCATGTGCTCATTTCTGGCTGTTGATTAAACAGCGCACGTATATAGCCACGATGTTCTTCTGACACATTGTTTTGACACGGACGGACATGAATACTATGCATGTAATTTCCTAATGAACTATGTATGAACTATATCTGGATGAACCACAATGTGAACTGTTCTTCGTGCGTCAATTTTGTATTAAATATTGGACTCAATCGAAGGCTTACCACATTCCTTTGATTACGTTTTGATTGCCTCAACTTTGCATTGTTGATGGTCCTTTGACCTGGTGAACTCTTTCTTGTAAGAAGTTATAGAAATAAATGGATCAGTTCGTACGGAGCCGGGGTTTGCTTGGACACAAGTGGCGTAACGATAATTAAGCAAGCATCCCAACTGAACTTACAATAATAGAACAAAGGACCCTCCAACACCAGTAAACCACCCACGCAACAGTGGTGGCCATTGTGGTAGGGAACTGGAATTTTATTGAAGAAAAAATACTCAAGATTAGCAAGTTGAAAGAAATAATTTTCCTTTCGAGCCGAAACGGACATTATTTGTATCTACACCGATGACGTCACACCCGCTTGGCAACAGTATGAATCAGCTGTAGTGATGGCAGCCGCACTTCAACGTCTTCGAAGAAAATTATTTATAAACGTTTAATTGAACATTGCAAAAATAGATTCCATCAACATGAGCAGTAAATATAGGTCCTACTGTCCGTTGGCGAAGCAAGCACTGTATGAATCTATCGAGGCAAAAAGATAAGTAACTCATTTTGAAGGTTACAGTAAGTCAGTCCTATTTGTCCTACAAATGCCATGTTCTTTTTTTTTTTTTTTTTTTTTATGTAGCCATGTTATATCTTGTTTCTGTCCGTTTACATGTAGTGGGAGGTAGGATGGGAATCGGAATTGAACTTATGGCTTTTCGAATGTCAAGCTCAATTTCGATCGTTCTTAGGGCTGTGAATTAATAGCACCTCGCGAAGAAAGCGTCGAATTATCGTTATCGGTGATCGGTTTGGTTCGGTCTTGCATTAATTCACTTTGCATGTTAGGTGTATAGTCATGTTATAACTGTTGTTTTCATGTGTATTTGGTTCTTAAATTTTATTCATTTACAGTCCTATGTTCGTAATCTATCTTGTTATTCTGATCTAGCTATCTTTTATTTTAATTAAATGTATTGTATTAACGTCAAATGAGTCCTGTGACGTCATCTTTCATAGTACCAAATATGTTCGTTTCCTCAGTTAACCTTCACCCTTCTACATTTCCGGTTAGTACACTTGGTTTTATAATAGCATTTATTTTTGTGAAAGTGTCACTTTTGTATTGTGCTCCTGTTCTGTAATCCTTGGTTAATCCATTTGTATTGTTTGTATTCATTACATATTTTATTAATTTAATATTAATGCTATAATTTCTTCATTAATTATAGTGTAGATGAATATGATTAAATTTTTTATCAGCTTTGATGAGGAATTAGGGACTTTGCACATATTTGCAGTAGTGGTCCTAGAAATGGGCAATGCACTTTATGCCTCATGATTATGGCATAATATATAATGATTAATTATTAAAACTTTATAACATATTAATACATATTTAATATAAATTAGTACACTTTCTCTGTACTATATTGTGAACTTAGTGACAATTAAGACTAATTATTTGGGGATAATACACATAATTATTAAATATTAATATTAAGCGCTTGATATAATTTCAGCAGCTTATATAACTAACTATCATAACTATTTATGATAGATATCAGTGAGTATATATATAATATTTTTACAAAATATTATAGATTGTGGAACTTATACATAACAATACAGTAATATTACAATTTCTTGTATTAATTATTCATTCGTTGAGTAATTATAATTATCGACATAGATTATATTGTTGATTACAATACATAAGTAATTGAATACTTAAATAAATTAACTCTAAGAATGCTTACCTTGGACCATTTCATTAAAATTGGAAAAGATTGTAATAAAAAGGGAGAGGCACTCCTTGAATTTGCTGAACAACAATTAGCAAGATATAAGCAGAGATGGAAGAACTTGACAGAAAGGAAGCTGAAAAAGGAAAGCCATTGCTAAAGCAGAGATGGAAGAACTTGAAAGAAAACAGGCGGAAAAGAAGGCAGAATTAAGGCAAGAAGAAGAAAGAAAGATAGCAAGAGATGAAATCCTACGGATTGAAGAAGAGAATAAATTGAAACGACAAGAAATCATATTGCAGCAAGAAATGGAATTGCAACGGCTTAAATTGGAAACAGCAAAACTTAATTCGCAGAGTGCTGCAGCAAATCAAAATGATATTGCTCAATCTGGATCTTCATCCACCCGACTTAAAGGTAATTATTACTTTAAACTACCACCATTCAAGTTACACGTGGATGACCTTTCATCGTGGCTGGCGCGCTTTGAGGATATATGTAAGGTCAATAACCTTGACAAAACTGCATGGGCACTTAAACTTAAGGAATTTCTGGATGGCGAACCTGCAAGTGCAGCACAAAACATTGATCCTACATTAGCAACAGATTATGAGGCCATTAAGACGTTGTTATTACGTCGTTTCCACTTGAACGAAGAGGCATGTAGAATACGTTTCAAAAGTTTATTGCCAGATAACAATAAAGATTTTACAGGTTTTATTGCTAACATACGCAATACTTTTAACAGATGGGTTGAACTGGCAGGTGTCAACAAATCTTACGACAAGTTAGTCGATTTGTTATTAAGGGATAAAGTATTATCTTCTGTCAGCTCACCATTCTTTGCTTATTTGCAAGAAAGAAAACCAGAAACAATTGATGAGTTAGAAAAAATTTCTTTAAATTACTGTACAGCACATCCGAATGCTAATATTTCTGGCTCGTTGATAAGAGAACCACTTCCTGTAGCCTCCAATATGGCATATCATAATCATAACAAACCGAGAACACACAGTGTGGACAGAGGTAGGTTCAAGGGAAACTATGACAATAATTTTCATAAGGGACAGAATAACTTCAACAATAACTTTAATAGAGGAAGACAACAAACCAGAAATTATTCACCTCAGTCAAGATACAACAGTAATCCTCGCAACTCAAGTTATAATCGGTCATATCAATATAATAATGATAACAATTGGAAGAATGGCGATAATTATAACTCGAGACATCGAGATAACAATTATAATAGACGACAACGAGATAATTCAACTAATTATTCTCGTAATCGTTCCCATTCTCGTGGATCTTCACATTATAACCATAATACCGGGGCAGCAGTGACAAATGATATCACCCCTAAGGTTCAGGTTCCACCTAACGATAATACAATGAATTCTTCTGCTGCATGCTTTGCTATAAATTATAACGTGGCAAATAGTTGCCCACAATGCAATCTTATTTTTCAGAAGGCAAAGGAGACAGTGCTAAACTGCGGACACATTACACCAGAAGTAGGTCTTGCAGCCAATGATGGAACAGGCTCTCTGATTTTTAACAGAGGGATAGTAAATGGTTCTGTAGTTTCTGTATTGAGAGATTCGGGGTCCACAACCATTGGAGTGCGACAGTCGCTGGTACATCCTAGCTGTGCAACGGGGGGAATATGTTCGTTGCATGACTTTTGGGGGAACTATTGAGTTTTACCCCACAGCTCTTGTCCATGTTAATACACCTTTCTTTTCAGGACAAGTTAAGGTATGCATGCTTCAGAATCCAATTGCAGATCTGATGTTGGGACGCATCCATGGTAGTAAGGATTGTTCCCCACAGGAAATTGAGGAATGGGAATTAAATAATGTGCAATCTTATTGCAATGCTAACGCTGTCATTGCAACAGCTACATTACGGGCCAACAAAATAAATACATGTGGCACAGTTTTCTCCAATTTCAGTCTCAGTACCATTCTGGAAATCGATGAGGAGAAGGATAAGACTCTCCTACAGGATAAAAAGTATACTAAACTACCAGTCCATCCTAGGAAGATTAGAAAAATCATTTCGAGGCAGATATACCTTTTCTCAAGAGAATGCCGCCAAGTCGGAAGATAGATGTTGGCGACAAGATCATATTAACAGTGATCTGAATAAAATGGTTGAAAATGGGAAAAGAAGGGATGTCCCGAACAAAGGTAATGATGGTGAAGTTCTTATGAACTTAACTAATAAAATTAGGACAAATAAATATGTCAATCATTATGAGACATCATCTCATAAGACTACCATATCCAAAAGATTAAATAGAAGAACTATTTATCACGTTAGTGACACTGATCCCACTTACATTGGGAAGGGTGCATATTCTCGCACCGTGTTAGTGCGCAATCTGCCACAAGGTACCAGATGGCAGGCACTTAGCAATTTCTTTAATGACACGGCAGACGTTATGTTTGTACGGTTGTTGTCACCTACCAATGACAGGTATGGTGAGGCTATAGTTACATTTCGTAACAATAGAGATGCTCGAATGGTCATCGAGCATGATAATGGTGCTTACTTTAACCATCATTGTCTACGGTTACAATTAGTACCTAATGCTGCATCACGCAGATAACATGCTATGGTAATACAATTGTCTCATATCATTGATGACTCATCATAGTCATTCATCATTTCTTTTCTTTACTGGTCCTTATAAGGTTACTGATAAAATTTAACGTTGATTACGTCTTAGATATCAAGGGACACAGAAAGATATTCCATATTAATATGCTCAAGCAATTTCATACACGTCCTATACACTTACAGTCAATTTTTCATGAATTAGATGACAATACTGTATCTACTTGTCATTATTCTAATCTATCTGTTATACAGGAGGAAGAATCTTCTTTTCCTGAAGTGCAGATGCCTTTACCTGTACTTACTGTCCAATCTACTGAATCTTGGCGTGATGTGACCATTTCTTCTACGGTTACACCGCAACAGCATCAACGCGTTGCTGATCTTCTACAATCTTTCCCAGATGTGTTAACTGATGTACCGGGTTGCACATCTGTAATTAGTCACGATATTATTCTGAACGATGATACACCAATTCGTGTTCATCCTTATTCTGTACCTCTACATTTTCTGAGTAAGACATCTCAGGAACTCGAACAGATGATATCATTAGGTATTATTGAGACTAGTACATCTCCATTTTCTTCTCCTTTAGTCATTGTCCGGAAAAAGGACAACAACATACGTTTATGTGTTGACTATAGGAAACTTAATGCGCAGACAGTACCGGATAGCGAACCACATCCTATCCTTGACGATTTACTTCCTCGTCTATCCAATGCTACACTTTTCACTAAAATTGACTTAACTAAAGGTTATTGGCAGATTCCACTAACCGAAAGAGCCAAATACTACACAGCATTCTCAACTCCACGAGGTCTTTACCAGTGGAACGTGATGCCTTTTGGGCTAATGAATGCTCCAGCTACCTTTATTCGCATGATGCGAAAAATTTTATCAGGTAGATCAGACATAATTACCTATATTGACGACATATGTTTGTTCAGTTCATCATTTGAGGAACATTTTTTGGGTCTTAAATCAGTTTTGGAAATATTGCGGGATAACCATTTAACCGCTAAACCAACTAAGATTCAAATAGCGTGTAATGAGATAACATTCCTGGGACACATTATTGGATCGGGACGTATCCAAACAATTCCCAGTACGGTTTCTAAAATATTAAATTTATCTGTTCCTCAAACGAAGAAACAGGTTAGGAGTCTGTTAGGTTTAATCCAATACTATAGCAGATTTGTACCTCACCTATCATCCATCACGGCTGTCCTGTCTTCGTTACTAAAGAAGAACATGCCTTTAAGGATACATTGGACCGACGAATGTGACAAAACTTTTCGCACTATCTTAAAAATATTTTCATGCCCACCTGTTTTAAGATTACCAGATGCTTCAAAAAATTTGTTCTACGTACAGATGCGAGTAATTACGGACTCGGGGCATGTCTACTGCAATATCATGATGATGTCCTTCACCCCGTAATGTATATCTCACGCAAACTGAAACCTCCTGAGATGAAATATTCCACGGTGGATCGAGAATTGCTCTCCGTAATCTGGGCAATTACAAAGTTGGAGAAATTTTTACTGGGATCACCATTCCTGATCCAGACTGATCAGAAATCAGTGGCAGCATTACGTCGCTCAAATCATAAAAGTGCTAAACTTGCACGCTTTGCTATTACGTTGCAACCCTACGAATTCGAGATACAGTCGATACCTGGAACTGAAAACGTCATCGCCGACACGTTGTCCAGACATCCTACGGATTCTGAATGAATTTTCAGTTTCAAGAAAATTTTCTGACTAGTCAAGCATTACATTTGCAATAAACAGTATTGATATCAAGTCAGAATATACAACAATTCAGTTGGACTTCCTACCTAAATAAGGACATTTCGAAATAAACTATGGTGATCAAAATATCAAGATTTACGGATCGTTTGAACTTCAATTCCACTTTGAGTATCACTCAAAATAAACAATCTCTGATGAAGAAGGGACAGATACTTTGATGACTTAGTCAATTAACTTTCAAATTTTAATAAAGGAACTAACAATGAATGGATCATCAAATCATAATTTGATAATATGAACCTTGCGTCTTAATGAATTTTCATACAATTCAACAGGAGTTAACAACGATTGGATCTTCATGTCCAATATTATTAATTTTTCTAAATTAGTATATAATAGATAATAAAGTCAAAGTGTGATGAAATAAAAAAAATAAAATATACTAAGAAAAGATGAAACAAAAGAATATCACACCAATTAAACCTTTTAATTAGTGTAATTATCAAGGTAATGGATAATACATTATGACATTTCATATATATAGTTAAAATGTATGAATTTTTTTCTGTTCTTTTGATTATGTCAATTTAATTAGGTGTCTATCCTTACACTTCATTTTCACACACATTCTAATTTAATGTAGACTTTAATATTTGGTTTTAATTGTCCGTACTTCTCAAATTTTATTTTTTTTTACTCTCTTATACTATTTCTCATTTTCTTCAATTAGATATTAATTAGTTAATACCATACGTACATACTATAATTAATTATTTTAATTTTAGTTAGTTAGAATAATTTTAATAACACCTCACATTATTAGTTAGTCTATACATACAACAAATTAATTAGTTAATTAATTAGTGACAGTAACATTTACTTGTTTAATATAAGTTATATGTATGATATGACGTTGATTTTATTATAAGATATTACTGACATGACTGCGACACTGTTCTAGATAGAACATCGTAGTTCATACGTCGGGTTTTGTTAAATTTTTGATTAATATTGTTCAAAAAAAAAAAAAAAATCTATTTCATAGATTTTTTTTTTTTTGCCCCCGTCTGACAGGAAATCTGTTACGGTGTTATTTTTAAATGATGGCGTCTGCTGGGGTTTACCCATGTGCAAACGTTTAGGGGTCATTAGTATTTATAGAATATGTCGATATTTTACGGTATAGTGAACGCGAAATATATGCGGAGATGATGACGCATTCGCGTTGGGTAGGTCACGCCGGGTGACTTGGTTACTGGGCCTTTGTTACGTTATCCGTCAAGCATGAAGGTCGTGTCTTGTATTTCTTCCAAGGAATTAAGGCTGAGTATCTTCTTCTTCTTTGATCCATAACCGCCAACCGTCAAAGCAGTCAGCGGCCATCACGCCTGGTGGCGTCTTGTAGGGCAGCAACAAATTGATTCCACTTTGCTCGGTCGGCGGCCATCCTTCGTACAGTGCCCCAACTGTGGTTCATTCTTTGCATCTCAGCTTCCACAGTTCTCCGCCAAGTTGTTTTTGGTCGGCCTCTCTTTCGCTTTCCCTCGGGGGTCCATAGCATAGCTGTTCTTGCGATGGTATCAGGGTCCCTTCTGAGGACATGGCCAACCCAACTCCAGCGTCTGCCAGCTATGATGGTGTGCATGTCCTCCTGGTTACTCCGAATAAGTAGTTCTTGGTTGCTGATGGTGTTTGGCCAAAAGATTCGGAGAATTTTCCTTAGGCAGATTGTGTGGAAGGAGGACAGTTTCGACATTTCCTTCTCTGTTACTCTCCAACATTCCGCACCATAGAGAAGCACAGAAAGTACGCAGCTCTCATACAGTCTTAATTTGGTGTTTGTGCTGTACTGGGAAGACTTCCAAATGTTGTTGAGAATAGCAAAGGCTGTTCTCGCTTTATTCATTCTGTTGTTAATGTCCTTGCTTGTTCCGCCGTCAGGTGTTACTATGCTTCCTAGGTAAGTAAATGTGTCTGTCTGTTCTAACTTCTGGTTCCTTACTGTTATTGGCTCAGGATTGCCCACATTTAGTGTCATGACCTCTGAAGGCTGAGTATATAGCCTATATTTTATAGATGAATCGATGTAGACTTCAGGGTCAGTTCGGAAATTAATCTAAGCATGAGATTAATTAAATTAAACTAATAATGGAAGAAGAATCGTATTGTGATTCAATTTGTAGATGTCAAGAACTCATGTGCTCATTTCTGGCTGTTGATTAAACAGCGCACGTATATAGCCACGATGTTCTTCTGACACATTGTTTTGACACGGACGGACATGAATACTATGCATGTAATTTCCTAATGAACTATGTATGAACTATATCTGGATGAACCACAATGTGAACTGTTCTTCGTGCGTCAATTTTGTATTAAATATTGGACTCAATCGAAGGCTTACCACATTCCTTTGATTACGTTTTGATTGCCTCAACTTTGCATTGTTGATGGTCCTTTGACCTGGTGAACTCTTTCTTGTAAGAAGTTATAGAAATAAATGGATCAGTTCGTACGGAGCCGGGGTTTGCTTGGACACAAGTGGCGTAACGATAATTAAGCAAGCATCCCAACTGAACTTACAATAATAGAACAAAGGACCCTCCAACACCAGTAAACCACCCACGCAACAATGTCCCAGTCTTGACATATGGATGCGAGTCATGGGCAATGACTACAACCCACAAAAGCCAGATCTAAACCTCAGAAATGAGGTATCTGAGGAAGGTGGTTGAAGTAACAAGAAGAGACATGGTCCGCAACCAGACGATACGTCAAGGCCTAAAATCCCACCCCCTGCAGACCCAAGTAGAACAGTCCCAACTAAGATGGTTTGGCCATGTCTGCAGAATGGGAGAAGATCGGCTACCACGACAAGCATGGGAAACAAAAAGCCAGGGATCCAGATCCACAGGACGATCCAGAGTCCGCTGGGAGGACAACATTAGACAATCTTTGAAGGACCGAGGACTAGAATGGAACCAGGCCAGGAGGAAGACAGCCGATAGGATAGTCTGGCGCTCTCTCTTCCAAACCTCTACACTTCACGGTAGAAGGGAAACGACTAAGTAAGTATAAATGGGTGCTTGCTCAAAGAAAACGAAGGATTAAAATGGAATGACAGCATCATCAATGTGGAACTGATGCAAAGGACGAAGTAAGCGCCAAAGAAACAAGAGATGAAGAAAAGATTTTGGCATTCGATAGGACACTCTGTGTAGAAACATGATGAAAGCATGACAAGTCAGTCCTAATTCTGTAATCCCCAGCGTCTCAGACATACAACAAGAACCAAAAGCACACGGAAAAGAATTTAGAGCCATACGCAAAAAGGATAAATAAGACATGGGAAAAACAAGAACGGATGGCACAAGACAAAAGACCTTGGCGTGAACAGATCGATGGCTTATGCTTCACATGGAACTAAGGGATAATGATTGATGATGGTGCTGATAATGATGATGATGTTTGATTAAAAAAAAAAAAGTAAAATGCAATAGCACCTAGCCCGGTCCATCATATAGGGTCAGAACTAGCGCCATGTCCGCAGCTATTTAGGGAAACTGTCGGGGTCACGTGAACCCAGGCCGGTGGGTTAAATGCCGGCACGTGCAGACCTCTACTGCCTGAACTAGAACATGTTAACTCTGTGCTTGCAAGAGTTCTAAAACCGCAGACAAACAACGACATAATAGATTCACAAGTGTTTAAACCACGGACCCCCTTGAAAAGCATTCACAGGCATACTTCTAAAGTAATAAATATTATAACGCATGTTTTGTAGTGGCTAAAGGCGCTTATTGTATGGAAATACGCAGCTTTTTTTCCTGTTTTATTTTTTTAAATTTATTTTATTATTGCCTCGCTTCCTGTACTTCACATGCGAATAACACGATATAATGGGTGCCAAGCTACTGTAATGACTTGAGTAAACACCGACGCCTCATCGAAATGGAAATATGGAATCAATAATGTTTCTCGATTCATGCATGATGCGCCGGTCTTGTGTGTCAATCATTAGTTTGTTTTTAAAATATTGGAACAAGAGAGTTGGGACCAGTTGAAACCGAGTTAAAACAGGTGGATGAAATGACAAAATTTAAGGAACGGAGTAGGTGCATGAGGAAACGTTCATCATCAAACATCATCATCATCTACTATACCTGCTGGCATAGGTTATCACGTTTTTTTTTTTTTCACAACGTCATGTTCCACATCAATTATGTTGTTGACTTCTTTCCATGACACGATGTCAAACTGTTCAATATTTGTGTCTCTATTTGTCAATATTGTTGACAGTTTGACCGCATGGATGTGTCAGAACTATAAATGTATGCTGTTATATTACCCTTATAATTTTGCGTGCCTTTAAAATTAATGGTTAAAGTACATTGGGGATGAAAGGATCCATTAACCAAGATGAGAGAGAGAGAGAGAGAGAGAGAGAGAGTGCGCGCGAGAGAGGAAAGACAGAATGTTAGACAGGCCCACGCGCCCAATTCTTAACCCTTAGAAAATGAAGTTCGTTCGTTCGTTCGTATTCTATTCCAATTTCCTTTATTTTTTCCAGTTTTCTCAGTATATTTCAGCTTTCGTCTTCTCATAACATGACCACAGAAAGTTATTTCTTCCTTTTAATGTAAGTAATAAGCTTCCTTTACGCATTGGTTTCTTTCAAGGAATACACTTTACACTCTTTTGTGTGTGTGAGCTGCCCATGGTATTCTTAATATTCTTTTATAAAACCACATCCGGGTTGCCTCCGGGGATTTCCGTGCTTGTTTACTAATTGCCCATGACTAACTTCTATATGCCAGAACTGGCTCACACTGAAGGAATCAATTTCTTACTTCAACTGATAAAATTTGTTGCATTAAATACTTTTTTATTTTATGGAACGCTGCTGTTGCCAGGCCTAGTCTATTCTTCATCTCTGAGATTGATGCTGTTAATAAGGAATTTTTTAAAATAGAATAATGTCGTTCTCGGGGTATCTAAGGAGACAGAGAAATAATAGGACTACATGCTCTCGAAGGCATGTCGTAAAAGGCGATTAATACGAGGCTATGTATGGGGCTGGCAAACTCATCATGTAAAACAAATGTCTACAGAAACCATTGCTCCAAGAGCACATACAAGCTTTGATGCAAGCTTCATGCAAGGGTGGGGCGCAGCTGCGGTTGTGTTTCCATGGGGAGCGAAATAATGATGAAATAGAATAGGGAATGGAACCTATATGGATTGTTTCAAATAAAAAATTAACAGCACAATTGTATGCACAGAAATACAACTTGAAGAAATGGTGAAGTGAGAGATCGAAAATGGAAATACGTGATCGGTTCGCATATTTCATATCGGGGCTTCAACTCTCTATTTTTCTGTATCACAAAAAGTGTGTAGATGGCCTGACACTCTTTTATTTACAGTGCTTAGATTGTTAGCAAATATTTTGGCATCTTAATGGATGAAGTCTTATAATAGGCGTCCAGGGGAGACCAGAACTTCCGTATACGTTCACAGAATGTTCGCAGTTTTCTCAATAGAACGTAATCGAAGACGCAGCCGGCTTAATAAAAACGGCCATCCCCATTCTGGAGACTGTATTTACTGACATTAGACAAAACATTTAATGGATGCCCAGATTTAAAAAGTAGTCGATGTAAATGTGGCCCGGAGTTTAGTTTTCTCGCTGTATATTTGCTGCGTGTTGTAGGCCTAAAAGGTTTTCAGCATCATTACCATCAACACTTTTTTGTGATCGGTTTTGAAGCAGAAGGGAAATTTTTTAGCTTCATTTGGTTCTCAGCACATCTTTATATTGCCTGATTTTGGTCGTCTTTGCTGTCTGAAAGTTTGTCACTACTACTGTTCTGACAGAGTCTGCCTTTTAATCTTTACCACTGTGGGAGTCCATTTTTGGCTGTCCCTTGTTTTGCACGGTATAGTTAGTTTCCAGTGTGTTTTTTAGCCACGTTGATGTTACTTATTTGTTGCTTTGTCGTGTGTTCTTTATTCTATATCTTTTCAAGTGGCATACACTATTCTGCTTAGAGCCTTGTTTTCAAATCCTTGTAGGCTGTAGGCAGTATTAATTATTTTTTCCATGGAAAAAATGGAAAAGGGTGATGATACTTCAGTTGACACAGTTCAGTTATTGTTGAATGGCAGTTGCGTTTAGATATAACGGGCTTCAGTCAAGTTTAAAATGATTCACCTAGCCGCAAGACGGCAAAACCCTCAAGCAAAGCGGATGATTTGACAACGAGATGAGAAACGAAGGAGCCGGTAATGCGACTACGCAATGGAAGCTTAATACTCTTATTAGATAGAAGCAGCTCACCTTCTGTTGAACGCGTTATACGAAGAAGGAAGCAGGAATAGATTGTGACAACAGGAAAATGAGATTGAGGACGACAAAGAGAGTAGATTCTGGACAGTTTGACATCATTGGCATGCAACGAAGTCTGCAAAGAACTGATCAAAGCACTGAAGACATGAGGTTGTTCTAGACATGATTACCTACGCCAGATGGCACTGTGCTGAAAGAAGAACAAGTAATGCTCATCCAAATTGTTAACTGTCCAAAGATCCCAATTGTTATTTTAATTAATAGGAATTGTGTCTCCTTTTAAGCGAGTCGCGCTTCGTTCAACCGTCGGTTAGTTTTGGCGCAGGTCGAAATATAAAAGACCTTGTAATCTGGTTATAACTAAACAACTGATAAATACAATATTTATACCAAAATGTTTTATCAGTGCTAGACGTGAATATAACTGAAGATCAAGAAAGAAAGGTCACGGCCATATAACTCTAAATTAAAGTGGCCAAATACAGAAGACGACCAAGAAGGAGATGCATCCAGGTGGTGATAGACATCTTAAACAAACACACACAACAACGCACCATTCAGCATTTTGAGCACTGGGTCAGAAACCGGTAATCTGTCCCATCTGGGATGTTTGACGGCGTAAGCGAGTAGATAAAAGAAGAACAGATAAGACAGCAGTGAGAATATTCGCTGGCTAGAGTCTCTTGAGAAATGTGTTTGTTTTACTCTGCTAACATTGATTGGTACAGTATTATGTTTGTTGTTATTGCGACATCAGTTGTTGATGTTAAGAATGCTTGTTGATCGTGCGCATATTTTAGACTATACTTGATGAGGTCACGGCAAATGAGTCTAAAAATTACACAGAGAAAAGATCAAGATTATGATAATAAATACAGTGAATGGTAGCCAGATTACACGTGGAGAAACAATCCTACAAGACGTGACTCATTCATATATCTTGGCATCATTATGAATAAAGTTGGAGGAAGAGGCAGTGATATCAAAGTAAGATCACAAATGACAAGAGAAACTATTTATGCTTTGAGAAATATATAGAAATCAAGTCACACACACACACACACGCACGCACGAACGCACGCACGAACGCACGCACGCACGCACGCACACACACACACACACACAATCAAGACAGTTATGTTGCATACTTCTGAGATATAGAGAACAGACGCGACAACCAATAAGATTTTTCATAAATGGGTGCTTGCAGAGAATAGAAAGCTTAAAATAGTATGAAAAAAAAAAAAACAATGTAAAACTGATGGAAACAACCAGACAAGCAGCAGTGGGAAACGGTTAGGAAAAGGTGATGGAGTTTGACGGAACACAGTGAGAAAACTTAGTAATAACATAACAAGGCCTGTGCTGCTTGGGTAGCAATAGGGTAATAATGATGATGTTAGATCTTTGTTAAGGATGTTAGATTCCTTATTGATGTCAAGTGTATTCCGCACTACAAAGATGTTAGATCTTTGTTATGGATGTTAGATTCCTTATTGATGTCAACTGTATTCCGCACTACAAAGATGTTAGATCAATTATATACGAGGGGCGTTCAGAAAGTAATGCACCACATCGGCTTTCTCAGGAGCTGTTTATTAAAAAAGCATGAAATTTATACACAATATACATGGATATGTCATGTAAACACCGGTATTATTCAACATAATCCCCATCAACTTGTACGGCTTTATGCCAGCGCGAAACAAGTGCATGTATTCCTAGCCCGTACCAGATTTTGCCTTGATCATGTAGCCATTTTTTTGCTGCATGAATCACTCCTTCATCATCTTCAAACCTTGTCCCACGGAGTGCATCTTTAAGTGGACCAAATAGATGAAAATCAGAAGGTGCCAAATCGGGACTATAGGGTGGATGGGGTAGTACAGTCCAACCCAATTTGGTGATTGCTTCCCGTGTTGCCAGACTTGTGTGAGGGCGCGAATTGTCGTGAAGGAGAAGCAGGTCTGCTGGATTCTTGTGCGGCGGAACTCTGCGAAAACGTTGATTGAGTTTTTTTAATGTCTTAATGTAAGCTTGCGAATTGATTGTCTCTCCTCTTGGCATAACGTCTGTCGTGAAACATTCTAAATCCACATATCTAAATTAAAAAGTAAATGTAAAGCCTAACGAATTAATTCAATAAAAGGAAAGAAGAATGGTAAAAGAACAGTGCGGTCACAATAGCGTACGCCTGTGTTATAGAACGTCATACTAGCTAAAAAGAAAACCCCTTTTTATGCTCCGTCTGCATAATTGTAACGCTTTCACGTTTACTAGTAAAGCCTACTGCATCAACTACACGCGTTTCAAAAAAAAAAAAAAAAAAAAAAACCGGTGCTGTTTTTCTTAGAAAACCTTGAGATAGACACACTGCGTAATGACCTAGATATAATACTAGCATTAATGTCATTATTACACTGCGTTAACCTAAAAGACAGACGGGCTTAGAGAGAGAGAGAGAGAGAGAGAGAGAGAGAGAGAGAGAGAGAGAGAGATGTACGGAGGAACGCATGCAATACTACCACAGTCTCGCGATATAAAATTAATGCCACCCCACGCGAAAGGCACGCAGGCTTGCTTTTTTTCAAATAAACAGGGACAAAAAACACTACCAATACGAGGTTAGGTTTTAAAAAACATGGTTAATGCTTATTAGGAAACATGACCCAATACTGTTTTACGTCTGAAATCCTGACATTAGCCTGACAGTACAGAAGACACCCCATCGTATCGAAGTGAACGGGTGGTAGAAGAAAATACACATTTTGAACGCAGCCACTTAGCTCCATTAAACTTATATATTTGGGTGCCTTAGGACTTGCTGACAAAGAATATCTTAGGTGTTAAGCAAATAGTCCAATAATTAACAAATTATAGCCAAAATACTATACTGGTGTTGTCTGACAACACAGGATCATATTTGCTCATAATGGCGTGTTTGGACACTGCTTTAGAGGAAATGAGGCCACCACGTTAAATCCGATTTGATTGGCTAGAATTATATGTAAGGCGAAACATGATTAGTCGACTGCAAATACTATTTTTGGTTGTTAAGGGAAACGGTAGGAAGGGTACTTTTTTCAAATGCTTTTGTAAACATGGTCTTATTGGCTAGACCATTTAATATAGTCAATTAGGAGCGTCGGTTCAGTGCCACTTTTTTGAAATTTAACTGTGTAGAAGCAAGTGCGTTGAGAACCAGTTCACATTTTTCTAATGAAAGCCTGGGACAGAGGCAGATCGGAATTGTGCCATAACTCATCGCCAGTCAACGTATTTGTTTAATATTTCCGTGAATTGTGGTAAGCTAGACATATCTGATCTCTTTTAGATGAAAATTGAATGTGAATTGATAAATTATGTCTGTATATGTGTGGTTCAGTAACAAACATGAGGCAAAGCCTAGATATTGCTCCCCCATGAACAAAACTTGTCGGAGAGGAGTATAACTGCATGGGATTGCCAAATAGTACTATGACACCTATCTTATTGAATACAGGGAAATAATGCTGGAATTGCAGAGGCGTTGTAACCATTGGGGAGAGGAATACTGGTGTATACTGTTACATGAGAAGCTAGCAGTTGGCCTACCGCGCTGAACTCGGTGTTTGTTATGTATTGTGCTTCAGTGTGGAAATAGATTATAAATTAGTTCTGAAGTAGGAGGTACAACCTTCTTGTTTCAGGGACCGTGGTACTAACGTATTAAAGCAGCACCTGGTCTGAGTTTTGCTGAATCCAGAGGCTGGTAGCATACTCCTTGGTCAAGATATAGACCAGTGTTGTTTCTCAAGGAAACTGTGAAGCAAGCGAGCAGTGGAGACTGTTTCCTGCCGCCCACACAGAAGTTAAGATTTCGTGGCCAGAGCAGCTCAATCTTGTGTATACCCCCTCTAAAAGTGACTTTACCTTAAATCAAGAGGGACATTTATTTGTTTCAAATAAAAAGAAACTGTGAACCTTTCCAATATTATTTCCACGAGAAACAAACACTTGAAGTCATGATGACAAACAACCACCTTGCTTGAAAAGCCAGTATTACCTCATAGTACTACAGCACAACTTACACACAAATTGCAATAATAATATATGTCAATACAAAGATCCTATCTATAAATTGTGTACATACAACTTGTGACTACATTTGATTGTGATTCCTGGTTCACTTTGTAGTTGAATCAGGATATCTATTATTGACAGGAATTAATACATATTTTTAAAAGTTACACTTGACTTATTAAGATAGCCTTATAGAGTGTTTTATGTATGTGAGTGTCACAGTGTTGTAAAGTATTGTGGATTAAATTAAATTGTTTATCTGTCTGTCGGTTGTTGTGAACATACACTTCATCACTATCATAACCCTAGACATTCAACGTAGTCATCACAATATTCCAGAATAAGTTTGACTGAGGTCTAAATGTGGTAGCAAAGTAAGGTCAACTGTAATACACCACAGTAATTAGATACAGATACCTTCACAGCTGATCTCAGTCAGTACACTAAGTCCCCTATAAATATTTATATCATCCCACTTTACCACAACGTCCACAAGAATCACACCTTCAATGTCCCAAAAGACAGTGATCATGACCTTTCCAGCTGAAAGAATTGTCTTGAATTTCTTTCTTCTTTTTGATTGCGGATGATACCACTCCATTGACTGTCTTTTTGACTCAGGTTCAAAATGATGTGCCCAGGTTACGTCACCTGTAACGATCTTAGCCAAAAAGTTCTCTCCATCAGCATTGAAACGCTCCAACAATTCAGAAGAAATTGCTTTCCTTTGCAATCGGTGGTCATTTGTGAGACTTCGAGGAACCCATCTTGCGCAAACCTTAGAAAATCCGAGAGTTTTTATAACTGCATTTGCACTACCAATGCTGACTGACAGCTGTAAGGCCAATTGTTGAGTAGTGATTCGCCTATCAGTAAGAATAATGCCCTCAGCGCATTTCAACATTTCTGCGTTGGTGGCTGTGGCAGGACGTCCACAGCGCGGCAGATCAAGCAGCTCCATGTCTCCACTTCCTGATTCTTTGATTCTCTGAACCCAGTGACTGACTGTACTCCTGTCGACTGCAAAACTTCCATACACATCACATAGACGCTTGTGAATATTCACAACAGTTTCCTTCTCTGCAACGAGAAATTCTATCACAATTCGCTGTTTATAACGCAAGTTGCTAACACGCTCCATTTCAACGGTTTAGGGCAGCCGTATTATTTGGCCGATTGCGGTGCAATTAGGTGCACACAATTGGCACATGTCATATTTAAAGTGTGCAAAATTTCATGCTTCTATATTCATTATTAGCTGAGAAAAACGATGTGGTGCATTACTTTCTGAATGCCCCTCGTAGTTTTCACACGTGTTATTACCCTCACTGTACAATTACCAATGTTATTTAAGTTTGTATAGCTCATACTTACCCGGCATCTATGTTTTGTTTACTCTGTTTCAGATCGGACCCGTTAACACATCAAAACTATGTAGCATTAGACGGAGGTAAGTCCATCCTAACCTTTGTGATATTCATTTCCTTGTTCATTTATTTACCTGTATGTATGTTTACTTTGATTAGTCCTTAGTTTAGTCTCGGCAATATCACATAGACTTATCAGTATCGTATATAAGCTGATATAATAATTTTTGTTGCATGAAAACACAGTTGTATCTAGGCTTCTTCCACTTGTTCTGAAGACTTAAGTGTTTACACACGACATCTGACCTTTGTCTTTGCCTCGCTCTCTATTCCCTTATCTCGCCCACTTCCATTGTTATTATTCACGAAAAGAATCGTCTGGAATACTCCACAGTTTTTAAATGTCACTTCTGTACTCTAAATACGGTTTTTAGAAAAATTAAGCTCCGTCTGAGTTATGAATATTGAACACCTTGTTTTCTAAAAGAGCAGGCGTACCGTATTTTCGGGAAAAGTTTTTCATGGCTTACCAGTAGCTCGATTTCTCAACTGGTGTATTTATTCCTTGTATTGTCCATCAACAAATAAACATAGAGGGGAACCCGAGGCTTGTGAGTGGTAAATAATAATAAACGAAAATAGCTATATGAAAGGCACAAGAAAGGAAAGATAGAAGGACACTAGAACCGAAAAGTAACAGAAGTGATAGGCATTCCGGAGATTCGAACCAGGGATCATCCAAACTGCGCCATCGCAACGCACCTTGAAAGATGATTAGGTGGTCGAATTTCCTTCATGGCTGACTATCGCAGCGAGACGATGGCGCTGTTCTCATTACCCTAGTTTGAATCCCCATAGTGCCTATCACTTCTGTTACTTTTTCTGTTGTCTAGTGTCTTCCAATCTGTCTTTCTTTCTACCTTTCTTTCTACCTTTCTTTCTTAAGAGAGAGAGAGAGAGAGAGAGCAAAAAGGATGTGGCATAATCTTTTTGGGAATTAGACATTTTTTTTTTAAAGTTGTCTGAGATTTACTGCAGTTTTGGTACGATTTGTTAACTAAGTATACATTTTCATTAGTCAGACATAGATGCTAGGACAACGTGAGTGCTACTGTACAGTACGAAGTATATATTAGACTCAGTATCTAGGTTCTATCAATTAAAGCCGGAAATAGAATCTACAAGAATAGTTGTTTGTAGATATTTCGAAAGCACTGGATAGAAAACAGCAGTTAAACTCTTAAATGTCAGTACTGTTATATAAGGAACGGGTAATTCGACAATATTAAAACGGTGGAGAAAACTATATAGTCTATCATCTGATAAACTAATAATACGTTGTTCCGGGTAGCGGGAAGTTAAGCAGATGTCCGTGGCTGTCTGGAAAGATTTAGCTATATATCTTGGCTTGTGAGATAGGAACGATGCTTTCTCGGTTATCCTGCGCCTTACTGTGTTATGCCCTTTCACCCTAGTTAAGGGCATTGATCGTTAACACTGTCTGTTGTACATATCGCGGTCCTGGCCTTGGGCACATTTGTATTCGTAACGTTTGAAAGGAAACATCTAACCTTCGGCTGTTGTGGATGTATGTTGGAACAGACAGAAATACGGAAACGGCATTAACATTATAGGCACTCGAAGGACAGAAAGAAAAAAGAGCACACCTGACCCCAGAAAAGAAAGAGATTTTAAAATGCGCTTCGGAATCCAGAATCACCTCCATTAAGGTGACGGCAAAGTCGCTCTGCAGGAAATAGAAACTAATCAACTCAACATTCCTTCAGATCTTGATCTCATCTCAGAACCGTTAAAGTTTAAGTTATTTCTGCGCGTCGTTTCCATATCTACTAACTAAAACAAAAGTAAAGGTGGTCTCATAGCAGATACTGACGTAGGGAAGTGAAAGTGTTAGAGACTTCACCATACTAGGGCCAGCATTAAGAGGTTTCCTTCCTCGCTGCCTTTTCCTTCCCTGACCCTGGTCAGGTACCCATTTACAGCTGGGTAGACCGAAGCGTGTCGGTACCTCGATTTGAACCTAGCACCTTTGCCGCGAGAGACCAGCGCTCTAACAACTCTGTCAGTCGAACGCTGTCATCTGCTAACTACCTCTTTCAGTCATCCCTTCTCCTCAGCTTTGTTGTCTCCTGCAGGATTTTCTTGATCTTTCTTGCTTCAGTTTTGTTCTTCTCTGGTTGTCTCCTGCAGGATTTTCTTGATCTTTCTTGCTTCAGTTTTGTTCTTCTCTGGTTGTCTCCTGTAGGATTTTCTTGATCTTTCTTGCTTCAGTTTTGTTCTTCTCTGGTTGTCTCCTGTAGGATTTTCTTGATCTTTCTTGCTTCAGTTTTGTTCTTCTCTGGTTGTCTCCTGCAGGATTTTCTTGACCTTTCTTGCTTCAGTTTTGTTCTTCTCTGGTTGTCTCCTGCAGGATTTTCTTGATCTTTCTTGCTTCAGTTTTGTTCTTCTCTGGTTGTCTCCTGCAGGATTTTCTTGATCTTTCTTGCTTCAGTTTTGTTCTTCTCTGGTTGTCTCCTGTAGGATTTTCTTGACCTTTCTTGCTTCAGTTTTGTTCTTCTCTGGTTGTCTCCTGCAGGATTTTCTTGATCTTTCTTGCTTCAGTTTTGTTCTTCTCTGGTTGTCTCCTGCAGGATTTTCTTGATCTTTCTTGCTTCAGTTTTGTTCTTCTCTGGTTGTCTCCTGCAGGATTTTCTTGACCTTTCTTGCTTCAGTTTTGTTCTTGTCTCCTGCAGGATTTTCTTGATCTTTCTTGCTTCAGTTTTGTTCTTCTCTGGTTGTCTCCTGCAGGATTTTCTTGACCTTTCTTGCTTCAGTTTTGTTCTTCTCTGGTTGTCTCCTGTAGGATTTTCGTGACCTTTCTTGCTTCAGTTTTGTTCTTCTCTGGTTGTCTCCTGCAGGATTTTCTTGATCTTTCTTGCTTCAGTTTTGTTCTTCGCTGGTTGTCTCCTGTAAGATTTTCTTGATCTTTCTTGCTTCAGTTTTGTTCTTCTCTGGTTGTCTCCTGCAGGATTTTCTTGATCTTTCTTGCTTCAGTTTTGTTCTTCTCTGGTTGTCTCCTGCAGGATTTTCTTGACCTTTTGTTTGCTGATTTTCTTGTCAAAGTCGTTAATGAGTTCTTGATTCGTTACGAGCGTTAGATTGACCGAGTGGTTAGAGGCTCGTCTCTCGCGGCATAGGTGCCGGGTTCGATTCATGGTATCGACACGCTCCAATCTACCCAGCTGTAAGTGAGTACCGGTATCTAATGGGCATTGAGTTGAGCCGGCATTTCTTGGACTGGGCTGAGCCGGTATCTCATGGGCATTGAGTTGAGCCAGTATCTCATGGGCATTGAGTTGAGCCAGTATCTCATGGGCATTGAGTTGAGCCAGTTTCATGGGCATTGAGTTGAGTCAGTATCTCATGGGCAAAGTTGAGCCAGTATCTCATGGGCAGAGTTGAGCCGGTATCTAATGGGCAGAGTTTACCCTGTATCTCATGGGCAAAGTTGAGCCAGTATCTCATGGGCATTGAGTTGAGCCAGTATCTCATGAGTATTGAGTTGAGCCAGTATCTCATGGGCATTGAGTTGAGCCAGTATCTCATGGGCAGAGTTGAGCCAGTATCTCATGGGCAGAGTTGAGCCGGTATCTCATGGGCAGAGTTTAGCCGGTATTTAATGGGCAGAGTTTAGCCGGTATCTCATGGGCAGAGTTTAGTTGGTATCTCATGGACATTGAGTTGAGCCGGTATCTCGTGGCAAAGTTGAGCATGTATATCATGGGCAGAGTAAAGCCGGTATCTCATGGGCAGATGAGCCGTTTCTCATGGGCAGAGTTAAGCAAAAAAAGTTACAACCCTTTTCCACATGTAACGAAAAGGAGTGAATTTTGATGTAATAATCTGCCTGTTTAATTTCGTTAGCCATGTTGCTAATGCATGTGCGTCTAGTTATTTTTGCATTAATTATGTTGTGTTCCAGACGAATCAAAGTCCTTCAGTTACCCTTAAGCGGACTGGAGTTAATATAATACCCGTTAACATGCTTGTATGAAACTAAACGAGACATGGCAGAAGAATTCTGAAAACCATAAATGAATCTGATCACCAAAAGTAGTCCCAAGTCTAGCAAGTGTTTTTGCCCAGGACATTGACAGAAAGGGGCGGTTCCATATAGATCATGAATCTCACATGTTTAAAAAAAAAATTAAATGGAGTTATTTCAAACCGAAAAGTACGTTTTTTTTTCTGCTACAACTCATGCCTGTTCTCTTCAAGGATAAACTTTCAACACACTGTTTAACACTGTCACCAGAATTTCATCACCTTTTCTTTCTATCTCTCTCATCTCATTTCATCTCTTCTCTCTCTCTCTCTCTCTCTCTCTCTCTCTCTCTCTCTCTCTCTCTCTCTCTCTCTCCCTCCCTTTCTCTCTTTCTCTCTCTCTTTTTTGTTTGGAGATATCTGGCAAACACAATATTCCACGCTACCTAACCCACAGACAAAGTATGTGTTAATTACCAGGTTCTCTTTGCTATATACGAGTCATCATTGCTGTATATATATACTTTATATTTTGTCTCGTCATTGCTCCCTACATGTTTAATTACTTGTATCGAAGATTGCATATTTGTTTCCCTTTAAATTGAGAACAGGCCAAAGTGTACTCCTTTTTGTATTGCTGAATTCATGTGTTTCAATGACATTGTTATTGGCTTTTTTGTCACTACACTTTACTTCTGACTTTTCTCTCACTCATCAATCACACAGTTATTTTCACTCATGCATTTTGATGTGTTCCGTCTATTAGATAATTCACTTTATGTTTTTCTCTGCTCCCCCAGGTGTTTGTTGTATATTCCCTCGAAAAATTATCAAAGGTACAAATAGAAACTGTTAGTTTAACAATCTTAACCCTTAAGCTTTTTCAACTGCTTTACCCCAATACACAATGCAAGCTTACCCCTTGAGCTTCACCGGATAATCCAATCCGGAACCCTGTTTGCTTGTTTATTCCTGTGTTTTTTATTTGTACTAATACACTCACATGACTGATTCTGCAAATCATTGTTTTTTTTTTCATATGGTAGTAGTAGTAGTAGTAGTAGTAGTGGTAGTAGTAGTAGTAGTAGTATTTGCCCATTCAGTCATTACTGACTATGGCTTTGCGCCCCTGAGGTGATAGTCCTCAGCTGCTTTTTTTTTATTTTTCATGGTGTTCCTTTCGGTGTGTTATTGTCTCTTCTGCTTGTTGTGAGAGGATCTTTTCGCCCAATCTGAGGTGGTGCTGAAGGCAGCATCGCCACTTGGTGCGATCGGCAGCTTCATCCTCCCAGGTTGCTGGATTTATGTTCAATACCTTCATGTTTCTCTTACACTAGGGTTCCCATTCGTCCCGTTTTTCCCGGGACAGTCCCGTTTTTTGATAAAATGTCCCGGTGTCCCGAATTTATTCCAAATGTCCCGCTTTTTAAGGGTCCTTCCTGAAAATAAAATCTTTGGGTAACGGATTTTATTCCGTGTTTTAGTAGTGTTACTTTATCAATTTCCGGTTACAGTGGAAGTGTTACAGAAGTCAGATCTCCTTAAAAAGGTTATTGCTATATCAGCAGATAATACAAATACAAACTTTGGTGGAAAGAAGAGAAAGGGACAGAATAATCTGTACTTCAAAATGCAAGAAAACACTGTGAACAATTTAATTGGTATTGGTTGTCCTGCACATGTAATACATAATGCTGTGCAGACTGCTGCGGATTGCTTACTTATTGATCTTCAGTTAATAATTAACAAGATTTACCAGCATTTCCACATTTATTGTGTACGAGTTGAGAAACTCAAATCATTTTGCGAATTCACCAATACAGAATATAAAACTGTTTTGGGTAACAGCAGGACACATAACAGTTGAAAAGTTTCAAAGCTATGCAGTAGATTTCTGTGACACCTGCATTGAATATATTCAGGAGTGGTGTACACCATTTCTTACGCCTCTTCAGTCTATGGATTGGATTAATTTGAAGGGAAAGGAGTCTGTGACTTGGAAGAACATCCAAGAAAGCTACATATTCATGAAGACAGTGTCACCAAATTTTACTGTGAATGAAGAGGACTTATTTGATGAGTTTGCATGTGTGAACAAATATTGTGAAAGCAAATTGGATGTGTGGAGTGAACTGAAGGATCAAAGTGTCAGTGAAAAATGGTGTGAGATGTTCGCTCATTTTACAAAGCAGGATATAAATGCTGAGAACCTGAAATGCCTAGTTAGTTTTTGTTTGGCACTGACAGGATCCAATGCAGCTGTTGAACGTGTTTTTTCATTAATAAATGCGCTTTGGACAGACGAAAAAAACAGACTTAAAATTGAGACAGTGAAAGCTTTAACCATTATAAAGACCCATTTTAAGGATTTCTCTTGTGCTGAGTTCTATGTCCAAATATCAGAAGAAAAAAAACTTCTAGAACAGGCCCATAAATCTGATAAATATTCTGATGAATCTGAAATATAAACTTGACTATTGTGTATTTTATAAAGGTGCGATTTTTCTAATTAAGTATGTTTGTAATTTAGAATTCTTTTTAAAAGTGGAAGTTGTGTTAGTTAATGTGTGTATTTTTATACCAGTATCTTATTTTAAGTGCAACATATAATATATAAGAGATTTATTTGTGCTTTACCTTAATATTTAACATGTCCCGTTTTTTTACAAAATGTCCTGGGTTTTTTTAGGTAAAAATTTGGAAATGTCCCGGTTTTTAAACAAAACATTATGGGAACCCTATCTTACACACATCTCTGAACCTCATCTGCGGTCGTCTGGCTGTTCTTTTGCCGTCTGCCAGTAGTCCGTAGAAAATATCTTAAGGGCTGCGACCATCTTCCATGCGGCGGACATGGCCAAGCAAGTGTAGTCTGCGCTGTCTACACAGTGCATGCATGCTTTAACAGGCAGCATTTGACAGCACCTCGAAATTTGTCACTTTGTCCTTCCACGAAATACCAAGGATGTGGCGCCATAGATTATGTGCATGTTTGCAGTGCTATCCTACGTTATCAGAACCACTGGCATCATAGACTTCAAGTGCGCTAAAGTGCGCCATTCTATTGACAAATTTCTGTTTTGAACTTTGTAAATAGGAACTGCATATGGTAATAACAATAAAATTGGATCTATAAAACTATTATTATTTGTCCTTTACTTCCTAACACTCAGGCCATAAACAAGAACATTATCTGCCCTCACGTTTTTTCAAGGGCACTGCTAGTCACCGCCGGAAAACGTCGGCAGTAATAATAATGCATTTAACTAGTATTTGAAAACACTATCGAGCACGCCCAAGATAAACGAATATTTTTTCAGGCTAACCTATTATACTGCATGCTGACAAAGTTGTTTTTTGTTTTTAGTTGTTCGTCGACTGCACGGTGGATTGATTCAGTATTGTTTGTGCACAAGACGATGCACTCTTAACATTATCACTTTTCCGGTCACAGTCATTCTTTCTGAAACTGCTTGGCTTTTTTGTTTTCTCTTGTATTGTCTTCGTTTCTCCCCCCAATCTTCTAATGTTTATGCTAACAAGATAAAAGGTGATCTCCGAGGAGATATTGCCATGTTGGGGAGTGAAGTCTTAAAGACATCAATTTATTAGGTCTAAGCTTTATGAGGTCGGGTGACCAGTACCCTTCCTCGCTGCCTTTGCTTTCCCTACTAATTATTGCAGGGCCTTTCTTTGTAAAGAAACGCAAGCACACGAAGATTTGGTACGGATAGGCGCGAACAAATTTGGTTTCAGCGTGCAGAGCTGTGACATTACATATATTTTTTACTTATTTAATAGCTAAGCACATACATATATTTTTTACTTATTTAATAGCTAAGCACAGATTGCCCACTAATCAGTTAATGAGAGTAATTAATATCTTCCTTGTTTTAACCTACAGTAACAAAAATTGCATAGTGACGCGCATGAATGGATTACCTTTAAGGCGATCTTTGTCCTCTCAAGGCTGTGTGTGGTCCCGGTTGCCGGGTCCTCCCAGCACAGCAGAGGCAGTGAGTGGGAACTGTGTCTGTGCCAGACTGCCCTTTTTCGAGGACCTTCGGTCCCGAAAGGATTTTGGCTGGACGGGCGTCTGGGAGACATGGCGAAATGGTTTTATAGCGACAGGAGTAGAGTACACATGAAGGCAAGTTCGGGGCACAGCGGATTGATCTACCGCTTGCTTGTCACATTGATCACAGAAACAACAATTAAGAGTCTGTTGTACCAATATACGCCGCTAGGTGTGACGGAACAACGGACGATTTCTTGTTGCCCTAATGACGCCGCAAGGTGTTATGGCCGAAGACTGCTTAGTCGGTCGGCGGTCAAAGGAATAATAATAATAATAAATAATAATAATAACAAAAATTGCGACACAAACAGTTATTGTAGAGCAGAATGGCTGGTAGTTTGCATCATTGATTAATGGTTAAGCGCGTGCAGCTATTCAATATTCTAATATATTGCTTTGTGAAATCAGCAGCGCTTATTGTAAACATAGTCAGCTTTGTTTTTATTAAAGTCTTGTGTTTGTTTGACGCTTTTTTTAAATCTAATTAACATACACTAGATATAGACATTAAAACATTCTAAGATATTCTGCTCTTCTTTGCTTGACTGACTGGTGCACGAATGGAATTTCAAGTGTGCATTTTGCAAAACGATTTTAAAATTAGTTCGTGTTTTTTTTTTTTTTTTAAGAGGTTAAAAAAAAAAGAAGCAAACGAAAACGAAACAAACAGAACTGGAAGTAAAGACAGAGGGAGGTGGAAGGAGAGAAGTAAATTATTGAAATAAACTTATGTTTGTTATTTAATGTCAGCTGAGGATTTTTTTTTTTAAAATAAATAAGAGAAATAGCGGCTTACTTTCTCTGCTGTTCACCACGTGGCGAGAAATTTCCTAACTTTGATGTAATAACGTTTTCACATTAGGGAAATATCTCTCAAACTGAATATATTAATTTTATAACTTTATGGGAAATTAGATGATGTTAAATTGTCATCGGTGGGAATTTGTTTCACTTGAGGTAATGAATGCAATACGATCAAATTAACACTTTGGTAGAACCTCTGTTTGAAATAGTGTCTCTCTCTCTCTCTCTCTCTCTCTCTCTCTCTCTCTCTCTCTTACGTATTATCTCTCTCTCAGTTCTGCCAAACACGCCAGTCCATGAGTATCTGTAGAGGGGTGTGTGCGTGTGTGTGTTTTTTTGTTTTTGTTTTTCATCAAGTCTACTCACATTATGAAATACAGATAACGAGGCTAAATGAACGTCAGAGGGTTCTTTTTTTTTTTTTATCTTTCTAATAATACATGGAATATTCCGTATCTCCATTCATTAATAGAAATTTTTTGTGAGCTGAAATAGCTGATGATTGCTTCTTAGACTTGCTTTTTAGACTTAATTAAAGTTTTAATTTGGGAGCCGCGGTAGTATAGTGGTTATTTCAGTGGCTTCCTAGCTCAGTGGTCTATGGTTCGATCCCCAGATGAGGAGGGATTTTTTAAGACCGCAAACGGCTCCTGGGTCGACCCAGCCCCAAATTGGTACCAGAGCAACTCTGGGAAGGTTAAGGCGGCCGGCGTGATGTTGACCACATCACCCCTAGTGTGCCGACGGTCGAGAAAATATATGGCCTAACACCATATTCCCAATATGCCTCAATAGGGCGTGTAACGGGATCCTTTTTACCCTAAAGTTTTAATTTGTTGACCGCATTGTTCTTTCATATACTTTTTAATTTTTATTTATGCAGAATATTTAAAAAAAAAACAATATGCAACCAACAGAGAATGTAATATGTCAGAAAAAAAATTAAAAAAACAATGTAAATTATTTAAAGCTTGTTTTTCATGGGCTGTTGATATAATTTCATTCTCTTGTAGTTTTTTTTTCCCCGGTCATTTCCGTGAACGCATTATGTAATTCTGTTGGACAAATTAATGCTATTCTCGTGAATGTGTCCCCTTTTGTACAAATATCTGTATCAGTCTATTGCATAAATTTGTGTTATTGCCAGTTGTCATATTTATGTCATTCCCTTGGATATGTTTTGTGTACAATCAACACACATAGACTACTGCTTATGATAAAATATTTCCCATAATAAAGATGCAGTTGGTGAATCTACTTCACAGGTTTTTATTTTGAAACATATTTCTATTAGTTTCAACAAGAGACAGATGTCATTCGTTTATATCAAGGCGCAATTGCCAGTCAAAAATAATAAAAAGCTGTTCTAAACTCACGTGGAGCGTTGACAAGCTCTGAAAGATATCAGTTAATGCAATGCTTTTTAATCTTTAAGAGGTCTCGTATCCTTTTATAGTATCGTAAGAAGCCTCGAAGCCCTTTGTAGTATCTTAAGAAGCCTCGAAACCCCTTTATCTTCTAGCTCTCAAAGTACGCCAGAAATGCGAAGAAAGAGATAAAAGCAATCTTTTTACATGAAATTTTTATTTTATTTTCTTAACCAGTGTCGTACATTTAGATAGGTATTAGAGTTATAGTTGGTCCCATCTGAATAGAACAGAAAAAGTGGGGTTATCTGAGAAAGAAGGTGTTAGAATAGAGTCCACGAGTGAATAGATTAAGGTGAAGATCTGTCTCTGGAATGAGTGAATTCTCTAGTCCAGCCTATCTATACGACTATCTTTTACCAGAGCTACTCTGGGAAGGTTAAGGCGGCCGGCGTGATGCCGACCACATCACCCCTCGTGTGCCGATGGTCAAGATAATATGGGCCTAACACCATATTCCCAATATGCCTCAATGGGCGTATAACGGGTTCCTTTACCTTTTTTTTTTACTCACACACGCACACACACACACACACACTTATTTGACAACAGGACTCACAGACGTGAAAACTATGGTAAATGGAGATTGGGGCTGACCAACACAATAAATTAAGTTTTGTGTAGTTTATTATCACTTAAACTTTACATCAAACATATAGAAATCAATATATTCATTGTGTACAGACACAGGAAAATAACCCAATAAGTGTCCTCCTCTCTTGTTGAGACAAGATCCCAAAAGAAGTTAATAACCCAAAAGGTCAAAGATTAACACTAGGGTATAGAATAGACAGTAAAGCAAAGAACAAAGTTCCTAGTTAATCTGTCCCGTAAAATAACAGTATTAGCGAACAAACAAAAAAGAAGGTACAATGATTATACAAAAGGAAATATTCACTCCTCTTTCTCTCACTCTGTTAATCTGTGGCCACATACAATCTCGCTTACCTACTAGTTGGTTAACAACCTCTTGAACGTAAACATCAATGTACATGTAACATAATCCAGTGTTGTGCTTCTCCGAAGTGAGCCCCAGCTCCTCCACGAATAATTAATTTTCCTAATGGTGAACGCCAACTTTGGTGGTGCGTTATTGGATATGACAATGTTACAGATAGTTCAGGTAGCAAAAATATAAACCGCGATCTAGTGTTCACAGTAGACAGTACTTCCAATAGCTAAAGGAAACATCTGGTTGGTAAACTGTTAATAAATATCTTCTTCTTCTTTGATCCTTAGCCGCCGACCGTCAAAGCAGTCAGTGGCCATTACGCCTGGTGGCGTCTTGTAGGGCAACATCAAATTGATTCCACTTTGCTCGGTCGGTGGCCATCCTTCGTACAGTGCCCCAGCTCTGGTTCATTCTTTGCATCTCGGCCTCCACAGTCCTCCGCCAAGTTGTTTTTGGTCGGCCTCTCTTTCGTTTTCATTCAGGGGTCCAAAGCATTGCTGTTCTTGTGATGGCATCGGGATCTAATCCGTTTTTTTCCTGGATGTGTTGATGTGAATGTGTTAGTAGTGCAATGTCATCTGCATATTCCAGATCTTCCAACGTAGAAAATGCAGTCCATCTTATTCCTCTTGGACTGCCCTCTGTTGTCTGGCGCATCACCCAGTCTATGACTGTTAAAAATAGAAACGCTCATTAGCGCAAGTAAACAGGAAAAATAGGTATGGCTTCACGGTGAGTTTTTGCGTAGCAAAATTATGAACGTTAGAAGGGGAAGCAAAGGTGGTCGGATCACTGTGGCTATATTTACATATATATGTGACAACCAGCGGCACTTGGGCTTTCAGCTCTTCGGCCCAGTGACATGTCATTGCGAGGCTGGTGAGCCTGTGGACTTTCCTTCCAACCCGGTCAGGAGCTTCGCTCCTTCCCACCAACAGAGGGTTTATCTCAGGAGCCGTTCAGGTTATTCAGTCAAAATCCCGGTCGATGACACTCTTTCAAATGCCTACGCCCGGGCTTGAACCTTGAACACTTGATCGCCAGCTACGTGGTAACCCTTACACCAGTGCGGCTCTCTTTTACATGAAATAAAAAGGAAAATATAATTTTATCTATATATTTTGTGCAATGTAGTGAGCCCGGGAAAATAGAAAACCGGTCGTTAGAGGCTTTTTTTTTAGTAATTGCAGCGCTGAAAAGTCAGAATAATGTCAACCTTGATGACCTGAAAGTAACGCTGCACACGCTATGTCAGCAACTCAAAAGAGCTGTGTGGAGCCGCGCTAGCGTAGTGGTTACAACACCGCTCTGGCGAACGGGTGATGCAGGATCAAACCCGGGCGGCGGCATTTGAGGATTTTTCGTCGACCGGGATTTGGACTGGATTAACTCGAGACCTGGCGAGGACATTTGAAGGAGTATCGTCGACCAGGGATTGGCGGCTCCTGAGCCGACCCAGCTCTAATGGGTACTTCCGAAATCGGCGAGTATCTGCCTGAATGGCGAGGGACACCTGTCTCTGTACAAGAAAAAAGGGATACTCACGTAAAATCAATGTCAGGTTAGACATTAATAATAACCTGAGATTTCGCCTCGAGTATTAGCGGGCGTACGAAAAAAAAAAAGAGCTGTGATATTAGTGGATGCCATCTCGCTGCAACATCTCAGAATTTGAAAATGCTGACAGATTGGCAAAGGAAAGTGGAAAGCTACCCCCAACTTGATACAAGCATAACTTATTTAAAGGCCAAGAGTTTTATCAAGAGCAGATAAAGTAGCAAGTAGGAAACATATCATCCAGGCCATCACACACAACAATGAACCATATTACCTGTATTTTAGAACTCCAACTACAGTTTTTTTTTTAAAAATAGTCACATGGCATTGTTGAGGACTGTTTCGCGGCTTGCAGGCATGTGAATGTTGGCCACATTCGCATGCGTGCACCACGAAACACCTCAATTTAACTTAGACCAGAAATCACGCAAATCAATGTATGACGCGTCTAGCCTAGTTACTTTCTAGTCTATGTGTGGCCATTGAGCCGAACGGCAGTGTTGGAATGTGTGGTAAAACCACTTAAGGATCGTGTTTGAATATGTGGCATAGGCACTGATTAAATATATATGTGGAACGGTAGATCCACTGGAAAGTGTAAGATAGCGTAAGGATCCGTATCAAAATTGATTATATGACCATGTAGAGTCCGGATTAGAATCGCGAACAAAGCAGATTACGTTCACCTTGAACTTATATATATGGCAGTTAAAGCCTGGCGATGCAAGCCAAAGATGTTGATTAATGATACATAGACAGGATCTATAGATTTACAGATAATGTACTCACTAGTATTGTGAAGGAATAATAATTCTAAGGATCGGATTCGGTAGGAGTTGGTTGCACACTCTATTACGCTATAAACTTAACGGTTAACCCAGACGAGCTAAGTCTGTGAGAGGAACTTTGTGTAGAGCTTAGAACTATGATGAAGCCAAGTTATATGTGTGAAATGTTGTTACACCATTGTGTAAAAGTATATATTATTATTCAGTCGTCCCTGGAACTTGTTGGTTGCCTGAATTATGCAAGTTCTCACTCTGTGCTGTGACTGTCATTAATCCTTGCAAGGTCAGTCCAGATTATCACAGGTATTACTAAGACTAACTATAATCTAACCAACACTGCGGAAGCATTAATATACAATAACGACACTGAATATAATAATAATTTAATCACACCAGAATGGCTTAAAAACTGCACTCGAACTATAAAGCTGGAATTAGAATAGATGAATTATAATATCTGAAATATTGACAAGCAACCCAATAAACTCACGTCCAACGGTGCTGAATCTTTTAATAACATCTAGCAAGAAAAGATACAGCGGGAGACCGTAACAGGCATAAAACTCAGAGTCGGAGTCTGGTCATTTTTTGCCGACTTCGACTCCACTAAAACATGAATGACTTCATGACTTAGACTTCACTAAAACATGAATGACTTCATGACTCAGACTTCACTAAAACATGAATGACTTCATGACTCAGACTTCACTAAAACATGAAGGACTTCATGACTCAGACTTCACTAAAACATGAATGACTTCATGACTCAGACTTCACTAAAACATGAAGGACTTCATGACTCAGACTTCACTAAAACATGAATGACTTCATGACTCAGACTTCACTAAAACATGAAGGACTTCATGACTCAGACTTCACTAAAACATGAATGATTTCATGACTCAGACTCCACAGTCCTGGTTACATGCTTTGATCATCAGAATATATCTCTGTTGTCAGCTCCGTTGTATTGTGTCCCTCTTGGCTGGTTCAGTCCACTGTTGTGTTGTGTTGCATTGTTGTCTCATGATTTTGGCTTCAATCACTGGGGAAGGACATAGACGTGACCATCTACTTGCATTTTCCTTCTCTTCGCGTCCGGGGTCACTTGCAGTCCTTCCTCCAAGCTACTGTTCTTGTATCTTTATGATCATTTAGTAAACAGAGGAAAAGATTTTCTGTATAACTATATATAAATACAGTCTATATTTAACTGGTTATGTAACAGAAAGTAGGTCCAGGGAAATAGCCACTCTTCTGCAAAGGCCCACTTTCAGAAAGGTTTGAAAAACTCTTGATATACAGTAGAACTCCATTTATCCGAACCCCAGTTATCCGAACATCCAATTATCCGAACACTTTTTTGAGAGAAAAAAAAAATCAGGTGCCACCAGTCATGTTAGACTACATTTTTGAATCTTTTGATGCTGCAAGCTTCAAATGTGTGCGAACAATTTGTAGAGGATGGAATGGGCTAATGGTCGGTCCCTTACGTACAGGAAGTCAGTTAGATCATAAAGTCAGTTAATATCTGGTTTACCAATCTAGTGTACGTGTGCGTTCTAGGCAGTACACTGGATAAACAGACAGCTCAACTTAAAATAATTGTGTCTGCTACTACAGCAGAATAATTTTGGTGTGCAAGTATTTCTCTGTGCGATATGGCATCTTCCAGAAGGCCTAAAACATATAAAAGGAACCGCAATGTTTTGTCAATTGAAACGAAAACAGAAATTATCAAGAGACTAGGAAAAGGTGAAACTGTGTCTTCACTTGCGAGGATTTTCAATGTTGGGAAAGCTACCGTCTCTGACATCAAAAGTAACAAGGATAAAATTATGAGTTTTGCATCGAAATTGGATAGTGAAAATGGGTCGAAGAAACGTAAACCATGAGAAATGCGAGAGATTTGAAATTGGAAGAGGCTTTGTATATATGGTTTGTGCAAAGAAGAAGCAAAGGGGAAACTATCTCTGGCTCTCTATTGTGTGAAAAGGCACTTTAGTTCAACAATCAACTTGACGGTCCTCCTGACTTTAAGGCTAGCCAGGGATGATGGTTAAGAAACTTTAAATCTCGTCATGGCATACGAGAACTGGAGATTCAAGGGGAATCTTTATCTAGCGATGCAACTGCCGCTGAAAATTTTAAAGAAACATTCTTGGCTTTTTTGGAAGAAGAAGGTTATCACTCGATGATGTGTATAATGCCGATGAGACTGGCTTATACTGGAAATCATTGCCTCAAAAATCACTTGCATCTCAGCGCGAAGCAGCTGCCCCTGGGTTTAAAAAGTGCAAAGAGAGAGTAACAATTGTGGTAGCCGCGAATGCCAGTGGAAATCATCGTTTACCGGTGCTAATGATCGGTAAAGCCAAAAAAAACCACGTTGTTAAAAGAATGTGACATGTCTCCCATTGTGCTACAAAGCACAGAAGAGTGCTTGGATGAATAGTGAAATATTTCTTGATTGGTATACAAATCAGTTCATCCCAAAAGTGAAGAGGTTGAGAGAACAAGAAAAGAAAACTGGAAAAGTAATTCTTCTACTGGACAATGCACCATCTCATCCAGAGACGGATACATTGAATGCAGTTGATGCAAATTTTAAAGTAATTTTTTCTGCCTCCCAATGTAACAGCACTGATTCAACCAATGGATCAGGGTGTTATAGCAAAGCTTAAAAAGATGTACAAGAAGGAAGTCCTGCGTCGTTTATTGTTGGCTGAAGATGAAGAAAGTGTGGTGGCGTTTTCCAAAAAGCTTAATCTCAAAGACTGCTGATATATGTTAGCTGATGCTTGGACCACCCTGTCACAAGATAATCTCAACAAGGCTTGGAATAGATTGCTTGGGAAAAAAGGAGGAAATGAAACTACTGTAGTGGACACAAATGATGATTGTATAAATGAAGTTGTGGAACTGTCTCAAGCAATGCCCGGATTTTCGGCCTGTGACAAAGATGATGCACACATGTGGCTAGAAGATGATAATGATTCTGGTTTTCAGTTTTTGAATGACGAAGAAATTTTGTCTTTTGTGCAAGAAGAAAACCAAATACATGTAGTGACCGATGATGAAGACACCTCAGAAGTACATGATGTACTTGTAGATTATGAAGAAAACCCAAAACGTCGACCGAGTCCTGAAGAGGCCTTTATAGCACTAGAAACAGCGATGGCTTGGTACGAGCGAGAAGATGACAGCTGTGCTACACAGCTTCTGCTGTTGAAGAGAATGCGGGACTTAGCAGCCAAAAGGAGACTATCCAGTTTGGTGCAAAAGAGGATTCCTCATTATTTTAAATAGTGGGTTACATCGTACAAGTACATGTATACGTAAGTTGCGCCTGGTTTTGAATCATTTGTAATGTTATTTTGAAAACATTTCTCTTTCTTAAAAAAAATAATTAATACAAGTAGTACATGCACTGCAGTGTAATGAAAGATTTTGGTGATACAGTAATCTAATACAGTGTGGGTATTATTATTACAGTACAAGTAAATATGTTTTATAGTGTAATTTCCTTGTGATGGTTAATTATTTTTAGAAATATGTGTACATGTACTCGATACATTATGTAATCCAATTATCCGAACATTTGATTATCCGAACGATGCTCGGTCCCATGGGGTTCGGATAAATGGAGTTCTACTGTATACTAAATTGTGAAAAGGACATTAAAACGCCTATTTTCTAATATGATTGGCTGCGTACATTTATGTGACCGCAAAATGGTCACAGTTTTTTACTTAACAAACAAACAAACAAATAATTTGTACAAGTAATGCTTTGTTAATGTACATTTATTGTTTTCAAACTTTCGTGTAATAACTATAATAACACCAGTTGTCGTTGTGGGAAGTTAACTAATTTTTTAAATATATTTAATTGTACTTTCACGGATGATGCTTCCTGCTTGTTAGTGCAATAAATATATATATATATATATATATATATATATATATATATATATATATATATATATATATATATATATATATATATATATATATATATATATATATATATATATATAAACACAGGCAATTGCTGTATTATGTTGCTGTGCTATACATAATTTTCTGTTTTTCCCCAAATCGACAACAGAAACGGCTGCGGCATCAGACGACAAGAAAAAGAGCGGGTCCCTGTTTGGCCGTTTTTTCAGAAACATAGGCTTCAGAAGGTCCAACAGAAAAGGCTCTTACAAGCAACATCAAGGTAACATCTGAACTAAATCACTTTGGTTCACTTGTGCGCTCAGCACAAACAGAGACGACGAACATTAAGTTAATGTTTAAATATAATGTAATATTCTCCTCCTTCTATCCGCCATCTGACTCCACTCAGAGTATGTTAGCCGTATCTTTTTCTGGCATGGTTTTGTCTGGGGAAAGTTCTGTTTACCAAAACACAGGCAGTTTTGTTCTTTTGTTTCGGCAAAGCGTTTCCTTGCATTTTAAATATAAAATAATACCTGTATTTTCAGCCGCCTGCGTTCTCGTTATTTGCTGCATGTCCTTCTCGGCCGGTTCCATGTTAACAACAGCTTGATGATATATAGATGGAACTCTCAAATCCATCGCAACTTCTGAATAATCTTGTGCACTTAATTCTGTTGCAGTTGAATGAATCCGTGTTCTTTGTGTCCGGGCCAGTTTCTATAATGTCGTTTAAAAGGTTCTCTGTTTTCATTGATTTTCAATAAAACTGACGCTATAGTTACTTTTATTGTCGTTTCTCTACGTTTTCGTCATGTCGCTCACACAGATCAAAGTCTACATTATTGATTTCCTGTGGAGCATTTATGCACTTTTCACATCAAATGTCACGGTTTTGGAAGAGCAAATTTTAACAATATTGTTTAGCGATCTATAAGGATTCTGCCTGATGTTGCAAGATTTGGTTTATATTTAATTCGTTTCTTTTCAACCGAGGTCTTTTTGCTGGGACAAGAATCTGTATATAACCAGCCAATGAGATTGTGAGGGCGAGCAAGGATAAACACATACAATAACAAAATAATAGTCAGCACAATAGTTCAGTACAAAAAGTGTTTTAAACATATTAAACCTTAAAAGATCAATAAATACAACATGTATTAAAAACTAATATGAAAAGTGGGATATATCAAAAACCAGGGAAAGGGATACCCCATAAAGACCCCAACCTGGGGGTACGCGTATTCCAAGCGGAAAGACAAGCATTTCCGGAAGGCGTGGGGGAATATTTGATAAATAACTGTATTATCAAAACAACAACCGAAAAAGCTACAGACTTTCATAAATGGATGCTTTCTCTAGACTGGAAGGACTGACGTGGTGTGACAAGATCACTCATGTGGAACTGATGATAAGCGCTAGATAAGCGCCAGTGGATAAAAGAAATTAGAAGAGGACGCTGGAAATGGATAGGACACACATTGAGAAAACCTGTTGATAGCATTACTAGACAGTTCTTTTTCTTGAATCCCGAAGGTAGGAGAGGTAGAGGAAGACCAAAGAACACATGTAGAAGAGAACTGGTGACAGACTTAAAGGGGATGACGAAGATATGGAATACCTTGAGATGATGGCACAGGGCAGGGAAGACTTGGCATAAGTCTGTAGAAGGACCATGGTCCTCGGGCGAACTGAAAGGTGAAGGAAGAAGAACTGAATTATCCCCTTGAAGTTTTCCAAAAGTAAAAGAGAGCGGTAGAAAAGGTTGTGGACTTGAGAGAGAACGGTGAGCTCTGCTCGCAATCAAATCCAGAGCAAAAAAAATATTCCTCTACTGCAATTATCTCATGTGGTCTGGTGGCAACCTCAGCGTTTACAACAAATATTGTTGGTTCTTCGCGTTTGTTTTCTATATTTAACTTTGATCTTTCGTCATTATAGAGCCCATTTCTGCTTTCTGTTCGTATTGTTCATACCTTTTGTTGACCCTTAATATTTTCTTTCTTTTGATTTATGATTATTCTTCATTATCTCTGAGACATGCGTGATACTCAGTGAGCCAGAGTATGTTGCAACCACTTAGCTTAAGCAGAAGCATATATATGCGCCCTGGCTGTATCTCTGCCATTTAAATCTTACTTTTTTTTCGGAAACTTTTTTTGTACCTGTCATCAGCATTCCCCTGATATTTGTTTATTATGATGTGTCGTGTCAGCTGTTGGGATGATAAGATCTGGTCACTAATTAAGGTCCCAGATGTTCTGTCATTTCTCTTTTTGAATCTGTTGTATGCCATTGAGTTAGAATGACTAGTATTCTTTCCCGATCTCGTCCAGTGGCTTTCTTGTCGCTTGTTGTCACATTACATTCTTATTGATCTCCTCGTAGTGTGTCAAACGATGGTGAACTTATTGTCTTTGCAAGCGTTTCATTGTTTTCTTGTGCGGTTTATCGTCCAGTGTAAATGCTTGTAACACTGTATGCAAGTTGAGATGAGACAAAGGGTAGAAAGGGGGTGGGGGTGGGCTGAATGCTTACTTACATAGTCGTTCCTCTTCTACCGTGAGGTGTAGAGGTTTGGAAGAGAGAGGCCATACTATCCTATCGGCTGTCTTCCTCCTGGCCTGGTTCCATTCTAGTCCTCGGTCCTTCAAAGATTGTCTAATGTTGTCCTCCCAGCAGGCTCTAGGTCGTCCTAGAGGTCTGGATCCTTGGCTCTTAGTTTCCCATGCTTGTCGTGGTAGCCAATCATCTCCCATTCTGCAGACATGGCCAAACCATCTTATTTGGGGCTGTTCTGCTTGGGTCTGCAGGGGTTGGGTTTTTAGGCTTTGACGTATCTTCTGTGTGATGTAAACACGGTTGTCAACCATTTTAATGCCAAGTATATTATTCGTTCATATTCATAAACTCCTTTCTCATCCTGGTATTTCTAGTATTTATTATTATTATTATTATAACTATTCCATTGACGTTGTAAATGCAGTTTGTGTACTTAACTTCTTTAACCATCTTTTCTCTTACCCTTGTACCACTCTCGTATGTTTACCTCCAGCAGATAAGAATAATGTTTTTTGTCTGTATACGTCAGGTGACCTCAGTGCCTATGAGATAAGCATGAGCGAGGAAGACAGAATGGCACTCATGATTCTAGTCAAAGAGGGCAAGATCAGCACGCAGACGGCATTGGCGGTGGTAGGTGACATTTTAAAACAATCTAATATTGTTGTTGGGGGTGTCATTTTTGTCTGATTTATCCCCTAATGAAGACTTTTTTTTTTGTTTAAGTCGAATGTAGTAAACATTCTCTTTGTGATTATGTCATACTCCTGCCGAACGAACGCTTATACTAACATGAGCTGGTGATAATGCATTAACTTGTGCTGATATGGTCATTAATTCCCCCCCCCCCTTTTCTTTGTGTCAGTCAGTCAGTCAGTCAGTCTGTGAATGAATGAATGAGTGAATGGATATGTGTATATGAATATGAGAGAGAAAGCGAGAGAGAGAGAGAGAGAGATACTGTTGATGGGTGATAGGTGAGCTAGAGCAGTGGTGGCCAAGCTAAGGTTGGCCGAGGGCCAGATTATGGTAAAGGGTAACACCAGAGGGCCAGACCTATAAAATCCTTAAAAAATAACGTTCTGAGATTTAGTTTTACATATATAATGAACCACGTACAGAAAGCAATCGCAAACTACTGTACTGCACATTTGCCAAGACATGTATACCAGTCTTAGGACTGAAATTACTGTTTAAAAAAAATGAATCTGTTGTTTTAATTTGTTTTGTAATTTGCAATATGACATGTAATTATTTATGTCAAAAAATACTTTTGTGTGTTATTTCATTGTGAAGAGTGTGGCTTATCAAAACTTTCCACCAGTGATTTGAAGTCTACTTCCATTTGTGACATAGCAATTCTGAGAACATGGGATATACAGAGTCAGTTAATCTGTTTCTGGTCTTGGATTTGATAAGCTTCATGGCAGAAAATGTTGTCTCACAAAGATATGTGCTACCAAATATAGAGCACACTTTTAGGGCCCATTTTCTCAGAAGTGGGTAACGTTCCTTTGGTAGTAATTTCCACATATCAGCTCCAGTTGCTTTTGTTGTATTGATGAATGGGTCACATTGGAGTTCACATAACTGTAATTGTAGTTCTGCTGGCTGTAGAGATGGCTACTGTGTTTATGTGTCGAAACAATGCGTCGAAACTGCGTCGTACCCGAACGATTCCATGCGCAGCCTTCTTGCGGTGTCGATACAGTGTCACGTCCTGTCTGTTTTGCAGAGACACACTGTCTCACGCAGATTCGACACATAGCCTGCTTCGAACAGCAGTTTCAGTTCCCGTCTGCTTCGCTGTTTTGCAAAAGGCACACTGTATCATTGTCTCACCTTCGTGGGCCTTGTAAAAATGTGTCAAGCGTGCGCTACATTAGACGTTCACAGATAGTATGGAAAATCAAACAAGTCATAATTTTTTTTTAAATAATTCCTCAGGACTGAAAGAGGCTTACTACTATTAGGTGTCTGCTCGGTTTGAGCTGAATCATTGTCGCTGACTGTACCTATTCTAGTTTTATATAATGTGTCATTATTACTGTTATTATTATAATTTTTTTCACTTTTACTGCAGCTGTCAGCATGTTCCCCTTGCATATCATCATAATGAAAACGACTGTGTAAAATTCTTAACAGTGGTCACACGAAATACCATAGATTTGTACTAACGAGAATAAGTAAATCTGCATACTAGGGTGTCACGACTCATGTCTCATTGTTTCAGTTAATTTACTTGTAGTCTGCTGTTTCGAAACAGTTCCATAGTTCTTTTTCATCCAAGCGCTAATTATACGCATGTTACGGTACTCTTGATTCCTGACTTCAGGCGCTCTCGTAAGAAAACGTGTTTTGTTTATACATAAAATAGTGTTTAAAACTTGTGTTCAACCTCATTTAATCTTCATTTATGGCGGGGAGAAGCCCTGTTTGGGATTATTTTGTAAAGATCAAAGACAACAAAGTAAAATGTAACGTGTGTTCTGGTATTTTATCATTCAAGGGTTCGTCAACTTTAAGTATGACTAGGCACATGAAATTTAAACATTCCCTCGTGGATCTATGTAGTCTTCTTCTTCTTCCGTCCTTAGCCACCGACCGTCAAAGCAGTCAGTGGCCATTACGCCTAGTGGCGTCTTAGCAGTCGTATCAAAACACCGCATCTGGCCGAGCAAGAAGTACTAGATGAAGAGATGATCATTTCGGTAGAGAATTCGTCAGTTTCGACATTGAAGGCAAGGTTTGGAGAAATAGAAACTTCCCCACTATTCACAGCTCCAAAAGTTAAAAAATCAAATCAATGCAAGGTAACAGGGTTTTATTCAAGACCAATTACGAATGCCAAGAGAGAGAAATTAGACGACCAGATTTTAAGAATAATCGTGAAGGATCACCTTCCATTCAGTATTGTTGAAAGTGTTGAGTTTAGGAAATTTATCTCGATTCTAAACCCAAGCTATGAGCCACCAAGTCGAAAGACATTGTCTAACAGCCTCTTATCAAAGTTGTATGACATCACGCTGTTAGATGTTCAAAATGATGTGAGTGGTGCGTCATACGTGAGCCTGACCACTGATGGGTGGACATCTTTGAAAAACGAAAATTATTTAGCAGTAACGGCGCACTTTATAGACAGAAACTGTCATATGAAGTCCTACCTGCTGTCTTGTGTAAAATTTACCGGTAAACACACATCAGAAAACATTGCAGATGCTCTGAAAACTATTGTGTCGCAGTGGGGGCTGCAAGACAAAATTGTAGCATGCACAACGGACAATGCAGCTAACATGGTAAGAGCTGTAAAATTGTGCCAATGGTTGCACATACCATGCTTTGCCCACAGTCTCAACCTTGTTGTTCAAGCAAGCATGGAGACAATTTCACAGACACGAGAAAAAGTTAAAGCTGTTGTCGAGTTTTTTAAAAGAAGCCCACAAGCTCTCGAAAAGCTTCATAGCGTCCAGAAACAGATGGGTTTTCCCAACCTGACGCTGAAACAAGATTGTCCGACCCGCTGGAACTCAACCTACGAGATGTTTGACAGGGTAAACCATATAAAAGAGCCAATCCAGTCCACGTTAGCAATAGTGAATGCAAACTTAGGATCAAAGCTGACTTTAGAAGACTGGTATGTAATCGAACAGTCAAAGAAAGTCTTGCAGTGCTTTTATGATACCACCATGGAAATTAGTGGCGAAAAATACGTAACACTGTCAAAAGTTGCACTGCTAAGCCAAGGATTGCTGAACCACTGCCTCAGTCTCAAAAGCCATAACTATGAGAATGCAACAGTCATTGCTCTAATAGAAATGATAACTGAAGAACTAAAAAACAAAATTTATAACAAATATAGTGATCTAGCCATTGTCTGGGAGGCAACATTGGTCGACCCCCGATTCAAAGAGCATGGGTTTTTCAGAAATGAGCAGCGATTGAAAGAAACTAAAGAAATTCTAATTAACGAGTGTTGTGCCTTACGGAGCCAAGAAGGAACCTCAGTAGCAAACCTTCCTCAAATAATAGAGCCAAGCGTTGCCACTACTACATCTTGTTCCGTGTGGGACGAGTTCGACAAATCCGTCGGAGACCTGCTAAAACAAAGAGAGGAAAATCCTAGGGCCGACAGCATTGTAGAAATTGAGAAGTACTCTCAAATGCCACTGCTGCCAAGGTTAGACGATCCGCTTCTTTGGTGGAAGAAGACTGAAGTGATCTGTCCACATATTTTTGAAATAATGAAAAAACGATTGTGCATCGTGGCACTTTCTGTTCCATGTGAACGCATCTTTTCTAAACAAGGTCAGCTAATAAGTGAACGTCGGACTCGCCTTTCTAGTGGAAAAGTTTCAAAAATGATGTTTTTAAACATCAATTTAAAGTGAAAATTAATATTGAAGTGGTTGCTTCAGATCATTGATTTCTTTTATATGGTAATGTAACGCTTATGTTTTATGTTTTACGTGTATAAGTTTAGGTAGTTTTTTTTTGTTTGTTATTTTTACTTACAACTCTACCTTTGCAGTGAGAAGATAAAAGACTTTTCCTGAACATTCAAAGATAGTATGTAATATCAAACATGTCATATTTTTCAGGGATGTGTTATGATGACTTGATTTTACAAGTGATATTATTTTTGCTGAGAAGTTATAGACACTGGAAATTGTGTCAGTGCTGCAGTTGTCAATGTTTTAGGCACTATGTTAAAGTTGAAAGTGTCCGTGTGTTCGTATAAATGTAATGGACACTTAATTAGCTCTGCTGATATCTGTGTACTCGGTGTAGATTTGAATCATTGTCTACCAAAACTAGCTTACTCTAGTTTGATATTATGTGTTATTATTACTGTTATTATCATTGTTGTTTTTTATTATTTTCACATATACTTCAGCTATCATCATATCTCCGTTTTATTTCATCATAATGAAGACTTGTGTAAAAATATTGAATTGTGGTCACACGAAACGCCATAGATTTTCACACACGCCAGTACCGCGCAAGAAAAAACAGAGACATCGTCTCACACAGTTCATGACTGTCTATTAGAGACTTCTTTCTACCCGATACGGGCAAAATGTGCCGGTGTGTCGACACACTGTTTCGACACAGTTTAAATCATTGCGTCGAATGTATCGAAACAGTGAAGTGTGTCGATTTGCCCATCTCTAGCTGGCTGAGACTCCACTGTGCACTTGAATGGGTTGTTAAAAAGTTCCATTTGTGGACGAAACATCTCAAAATCTTGAAATCGACGATCGAACTCAGAAATCAGCTGTTCAATGTCATCTGTGTACTTCCTGAAGTTAACACTCTCTTTCTCAGACAGCTGTTTACAACAAGGAAAATGAAACAGGTCATTCTTTTGCAAAGAAAGACAAAATAGGCTCAGTTTCTTTTTGAAGCCATAAACATAGCCCATCATTTGAAAAATTGTTTGCCTTTTTCCTTGTAACTGCAAATTCAGTACATTCAAATGTTGTGTTATATCTGTGAGAAATGCCAAGTGCTGAATGAAATGAATATCTTTGAGTTTATTTGAAGTCCAATTGAAAATGGTAAGTTTAGCCTTGCAACCATCGGTACACGCAGCAGACAATTTTTCAAACCGACCATATTCTTCCATGGCATTTTTATATGCAGAAAATATGTCATCCCCTTTACTTGTACCATGCAAAGAGCAAACTTTCAGTAATTCTTCAGAAACAGTAAAGTCTTCCTGGATCACTTTAACAAAAATAAGAAGCTGGCTAGTGTCTGTAATGTCTGTACTTTTATCAATCGCCAGTGAAAAGTATGGACAATTTTCAATTAAAGATTTCAAGTTCTGGGACAAATGCAAACTAATATCTTCTGTTCTCCTAGCTACGGTTTGTTTTGAAAGAGGAACATTTTGAAATTCTTTTACTACTTTTTCTTCATTGAAGGCTTCTGCCATTTGAACTGCACACTTTTTCACAAACTCTCCATCAGTAAACGGCTTTTTTGCTTTTGCAAGCTCATAACTAATCACATAGGACGCCATGAGCGATGATTCCTGAATCTTATTTACATGACTAAATATACTCTTTTGCTGATTCAGTTTTTTCTTGAGTTGTTCAATCACAAGCTTTCTCGACTCGCTGCTATGCTCGTCGTTGTTTTTCTGATGATTTGTGATGTAGTGACGTTTCAAGTTATATTCCTTCACTACGGCTAACACTTGGGCGCAAACTAAGCACTGAGGTTTGTTATCCTTATTGAGAATGAACAAATAATCGAACTCCCATTCTGGTTTAAATGCGCGATTTTCACTGTCCACTTTTCTATACTTAGAAAACATTTTTACAAATGCAAACTCTTATACATGAAAACGTGCACAACAGCTACAAGCCCAGAAGTGTCACTGGTTTATTTATACTTAACACACTTCACAAGAACAACTGTGCACCTCAACACCTTCCTATAGAAATATACCTACCATCCCCCCACTCCCACGATCACTTTACCATACAGATGCTAAAGACAAAGCAACATCATTGGATCTCAGAGACTTCCCACCGCAGAAAAGATCTGTCGTTACTTTCAGTTTCTCATTATCAAAGTAGGTACCGACACTGACTTCGACTGTCTACGTGCACGATCAGAGATTTGACGTTATCATTTCCGTTTTATCGGCACTATCTAGTAGAGCTCAATTGGTATGATAGAGAGAGAGAGAGAGAGAGAGAGAGAGAGAGAGAGAGAGAGAGAGAGAGAGAGAGAGAGAGAGAGAGAGAGAGAGAGAGAGAGAGAGAGAGTTGGTGGTTTTGTGGGAGGTGGGAAAATGTTAATCGTACATTTTGCGTCTATTTGGTTTTGTTTCTGGTGCCAGTGCGTGCTATTTTGTAATATTTTTTTTAGCACAGTGGTCGGTGTATACGGTAATTTTCAATCAACAATAAGAGGCCTGCAAAAACAGGTTGGCGGGCCGGTCAAAACTGGTTGGCGGGCCGGATCTCGCCCGCGGGCCGTAGTTTGGCCACCTCTGAGCTAGAGTGTTCCCCAATTTCAGTTTATTATTCTGTTCTGTGACCATCGTATTTAACCATTTGTGTTATTTAAATTACCCCATGTGTCTTCCCGAGAATCTCTGACTGAACACAGATATAACCACTGCTCCCTCGGGCATGTCGTAAGAGGCAACTATTATAACGTTGTGCTGAAACCTCTTTTTAATATTTGCAAGGCAGTCCGTGTTCTGGAATCCCCCAGGGTATGAGAGGCAGAGATCTACCAAAAATAACACATGGATAAGAGAACTAGAGACAGAGGTAAACCAAAAAACACATGGATAAGAGAACTAGGGACAGAGGTAAACCAAAAAAACATGGATAAGAGAACTAGAGACAGAGGTAAACCAAAAAAAAACATGGATAAGAGAACTAGAGACAGAAGTAAACCAAAAAACATGGATAAGAGAACTAGAGACAGAGGTAAACCAAAAAACACATGGATAAGAGAACTATAGACAGAAGTAAACCAAAAAAACATGGATAAGAGAACTAGAGACAGAGGTAAACCAAAAAAACATGGATAAGAGAACTAGAGACAGAGGTAAACCAAAAAAACACATGGATAAGAGAACTAGAGACAGAGGTAAACCAAAAAAAAAACATGGATAAGAGAACTAGAGACAGAAGTAAACAAAAAAAACACATGAAGAAGAGAACTGGAGTCAAAGGTAAACCAAAAAACACATGGATAAGAGAACTATAGCACGTTTCACTAGCTTTGCCCTCAAACAAATGTAATTATCTGATTAACCGTCTAACGTATTAATGCCATTTTTTGCATACGATGTTATATTGGGTTAGACCCAACAAATATATACTTTATATCTGTGCATCTTGTCCAGTTCCCATAAACGGATGAAATCCTTTGATCTTTGTCGGCATACTAATTATTGTGTATCGAGAAAAGAAATTTTACCACTTCATGCACAGATTCTGTGAATTGATTAGGCATAGGCGTGTCTACTATTACAATAATGTGGCCATCACGTTTGCAATTGAATACGTGTTGAAGATGATTTCTTAAATGATCTGCATGCGAAATACTCGTGACATTGTTTGTCATTGACATTTAATGCGCTACCAAACTGGACCTTCCTTGATCTAATTATTTCAATGGGTATCATCTCTTTGCGGTTCATAAATATCATAATGGAACGTTGCTCCTCTAATGTGCTTGTAAATAACGGTAAGGTCATCTTTAAAGAAATTAAACTTCATCCGAATCATAATCAGATGTCTCTGAGAAATTGAAAATCAATCTCGGCTGAATGAAGGACAAACCATAATTCTTCCAATATTCCTCTTCCTCTTGTAACACATGGTTCTCACTTTTCTTCCAATAATCCCTGGCTATATTGGAGATGGCGGCTTTTATAAGTATTTCAACATCTTTTAATTTGAACGTTCTATTTTCTGTTGCTACCTGTTCCTTAATTTTAGCCCATACTAATTCTATTGGGTTTAAGTGAGAATGGTAAGGAGGTAATCTTAAACATCTGTGACCATGTTCATGGATTGACTTGTCTATGTGAAATATCTTTGTATGCTGTGTCTTTTTTTACAATTCCAAGTAATTCAGGTTCATGGACATTTCGTTGAATGGAATGTTGTTTATGGTCAGCCAAATCTTTATTACATCTTTAATACTTGGTGAATTAGAAACTTTATCTTCTGGTGCCACAACGTTGTGATATGAGGCATTGTCCATTATCAAACACCACGGTCTATCCAAGGAAGGAAGTACATGATTCACAATCCAATCTTGAAATATCTTGCCATTCATCTCTGCATGGTAATCCCTATTATCTGTGGATTTTGAAACAAATATGAGTTCAGTATTATTTAGAAGCCCATGATGGCTGCTTCCTGGATGTGCAATTATTAGGCGCTGTCCTTTGCTGCTTGGTACTAGTCTCTTAGTTGTTCCATCAGATGATTGCCATTCTCGTTCATTACTGTGGTGCGCATTGATCCAAGTTTCATCTAAATACACAAAATCATAACAATCTCTTCTCATTTCTCTGACCTCGCATAAATATTTGCTTCTCATTGCAACTATATGAGGCTTCTCACAAATAAGATTTCTACCACCAACATATTTTCTAAAAGTGAATCCCAAACTCCTAATAGTCCTCCATAGCGTAGATTTGGAAATATCAATGTCATTATTCTTTCTTAACCAAATTTTCAATTTCCTTAAAGTCACTGCCTCATTATTGTGAAACATATTGCAAATTTCTCTGCGGATCAATTCTCTGTCAAAATTATCCACCACTCTTGGCCTAATTTTCGTGTGTAAAACACTGGAATTAGACATTTCATATGTCGCTATCCAGCGGTGCAATGATCGTTTGCTTATCCCCTAGGCGTGAATAGTCCTCTTTTGTGGGTTTGAAATAGAATGATATAGTTTTCCTCGAGTAGCTTCATTGCAGAAATACTTAAAAATCCTATTTGTGATTTGCTGTAATGTCATAAAATGTACTCGCAGACTCATTTTTCCTTCTTAACCACACAATAATTTTTGTAGACACACCTCTGATTGACAATGTGTGCGTTGCACCGGATATAAACTGTTTTATGTTCAAGAAGTGCGATTTCACGCAATTTCACTCAAAAATCATGCCAATTGCTTGATAAACCAAAAATGTGCAAATGAGGTCGTATAATTTACTGTAGACATTTCAATATGTGTGCGTGTGATGTGTGTTGGCAAGTAGGATTTTATATTATATCGCAAAGAAACGAAAATTGAAACCAATGGCCGCATTTTAATGAAAAATTTAATTCATAGGGTCTATAACATTTCAAATTCACACACAAAATTTCACTTATATGCGTTATATATTCGCTGAGATATAGCATTTTGAAGTTGGGCAAAGCTAGTGAAACGTGCTATAGAGACAGAGGTAAACCAAAAAAACACATGGATAAGAGAACTAGAGACAGAGGTAAACCAAAAAAAAACATGGAGACGAGAACTGGAGTCAGAGGTAAACCAAAAAAACACATGGATAAGAGAACTAGAGACAGAGGTAAACCAAAAAAAACACGGAGAAGAGAACTGGAGTCAGAGGTAAACCAAAAAAAAAAAACACATGGATAAGAGAACTAGAGACAGAGGTAAACCAAAAAAAAAACATGGAGAAGAGAACTGGAGTCAGAGGTAAACCAAAAAAACACATGGATAAGAAAACTAGAGACAGAGGTAAACCAAAAAAACACATGGAGAAGAGAACTGGAGTCAGAGGTAAACCAAAAAAAAACATGGAGAAGAGAACTGGAGTCAGAGGTAAACCAAAAAAACACATGGATAAGAGAACTAGAGACAGAGGTAAACCAAAAAAAAACATGGAGAAGAAAACTGGAGTCAGAGGTAAACCAAAAAAACACATGGATAAGAGAACTAGAGACAGAGGTAAACCAAAAAAAAAACACATAGATAAGAGAACTAGAGACAGAGGTAAACCAAAAAAATATGGATAAGAGAACTAGAGACAGAGGTAAACCAAAAAAAAACACATGGATAAGAGAACTAGAGACAGAGGTAAACCAAAAAAAATATGGATAAGAGAACTAGAGACAGAGGTAAACCAAAAAAAAACATGGAGAAGAGAACTGGAGTCAGAGGTAAACCAAAAAAACACATGGATAAGAGAACTAGAGACAGAGGTAAACCAAAAAAACACATGGATAAGAGAACTAGAGACAAGGTAAACCAAAAAAATATGGATAAGAGAACTAGAGACAGATGTAAACCAAAAAAAAAACACATGGATAAGAGAACTAGAGACAGAGGTAAACCAAAAAAAAAAAACACGGAGAAGAGAACTGGAGTCAGAAATGAAAATAGCGAGGAAGACATGGCAAGAACTTGAGCTGATAGCATGCGAGAGGACGACTAGGCATGTGTTTTTTGAAGGCCTATACTCCTGGAGGAGCTAAAGGATATTGATTAAAAGGGCTGCCTATCTCATCGTTATCGGCACCTTATACTCCCCGTGGAGTACACGTCTTCAACACACACATGCCAAGCGCTCTTGTCCTGTGCCATTTGTTAAAGATTTCTCCATGTCTTCTTTAACCTTTTCAGTTCTATCTCCAATTCTCTTATCTGTACTTTGTTGTTGTTGTTGTTGGTCTTCCTGTATTTCTGTTACTCTGGGAATTTTAGAACGGGCACTGCCTTGTAATACCATCAGCTGGTATTCTTAAAGTGTGCCCTATCCAACCTAATCAAGAAACATAATAGTGCTGCCGAAATCACCACTGCAGGTTTATATGACGTGCTTTGAGGGCTGGCTTCCTATAAAAAGGGGGAACCAACTGCAATGATGACTTCGTGATCTTTAAAGAACGTAATAAGAGAATAACGACGTCGACGATGATGTTACTAAATTATTGTTGCTCTCTTTTTTTGTTTCAACCATCGTCAGTAATGATTGCTTCATGTTGTAACAGTCATCATTGCTAATATTGTTTCCCTTTGAATCTAGGGGAGCAAACAAAAATAGACTCAGACACATAGCAGTTGATCAGTGAAGGATTATAAGGTTACACAGAGTTTGGATGGAGTGATTAACTTGTCTTGTTAAAATGTGCTTTTTTGTTTTGTTTGTTTGTGTGTGCTTTTTTTTTTTTTACGTCTCGATGAGTCTGAAGCCAATAACGTCAGTTGGCCTGCTGTCAGTAAGCATGCGCTAAAGCATTTCTTATACCCATAAAGTAGTCAACATAAAGAGGTTCCTTACACCGTGCAGAACCCTCCTTCGTCGACCCTACCGACATACTTAGTAGGGCGTAGTTGTCCTGTTCTTTACTCCGCAGTATCCAGTTCCCAGGACCAACACTGACTTAGTAAAGAAAACATTAGGCATCATAAATGTTTTCTGTGCCTACCTGCAATCGTCATTTCCGTTGTTGTTTCTTGCTTAGTGTGTGTAAATCAGGGCTCGGGAGTGGAGTTGGACGTCTAAAATTTCAGGCGTCGAAGGGAGAGTGGGAAAATTGTTTTGGCCGACTGCACAACCCTGGCGTAAATCATCACAGCTGTTACTGTGGAAACTTAGGCCGTGGAACACGTTTAGTGTTGTCCTCTGGCAGAAGAGAGTTTCACCGTCCGTCTTCATCAGAACTTTTCAGCTTCCCATGGAGCACAGGTCTTCAGCACACATGTCAAACCATCCTGTCCTGTGTCATCCGCTGAAGGTCTGTCCGAGTCTTCTTTATTCTTTCTATTTCTATCACTAGTTCTCTTCTCCACGTGTGCGTGTGTATTTGTAGCGGTGGGGGAAAGGTCTCCCTATCTTTCTCTAACCCTGGGGATTCCATAACAAGCTCTACCTTGTAATGCTATCAGCTGGTTTATCTCAGTATGTGTCATATCCAACGTAAGTGAGAAGAATTTGAGTGGACTAAATGAAAGAAAGAAAATCTGAGACAAGGATGGTTAGTGTGATTTAGTTTTTTTTTTTTTTTTTTTTTGTAGTTTAGGAAACAATTAGGACGTGTCAGATCTTGTAATGATAACAGTGCTAGCGTCTAGGTCGCTAGAACACTTGAGCGATACTCCCGTCCTGATTTATTTTCTCCAAACAGCCTCGACCGGTGGATTATACTCGTCTGGGCGACGTTGTCATGTTCCGAGTTTAGATAAGGGCAGGCAACGAAAATCTCACACTGTCAATTTCTTCTTTTCTTACTTAATTCTCCCCCCCCCCCCACCCCTTTTCGCGGTGGCTTCTCTGATTCACAGTTTGTCTATCTTACCCCTCCGTGCTTTCACGTTGCGGTATTTCCGCACTTTTGATGTTCCGAAATTAGTATTTTTAAAAATTTAAACTGTCTTTATTGCTTGCCTGTTGTTTCTCTTTGTATCTTTACTTGTCTTTATCTGTAGTATACGTGAGATTTGCAGTTGTCTAATTTATATATTCACAATAATGTGACTTGCTACAGTGAATGTTCTTCTTATGTGATATGTTGGGCGTGACTGTTGAGTTTTGTTTGTTGTGTTTTTTCCCATGAAAACACAGATTTATTTTGGGGAAAAGGACGGACAAGAAAGACGGGCATATAATAATGGCAAGAGGATCAATTAGTATTCTGAACTGTGCATCGTCATCAAGAAACTAGTTCTTCGGTCAATACTTTTGTTGAGATTGCTGCAGTTTATAGGCGCCGCAGCGTTGTCTTTCCTTAATAGACATTGCTGTCCCGCAGATCTCAGTGAAGTGTTCAAATATTTTAATAGTTGGTCTAGAATATTTAATTAAGTCTCGACCAGCAGCAGGCAGCATAGTTGCAGTATGGATCTTCTGTAGTGTCGTGAAGTCGTATTCACAAAACGGCATTCTGACCAAAACAGTGCGCCATACTTTATGACAGTATATCCTTGACGAACCAATGGAATCGCATCTTCATGTATCGTGTTTACAAACGTACTGCTTAACAATGGCGAGCTCGGATCTGTGTAACCTTGGTTCAATTGGATGTAAGCTACAGACTTAGGAGCGAAGTACAGCATGGCAGAGATCAAGAATTCTATAATAGGAATGTTCATCTGATAGTGTGTGAAAAGATTTCCACGGGAAGTAATGTAGGAAGGAAGAAATCTCGAATGGACTGCATCGAGACATAAGGCAAGTCAAAAATTTTGTTGTTTAGGCTACGCCTAGGAACAGACAGTAGTATGATAGTAAAAGACTATTATCTAGATAGATAAAGAATAATTCAGGGTGTAATTTAAGCCTAAGATGAAGGAAATCAGTCCAGGAATAAGGAGGATATGTAGATTACTAGTTTTTCAGATTTGTACAGCTGGACAATGTGTACCTGCATTTCTGAACACAAAACACACATTAGCAGAAAAACCTCTGTCGTCCGGCCTTGGCCTATATAAAGGACGTGCACTAAATGGAAATAGGCCATACTAAAATTTCAAAAACAGCGAGAGCGCGACTTCTGTCAGAGAGAGACGTCTTTGCCTTTTGCATCTGAGAGCAGACTGCGTGACCATTAATAGCTCGACTGTATGTACTTGAGGGTAAGAAAGAATGTATATAAATACTTGTAATTCTAGTTAATTAATTCACTTGTGCGTTAGGAAGTGTGTAGAAGTGTTTCAAACCATTGTGTAATTTCTGGAGGCCTTACCAGCTTGTGTATATTTAAATAAATTACGAATGGAAGCAGAAAGGGTGTCCATGGTTTTAGGAAAGCATTTAAAGAATTATTTCTTGATGGAATGGGACACACACCAGGAACAAAGGAATGGATGAAAGGAATTGTATTACTGTATTGTTTAAGCTATTACTTAGTATTTTATACAAGACCTAATCATTGTATGGAGGCGGATCCTGGACAAATGGCTCTAACTAAGGATTTAGAGGAAAATTGTATTCACAGTGAACTGGATTTGGTTGTTACTGCTATTGTGCCCTGTGCGTCTGCTAGCACCTTGTCTGAAAACCGTCTCACATCCCCTACATCTGTAATAAAGGGATAGTGATAGAGAATATAGTGGTTAATCCAATATGTTTCACGTTATATTCTGTCAACCACACACACTTTAAAGAGTCAGCCACTACTGCCGGAACTTGTGGTGCGAGCGCCCTTGTTGTCTATAGGGACAGTTACCCAGTATCCACGGCCTGGAGGAACTTCATGCGACTTTTCCTTCCTTGTCAGGAGTGTGGCAGACTTCAATTCACCAGATAAGTGGCCAAACAAGGCTACTGTTCAGAGTATCCTGATGACACCACTATAATAAAATCAAGATTCTAATACAGACACATTTTATGATGACATTTGGCTGGCATATGTATAGTCAGTGATAGCCTAAATCAAATGACAGTGAAATAACAGTGTTATAAAGATATAGATATTCTACAAACAGCTAGTTCAACCAAGAGCGAAGGACTTGCTACAACTTGAGTGATTTTTTGCTAATTTAGAACTATTTTCAAATGTTTTATTTATTTAAATGATATGTTTAAAAATGTGATTTTCTTGAAAGATTTTCAAGCAGAAAATTAGATTTGTAAAAATAAATTGTAAATATTTACCAGCAGACTTACTCAAGTTATTTAAGTTAAGTTACAGTTCTTGTTGGTAGATAGATTAGTTAATACCCCTAGCAGAGCTAATAATAATAATATTAACAGAGGAGGATCTGGAGAGGAGCAAGTAGGAACCTAGAGTAATATATTACCATCGTCTCTAGGGACTTATACAGCTTGATCCTGCCTTTGATATCTATACACCCTTACTCTTTTCAGAGAAGAGGTATTACTTATATGACCAGACTCTTATCTGGCACTATCCTGGTATCACCTGATACAACTTTGTGTCCAGAATATCTTAAAATTTCAATAATAATCAACCCTCTCGTGACATGTAGAAACGATGATCTACATTGATATCGTCATGTCTCTTTTGAAGTTTCCAAGTATTTGGAACAACAGCCGCTTGTATGTTTGTTTATCTGTGAAGAACAGCGTTGCCCTCTGAATTTTTGAAGAAAACAAAATTAGATATCGAAGATTTGGGCTATTTTGGTCGATTTTGGGCGGAATCTAGGGGGCGTTCTTCTACTAATGAAGGAAAATGGCACCTAGACGGGATTTTTTAAAAGCGTACATCTAGGTTAATCTACTTAGGAGTAGCAACACTGGTGACGAACCATCTGCTTTCTGCAATTCTTTCAACTGAGCAGTAGAAAATTCAAACTTAACAATATTTTATCGTATGTTAACTTCAATGCCGCGTTCCTATCTGATATATGCATTTGACAGTTAAAGTGATTTTTTGTAAACAAAGTCGTCCGTTTCCGCGGGATAACAATTTCTTTAATTCTGGAGATACCATGCTTTTAAATGGCGGCGGGTGAGACTAGTCTGAAATTTATCTAGCTTAAACATTCTTTCCCCCCCCCCCCCCCCCCCCCACTTTCTCCGTTACCTGGAGAATCTACCAAATCATTCCATGTGACTGACGGTAGTCGCAATTGATCAGTTGTCAACCATTGGTCTAGATTTTATCTAGGCCAGGGGTCGGCCACCAATTGATCACGATCTACCGGTAAATCACCGTCGATGATTTGGTAGATCTTAAGGCGACTGCGTGGATAATGGGGGGGGGGGGGGGGGGGGAGTTGAAGAATTGACTTTTTAAACTAGGGGACATTTCGAACTAAACTTCCACGCTGGTTTTTAAAATCGCGATGTCCCCTGGATCAAAGGTCTTGTTTCAGCATTCCCAATGAAAACTCTTGATGCGTGATGCCATATGATGATGGATGGCATCCGCATGTCTGGTTTTGTGTAGTGTGTAGATGTGTTCAGTCAAAACAATGTTCATGCAACAATAACAGGGCAATCCACATAGGACGTCAGTAAACTCACGACGTATAAAGTCAATGAGTCTTGAAACAGCCGTTGACGTTTTTCTTCATTATTTATTGTGGACGCCACAGTGACAAAATGGTTACGCAAATGTGTAGGCACATCAAACAGTCATTATCACAGCAACATTCAATACAGCAATAAACGGTAGACAGCATTACAACGATGAGTCAGATGCATGTTATATTTCATAGTGCTGTAAATGTAGTCAGGTGGAAAACTCCATCCTTTTCTATAACAGCCAGGAGATAACCAGATGTATGAGATCAGTTCACTCTCCTTAGTTTGACTTCAGCAAGACAGACACGTCTGCCGAAGTATAAATAATGTCCTCAAGAATATCCTCTAGATAATAAAGGTTTTCTAAACCTCGTTCATTTAACAAAGTAGCAAGTAATGGTCCTTGGTACCTGCATCAACCGATGCAGTACAATGCAGCGACATGTGAGCTGGGAAAAAACATCTCGTGACGACGACTTTCGCAGACAGGCTATGAATCGAAATCGCTCACGACCCAAAATCAATAGAGTTAATGAAAATGTTAATTTACCTTGCTTTCAAGAAATACAGAAATATCACGCCTCCCGGCATGTGCAAATACACTAGAGGTATTATCCCGAATAAACGAAATATCCATAAGAGGACTACACATCCCTGACAGAACAAAAATAGCGGAGATCCCCTCTTCAACGAGGCATCTCTTTCGCCATTCCAAATCGCTCACTCCCACTAGTGGTGGGCGGAAACCGATCGACCAAACAACAAGACAAGTCATGCGCAGTCCAGCGCAAAAATGACCACAGCTCAAAAGTTAACTGCATTCGATACTAACGCGAGAAGACAAATGCTTACCGAGAAAAGTGACTATAGATTTCAAGCAGTTGTTGCCCTTGCGTTATAAAACAGATATTGAAATAAAACGATGTTGCGAGAATTTATCACGCAACATATCACCACCTCCTCCCGATAAAAAAAAATGTGGAACATTTTTTTTTTCAATATCAAAGAGCAAGCGATAAGCGGCTCAAAACGCACGAATTATGCGCTGATAATTAATTAAATTGCCAAACAATAGGCTAATTATAGAGTGTCTGGTGAGGATATACCTCAACAGAAAAATAAATATGTCTCAAAAAATATTCACATCGGGGAGGTGTCACCAACACACATCACGTTAGCATGTAAACACAATATACGTATGCAAGTTACTATAATCATCATTAAACAGCATACTCTAATATTGTCTTTAAAAATGGATGTACAAATCTGATAGGAAAATTTAAATAGTACATTCTTTGACATGTAATGACATAAGTACATAGTAAAGTTAAACTACATGACGATCCAGGACATATGCTCTGGTATTCCGAGGGTAAGTACACAATCTAGAACTCGTAAGGTAAGTCCTCAGCTCAACAATGACATTCTGAGAAAGTACAAGCAATATAATGCTAATTAATAACTAATATGCTTCATAAGGTACAATACATTATTAATAATTGTGGCTGTTTAGTAAACTAACGGCCCTTATATTAACTACTCAGTCCTCCTCTATCATTTTAAAAAACGAACAGAAGAAGATGACAACAAAGCACGATAGTGTGTACATATAAAGTAAGTACAGATGTGCTAATCTATTGTAGAAATATAGGTGTGTTATGACTCTGTAATATATGGAAATATAGAACAGAAGTATTAGTTGGAGTCATGTGGGCATCTAGACAAAATGTCAGCCATCACATTATCAGCACCACGGATAGCTCGTACCGTGAAGTGAAAAGGTTGAAGAGCTATAGCATATCGAGTGGATCTCGAACTCTTCAAATTCTTAGTCTGAATAGCTGTAAGAGCTTTCTGATCAGTCTCTAGAATGAAATGTGCGCCCAGGAGGAATCTTTGTAGTTTTAGAATTGACCAAACCATCGCTAACAACTCACGGTCTAAAACCGAGTAGTTCCTCTCTGCCGCATTTAGTTTTCTAGAAATGTACATAACAGGATGCAGAGTATTTGCATATTCTTGCATCAGTGCTGCTCCAATCCCAGTGGATGAAGCATCACTCCGAAGAACAAAAGTCCTATCAAGAGTAGGTAATCTTAAGATGGGAGGAGAAGAAAATATATTCTTGATTTGGTCTAGTGAAGATTGGCATTCTTCAGACCAACGGACCAGATTAGGCGGACCTTTCTTCAACAATGTTGAGAGAGGTGCCATGATCGAAGATAAATTTGGAATAAATCTCCCATAAAATTGAATTAAACCTAAGAGACTCCTAACTTGTTTCTTCGTTTTAGGAACAGAGATGTTCAGTATTTTGGAAGTATTGTGGTCTTCTGTCTTCAAGAGACCATGACCAACACGATGACCCAGGAAAGAGATTTCACCAAAACCAACAAAAGCTTTAGAAGGTTTTGCTGTCAAATTATTCTCACGTAGAGTGGACAGTAAGTCATATAACCCTAAATAGTGATCTTCCCAGGTATCACTGAAGAGACAGATGTCATCTAAGTATGCGATGACATCCGAACGATGTGACAGAATTCGACGCATCATGCGAACGAAAGTGGCAGGGGCGTTCATGAGACCAAAAGGCATAACATTCCATTGAAATAGACCCCTAGGTGTAGAAAAAGCAGTAAGAGGTTTGGCATGCTCTGCTAAAGGCACTTGCCAATAACCTTTAGACAAGTCAAGTTTAGTGAAGAATCTAGAATTAGAAAGTCTAATCAGTAGATCTTCTAACAAAGGCATCGGTTCAGCGTCGAACTTTGTGACCTGATTCAATTTGCGATAATCAACGCAAATTCGTATGTTCTTATCCTTCTTCCGGACAATAACCATGGAAGAAGAATATGGTGAAGTCGATGGTTCAATTATATTTAATTGAATCATTTCATCCAATTCCTTTTCCACTTGCGACTGAAAGTGTATAGGAATAGGATACGGCCTAACCCTAATTGGATTATTGTCGGTAAGAATTATGTCATGTTCTATGACATCTGTGTGTCCAGGAATGTCAGTGAGAACATCCTGAAATGTTTGTAACATCGACGAGACTTGTCGATGTTCGTCACCAGAAAAAGATTAGGAGAAACAGAAACGTTTTTCCAAGATTCCGTGGAATGTAATGGAACCACTGGAAGGGGAAGGTTGACATCAGAGAAGGTAGCTTCCTCATCCTGTATGACAGACAGGGATGAATAATGACCGTGAGGTGCAGGAGCATCATCCGTTGCCTGGAAAATAGGCAGCAAATAGTCCGGACGTTCGTGAAATTCCGAAAGCATGTTTATGTGGAAAGTTTTATGCTTTCCATCAATATCGACCACATAGTCAACATCGGAAATCCGAGAGACTATTGCATACGGACCTTTCCATGCAATAAGAAGTCTATTTTCCCTACTGGGGAGTAGGACGAATGCTTTGTCACCTGGACAAAGTTGTCGTAGACATCTATTCTTGTTAGCAAACTGCCTTGCCTTCTCTTTAGCAATTTCTGATGAAGCAGTTGCTAGCTTACATGCCTCAATGATCTTTTGTCTAAGAGCAATGACATACTCATATGAGGATTGAGTTTCATCGCTAATATCATCGGCAGTGATGAGATCGTGTAATAAAGACATAGGGCCGCGTGGACGCGCGCCAAAGACAAGTTCGAAGGGAGAAAATCCTGTGTGTTCATTAGGGACTTCTCTATAGGCAAAGAGAGCCGCGGGTAAAACCCTGTCCCAATCTTGAGGATGATCTTCAGTTATCTTACCAAGCAAAGTCTTGAGCGTTCTATTCAGACGCTCAACTAACCCATTAGACATAGGATGGTAGATACTACTGAGAGATCGTTCAATATGTAAGGTAGACATTACCTGTGACATAGTGTCAGATATGAGTTGAGTGCCATGGTCTGACAATATTTCTCTGGGGAACCCCAAGCGAGAAAATATCAACCAAAGAGCATCTGCGATATCTGTAGTAGATATGCTCTTAAGAGGAATAGCCTCTGGCCCACGTGTGCACATATCGACACATGTAAGGATAAACTGATGTCCTCTGGCCGACTTGACCTTAAAAGGGCCCATAATATCTATGGCCATTTTCTGAAACGGCCGAATAGGAATGTCAGCAGCCTGGATAGGCGCAGCATGTCGTGGTCCTCTAGATTTGACCTCCTGACATACCTTGCATGATCGGCAGTAAATACGAATGTCCTTATTGACAAAAGGCCAAAAGAAAGCCGCAAGGACTCTCGACTTCGTACGGGCAAAACCCATATGTCCAGCACATTGCGAGTCATGAGCATGTTGCAATATTTGGACTCTCATGCTCTTGGGAACAAGAATTTGCGAATGTGCCGACGTAGTCGAATCTTGTACCATACGTACAAGTACGCCATTTCTCATTGCAATCCAAGATTTTCTATTTGTATCCTGATTCGGATCACCTTTCTTCGCAAGAACGAAGAATTTTTTTAAAGAAGGATCTTCTTCTTGCAATTTTATGAAAGAGTCACGAGTAATTACTAAGTGACTATCTTGGCTATCAACTTCATTATCACTATTCAGTGAAGTTTCGGGTGTTTGTAGAGCTTGTGCTCTTGTAACTACTGCATTTGTAGCTTGCATGTTATTATCTTCCCAAGCAGCAATCTGCTGTGGGGTACACTCCCTAACTCCGTGAATACGACCAATAATAAGGTCCGCAATAGGATTAGGTAAGAGACAAGCATGCACATCTCCAGTAAAGAAAGGAGTGGCAATGCGAATTACAGCAGTAGGATATTTTTCTAGAGTGCCGCCAAATGTGACACATTTAATAACCCTTCCTGTAGCACAAGATGGATCTACAAGCGATTGTCTAACACCAATAGTGGTGCATCCGGAATCGAAAAGTAGTGAGACCGGAGTATCATTAACAAGACCCTTATGTAGAATTAAAGAACCCCTCCCGTCATGCGCAACAGCAGCAGGAAGAGCGGGAAGTGGGTGACCACAACTCAAAGTAGTTATGGTACCCGGTTCGAATAAAGTACTGCATTGGGGGCATTTGTTTGCTCTCTCAAAGTCAAAAGCAGAACTAGTGACAGCGTCAAAGTTTTTACTATCAACAACATGATTACAGGCTCCCTCAGTTTCCTGTTGTACAGCATTAGCCTGCTGATATCTCTTTTTTTTTGTGTTGAGATCTACCCCGACTATTATTACCTCTGAAGTTATCAAAGTTATTATTATCTCTGCAGTTATTATTGTCTCTATTGTAATTGTTATACTGGTTCGAATTCCAGTTTCCACGATTACTATCATGTTCACATTGATGCGAACATCTATTTGTTTGGTTCTGAGGTCTTCGGCAGGAATAACCTCTATTACCATATCCTCTTTTGAAATGCTTATAATTATTAGGGTGATAGTAACGACCACTATCAGGTTGTCTCCAATTCTTCGAAGAAGAATCACCATGAAATTGGTTTCCATGATTTTGACAGAAATTACCGCTGCCCTTTCTATCAAAATTTTGTTGGGATCTACGAGCAAAGTTTTGACCATACGGAGCTGCCGAAGCAACTGGTAAACCTTCTTTCACCTTAGAGTTACCCATGGTTATGTGTGGGTGCGCAGTTACGTATTGGCAACAGAAATCTTCCATTTCTTTTATTGTTTTAGGTTTACGTTCATGAAGGAAAGCAAGGAAAGACTCATTGACAGACGACATGACTTTGTCTCTAAGTATTAAGTCCATAAGTCCTTCATAAGTTTTTTCCGTCTTAGATAGTTCAACCCATCGTGAGAAAGTAATGCGTATTCTTGCAATAAACTCGGAGAATTCAACTCCATTTTCAGGTAACATGTTTTTAAATTGTAGACGATAGCCGTCTTCGTTAAGCTGATATTTCTTTAACAAAGCGGCCCTGACAACCTCATAATTGCTCTTGTCAGGTTCATCCACCATATTTAATATACTTAGAGCTTTACCTGTCAGTATCCCTGATAACTGATAAACATATTTTGCTTTGTCTATGTTATGAGCTGTACATGCTTGTTCAAATCTGTCCAGATAGAACATTATGTCATCACTGGAAGGACTAAATGTTGGTAACTTAATCTTAAAAGTATCATTATTAGCCTTCCCAGAAGATGAACCCTTGTTTGAATCATTACCATTACTCATGCTCGTCAATTTCAATTTCTCCAACTCTAAAGCTAAGAGTTTTTCTTCATGTTCCATTTTTGCTTTCCTCTCATCAGACTCTCTTTGTAACTTCCTTTCTTCAGCTTGAGCCTGCATTTGAAGTCTTTCATTTTCAGCTTCTTTTTCAAGTCTTTTTAGTCTTTTTTTCAGCTTCTTTTTCAAGTCTTTTATTCTCAGCCTCTAGCTGTAGCTTTCTTTCCTCAGCTTCTGATTCCCTTTTTTGTTTTTCCATTTCCATTTGGAATCTCTTTTCATCCACCTGCATCTGCAGTTTCTTTTGTTCAGCTTCCATATGCAGTTTCTTTTGTTCAGCTTCCATTGCTTTATCATATCGAGCAGTTGCAAATTCTTCTAACTTATCACCAGTCTTCCCAAGCAATTTACCCTGCTCAATAAAGTGCTCAAATGTAGACATGTTGTCTAACATATGAGTCCAAAACCTGAAATAATTAACTAATTTATTTCAAACCTAAGTGTAACAAGTCTTAATTAAGCACTTGTATATTCACATCACATTATATTATCCCAGTCTCTGTGGGAAACAAGTCTCCAATCAAAGAACTTGTATATGAAATATCAGCACTCAATTCTTGATCATAAGTGCACTTCTCATTCAATAGTGCACGACACTATTCATCATTCATTTATCATCAGTATAGTAGTAACAGTGCATTAGCATAGCCCATTAACTAATTACTATAACTGTAAACAATGACTATGTAAACACATGCAGAATGTAAACATTGAAAATGTAAACAATACAAACAATGTAAACAATAACAATGTAAACAATAACAAAGATCAGCAACAATACAAAAACTTTCGCAGAAATCAACTAAAAATAAAGCAGAAATTAATGAAATATCACAAAAAATGTGACGATATCTGCGATAGAATTAAACAAAATACATGACACCACAGTGTATAAACAAAAATGTTGTATGAAACTAAATTATAGACAAGAGTAGGCTAACAAATACAAACAAATCACAACAAAACTAAAGAATGTGAAATAATAACGAAAACAATATTAAAACATGTCATCACAGCTAACATAAATAGCAACAGAAGTCGCTTAGCAAATTCCAGTATCGGAAATTTGCAAACCCTACAGAAAACGCTCACAATAGACGACCTCTATGACGTGGCATAATCTAACGGAGACACCACCCAACCGAGAACCCGCTGAAATATAAACATATAAATATACAAATAACATATAAACATATAACATATAGAATGAGATGATACACAGAAGACTCAGCAGAAGTATAAGGGCACAGTTTACATACAAACAGGCCACTTAACTTAAAGGCTTCCAATCGTAGAACAGCAGAAAAACGGATGTCAATCAACGTCCTAAAGAGCGAAGCTCCAACGATGATGGCACATCTGAACTGCTTCCACTGCTAACACGATGGTACAAGAGCTTCTGAAATACTGTGTGTTGAGTTGTTTCGGCACTTGACCTTCTAATCCAAAAGTAAGTTGATGGAAATCGGTACTTGGCCTTCTTCAGAAAACAACCCGTTTCAACCGGCACTTGACCTTCTCAAAAAACGACAGCACTGGAACCTTGACAGCAGCAACTTGCTTGACTTGCGTAAAAGATAACAGCAGTCCGAGTTATCCGGCAACATGTAACAACGCCGGGTACTGTCAAATTCTTGTTTCCGTCAAAAAGTTGAAATTTTGACTTTTACCGGGCAACGCCGAGTACTTTGAAAATTTTGAAGATGTTGACTGTATTGAAGAATGTTAATTTCTTGAAGGATGCTGATGAATTCTTGTTGAAAATGAAGTGGGTAAGGGACCCCGTGTTTGCTAGTACCAGAATCAAACCAGCTTATGGCCACCAAATGATGCGTGATGCCATATGATGATGGATGGCATCCGCATGTCTGGTTTTGTGTAGTGTGTAGATGTGTTCAGTCAAAACAATGTTCATGCAACAATAACAGGGCAATCCACATAGGACGTCAGTAAACTCACGACGTATAAAGTCAATGAGTCTTGAAACAGCCGTTGACGTTTTTCTTCATTATTTATTGTGGACGCCACAGTGACAAAATGGTTACGCAAATGTGTAGGCACATCAAACAGTCATTATCACAGCAACATTCAATACAGCAATAAACGGTAGACAGCATTACAATGATGAGTCAGATGCATGTTATATTTCATAGTGCTGTAAATGTAGTCAGGTGGAAAACTCCATCCTTTTCTATAACAGCCAGGAGATAACCAGATGTATGAGATCAGTTCACTCTCCTTAGTTTGACTTCAGCAAGACAGACACGTCTGCCGAAGTATAAATAATGTCCTCAAGAATATCCTCTAGATAATAAAGGTTTTCTAAACCTCGTTCATTTAACAAAGTAGCAAGTAATGGTCCTTGGTACCTGCATCAACCGATGCAGTACAATGCAGCGACATGTGAGCTGGGAAAAAACATCTCGTGACGACGACTTTCGCAGACAGGCTATGAATCGAAATCGCTCACGACCCAAAATCAATAGAGTTAATGAAAATGTTAATTTACCTTGCTTTCAAGAAATACACAGAAATATCACGCCTCCCACATGTGCAAATACACTAGAGGTATTATCTCGAATAAACGAAATATCCATAAGAGGACTACACATCCCTGACAGAACAAAAAATAGCGGAGATCCCCTCTTCAACGAGGCATCTCTTTCGCCATTCCAAATCGCTCACTCCCACTAGTGGTGGGCGGAAACCGATCGACCAAACAACAAGACAAGTCATGCGCAGTCCAGCGCAAAAATGACCACAGCTCAAAAGTTAACTGCATTCGATACTAACGCGAGAAGACAAATGCTTACCGAGAAAAGTGACTATAGATTTCAAGCAGTTGTTGCCCTTGCGTTATAAAACAGATATTGAAATAAAACGATGTTGCGAGAATTTATCACGCAACATATCACCACCTCCTCCCGATAAAAAAAAAAATGTGGAACATATTTTTTTTTCAATATCAAAGAGCAAGCGATAAGCGGCTCAAAACGCACGAATTATGCGCTGATAATTAATTAAATTGCCAAACAATAGGCTAATTATAGAGTGTCTGGTGAGGATATACCTCAACAGAAAAATAAATATGTCTCAAAAAATATTCACATCGGGGAGGTGTCACCAACACACATCACGTTAGCATGTAAACACAATATACGTATGCAAGTTACTATAATCATCATTAAACAGCATACTCTAATATTGTCTTTAAAAATGGATGTACAAATCTGATAGGAAAATTTAAATAGTACATTCTTTGACATGTAATGACATAAGTACATAGTAAAGTTAAACTACATGACGATCCAGGACATATGCTCTGGTATTCCGAGGGTAAGTACACAATCTAGAACTCGTAAGGTAAGTCCTCAGCTCAACAATGACATTCTGAGAAAGTACAAGCAATATAATGCTAATTAATAACTAATATGCTTCATAAGGTACAATACATTATTAATAATTGTGGCTGTTTAGTAAACTAACGGCCCTTATATTAACTACTCAGTCCTCCTCTATCATTTTAAAAAACGAACAGAAGAAGATGACAACAAAGCACGATAGTGTGTACATATAAAGTAAGTACAGATGTGCTAATCTATTGTAGAAATATAGGTGTGTTATGACTCTGTAATATATGGAAATATAGGACAGAAGTATTAGTTGGAGTCATGTGGGCATCTAGACAAAATGTCAGCCATCACATTATCAGCACCACGGATAGCTCGTACCGTGAAGTGAAAAGGTTGAAGAGCTATAGCATATCGAGTGGATCTCGAACTCTTCAAATTCTTAGTCTGAATAGCTGTAAGAGCTTTCTGATCAGTCTCTAGAATGAAATGTGCGCCCAGGAGGAATCTTTGTAGTTTTAGAATTGACCAAACCATCGCTAACAACTCACGGTCTAAAACCGAGTAGTTCCTCTCTGCCGCATTTAGTTTTCTAGAAATGTACATAACAGGATGCAGAGTATTTGCATATTCTTGCATCAGTGCTGCTCCAATCCCAGTGGATGAAGCATCACTCCGAAGAACAAAAGTCCTATCAAGAGTAGGTAATCTTAAGATGGGAGGAGAAGAAAATATATTCTTGATTTGGTCTAGTGAAGATTGGCATTCTTCAGACCAACGGACCAGATTAGGCGAACCTTTCTTCAACAATGTTGAGAGAGGTGCCATGATCGAAGATAAATTTGGAATAAATCTCCCATAAAATTGAATTAAACCTAAGAGACTCCTAACTTGTTTCTTCGTTTTAGGAACAGAGATGTTCAGTATTTTGGAAGTATTGTGGTCTTCTGTCTTCAAGAGACCATGACCAACACGATGACCCAGGAAAGAGATTTCACCAAAACCAACAAAAGCTTTAGAAGGTTTTGCTGTCAAATTATTCTCACGTAGAGTGGACAGTAAGTCATATAACCCTAAATAGTGATCTTCCCAGGTATCACTGAAGAGACAGATGTCATCTAAGTATGCGATGACATCCGAACGATGTGACAGAATTCGACGCATCATGCGAACGAAAGTGGCAGGGGCGTTCATGAGACCAAAAGGCATAACATTCCATTGAAATAGACCCCTAGGTGTAGAAAAAGCAGTAAGAGGTTTGGCATGCTCTGCTAAAGGCACTTGCCAATAACCTTTAGACAAGTCAAGTTTAGTGAAGAATCTAGAATTAGAAAGTCTAATCAGTAGATCTTCTAACAAAGGCATCGGTTCAGCGTCGAACTTTGTGACCTGATTCAATTTGCGATAATCAACGCAAATTCGTATGTTCTTATCCTTCTTCCGGACAATAACCATGGAAGAAGAATATGGTGAAGTCGATGGTTCAATTATATTTAATTGAATCATTTCATCCAATTCCTTTTCCACTTGCGACTGAAAGTGTATAGGAATAGGATACGGCCTAACCCTAATTGGATTATTGTCGGTAAGAATTATGTCATGTTCTATGACATCTGTGTGTCCAGGAATGTCAGTGAGAACATCCTGAAATGTTTGTAACATCGACGAGACTTGTCGATGTTCGTCACCAGAAAGATTAGGAGAAACAGAAACGTTTTTCCAAGATTCCGTGGAATGTAATGGAACCACTGGAAGGGGAAGGTTGACATCAGAGAAGGTAGCTTCCTCATCCTGTATGACAGACAGGGATGAATAATGACCGTGAGGTGCAGGAGCATCATCCGTTTTGCCTGGAAAATAGGCAGCAAATAGTCCGGACGTTCGTGAAATTCCGAAAGCATGTTTATGTGGAAAGTTTTATGCTTTCCATCAATATCGACCACATAGTCAACATCGGAAATCCGAGAGACTATTGCATACGGACCTTTCCATGCAATAAGAAGTCTATTTTCCCTACTGGGGAGTAGGACGAATGCTTTGTCACCTGGACAAAGTTGTCGTAGACATCTATTCTTGTTAGCAAACTGCCTTGCCTTCTCTTTAGCAATTTCTGATGAAGCAGTTGCTAGCTTACATGCCTCAATGATCTTTTGTCTAAGAGCAATGACATACTCATATGAGGATTGAGTTTCATCGCTAATATCATCGGCAGTGATGAGATCGTGTAATAAAGACATAGGGCCGCGTGGACGCGCGCCAAAGACAAGTTCGAAGGGAGAAAATCCTGTGTGTTCATTAGGGACTTCTCTATAGGCAAAGAGAGCCGCGGGTAAAACCCTGTCCCAATCTTGAGGATGATCTTCAGTTATCTTACCAAGCAAAGTCTTGAGCGTTCTATTCAGACGCTCAACTAACCCATTAGACATAGGATGGTAGATACTACTGAGAGATCGTTCAATATGTAAGGTAGACATTACCTGTGACATAGTGTCAGATATGAGTTGAGTGCCATGGTCTGACAATATTTCTCTGGGGAACCCCAAGCGAGAAAATATCAACCAAAGAGCATCTGCGATATCTGTAGTAGATATGCTCTTAAGAGGAATAGCCTCTGGCCAGCGTGTGCACATATCGACACATGTAAGGATAAACTGATGTCCTCTGGCCGACTTGACCTTAAAAGGGCCAATAATATCTATGGCCATTTTCTGAAACGGCCGAATAGGAATGTCAGCAGCCTGGATAGGCGCAGCATGTCGTGGTCCTCTAGATTTGACCTCCTGACATACCTTGCATGATCGGCAGTAAATACGAATGTCCTTATTGACAAAAGGCCAAAAGAAAGCCGCAAGGACTCTCGACTTCGTACGGGCAAAACCCATATGTCCAGCACATTGCGAGTCATGAGCATGTTGCAATATTTGGACTCTCATGCTCTTGGGAACAAGAATTTGCGAATGTGCCGACGTAGTCGAATCTTGTACCATACGTACAAGTACGCCATTTCTCATTGCAATCCAAGATTTTCTATTTGTATCCTGATTCGGATCACCTTTCTTCGCAAGAACGAAGAATTTTTTTAAAGAAGGATCTTCTTCTTGCAATTTTATGAAAGAGTCACGAGTAATTACTAAGTGACTATCTTGGCTATCAACTTCATTATCACTATTCAGTGAAGTTTCGGGTGTTTGTAGAGCTTGTGCTCTTGTAACTACTGCATTTGTAGCTTGCATGTTATTATCTTCCCAAGCAGCAATCTGCTGTGGGGTACACTCCCTAACTCCGTGAATACGACCAATAATAAGGTCCGCAATAGGATTAGGTAAGAGACAAGCATGCACATCTCCAGTAAAGAAAGGAGTGGCAATGCGAATTACAGCAGTAGGATATTTTTCTAGAGTGCCGCCAAATGTGACACATTTAATAACCCTTCCTGTAGCACAAGATGGATCTACAAGCGATTGTCTAACACCAATAGTGGTGCATCCGGAATCGAAAAGTAGTGAGACCGGAGTATCATTAACAAGACCCTTATGTAGAATTAAAGAACCCCTCCCGTCATGCGCAACAGCAGCAGGAAGAGCGGGAAGTGGGTGACCACAACTCAAAGTAGTTATGGTACCCGGTTCGAATAAAGTACTGCATTGGGGGCATTTGTTTGCTCTCTCAAAGTCAAAAGCAGAACCAGTGACAGCGTCAAAGTTTTTACTATCAACAACATGATTACAGGCTCCCCTCAGTTTCCTGTTGTACAGCATTAGCCTGCTGATATCTCTTTTTTTTGTGTTGAGATCTACCCCGACTATTATTACCTCTGAAGTTATCAAAGTTATTATTATCTCTGCAGTTATTATTGTCTCTATTGTAATTGTTATACTGGTTCGAATTCCAGTTTCCACGATTACTATCATGTTCACATTGATGCGAACATCTATTTGTTTGGTTCTGAGGTCTTCGGCAGGAATAACCTCTATTACCATATCCTCTTTTGAAATGCTTATAATTATTAGGGTGATAGTAACGACCACTATCAGGTTGTCTCCAATTCTTCGAAGAAGAATCACCATGAAATTGGTTTCGCTGGGAGGACAACATTAGACAATCTTTGAAGGACCGAGGACTAGAATGGAACCAGGCCAGGAAGAAGACAGCTGATAGAATGGTCTGGCGCTCTCTCTTCCAAACCTCTACACCTCACGGTAGAAGGGGAACGACTAAGTAAGTAAGTAAGTATATATGTGACAGATGAAAATTGAAGCTACACTTTAATCTCACCGGTACCCCTCATTTTGTTGAAATCTAAATTGCTCAACGTGTTTCCCTCGTGTTTCCTTGATTAGCATGCACAAAGTTATCGCGCAAAGTCATGCCTTTTGCTAATCTGTCTTGTTTCTAGTTAACCACGCCTACCTGTTTTTTTTTCACGCGATATACAAGCAGATATTGTGATTCATAAACTGTCATTTCTTCATAAGGGGGCGGGCTAGGGCGTATGCTGGCTGTCAGATTACTCACGTCCAGCATGTTCGCCCAAGATCTGAAAACCTTTTATTGTAGATTAGCACCAGGTAACTGAGCAGACAGGGACCCCGTACACGGGAAAGAAATCTTCGATAAACCGGGATCAAAAGACGACTGCTCACGAGCAGAAGTCTCTCTGGTCGGGGAAAGTGTGAGAAAATCCTTTCATTCAGAAAATCGACCGCAGTTTTCCCCAATAAACGGACAGACACGTGAAAAATCACATTAGCTAACGATTTCTTTCCCATTTCAAATATATAGTCATGCTCACCAAACTCTGGTATCTGTTGCCTACAGGATTTCTTGAATGGTCTAGCTCGCATTTTTAGAGCCTTATTTTTCATTTGGAGGCTCATAATGCGTGGAGATTAATTCTTGTTTCCTGATTTGCGGTAACTAATAATATTATTAGCATTTGAGTGATTTAATCGTTATAGTTTTTTCATTATATTTCACTGGGATTTTTGTGCAAAGTTGAATAACGTATTAAATAAACTTATAGCTAAATTTTCTCCAGCCGTAACGTAATTTAATTTCTCGTTATTTCCTCAGTAAGAGATGCTTTAAATTAATTAATAGACGCTAGGCGGTGGATAATTTAGAGAACGCGATTTATTTCTATTTCCATCTGGTGTAAAATTTGAAGTGACTGGTTTTCATATCTAGTGTTAAAGCGATGAGATTAGCTAGACTCTTGTGGGTTTTAAATTTAATTTAATAACGCGTGTGTTAGGATATGATTATAGTATGATTACCTGTTATCTATCTTTTTCATATAGGCGGTCATACCTTGCGATCCAGCGGGTTTATGGTCTTATGTCTTATGGCATTACGGTTATGTTCCAAAACCTCCAGACATTGTTTGTGAAGTCTGATTTTGTGACCCTGGGCGGTCCACCTTCTCCATACATGAGAGTGGTTAAATAACCAGAACACTACAATTTAAAATTTAAATGATAACTGGAAAAGGGACTAAACCAGAAGATTGTTTCCATCTAGATGCATATAATTATTACTGGCCTGATGTGGCAGAACTTACAGAACTAAAAATTTTTTAAAACCATTTGGCAGCAAAGTTTTCCAACCACCAAATTATACAGAGAGTTCACGGGTCATACTCGGCTATTTCCTTCTGAGAACAGCCTAGCAGTAACATTCTGTTTGGTACACATTCATTATGACAGAGAGAGTCACAGCCACTGAGGCTAAACCACACGGGAAAACTATATTAACTTATAAAATTTCCAGGACAGTGCCACCACATAGAACAAACTTATTCCAGACCCATACCTGCAGTAAGAAGAAGAATACCCAGGGGAAAAATAATCAACGCACCAATTCAGCGACTCCCGAAAATAGCAGTTGCCTAAACGGAGAGTCTGGGGCTGAACTGGACAAATAATAGGACTATAAATAGTCTTAAATAACTGTGTGATTAATTCCAGGGAATGTATGCAGCGTCGGCAGAGGGGGTAAGCAAATTTGAAAGTGAGCTCACTGTATGTGTGTAGTGAGTGAACGGAACGAAAGAACTTATTTCTTAATTTACTACTAATATAAAAATCTTCTTTTATTTATCTCTCACTAATCTGAGTGTTCACGGGATAGTTAGATCCAGGACTTATTCTTTACCCGTCCTGACTGCCCCTACTCCCATTGTTAATTATTTTGATCTTTTGGGTATATTACCTCGGTTGGGATCTTTGCTAGTTTCCCGATACTAGAGGGAGGGTCTATCAGATCTATATTGTCATTTCTCTTATGTAATTAAAATTTAATGATTTAACACTTTTCTCGATGTTGTGATATTTCTGGTGAAAAATAAACATAATAAACCTTAAGCTATCGTGTGGTCAAACCCCTGCCTTTATATGTTATCCATAGTTTGTTTACCCGTCTGTACGTATTACTGTCACAAAAATTGTGTGTACGTGAGTGTGGTGTGACTCGTACTTGGTACAAGCAAGAAAGTGCGTCTACCTTAAATAGAGTCGTAAACGATAGGCTGGATTAGAGCAATTACTCAATCCAAGACCGTTCTTTCTCTTACACCATTTCTCCTCGTGAAACGGGAACTATCTCTTACACCTTCCTCTCACATAGCTATCACTTATTACCTCTGCTAGTACGGGACCGTAAATAACTCAGTCCTATCTTCTCAAAAATTACTTACTTACTTACTTACTTAGTCGTTCCTCTTCTACCGTGAGGTGTAGAGGTTTGGAAGAGAGAGCGCCAGACTATCCTATCGGCTGTCTTTTTCCTGGCCTGGTTCCATTCTAGTCCTCGGTCCTTCAAAGATTGTCTAATATTGTCCTCCCAGCGGACTCTGGGTCGTCCTGGAGGTCTGGATCCCTGGCTCTTTGTTTCCCATGCTTGTCGTGGTAGCCGATCTTCTCCCATTCTGCAGACATGGCCAAACCATCTTAGTTGGGACTGTTCTATTTGGGTCTGCAGCGGGTGGGATTTTAGGCCTTGACGTATCGTCTGGTTGCGGACCATGTCTCTTCTTGTTACTTCAACCACCTTCCTCAGATACCTCATTTCTGAGGTTTGAATCTGGCTTTTGTGGGTTGTAGTCATTGCCCATGACTCGCATCCATATGTCAAGACTGGGACATAGGTGGAGCGGTATACAGCCATCTTCGTTTTCTTACCAACCTCTTTCTTGCTGAGGAATCCTCGATTTATGGCCTGATAAAGTCTCCCAGCCGCTGCTTTTCGAGTGGCCAACTCTTCTTTGATGCCCCCCTTTCGGTCTATAATAGCTCCGAGATATTTAAAGTGGTCGACCTGCTCCAGGACCTGTTCTCCCAACTTAATCTGATGTTTTCTTTCTTCTCGTGATATCACCATGGATTTTGTTTTAGAGCTGCTTATGACCATCCCTCTCTTCTCCAGCTCTTCCTTCCAGACTTGCAGGTTGGATTGGAGATGTGTCTCTGATTTAGCAATCAGGACAACATCATCAGCAAATGCTAGCTCTGAAATACAGACCTGTCTCATCTTCCAGTACCCCACTGAATACTTTCTTGTTCTCTCCTTACATGCCTTGATGACATCGTCCATGAGGAGTATGAAAAGATAAGGTGACAGGATATCGCCTTGTCTTACACCAGTGGTGGTCCTGAACTCTTCTGACTTATAGTTTGCTGTCCTCACATAATTTCTGCAAGACTTGTAGAAGCTCTGTATAGCATGAATCAGAGGTGCTGGAATGTTCTTCCTTGCCAAACAGTCCCAAAGTTCGCTCCAGGGGACCCTGTCAAACGCCTTTTCCAGATCTATGAAACAAAGATGGATCTCACTCTTGTACTCAAGGGCCTTTTCACTCAGCTGCCTGAGTGTGAAGATTAGGTCTTGAGTACTTCGGTTTGCTCGGAATCCGCACTGGGCTTCATCCAATTGTGGCTCAGCTAGGCATCGGAGTCTCTGCTCTAGGATTCTAGAGTAGATTTTACCAGGGACACTGAGAAGGGATATGCCTCTGTGGTTTCCACATTGTCGATTGTCACCCTTTTTGAAAATCGGTGTTATAATGGCAATCTCCCAATCCTTTGGTATGGCCTTGTTGCACCATGCTGCCTGTAGGACCCTTAGGAGTAATAGGTCGCCTGATGCTCCCATGTACTTAACCATTTCTGGTGTTACACCATCATGCCCTGCTGCTTTGCCCATCTTGATTTTCTCCAGTGCTGCCTTCAGTTCTTCCATCTTTATGTCATCTTCATCACCATTTGTATCCTCTTCTGTGCTAGTGGTTATCATTTCTGATGCTCTACCTTGCTCACCATCAAGGAGTTCTGAGAAATATTCTTTCCATCTTTCCATTACTTCCTTCGGGGCAGTAAGCAATTTGCCTTGCTTGTCCTTTATAAATTTAAGAGGGCATTGTTTTTCCTTCCTCATGTTCTTTAAACACTTAAAAAGTGGAAAATCTCCTGGTTGTGATGAAATAACAGCTGAAATGATACAGGCAGGAGGAGAAGGCAGCGCTCGTATATACCATGCATTATGCTGCAAGATCTGGCAAAGCGGAATTTGGCCCAAGGAATGGAAACGATCAATTTACATACCCTTGCCAAAAAAGGGCAACCTGAAACTGTGCACAAACTACAGAACTATAGCTCTTATAAGCCATGCCAGCAAAATACTTTTACAAATCATAATGAAAAGGATGCAACAAAAGCTAGAAACAGAAATAAATGAAGTACAGGCGGGTTTTCGACCAGGTAGAGGCACTAGAGATCATATATTCAACATGAGGATCATCATAGAAAAGTGTAGAGAATTCAACGTTGACCTACATACTTGTTTCATTGATTACACCAAAGCTTTCGATTGTGTACAACATCAGCAGTTATGGGCTATTATGAAAAATATGGGATTTCCAAACCACCTTATACAACTCATCGCACTGCTGTACCAAGAACAACAGGCAGCCGTAAGAATAGAGGGGGAAACATCAGAATGGTTTGAAGTACAGAAAGGAGTAAGACAAGGCTGTACCCTTTCCCCTTACCTGTTTAACATTTATGCCGAGAATATCATGAGAAACGTAAGAGATGACCAAGAACACACAGAGTTTGACTCATTTAACATCGGCGGGTACCAGATCCCGGAAATCAGATATGCTGACGACACAGTCCTCCTATCGACCAACCCAAAAGGACTTGAACAATTACTTCTGTCCACCAAAAAACACAGCGAGGCCCAGAATCTATACCTAAACACCAAGAAGACCAAAGTATTGACAACAGACAAAGTAAAGACCAAACCAGAAATTGAAATTGATGACGAAGAACTGGAAAGTGTAAATGAATTCGAATACTTAGGATCAATCATTAACAGCTCTGGCGACTGTGCAGTAGAAATTAAAAGAAGACTTGCAATTGCTTCACATAAGCTAATACAGATGAAAAACCTATGGCAAGGCACAAGCAAAGAAACAAAGTTACAACTGATCAGAGCATGTATATTCCCAGTAGCAACATACGGCTGCGAGACTTGGACACTCAATAAAACAGTTGCAAAAAAGATTACATCATTCGAAATGAAATGCTACAGAAGGATGTTGAGAATACCCTGGACAGAAAAAAAGACCAACAGAGAAGTACTGCACTCACTAAACGTACAGGAACATTGGCTCCTAAATACCATCGCAATAAGGAAGCTGAAATTTTTCGGTCATATAAAAAGACATAATAGTCTGGAAAAAACAGTGATGGAAGGCATGGTCCCTGGAAAAAGGGGAAGGGGTCGACCTAGACGACGGTGGACCCAGGACATCACAGAGAGTCTGAACTTGTCTTTGGCTGATGCAGGTCGACTTGCCCAGAATCGTGATGCGTTCAGAGCAGCTGTAATGGAGACAACGTTCTGGAAAGAATACGTCACATGATGATGACCATGTTCTTTAGGGCCTTATAGAACAATTTCTGGTTTTCTTGCGCATCCTTTTCTAGCTTTTCTCCAAATTCTTCCCAGGACTTCTGTTTTGCTGCTAGCACCTTGTTCTTTGCTTCTGTTCTGAGTATCACATATTCTCTATATTTCTCTATTTGTCCTGCTGTGTTTTTAGCTCCTAAATATTGTTTCCATGCCATTTTCTTTAATCTTATTTTCTCTTTGACTTCCTCTGTCCACCAAGGTGTCCTCTTTCTCTTGTTCCCAAGTCGGACTTCACCACATGCTTCTGCAGCAGCTGTCTTTATGATGTCCTTGAATTTAAGCCACAGGGTTTCCAAGTCATCAGGTTGTTCTTCTGTGTTTCTCACCGCTGTAGCAATAAGCCCCTGATATCTGGTCTTAATTTCTGGCTCTTTCAGCTTGTAGGTCTTAATGCTCATTTCTTCCGTTCGTTTACTTGGTTTCTTGCGTGGTGCTGGACAGTTCCTAGGCTGAGCAACTCTTTCAGTTGTTCTTTTGATTGTAAGCAGGTAGTGATCACTTCCAATCTCTGGCCCTCTCCAGACTCTAGCATCCCGGACATATTTGAATGAGCTCCTCCTAACAATGGCATAGTCGATCACTGACTTCTCATTCTTTGTTGGTTCACACCTAGTGTATGCATGTATGCGCTTATGGGGGAACTTTGTGTTGGTAATGATCAGATTCTGCTCACTGCAGAATCTGAGGAGTCGCTTTCCATTGTCATTGAGAGTATCTTCTCCATATCTTCCGATAACTCCACCCCATCTAGCATGGTCATTTCCAACTCTGGCATTGAAATCTCCGAGCATGATAATTTCATCTAGGCAGTCATCCACTGTCCTTTGAAGCAGCTCGAAGAATTCTTCCTTGACCTCTGCTCTCTCATCCTCATTTGGCCCATACACTATGACCAGGTTGACTATGGTTTCTCCTTCTTTTAGTTTTACAACCATAATGCGCTCCGAGACAAAGTTCCATCCCTTGATACTATCTTTCTGGTTTTTGGCCACAATGCAACCCACACCCCCTTTAGCTCTTTCAGATGTGGGTACACCACTGTATAGCAGAGTGTTGCCATCGAGATCCATGACTCCTTGTCCCTTTTTCTTTGTTTCGGTAATAGCCAGGATTTCTAGTTTTGCTTTCCTCATCTCTTCCATCAGCTCCTCTTCTTTCCCATTTATACTTCTTGTGTTCCATGTTCCATAAGTCGTAGTCCGTAGTCCGTTCCAGTTCGTCGCCTTTAGAATCAGTCCGGTTTTCTCTCTTATATTGCTTGTAATCATAGTTTAAGACAAACAGGTGATTGGCCTGTTGTGCCTTTGCATGGTGGAGGGGCTGCCTCCTTACGGCCTCCATGCAGGCCGCCCTCCTCCTTTTTCATCCGGGCTTGGGACCGGCATAGGCGGAGTTCTAAAAAATTACGACAATATTAATTGCGTTGCCAACCTCTAGGCCTTTTTGGAACATTGCTATAATTATAAATATAGTTAATGACAGCTCTAAGACTTAAAATCTCACGTGTTTTAACACACTCCGGCTTTAACTTCCGTAGAAAGTCTTCGGGTGTTTACATATTTACAGAACACTACCAAAAAACTCTGCCGGATGTACCGAAAGTGCCGGATGTCCTATCAAGTTACCTTCTTAGCCGTGCACCGCTCCGGCTGTCACACTTGGTACACGGTAAAACGTGAAGTTTAGCGACTTGTCACTTTAACCATGAATTAATTGTCTATTTCTGTACATAAAATCGTTGTGACAGACATGAATACCGCTAGAAAGTCTAGCATGAATTCTTCCTAATACCATGGTTTCATTTTTTTTTCGATCTCTCCGTCACTCCTCCTCTCTGTGTCTGTCACTCCGCTTCCCGTTCCTGTATTGTATTTTAGTCCTGGACGAGTGAAAGTGGGTTGCAGCCTTTCTTTGACTGAAACCGTCTTAAATGGGTGTCCGTATACACGAATATAACAGGGACGGGGTAACAAAGGATCACTTATATATGAGATCAGATTGCGGTCCAAATGATTATCTGACATGATGTTCACATTGTTTGCGCTTGTGAAGCTGACATCTTCCAAACTGTCATTTTGACCTTTTCCCTCCAAAACAAATAAAATATAGTAAAAATACGCACTAGGGCACTGTAGCATTGGGGGGGAGGGGGGGGGGGGGGAAGACAAACTAAGAGGGGGGGAAGGAAAAGAGAAAAGACATTAAAAAAGCAATTGAGTAAGCTTTCCTAATGAATAATATACTAGAAAGACGGGACGTTTAAGAATAACCCTGCGTCAGCTTTTTATTTTTCGTGAGTCGTTTGTTTTCTTTTGGCCGAGGCACGCCCTTTCAATAATAGACAAAAGTACTTCGATTATATCAGAGCAACTGACGGTGTAAAAAATTTAAAAAAAAAATATATATATATATAAGTAAGTAAGTCTATCTATCTATCTATCTATATATATATATATATATATATATATATATATATATATATATATATATATATATATATATATATATATATATATATATATAGATAGATAGATAGACTTACTTACTTACTAAGTCGTTCCCCTTCTACCGTGAGGTGTAGAGGTTTGGAAGAGAGAGCGCCAGAGTATCCCATCGGCTGTCTTCCTCCTGGCCTGGTTCCATTCTAGTCCTCGGTCCTTCAAAGATTGTCTAATGTTGTCCTCCCAGCGGACTCTGGGTCGTCCTGGGGGTCTGGATCCCTGGCTCTTTGTTTTCCATGCTTGTCGTGGTAGCCGATCTTCTCCCATTCTGCAGACATGGCCTAACCATCTTAGTTGGGACTGAACTACTTGGATCTGCAGGGGGTGGGATTTTAGGCCTTGACGAATCGTCTGATTGCGGACCATGTCTCTTCTTGTTACTTCAACCACCTTCCTCAGATACCTCATTTCTGAGGTTTGGATCTGGCTTTTGTGGGTTGTAGTCATTGCCCATGACTCGCATCCATATGTCAAGACTGGGACATAGGTGGAGCAGTATACAGCCATCTTCGTTTTCTTACCAACCTCTCTCTTGCTGAGGAATCCTCGATTTATGGCCTGAAAAAGTCCCCCAGCTGCTGCTTTTCGAGTGGCCAACTCTTCTTTGATGCCTCCCTTTCGGTCTATAATAGCTCCGAGGTATTTAAAGTGGGCGACCTGCTCCAGGACCTGTTCTCCCAGCTTAATCTGATGTCTTCATTCATCTCGTGATATCACCATGGATTTTGTTTTAGAGCTGCTTATGACCATCCCTCTCTTCTCCAGCGCTTCCTTCCAGACTTGCAGGTTGGATTGGAGATGTGCCTCTGATTTAGCAATCAGGGCAACATCATCAGCAAATGCCAGCTCTGAAATACAGACCTGTCTCATCTACCAGTACCCCACTGAATACTTTCTTGTTCTCTCCTTACATGCCTTGATGACATCGTCCATGAGGAGTATGAAAAGATAAGGTGACAAGATATCACCTTGTCTTACACCAGTGGTGGTCCTGAACTCTTCTGACTTATGGTTTGCTGTCCTCACATAATTTCTGCAAGACTTGTAGAAGCTCTGTATAGCATGAATCAGAGGTGCTGGAATGTTCTTCCTTGCCAAACAGTTCCAAAGTTTGCTCCAGGGGACCCTGTCAAACCCCTTTTCCAGATCTATGAAACAAAGATGGATCTCACTCTTATACTCAAGGGCCTTTTCACTCAGATGTCTGAGTGTGAAGATTAGGTCTTGAGTACTTCGGTTTGCTCGGAATCCGCACTGGACCTCATCCAATTGTGGCTCAGCTAGGCGTCGGAGTCTCTGCTCTAGGATTCTAGAGTAGATTTTATCAGGGACACTGAGAAGGGATATGCCTCTATGGTTTCCACATTGTCGATTGTCACCCTTTTTGAAAACTGATGTTATGATGGCAATCTCCCAATCCTTTGGTATGGTCTTGTTGCATGTCACGAGAGGGTAGATTTTATTGAAATTAATAAGTATCCTGGACACAAAGTTGTATCAGGTGATACCAGGATAGTGCCAGATAAGAGACTGGTCTTACAAGTAAAACCCCCTTCTCTGAAAAGAGTAAGGGTGTATGGACATCAAAGGTAGGATCAAGCTGTATAAGTTCCTAGAGAAGATGGTAATGTATTACTCTAAGTTCCTAAATGCTCCTCTAAAGATCCTCCTCTGTCAATATTAATAGCTCTGCTAGGGGTATTAACTAAACTATCTACCAACAAGAACTGTAACTTAACATAAATAATTTAAGAAAGTCTGCTGGTAAATATTTACAATTTATTTTTACAGGTTTTCTTTTCTGTTTGAAAATCTTTCAGGGAAATCATATTTTATTTACACCATTTAAATAAATAAAACATTTGAAAATAGTTCAAAAGAATCAAAAGTCACTAAAGCTGTAGAAAGTTCTTCTCTCTTGGTTGAACTCACTCTGTTTGTAGAATATCTATATCTTTATAACACTTTTATTTCATGGTCATTTGATTTTAGACTATCACTGGCTATAACTATGCCCAACAAAATGTCACCATTAGTTATGTCTTTCTTAGAATAGTGGTTTTACTGGGTACTCTGGACAGTAGCCTTGTTTGGCCACTTATCTGTTGTATTGAAGCCGGTCACTCTTCTGACATGGAAGGAAAAGTCACATGAGATTCCTCCAGGCAGTGGATACTTGGTGGCTGTCCCTATGACAACAGGGGCGCTCGCAACACTAGTTCCTTTCAGTAGTGGCAGGCTCATTACAGGAGCCATGAAAACTACACCAATATCAGAGATGCAGAAGGTTGCTGGATTACAGACATTGTCCCATAGAAGAGACACAAAAACCATGATCCAGATGGAAAAGTACAACAGTATGCCAACGCACCAAATGAAGGCAAGACTAGATGATCTGGCATTGGGACGTCTAAAGCGTAGCAGCTTTGTGCATCGGGGAAAAAGACTTAAAAGACAGCATCAAGAAGACCGATCCATGAAGACAACACCACTGAAGCCCACCCTATACCCTGTACCATGGGAGCAGGCCAGCAATGCCCTCCAAATTAATACATCAGTCAGTGGTCTCACAAGTGGATGTGAGTATATTGATCTGCAAAAACGAACTGCTACATTGAGTATGATCCAAGAAGTTATCCCGATCAATCATGGATACATGCCTATACAGATGGATCAGCAACTAATGCTGTTAGGAATGGAGGTGCCGGTATCTTTATCTCATATCCTGACAACCACTATGAGACTAGGCACATTCCCACTGGTAAATTCTGTTCCAACTATACAGCTGAGGTTCAAGCTCTAGAGCAAGCTGCAAATATGATTTATAACACCAACTCTGACTGCCACCAGGTAGTCATCCTCACAGATGCACTGTCTGTCCTGCAAGCTCTCAAGGGTGGTAAACTCCCGCATCTGAGAAATGAACTAAACAAGGTAGCTGCCAAAAAGAGAACCATACTTCAGTGGGTACCATCTCATTGTGGTGTACCCGGAAATGAAAAGGCAGATAAACTTGCAAAAAAGGGAGGAGAATGTGAACAAGAAGATAATGAAGTCACATACTTTGAGAAAAAGAGAGCTATCCAGACTATCAGAAGAGAACAGAACCAACCCAAAGACGACTATCACACTCTCGACCGGCAGGGACAGATAACTATTTTTCGCCTCAGGACAGGGCATAACAAACTGAATAAACACATGCACAAGCTACGATTGTCTGCTTCACCACTGTGCACGTGTGGATTAAACGAACAAACTGCTGAGCATGTTCTGCAGGATTGTCCTCTGTATGACCAGTTAAGAAAGATATACTGGCCCAATGACTCAACACTAAACTCAAAGCTATATGGAGCTAAAGAGGAACTTCAAACAACAGTCGAATTCATCATGAGAACTCGTCTGACGGTGTAAACATCAAAGATGCGATCGCAAGAAGAAGTAGTGGCTGACTCCTTAAAGTATACTTGGATGACAGGGTATAACCTGAAACATGTTTGATTAACCACTATATTGTCTATCACTATCCCTCTAGTACAGAAGTAGGGGATGAGTGACAGTTTTCAGACAATGTGGTAACAGACGCACATGGCATAATATAACAGTAACAACACAATCCAGTTCACTGTGAATACAATTTTCTCCAAATCCTTAGTTAGAGCCATTTGTCCGTGATTCGCTTCCATATAATGATTACGTTTTGTTTAACATACTAAGTAATATCTCAAACAATACAGTAAAGTAATTCCTTTCATCCTTTCCTATGTTCCTGGTGTGTGGTCCATTCCTTCAAGAAATAATTCTTTAAATACTTTTCTAAACCCATGGACACCCTTTCTGCTTCCATTCTTAATTTATTTGAATATACACAGCTTGGTTTAGCCTCCAGAAATTACACAGTAGTTTGAACACATCTACGCACTTCCTAACGCACAAGTGAATGAATTAACTAGAATTATATATTTTTATACATTCTTTCTTACCCTCAAGTACATACACTCGAGCTGTTAATGGTCACGCAGTCTGCTCTCAGATGCAAAAGGCAAAGAAGTCTCTCTCTGACAGAACTCGCTCTCTCGCTGTATTTGAATTTTATTGTGGCCGCTTTTCATTTAGGGCACGTCCTATATATAGGCCAAGGCCGAACGACAGAGGGAGCTTACTGCTAAAGTGTGTTTGCTTTCCGAAAATGTATGCACATATTTGTCCAGCTGTTCAAATATGAAAAACTAGTAATCTACATATCCTCCTTATTTCTGGACCGATTTTCTTCATCTTAGGCTAAAATTACGCCCTGAATTATTCTTTCTTTACCTAGATAATGGTCTTTTATTATCATACTACCATCTTTTCCTAGGCGTAGCCTAAACAGCAAAATTTTTGACTTGCCTGATGTCTCGATGCAGTCCACTCGAGATTTCTCCATTCCTATATTACTTCCCGTGGAAATCTTTGCACGCACTATTAAATGAACATTCCTATCTGTGAATTCTTGACCTCTGCCATGATGTACTTCGTTCATAATGCTGTAGTTAAATTCCACATCCAACGGGTTTGCACAGATTTGAGACTCCATGCTGAATGCCTAATCGTTATTTGTAAACAACCGACTAAAGACGGCGTTTCATTGGTTCTGCTATCCTATAGTATTTATAAAGTATGGGGTTCCGTTTGGGTAAAGAATGACGTGTTGTGAATCAGATTTCACGACATTGCACCACGCTGCCTGTAGGACCCTTAAGAGTAATAGGTCGCCTGATGTTCCCATGTACTTAACCATGTCTGGTGTTATACCATCATGCACTGTTGCTTTGCCCATCTTGATTTTCTCCAGTGCTGCCTTCAGTTCTTCCATCTTTATGTCATCTTCACCATCATTGGTTTTCTCTTCTGTGCTGGTGGTTATCATTTCTGATGCTTCACCATGCTCACCATCCAGGAGTTCTGAGAAATATTCTTTCCATCTTTCCATTACTTCCTTCGGGGCAGTAAGCAATTTGCCTTGCTTGTCCTTTATAAATTTGAGAGGGCATTGTTTTTCCGTCCTCGTGTTCTTTAGGGTCTTATCGAACAATTTCTGGTTTTCTTGCACATCTTTTTCTAGCTTTTCTCCAAATTCTTCCCAGGACTTCTGTTTTGCTGCTAGCACCTTGTTCTTTGCTTCTTTTCTGAGTGTCACATATTCTCTATATTTCTCCATTTGTCCTGTTGTGTTTTTAGCTCCTAAGTATTGTTTCCATGCCATTTTCTTCTCTCTTATTTTCTCTTTGACTTCCTCTGTCCACCAAGGTGTCCTCTTTCTCTTGTTCCCAAGTCGGACTTCACCACATGCTTCTGCAGCAGCTGTCTTTATGATGTCCTTGAATTTAAGCCAGAGGGTTTCCAAGTCATCAGGTTGTTCTTCTGTGTTGCTCACCGCTGCAGCAATAAGCCCCTGATATCTGGTCTTAATTTCTGGCTCTCTCAGCTTGTGTATATAGACCCCAACCCTAAACCTAACCCCAACCATAACTCTAACTGGTACGAAAATACACATATTATACGTACTCGACGGCACTAAAGGTAAAGATTACCAGAAAGAAAAAAAAGCGCGCGAGAGAGAGAGAGAACTCTGTGCATGCATTGTAGTGCAGCTTTGACATACACCGAGCCTTGAAAAAAAAACTACCAGTGTCTATGAACTAATATGATGAAGTCCTAACAATGGCTAGTCCTAGAACATGACTGCTAGCTAGTCAGCCCCAGTCACAAACAGAAACATAGACGAGAAATATAGTAAGTCTGTGAGAGAATGAGTGTAGTTCCAGGGGGTATCTTATGATACAAAGAAAGAATAAGGCGTCCTGTGAAGCTACTGATATGACGTCATGTGGAGCTACTGATATGACGTCATGTGAAGCTACTGATATGACTTCCTGTGGAGCTACTGATATGACGTCCTGTGAAGCTACTGATATGACGTCCTGTGAAGCTACTGATATGACGTCATGTGAAGCTACTGATATGACGTCATGTGTAGCTACTGATATGACGTCATGTGAAGCTAATGATATGACGTCATGTGAAGCTACTGATATGACGTCCTGAGTGGGACAGGTAGCCTCATCATGTAACATTTTTTCTATTTTAACGTACGCGTTTTATTAATCGAGGCGAGAATCTCCGGTTAGTATATCTAACCTGAGACTGATTTTTACGTGAGTATCCCTTTTTTCCCAGCACACTGACAGGTGTCCACTCTCCATTCAGGCAGACACTCGCCGTCTTCGGAGGGTACCCATTAGAGCTGGGTCGGCTCAGGAGCTACCAGTCCCTGGTCGACGACACTCTTTCAAATGTCTTCGCCAGGGCTCGAATTAATCCAGTCCAAGTCCCCGTCGACGACACTCGTTCAAATGTTCTCGCCCGGGCTTGAACCTGGACCACCCGATCGCCAGCGCAGTGTGGTAACAGTTACACCAGCGCGGCTCCCTATCATGTAAAATCAATTGCTACAGACACCATTGATGTCGGAGCCATGTGAAGGCCATGTGCAGGTTTCCTGCATGGAGGGCTAGCTGCATTTGTCGCCTCGTTCTCCATAAGGAGAAAAAAAAAGGAAAATTGCCCAACCGCGTATTGGACGCCTCAAACAACAGGCATACCTCGGAGATATTGCGAGTTCGGTTCCAGCCCACCGCAATAAAGCGAATATCGCAATAAAGCGGGTCACATCCATTTTTTTTTTTTTTTTTTTTGGCTTCCCATTGCATATAAAAGCCTAAAATCATGTTTACACCATGTCTATTAAGTGCGAAATTGTGTTAGGTCTGAAAAGAACAATGTACTATATAATTAAAAATGCTTTATTGCTTAAATAAAAATGATAATCTTCATCATCTGATTCTCAATTAATCAATACCCTTTAGCCCCCCAAGGAGCATAGGCCTTCAACAAACACATGCCAAGTCTTCCTGTCCTGTGCCATCCGCTCAAGTTCTTTCCATGTTTTCCGCATCATTTTCACCTCTGTTTCCAGTTCTCTTCTCCATGTGTTTTTTGGTCTACCTCTGCCTCTCTTTCCCTGTGGATTCCAGAACAAGGACTGCCTTATAATGCTATCAACAGGTTTCCTCAATGTGTGTCCTATCCATCGCCAGCGTCTTCTTCTCAACTCTTGTTCCACTGGCACTTGTCTGGTTCTTGTCATCAATTCTACATTTGTGACTTTGTCATACCATTTCAGTCCTTCTATTCTACACAAGCACCCGTTTATAAAAGTCTGTAGCTTTTTTTGTTGTTCTCCGTGTCTCAGAGCCATACAATAGGACTGACTTCACATTTGAGTTGAAGATTCTTATTGTCGTGTGGGACTTGATTTCTCTTGTTCTCCATGTTTCCCAATGCTATGAAAGCTCCTCTTGCTTTTTGTATTCTTTTGATATCACGGTCTGTCCCTCCAACTTTGTCTATATTAAAAATACTTTATTGCTTTAAAAAAATGATAATCTTCATCTGAGCCTTCAGTGAATCGTAATCTTTTTGCTGGTGGAGAGTCAAAATCTATCGGAAGAAGAAGGCACGTTCTAATAAATAAACATGAATAATTTGAAAATAAGCGCAATATCTGCGAAGCGCAATAAAGCGAGATATGCCTGTATTCTGTTTTGCTGATTCATAAACGGCCGGGAACTGCATGGGGCGATGTACGGTTGTCAGGAGTAAAATTGCGGTGTTATACGAAAATACAGTAGAACTCCATTTATCCGAACCCCAATTATCCGAACATCCAATTATCCGAACACTTTTTCGAGAAAAAAAAATCAGGTGCCACCAGTCATGTTAGACTACATTTTTGAATCTTTTGATGCTGCAAGCTTCAAATGTGTGCGAACAATTTGTAGAGGATGGAATGGGCTAATGGTCGGTCGCTTACGTACAGGGAGTCAGTTAGATCATAAAGTCAGTTAATATCTGGTTTACCAATCTAGTGTACGTGTGCGTTCTAGGCAGTACACTGGCTAAACAGGCAGTTCAACTTAAAATAATTGTGTCTGCTACTACAGCAGAATAATTTTGGTGTGCAAGTATTTCTCTGTGCGATATGGCATCTTCCAGAAGGCCTAAAACATATAAAAGGAACCGCAATGTTTTGTCAATTGAAACGAAAACAGAAATTATCAAGAGACTAGGAAAAGGTGAAACTGTGTCTTCACTTGCGAGGATTTTCAATGTTGGGAAAGCTACCGTCTCTGACATCAAAAGTAACAAGGATAAAATTATGAGTTTTGCATCGAAATTGGATAGTGAAAATGGGTCGAAGAAACGTAAACCATGAGAAATGCGAAAGATTTGAAATTGGAAGAGGCTTTGTATATATGGTTTGTGCAAAGAAGAAGCAAAGGGGAAACTATCTCTGGCTCTCTATTGTGTGAAAAGGCACTTTAGTTCAACAATCAACTTGACTGTCCTCCTGACTTTAAGGCTAGCCAGGGATGATGGTTAAGAAACTTTAAATCTCTTCATGGCATACGAGAATTGGAGATTCAAGGGGAATCTTTATCTAGCGATGCAACTGCCGCTGAAAATTTTAAAGAAACATTCTTGGCTTTTTTGGAAGAAGAAGGTTATCACTCGATGACGTGTATAATGCCGATGAGACTGGCTTATACTGGAAATCATTGCCTCAAAAATCACTTGCATCTCAGCGCGAAGCAGCTTCCCCTGTGTTTAAAAAAGTGCAAAGAGAGAGTAACAATTGTGGTAGCCGCGAATGCCAGTGGAAGTCATCGTTTACCGGTGCTAATGATCGGTAAAGCCAAAAAACCACGTTGTTTAAAGAATGTGACATGTCTCCCATTGTGCTACAAAGCACAGAAGAGTGCTTGGATGAATAGTGAAATATTTCTTGATTGGTATACAAATCAGTTCATCCCAAATGTGAAGAGGTTGAGAGAACAAGAAAAGAAAACTGGAAAAGTAATTCTTCTACTGGACAATGCACCATCTCATCCAGAGACGGATACATTGAATGCAGTTGATGCAAATTTTAAAGTAATTTTTCTGCCTCCCACTGTAACAGCACTGATTCGACCAATGGATCAGGGTGTTATAGCAAAGCTTAAAAAGATGTACAAGAAGGAAGTCATGCGTCGTTTATTGTTGGCTGAAGATGAAGAAAGTGTGGTGGCGTTTTCCAAAAAGCTTAATCTCAAAGACTGCTGATATATGTTAGCTGATGCTTGGACCACCCTGTCACAAGATAATCTCAACAAGGCTTGGAATAGATTGCTTGGGAAAAAAGGAGGAAATGAAACTACTGTAGTGGACACAAATGATGATTGTATAAATGAAGTTGTGGAACTGTCTCAAGCAATGCCCGGATTTTCGGCCTGTGACAAAGATGATGCACACATGTGGCTAGAAGATGATAATGATTCTGGTTTTCAGTTTTTGAATGACGAAGAAATTTTGTCTTTTGTGCAAGAAGAAAACCAAATACATGTAGTGACCGATGATGAAGACTCCTCAGAAGTACATGATGTACTTGTAGATTATGAAGAAAACCCAAAACGTCGACCAAGTCCTGAAGAGGCCTTTATAGCACTAGAAACAGCGATGGCTTGGTACGAGCGAGAAGATGACAGCTGTGCTACACAGCTTCTGCTGTTGAAGAGAATGCGGGACTTAGCAGCCAAAAGGAGACTATCCAGTTTGGTGCAAAAGAGGATTCCTCATTATTTTAAATAGTGGGTTACATCTGTGCAAGTACATGTATACGTAAGTTGCGCCTGGTTTTGAATCGTTTGTAATGTTATTTTGAAAACATTTCTCTTTCTTAAAAAAAATAATTAATACAAGTAGTACATGCACTGCAGTGTAATGAAAGATTTTGGTGATACAGTGATCTAATACAGTGTGGGTATTATTATTACAGTACAAGTAAATATGTTTTATAGTGTAATTTCCTTGTGATGGTTAATTATTTTTAGAAATATGTGTACATGTACTCGATACATTATGTAATCCAATTATCCGAACATTTGATTATCCGAACGATGCTCGGTCCCATGGAGTTCGGATAAATGGAGTTCTACTGTACACAAACAGGGACAAGTAGCATTGTATTTTAGATATGTGTAGATAAGGAAAATAGTCGGATTCAAGTACTGTATAGGGTAAACAAAAGGGAACAACATTATCATGTTCTTTCAAGAAAAGCTGTACAATTGTTTGACATAAAAATGTGATTATTTTCTTCGGTAAAGGTTTTCTTTTTTTTTCTTTTGTCTAGTAAATAATGTGTTCACAGAAAATTATTCTTAGTAACCCCCATTAGAGTGCTAACATTACCCAAAAAAAAAAAAAAAAAAGGCGCCGATGTCACTCTATAATTTACGAGTCTAAAGAGAACGTTTACCATTTTCTCTGTATTGAGGAATTCGTGGACACATGTCTATTAATTGTTTGAGTCAGCGTGTTACATCATCCTGGCCCCCGCAGATAACATTGTTGATGACGCATCCATCCTGTTTCCTTCATTATAACATTTTACATAAAATAATTGGGCTTGAAAAAAAAAAAACCTGTAGTAATAAATTAATTGACGTGACGCGGCTCACGGACATTGAATCAGACAACTTTGTTTACGTGCAGGATTCCCACGAACTAGTTGAATTGTTAGGGAAGCACAGATATGAGAATCTACACGTGGTAATGCGTTGAGCCAAAGTGGTGATGGTGGTGTCTTTGACAGGAAAAAGAATTACTTGCATCATGGAGCCGCGCTGGTGTAGTGGTTACCAAACTGCGCTGGCGACCGGGTGACCCAGGATCAAAGATTTTTCGTGGACCGGGATTTGGACTGGATTAATTCGAGCCCTGGCGAAGACATTTGAAGCAGTGTCGTCGACCAGGGACTGGCGGCTCCTGAGCCGACCCAGCTCTAATGGGTACCTCCGAAATCGGCAAGTATCTGCCTGAATGGCGAGGGACACCTGTCTCTGTACAAGGGAAAAAAAGGGATACTCACGTAAAAATCAGTCTCAGGTTAAACATACTAACCTGAGATTTCGCCTCGAGTAATAGCGGTCGTACGATAAAAAATCAAAAAAAAAACTTGCATCATGAATAGTGTTGCCACTGTTAGATTCACCTAGATCTAGGATTTTTTTGTGTGTGTGTATCCCTTCTAGGTGTCATTTTCCTTCATTAGTTGAAGAACGCCACCTAGATTTCGCCCAATGTAGCCCAAAATCGGTGTCAAAATAGTTCCACAGTAGCCCAAAAATCGCCCAAAGTAGCCCCAGTCGCCGATATCTAGTTTTTATTTTTCAAAATTCAGAGTGGCAACGCTGATCAGGACATGCACGTCGCTCGACTTGATGTTGCGCTTTTCTTGATTATTGGTGGTTGTATTTATTTTTGAGAAAGCAAAATTTTACTTTGCCTTGAAAATTTGCATAGAAATTTAGAATACCGTAATTAATAGCTGAGCACATTGGTGGAACTTAAAACTTCTTCTTCTTCTTCTTCTTCGTTCGCCCTGAAAAGGACGGTGGTTGCGTTGTGTCTGTTTACAACGTAGCTGTGATATCTGCACCTTTCGGTCGACACATCCGACTTCTGCACGGCATTTTTTAGGACCGGGTTTGCCTTCCCATTGCGATCCGTACTCGCTCAGCCAGCCTGCACAGCTGCAGACTGTTTCCAGGACCACCACGTGGAGGTGGAGCACGGTCTTGACCAGCTCTGGTTCGCTGGTCCTGACGCAGGCAGTCAAGCTATGAGTCGCTGACTGCGGTCTCTATTGCTGCGTCTTGAGGTCCCAACTTTTGAATGATTGAGCATTTAAATTTAGTAAAATCAGACTCAATTAATTAATAGCAACATTTAAATGGCTGAACACAGTAGTGAAATATGGAACACTACATTACTTGAATGGAAAAAAATTAAATTGAATTATTATAACATCACACAGAATGCGGCCCGGAGGCAGAATGGGTCCCAGGGTCACGTGTTTTGACGGGCTTCTAAGCTAGGTTGACTAGACGTTCCTTTTTGTAACGGGATCGTCGCGTTATTCGTGTCGCGCCCTATTGTCCAGGACCGACAAACGTGAACTTACATTTTTTTTTTTGTTTAATTCGTGTTCAGTTTTTGTGTAAATTCGTAGTGTGCATTACTTCCATATAGGCTCCTAATACTGTATGCAAAAATAAAGGCATTAGCTTAAGTGGCATTACGGCAGAATTAATTGTCATCTCAGTAAACCAAAATTCTTCATACGTAAAACACTGAACAGATTTTCACATAATGCTACTATAAAGCATTCCTGCTCGTGGGGCTGTGGCTTGAAGCCCAGAAGATTCTTAATTAGGGCGATGCAACAGGGTTTCTTCTTCTTCGTACACTCTCAGACATCTACTTGAATGTTTTCAAAGAAAGCAGTAGTCAGTTTGAGGCTATTTGAATCTCCGTAGAGCTTTTCCACGAATGGTACTGGTGTCAGCCATATGCGCTTTCTCTGTTCCGCATATGTTGGGCAACTTTGAAGCAGATGTTCAGCAGTCATTTTATCAGTGCCACAGTTACGCTGATCGGTAGTTCCTATCTTTAGCTTGTTGAATAGATGGTATCTCAATCTGTTGTGGCCAATGCGGAGTCTGAAGATTACCACTTGTTCTCTTCTGTTGAGCTGGTAGTATGCATCATTTTGTGTGTTACCTGGATGCTCTACATCCCATTTGTTTCTGTATCTGATTCTAATAAAATTCTTTGCCTCCTCGAAAGTTACGCTTGCATCAGGCTGAGATAGATTTCCACCTTCCTTTGCCAATCTGCCAGCCTCTTCATTGCCGGTGAGGTTACAATGAGATGGGATCCATTGGATCACAACACTTTTGAATCGTTGACATAGTTTATGGAGCACTATTCTGAGGTCATCCAGGTCTGTATTATTTTGGCTTTTCAACGCTGCAATTACTGACTGTGCATCGGTAAAGAAAGTTTCAAAACTTGTGGAAGTTATTTAACATCTTTAATGGTGAGACAAGTTCTTTTCTGAGATAAGATTAATGGATGCAGGGCTGGCTTTAGAATCTGGACGCTCACATAAAAGAGCTCTGCGGAGCACCTTGACAGATGTGAAACTGGTGCAGGGTAAACTAAAAAATCAGTTGACATATATTGTGAAGATCTGGAAGTATTGTAGCCGGTTCTTCCATTTGATTGTAGAAACCTCTTAAAAATGCTTCATTTTTTTCGCTTACAATGATCGATAACGAGCATTCCCAAAAGTATTTATGGTAATTCGAATTTTCCTGGCTATTCCGGCAACTGTAGCCTCAGGAGATGCGAGCTTCTCGAAGCCAAATTTAATTAAAACACATCTGCAATCAGCAATGCAGGAAGACCGATTAAACAGTTTGGCAATCATGTCGGTTGAACGTGGAATAATTCAGAGCATTTACTTTGGCAATAAACTAAAAGATTTCGCTGAAAAAAAAACCCAGGAAGATTAGCTTTAAAATGTATAGATGAGGTACGCAGTAGTTCCTCTTAACCAACTTTATACTTATGATCTATGACGTAGAGAACGGAATGCATAATTTTGTTATTATGTATAAAGTCATAAAAATTGAATAATACATAGCAAATACTTAGAAAGGGAAGCTTCTTTTTTTTTCGTGTTTTTACTCACCTCTGCCGGGGCCCGTCGAAACTGTTCGAATTATGCCATGACTTCCTAAAACTGGCCCTGGATGGATGGGATTCTAGTGTCCTAGTTCACGTACTAACCCTCCCAGCACACCACCAATGCATTTTTGTTTGCCTGAGTAGGTCATATTGGCTTACGTTCGGATATTACAACAGACCATGAGACTACGTCATCTCTAGTTCACTGGAGACTAATAACAAGTAAGTGACACAGTGCTGACGCAAAGCAAAATTTGCGTTTAACGCAATCTTGCATGTTCCCTATATACTAATGGTCAATGAAGCAATCCCGCCAGCGTTTCGGGAAAATATGGAAACGGCGCATGGCACCGTGAAGCCTAAATTGAACAACCATTAAAAGAATGTGCATATCTTGCAATCTTTTCATTCTGCATTCACCTGTGGCCGTTGGTGATGTTTGACTGTCTACTATACCCTACTTCTACCTTGTTTTGATCGTATAGTGGGTTCGAATCTCTACCCTAAACAGTAGGCAGTTTATTTATGGTTGATGTTGTAAGGATAACCTCTTTCTTACAGACGACAACAGTTCGCAACTGACAAGTGATGAATGATCTAGATGATCAATTATTGACTTCACTTTGACAGCAGGAGCAAATTAGTGTTGAACTTTATTTACATCAAATAAAGTAAATGATGTGAAATGATGTGCCCAACCTTCCCATGAGGTTGGCCAACTGGTACAGCAACCATTTCAATTCAATTATTAATACAATGTCTTGCTCTCTCGTTCACTCTTGCTGCTTCAGTATTTCTAGCTGTCTCTATTGGTTAGGGTTGTCATGACTTGAAAACTACTGCTGTCGATATTTTCTGCCCTCTAAATTCTTCATGTGTAACCGTTGTCCTTCAAAATTTTCTGATTTACTTCTTCTGTTTCAGCTTATTTTCTGTTGTCTTTACTTGGTGTATCTTTGGGAAACTGGCCTACCGCCAGGGTTGTTGGTTTACCAAGCTACTATTCTGCTCGCTAGTCTGTCACTTGTCTTCTACTCTGCCCTACCAGAAATAGATTCGTAAATGTTCAACGTACCTGGTTTGTTTCGAAAACACACACATTTTCTTGTGACTGGGAACACTGGCATTCTTGTCCACAGAATAAATATAACTAACTGTCATAGTGGCGTACAAACGATTGGGCGTCTAGACGATAGTTTAATATTTCTGTCACCACAGAAATCAACCAAACTTTTGGCAAATCGTCCGATAATAACTCTCAATTCAGCTTGCCACTTCTAAATCACTTTAACACTCTCAAGCAAAACTTGCTTCTAAACGCTATCGCGTTACGAATCTGACTGACTTAATTTAGAACAACGATTTACAACGACAACTATTCCCGAACTTTCTAGATCGACTTGTCTCACAAACAACTCACTATTTCATTCACCGCACGAGAAATGTGATCGCGTAGGTGAACTCAGTTTAGCAAAAACTAAACTCAGCACTTTTCCTCAAGGGACGTAAAACACTACTCTTGATCCCCATCTCTTTGTTACATGGGTTATTTCCCTTTGATTATAAATTTACAAGTCCATTAATTTTCATCATAAAAATGTTTCTCTCCGAATTTTCTCTACCTCAAACTGTTACACACCATAAGTCGTGATACGTTTGACTACAAAGATATAATGCAGTTGTAACGAAATGGAATGGAATGAAATGACCAGAGGAGAATTAGTGCCGTCAGCAGGACATGAAGCAGAAATAGCACATAATATTTCCTGTCATGTCTTGACGTGTTACTTGTTCATTAGAATATATCATTTATTTGTCTGTTGTCCTGACATCCTACAACGAAGCTGTAGGAAGATTACAGACAGGAAGGGCAGAATGTTACACTGGTCTGCGCGGTCAGTTTTCAGTTTGAAAAATAAAGTTCATTCGTTCTTTTTATTTCTGGGTTATTTCCCTAGTAACATCCATGGTGCCTGCAGACTTACTCTCGACTAAAAATGAAATCTGACTCAGTCTTCTGCGCTTGAGACCATCATCAAATAGACTTGTCAAACTCTATCTAATATCGCTACACTGACTTTCAAAATGTGTTTCTGAAGTTTCTCGCAGTGAGAATTTAAATCCAGATTGACGACATGAGTAGGCACTTAGACGATCTGACTTTTTGAAATGTCCTTAAGATCCGATCGAGTCTCTACTAACAGACTAAGTTGCAATACAATTTAAATAACCTTAATTCACGGAATATGAGTTGCAAAAGGCATAGTACTGTATACGTGCTGACAATCGTGACATTGCGCTGCAGATTTTTTTTTTCATGAGAGAAAAGGGGATGATGATGATGGGGGTGGTGGTGATGATGATGATGATGATTGATGAAGATGATATTTTTAGCTGTCTGTCTTATCTAAAATGCACATATATTTTCCCATAAAACAATGTCACAATCAGAATCGTGCTATGAATTTCCCTCCAGTAGACTTCCCGGCCATGACCTCTGCGCACAAGGAGGTCACCAGCGAAAGAAACAGAGCTGAGTGCTCTTCCTAGTTAAAATAATTTGTCTCTTTGCTAGTTTGTGCTCAGGAATCTTGCCAGGTCGCTATTTTACATTTCAGTGAGATGGGAAGTCTGCATGTTCCAGAGAAGTCAGAGAGGAATATTTTGGAACGGAGGTTTACTGTAATATCGACAAGGAACGCAAAGAAGTGCCTGCATGTGCTTACTCCAGACGAGCTAAACGCGAGTTCCTTTTCACAAATTGCTAAGTGATACTTTGTTTGATTCTTTTTCATTTGCGTCAATATTCGTTTGTGGCGTTTCATATGAAATAATAATAATTTCAAAATAAAATTTCAAACACCCGTTTACTTTTGACGACCAGCTGGGTCCTTCTTGAAGTCTCGAACCCCGTGACCGCCAGTCGCCCCATATCGTCTCCTCTTCTCTCGTCGAGTCTAAATAAACGAACAAAGTAACTGCGGTATACAGAGTTATAGACGAACGCGTTTTACGTTGCTCTGAATTCACAAGTTCTACTACAGTAACATAATGGCAACGCTTCCTTCTCGACACAAAGTTACCCGGTTCGAAACTTGTCACGATCCAGCCTACCCAGCAACAGAGTTACGGAAGTTACGGGTAGTCCCATAGTAGGTATAGCCAAAGGAGAGTTAAGTGTTAGAGACTTCATGTACCAAGTTTCAGCTTTTCTCGCTGCCTTTATCATTCCTAGCTTAAAAGCAGAATCATGTACCTATTTTAAGCTGGGTAGACTGGAGCGTGACGAAACCAAATTTCGAACCGGCATACTTTTCTTCGAGAAAAAAGCGCTCTAACCACTTCTGCCAATCAGCGTTCATATTTCTTTGCCTGCGCAATGTAAAATAATTAAATCACTACGAGAGCTTATGTAACCGAGCTGCGCCATGTTGTTATTATGGGATCCTGGGCAGGAAATGTTTACCGGTCTTCATTTTTTCTTGAGCATGTGACTAATCCCAGATAGTGATCTGTTGCGTTGTTCACAAGGCGCAACCCGTTTTTTTTTTTTTTAAATTAATCGTTGGTTACTTTCCCACGTTTGTTAATGATAACTCTGAGAACCTGAACTTTGCCTTAGTTCTAACAGCCATCCCACGTGACTGTGGACTTTCAGCAGTCCTCAGTCGGTATCTAAACACAATCAACGTCGGAATAGCTCTCTTCTTTAATTTCCTTATTCCGAATCCTTAGTAATTATAATTGTGTTTTATCCTTGTTTATCGCGTTATTTCGCGACGACTGCTAATTGTTTTGTAATGATAAGTATTATGTTAGCATCCTAAACTGATTTGTAAAAAATTATATTCTGGCAATCCTCTACCCACGTGCTGGGAATGCGAAATAGAAACAGGAAGATTTTTTTGAGGGAGTGGGAGTAAATACTGTTTGCGTTTTTTTTTTTAAATTTAAAACGTGCATTCATAGCATTCATTTTTTTTTTTTTGACTCTCACGCTTCCCCTGAGAGTGAAGTTAATGTTTACACCTCCTGTTCATTCTTATATTCATCAATTTACCAATCAAGACATATCTGAGATGTAACTACGGGTATTTTAGCTCCTGGCATACGCAGAGAAAATATAATCCTGCCATACGCAAAAAAAAAATATAATGGAAATGATTCTAACGCATCACTTCGAGAAATTTTGAAAGCATAGCTTTACACACAGATATTTGACGAATCACCCGTAAGTCATGGAGAGGTGGCGCTGCGTAACGCTACATTCTGGCACTTGAACCAGTAGGTCATCGAAAGGTGGTGCTGAGCTGCATGTCCGTTCATACGAATATACACACAAACACACACACACACACACACAAACACACACACACACACACAAACACACACGCACAACTGTATAAAATCCTAAACTTTAGAATTTTATTTGTTAAGAAAGCATTTGCGAACAACTTTCTGGGAGGCACTTTATACTTCCCCTGTATCCCATCTGCACCTTCCCGGTTGGAGGCGAACTCCACAGGTTAAGATCCCCGAATCTAGAACAACGATTTCTAGGGGAACGAACGAAAGCCTTTTTTCTCCAAAAGAAGAAAAAGGCAATTTTGCCTTTTTTACAATTTTCCTCTGCACTAATTCACTGTGATAAATTTGTTAACATGACTTGAAAATGAAAAAAAGTAAACTAGAGTCAAAGAGGAGGAAAACAATCAAACAAAATTTTAGTGATTCAAACAGAGAACGGCATGGTGAGGAAAGTAGTTATTGCGTCTTACTAGGACAAAGAAAACTGCCTGTGTTACGGCCATGAGGCCTTCGTCGAGGATACTTGTGATTCCTCGTGGCGCAAAGTGTTTTTCTTTTTAGAAATATTCCTGCATCTGTTGCTTTTCGGTGTCAGAATTTCCGGAATGTTCCCCATGTATATTAAGCAGTTCAGTAAATATGAGTCATATATATATGACTCAGCTTCGTGGTTAGATCAATGTATGACCTGCTGCCGTCGGCCACCAACCTTGTGAAATGGGGAAAGTCGGATGATGAGCAGTGCCCCCCTGTGCCAGGGGAGGCAGACACTCGAACACGTGCTCTCAGCGTGTAAGGTGTCATTAGGGCAAGGGCGATACACCTGGCGCCATAACAAAGTGCTAAATGAGCTTGCTGCGACAATAGATCTAGCAAGGATGAAGGCGAACAGCAAACCCAGGCCGAGCACCGCAAATACATACTTTCTGAGGGCAGGAAAGTCAGCACACCCCAAACCGAGTAAACCAGGTAGCAGTTTACCATCTCTTCTTGATTGTGCAAACGACTGGGAGATGGCGGTAGACCTACCTGGACGAGGGGCATATCCAGAGAGTATCAGGAAATCGCGGAGACGGCCGGATATAGTGCTTCATTCTTCTTCAACGCTTCAGGTCATACTGATTGAACTGACCGTGCCATTTGAATCCAGATTAGACGAGCAACATTCGTTCAAAGCGGCCAAATATAGTGATCTGGCCGCGGATCTGAGACACGAGGGGTTCACTACAAGGGTCATGGCTGTTGAAGTGGGCGCAAGAGGGCTTGTGGCTGCATCAATGTATGATCTATTGAAACTGTTGGGGCTGAAGGGACAGGCGAGAACAAGGGCACGGAAGAGGCTTAGTGAAACTGCCGAAAAGGCATCAGGCTGGCTGTGGAACAACCGCAATGGGCAATGGAAATCGTGACAATAAACGCTGCGGTACAGAAAACACCAGGAATTTTTCTAAGTCCACAAAACGCTGAGTTTTGTGGTGTACTAGTGAGCGGGCTGTGACTGAGGGGCAACAGGCGATGTATATTATAGGAGGTGTCAGTGTCAGAATTTCAGTGGCTAGGCTCGGCGGCTTCGCGATGGTGTCTCAGTGTGTGCGACGGAACGAACGGAATAATTTGTCTTCTCTTTGTTACTTTCACAATTGCCTCCACGGCTGGCGGAGTTGTGGATTAAAGTTGCTACCATAAGTGAAATGGGTTCATTTTCGATACAAGACAACAGGAGGCTGAGACGCTTGGGAGTCATGACCCAAGTGGGCCCGCCCCCCTTAGAGTGTAAAGGAGTATACTGGGCCGAAACACTTGTCTGATGGGGGGACTTCTTCTGATGATCAGATTGCCTCCTGTTGTATCGCTCTGTAAAGAGTTTCCTATCATAATCTCTTATATATCCAGTGAAGCCTCATTGCTCGGCATAGATGAAGCGTCTGTGTTTTCGCGCCACTGTTTCCGTTTCATTGTTTTACTTCTGAAGCAAAATGTAAAATTAATGAAATGACCACAGGAGAATTTAGTGCCATCATCAGCAGAAAGCGCACAGCATAATTATTCCCCCTTCCCCGTTGATGGCGGGTAACTTTCTCGTCCTCTTTTAAAGACTTGCCTTAGCGGTAACGTATGTCCCATCTTTTCCCACCAAACTTGCATTTATCTTTTACGGACAAGCCACCCAACTGAGGCGTAAAAACTAGATTACACGAATTATTACAATCATTTTTTCTCATCTGCCCATGACATTTTTCTCAGAAATATTAATGCCTGTTATTTTGACATAATTTATGGAATGTTCCCCATTTAATATTAAACAGTGTTTATGCGGGTCATTACGAATAAATACCTACATGTTATATATTTAACCAGAGAATCATCATTGCTCACCATAGACTTTGCTTGTCATTGATTTACTTCTAAAGGATAATGAAAATGAAGGAAATGACCACATGAGAATCATTATCGTCATCATGACAAGCAGCAGAAAGATCACAATATAATTATTTCCCGTCATGTTTTTGACGGGTTGCATACCCTGATGCATTTCCATCAAGACCTATTTCTTCAAGATGTTCAGATTAGTTTGCCATGATGGACTCATAAAATCCGTCACATACACAAATACACTTTGTTGGACCTCTACACAGTTTTCTGTCAGTATCTTTAAAACAGTTTTCTGTCAATATCCTTAAAACAGTTTTCTGTCACTATCCTTAAAATAGCTTTCTGTCAGTATCTTTAAAACAGTTTTCTGTCAATATCCTTAAAACAGTTTTCTGTCACTATCCTTAAAACAGCTTTCTATCAGTATCCTTAAAACAGCTTTCTTTCACTATCCTTAAGACAGTTTTCTGTCAGTATCCTTAAAACGGTTTTCTCCCAGTATCCTTAAAACAGTTATCTGTCAGCATCCTTAAACAGCTGTCTGCCAGTATCCTTAAAACAGCTTTCTGTCATTGTCATTAAAACAGTTTTTTGTCAGTATCATTTAAACAGTTTTCTGTCACTATCATTAAAACAGTTTTCTGTCAGTATCATTAAAACAGTTTTGTCAGTATTATTAAAACAGTTTTCTGTCACTATCATTAAAACAGTTTTCTGTCACTATCATTAAAACTGTTTTCTATCAGTATCCTTAAAACAGCTTTCTTTCACTATCCTTAAAACAGTTTTCTGTCAGTATCCTTAAAGCAGTTTTCTGTCAGTATCATTAAAACAGTTTGCTGTCAGTATCCTACTGTCAATGGAGGACAGACGTGACAGCAGAGTCTTACAACAAGCTGAAACATTTAAGAGACTCGAGGGACACCCCATAGAATGAATAGGCTAGGAAGACGTAGGCTAAAGCGGATTAACTTTGTGGCCCAAGCAAAAGAAAAAAAATTAGCAAAAATACCATGCTAGCAAGCTCAGTTGCAAAGAAAATACCAACAAGCACACCTATGCCACTGTGGAAAATAAGATGCTTTCCTGAGCTAAAATCTGATATTCCAGGCATAGAAAGTAAGGGAACACAGACATAAACACAAAAGAAAGTGTATAGCAACCAAGTATATTGACCAAAAATTTCCAGCAAAGCTTTGGACACATGCATATACTGATGTTTCAGCAAAAAACGCAGTTGAAAAATGGGAGTGCTGGCATCCTCATCAAATTAAATAATAGAATCCACTCTATGGCAATCGCCACTGGAAAATACTGCAATAACTTCAATGCTGAAGCAGAAGCCCTGAAACAGGCAGCGGAAACCCTTATTGAATGCAAAGCACATGCAGAAAAACTAATAGTAATCTTTACAGATCCCCTCTCAGTAATATCAGCTCTGAAGAGCCACCATGCTAAAGGGTTGAAAGATCTGATAATCTCCCTTGAAAGACTGGCCAAATGCTTCAACAAATGCACAATCCTGTGGATACCAGCCCATTGCAACATACCAGGAAATGAGGAGGCAGACAAACTTGATAAGGAAGAGGAGCCTTACAACAAAAGATATAGAGACAAATTACGAAATGGCAAAAACTGGTTATAAAAGCTACATTCAAGTGCCGTAGATTTCGATAGGTGATTAAGAACAATGTTAGGTCCCTTCTGAATAGAACTGACAAAGGTGATGACTCAGTGCGAGATGAGGTAAACAGATAGATTTCACTTGTGAGTTGGTGAAAAGGTAAAGTCTGTCCCTGGATTTGAGAAAACTTCTCTAGCCCAGCCTATCGGTTACGACTAAAAAATATTGTTGTTCCGACAGTTCCCTTTCTATATATTAATATATATATATATATATATATATATATATATATATATATATATATATATATATATATATATATATATATATATATATATATATATATATATTTACCACTCACATACACACACACACAGATAAGTGACGACAGTTAGACGCACAAACGTGAAAACTGTACTAATGGAATGTGGATGTTTGGACGAGCTGACCAGCACAGAAAATACAGTTTATGTAAATTTTATTTACCATAAAGAAAAACCTCACAACATATATATTATCATATATCGAATATAAAAAATAACATCATAGGGGTACAGAATTAATAAAGAAATAGATCCATAAGTACTATCTCCCCCTGTTGAGACAAGATCCCACAAAGAGAAGTTAATTAACCCCCAAAAGGTCAAAAAGTTAGCACTATGGTATAGACTTTGACTATGCTGTAAAGAACAGAGTATTTACGTTATTCTGTTCTGAAATTGAACAGTATTAGCAAAACACAGTAAGAAATATACAAAGTGAGTACATGGATTACACAATAAAAGAGTTACTCATTCCTGCTTTCTTTCTTTTCATACAACCGTGGCCACGTTCATTCGTTCTTACCTAATACTTGATTTGCAACTTCTGGAACAATCTTTAGGACACACGCACACAGCAAATCCAGTGTTATTTTGGCAAAGAAAACCCCAGCTCCTCAAAGACAGATTAAATCCACTTCTCCGGGGAACGTTCACTTTGTTACTTTTATTTAGGATTTCTGTTTATGTCACATTAATTAGTCCAGGTAAGAAATTTAACAGTGCTCACAGTGTCAGTAGCTTGAGATTTCCAGTACATAGGAATGTCAGGTCGGTAACTTCTCTCAGTATAAAAATTCCTTGTCACACCACAAATGGTCAAACGTCGGGAAATGTTAATGTTGGTGATGTTGCCACAACGGGCTGAATGTAAATGAAATTGGGAACAAGAAATCTGGATCTATAGGCCCAGTTACAAAGTCATTCTTAATGTTCTTTGGGTTGGTACTCTGTCTCTTTCTGGTTGTAAACACAAATTCAGACAGGTTTACCTTGAAGACCCAGATACTAAGTAAAAAATGTTCTTTTGTATGATTATTCTCAGAGTTATATGGAAGCCGCTGGTATGGTTTTTGGGTTTGACCCAGTACTGTGTAAAGGAGAAAAAAATACTAATACTTAACCATAATATAGTATTTTCAATACTATCCTTAACCCGCGTAAAATATAATATGTTTATCCACTTCGTTATTTAACTTAAATTATAAACTATAAGCTTAGAGCTTGTCTTATCGTTTAAAAACTCCCGTGAAATAAATCTAGTCATTTACACAATTAATCATCATGAATTAGAAATAAATATTTATTTCGTCAGTACTCATAATGAATATTGCATTTACTAGTCGATTAAATATCTCTTACTGGCTAATATCAGTTAGTTAGATTAACGCTACAGACGGAACAATTTAGCTATAGATTATATTTAGTTCGCTAGTCAATTAACGCACGATAAAATCCTAGTGAAATAAAATGATGGACTTAGCCATTAAATCACTCTACACAGAAAGATCTTAGTGAAATAAAATGACGGACTTAACAATTAAATCACTCAAACTTCTATTAAAATATTTACCGCCAACACAGAAATTAAAACAATCTCCAACGAAAACTAAGAAACTCCATTAATACAAATGGTTCTAGAACCGGAGCTAGATGTTCTGAAATAAATCTGTGGGTACTGAATAATGGATTTTAAAAGCTGGAGAATATATATTAAATTAGAAGAAATTCACTAATACTTGCTAATTCTGACGCCTTCGCTCAGATTTCGGGCTTTTCTTCGCTCAGTTCTGAATCAGAGAAAAAATTCACACTTTTACCGCTCGCAGACTCTGGCAATCGAGCGAAACCCGTCCTTTGATCTGGCGATTCTCACCGTGTTTAATTACTTTCCAAACGAACGGATTCAGGGGGAGTAACTGTGATTATCTGCCCTTGGTTTCAGATTATTCCCCTGACCAATTACTAACGAAAGTACGTCCTATAGACTAAATGCTCTAGATTTCTCTTCATAAGCTTATCTCCCCCTGAGCCAAAAGTACAACTTTTTGAAATAGTTGCCCCTTTGTTCTCTACAAAACCACCATCCCGTCCCCTCTCTATGCATTCCGTTTACCTGTCTGATTGCAAACGTTCCTAGTGCCTATTAGACCTAGAGAAAGACAAAAAATATATGCGTGGCTAAATTAAGAGAGAGACAGATATCTAAGTGTAGGAGGGTTTTACGTTAACACCATGCATAATTAATAAGGAAGCCGGTGAAAGACAGGTGTAAGAAAAATGTAGATATATGAAATCTATTTTCATAATATCCTCTGTCACATCAAGTCCAAATGGGAATGAGAGCATCCAGGCCATTTAAAAAATGATGCATATCATCAGCTATCTAAGAGAGAACAGGTCACCATTTTTAGGCTACGCACTTGACACAACAGATTGAGATACCATCTATACCACAAGTACAAAATTGGTGAAACAGATCTCTGCACGTGCGGCATCAGCCCGATGACAGTCAAACACCTGCTGCAGTTCTGCCCAACCTACAGCAATGAACGGAGTAGCATGTGGCAACAGCCCACTTCTGTCAACGAAAAACTGTTTGGAGATGTCAGGAACCTTGCGTTGACTACCTCCTTTATTAGAATCATTAATGTAGAAGTCTGAAGGCGAACGAGGAAGAAGAGAACACAATAATTGTCGTGTGAAATTCTAATCCACATATATAAATTAAAAAGTAAATGTAAAGCCTAACAAATAACTTCAATAAAAGGAAAGAAGAATGGTAAAGAACAGTGCTGTCACCATGACTGTACTCGAAATCCCCCTCGTTTTCTACTTCGTCTGCAAATTGTAACGTTTCACGTTGATAGTAAAAGCCTACTGCATCACTACACGCTTTCTTCAATGAAACGTATACTGCATTTCTAAGAAAAACCTTGAGATACGCAAGCTGACCTATATTTAAAATTCCATTCATTTCATTTTATACACGGCGTGATGAAAAGACAGATGAACTTAGGATAGAGAGAAGGGAGGGCTGAAAGCAGGAACGCATGCAACACTAAACACGCGTCTCGCTATACAATTACTACCATCACGCGTGTAAGGCCACTAGCACTAACTTTTTCAAATCGATAGTGATAAAAAACACTACCCATACGAGAGTTAAGTTTTAAAACTTACAAAATGCTTATTGGGAAATATGACATTATACTGTTTTATGTCTGAAAACATGACAGTACCCAGACACCACATCGTATTCGAAGTGAACAGGAGGTAGAAGAAAATGCACATTTTGAACGCAGCCACCTAGCTCCCTTAAATTTGTATATTTGGGTTCCTTAGGACTTGCTGACAAAGAATATGTTAAACGTTACGCAAATAGTCTAGGAATTAGCAAATTATAGCCAAAAGAAATAGTGAGGGTGTCAGACAACCCCAAAATCAGAATCGCTCAGTGGCAGATTTTGACACCACCATTGTACGGGAAATGGGTCTCCATGTTAAATCCGATTTGATTGGAGCGCAATAAATGTAAGGCTAAACACGATTAGTCGGGCTATAAATACTATCTTTTGTTGTTAGGGGAGACGGAAGGAAGGGTACTTTTTTTTTGAAAAGCTGTGTAAACATGGCACGATTGGTTAGACCCGCCAATATAGTCAATCAGAGGCGTCAGGTCACCACCACATTTTCAAATAAACTTACTAAAGAACCAGTGCGTTGAGCGCCAGTGCATATTTTTCTAAATAAAAGCCTGGGACATCGGCAGATCGAAATTGTGCTATATTCATTGCCAGTCAACGTAACTGTGTATTATTCCATGAATTGTGGTAAGCTTGATATATTCAATATCTTTTTAATGAAAATTGAATGTAAATTGATAATTTATGTCTGTATATGTGGGTGGTTCAGTAGCGAACATGAGGCAAAACCTATATAGTGCTCCAACCTGAACAGAAGGTGTCGGGGAAAAGTAAAACTACATGGAATTGCCAAACAGTACACTGACACCTATCTTATTGACTAGAAAGAAATAATGCTGGAATTGCAGAGGCGTAGTAACCATTAGGGAGGAGTATACTGGTGTCAATTGTTTCAGATGAAGATAGCAATTGGCCTACCGCTCTGAACTCAGTGTTTGTTATGTGTTGTGTTGAGTCTGGAAATAGATTATAAATTAGTTATGAAATAGGAGGTACAACCTTCTTGTTTCAGGGACCGTGGTCCTAAAGTTATTGAGCAGCACCTGGTCTGAGCTTTGCTGAATCTGGAGGCTGACAGCATACTCCTGGGTCCAGATAGCGACTAGTGAGGTGTCTCCAGAACACAGGGGAGCAATCGAGCAGAGGAGTCTTTTCCTGCCACCATCACGAAAGTTAAGCCTATGTGGCCCGTGGAGCTCAACATTATGTGTCCCCTCAAAAATTGACATTTTAGTAAAAAAGAGGGACAATACCTTGTTTAAATTGACAGGAACTGTGAACTTTTCCCCCATACTATGTCCCAGATAAACAAACACTTGAAGTCATGATGACAAATAACAACATAGTTTGAAAAACAAAACCAGTATTACCTCATAGTACTACTACACAACTGACACACATAGGATACGATTAATAAAATATGTCACTACAAGGTTCATATCTATAAATTATGTATATATAAATTGTGATTACAATTGATTGTGATTCCTGGTTCACTTTGTAGTTGAATCAGGATATATATTAATGAAAGTAATTAATACATAAATATTTGAAACTTTTCCAGTGACTTATTTAAGATAGTCTTATAGAGTGTTAAATGTGTGTGAATGTCACAGTGTTGTCAAGTGTGGTGGAATAAATTAAATTGTTTATCTGTCTGTTGTTGTTGTGACTTACACTTCATCATTTACATAACCCTAGACATTTAACGTAGTCATCACAATATTCCAGAATAATTCTGACTGAGGTATAATGTGGTAGCAAGTAAGGTTATCTGTAAAACACTACACCTATTAGATACAGATACCTTCACAGCTGACCTCAGTCAGTACACTAAGTCCCCTATAAATATTTATAACATCCCACTTTACCACAATAATGTTACTCTATTTCTGATGCTAAGACCATACCGGCCCATATGTCTTCCCATTAAGTAAATTTTTTCCCCGACCATAATGATTCTGTGCATAGATGAACAGTTCGACGTAATGGCTTGGAAAGAAGTCAACAACAGAACTGGCAAAGAGTACTGGAGACAGAAAGTTGTGGAGAGACGTGATTGCCTACGCCATCAGGCATGGTACTTGAAGAAGAAGGTAGTGAAGCTGTATGCACGTTTCGATTAACTCATCCTTTTCCTCTTTGTGTGTCTAAGGGGGTTGGGAGAAATATAATCTTTCCTCCCGTCTCCTTTAAGGGAGAAAAACGCCTATCGTTCCTATCGGATGTCCCGACAACCAAGGCCTCCGTATGAATCACTTTACCACCACCTTGACAACTGCCGCCATAACATCAGTAGAAGACACTCGGTCGCCATTTTCTAATTTTCAGCGTTGAACGAATGCGCGATTGTTGCAAACACAATGAAGTTAGCGTTGATTGAATTGTGCCGAGGAGAAAAATGGCAGGCGACGCGGCGTTCAGTCCACAAAGGAAAAAAGGACTGCAGTCCACAGCAATGAAGACATCTCGTTTGTACGCATACGGTTCCTTCGTCATAACGCTTGTTGCTGCTGAATGTATTACTAACGGACGGTTCAGTAATGTTAGAGGAAACTTAATATAAATGAACTTTTTTTTGGTTGGACGTCTAAGAAAAATTTCAGACAGAGTTTTGGAGTAAATAGTCAGGGATTCTGTTGTCGACGAATACTGCTTCAGTATTTTAATTTAGTCAACTACTTCTTCTTCTTTGATCCATAACCGCCAACCGTCAAAGCAGTCAGCGGCCATCACGCCTGGTGGCGTCTTGTAGGGCAGCAACAAATTGATTCCACTTTGCTCGGTCGGCGGCCATCCTTCGTACAGTGCCCCAACTGTGGTTCATTCTTTGCATCTCAGCTTCCACAGTTCTCCGCCAAGTTGTTTTTGGTCGGCCTCTCTTTCGCTTTCCCTCGGGGGTCCATAGCATAGCTGTTCTTGCGATGGTATCAGGGTCCCTTCTGAGGACATGGCCAACCCAACTCCAGCGTCTGCCAGCTATGATGGTGTGCATGTCCTCCTGGTTACTCCGAATAAGTAGTTCTTGGTTGCTGATGGTGTTTGGCCAAAAGATTCGGAGAATTTTCCTTAGGCAGATTGTGTGGAAGGAGGACAGTTTCGACATTTCCTTCTCTGTTACTCTCCAACATTCCGCACCATAGAGAAGCACAGAAAGTACGCAGCTCTCATACAGTCTTAATTTGGTGTTTGTGCTGTACTGGGAAGACTTCCAAATGTTGTTGAGAATAGCAAAGGCTGTTCTCGCTTTATTCATTCTGTTGTTAATGTCCTTGCTTGTTCCGCCGTCAGGTGTTACTATGCTTCCTAGGTAAGTAAATGTGTCTGTCTGTTCTAACTTCTGGTTCCTTACTGTTATTGGCTCAGGATTGCCCACATTTAGTGTCATGACCTCCGTCTTCTTCAGATTGATGTTCAGGCCAACCTGCTGGCCATACTTATTCAGTCTATCAGTTTTGTCTTGAATGTGTTGGTGTGAATGCGCGAGCAGTGCAATGTCATCTGCATATTCCAAATCTTCCAGTGTAGAAAACGTTGTCCATCTAATTCCTCTTGGACTGCCCTCTGTTGTCTGGCGCATCTCCCAATCTATGACTGTCAAAAATAATGTTGTTGATAAGGGGCATCCCTGTCGTACTCCTGTTTTCACTTCGAAAGTTACATTACTCGATCCAACACTGCACGTAAAGTTAGAATAGAGGCTTTTTATAATGGAAACAATGCGGCTGGGAATTCCATAAGCCCTCAGAATTTTCCATAGGCTGTCCCTGTGTATGCTGTCGAAAGCCTTTTCAAAATCAACAAAGTTAATGTACAGCTGTCTCTGCCATTCTGAGCACTGCTCTATAATGTTCCTGAGGGCAAATATATGATCTGCACATCTTCTGTTCTTTCTGAAGCCCGCTTGTTCTTTCCTCAGTTTATGGTCAACTGCTTTTGAAATTCTCTGGATGATTATCCTGCCTAGTATTTTGCTGGGAACTGAGAGGAGGGTAATTCCTCTCCAGTTGTTGCAGTCTGCAAGGTCGCCCTTCTTGGGCAATTTGACAATTGTTCCTTTACTCCACTCTGTTGGTGTTGTCTCAGTTTCCCAGACTTGTGCAAATAGTGGTTCTAATAGTTCTGCTGCTAGTTCAGGGTCTGTCTTGAATAGCTCAGCATTCAGATTGTCGTGACCAGGCGCTTTTCCATTTTTTAGCCCTTTGATAGCTGTGATAATTTCTTCTTTTCGTGGAATGTCTGTATTTACGTCTAAGTCACTTTCAGCCTCAGGAACATTCAGCTGAGTCTCTGGTGGTTCCTTATTCAGTGTTTCTCTGAAGTGCTCTGCCCACCTTGTTTCCTGCCCCTGTGCTGTGGTGATGAGATTTCCTTGCTTGTCTCTTACTAACGTTATGTTGTTTGCACCTCGTTTTCCACTGATAGCTTTAGTTATTTTATAAACTGTGCTTTGTTCATTTCTCAGTGCTGCCTCTTCTGCCTGTCTTGCAAGGTCATCCAGAAATGTCCTTTTGTTAGCACGGGTTTGACGTTTTACTTCCTTGTCCAGCTGACTGTACTGTTCACTATATATTGCCTTTAACCTGGGAGACTTAGCTTCTGTTTTCTTCCTTTTCATTTCCTTTCTCTTCGCTATGGTGTTTAGCGTTTCTGGTGTTATCCAGTCTTGGCTCTTTCTTTCCTGGAATCCCAAGCATGACTTGCTGCTTTCTTTATATATTGTTGAGATGGTGTTGAATTTCTGGTCCACATCGTCGGTCTCTGTTCTTTCCTGGCTTTTGGTAATCAGATATCGTCTCTTTACGTCGACCACAAACGCTTTTCTGGCGAGGGGGTCCTTAAGTTTCGTGATGTTGTATCTTTTCTGTTTGACTGCAACTGGTCCAGCAGCTCTGAGTTTCACCTTCAGTCTTGCTACTACTAGGTGATGATCACTTCCCACATCTGCGCCTCTTCTTACTTTCACGTCTTGTAGTGCATGTCTCCATCTGCCATTGATCATTATGTGATCTATCTGGTTTTTTGTCTCGTCCGTTTGGTGATTCCCATGTTAACTTGTGCACTTCTTTGTGTTGAAAAAGTGTTCCTCCGATGACCAGGTTGTTAATACTGCAGAAGCTTATTAATTGTCCCCATTCTCATTTACTGTTCCACTGCCGCATTTCCCCATTACTCTTTCGTTATAATTATTGTGTGTTCCAACTTTCGCATTTAGGTCTCCCATTACTATAATAAGATCGTACCTGGGTACAGTTTCCATTTCCTTTTGTACCTGTTGATAGAACTCGTCCTTGATCTCTTCGTCGCTGTCATTTGTTGGTGCATAACATTGTATAATTGTGGTGTTGGTGAATCTCCCTCTCAGTCTTGCTCTTATTAGTCTGTTGTTAATGGGTTTCCATTCCAGTAGAGACCTTTCCATTCCTTTCTTAAGGATAATGGCTACACCTTCGTTGTGCTGACCGTCCTCTCTACCAGAATAAAGTACTGTTTCCCCTGTAGCTGTTTTTATTCTCCCCATCCCTGTCCATCTGCTCTCGCTTATTCCCAGGATATGTAGTTTGTAATTCCTCATCTCTGCTGTAATCTGTCTCAGCTTTCCTGCCTCGTTCATAGTTCTGACATTCCAAAAACCAATTCTGGTTTCGTGTTTTGCGGTCTGGGCATCCGTTTTCATGCCAGTGGCTTCCTTTCGGCTTTCACCACTGTCAGTCATACGAGCCTGAGACTCCGGATGTCCGTCCCGCATCAAAGTATTTCCATTTATTGCTGTTTCCGTAACGTGTGTGATTTTTTACACAGACAGGGGTGTCGGCCCTGTGCTAAAACCCCCAACCTGGAGGACCAGGGTACCAGCTTTTGTCTGACCCCTACCCACGCAGACCAGTCCAGCATGGTTGAACCTACCAGGAGTAAAACTCCCACTGGCATAGCTCTGGGGATTGTCAGGGTACACAAGCTGCCATACCGCTACAAGGTATAGGTACCATTGATGGCAGTAGTCAACTACTAGTTTTTACAAAAACGTATTTCTTGTATTTTTTTTCTTTCTCATTAAGCAGTTGCACGGATTATGTTTATTATCTTACATATATATGAAATGTCTGCTGTCAAAGGCAAAGATTAATTCAGTTCACTTCATTCCCTATCCTAGACAGTGTGAAGGACATCGGGGATGAGGTGCTCAATCTGACATACCGCCGCATGTATAATGGGAGAAATATGTTACATGCTGTCTTATAACCCTTTCTTTCCAATGTCTTATCTGCCCATTCGGTAATGTCATTCAGTGTTTTTTTCCCTTGCTCTTTCCCTTTTTATCCATGAACTTGTACAGCTTTCTTTGCTTTCCCATTCATCTGTCAAATGACCAGAAACGAAATTTCGCTCTGCAAATTTACTCATCCATGTGAGACAGTTCAGCATGTGCTGCTCATTTGCCAGGGACTTTCCACAGAAAATGTATTGCCGGGCTCCCCAACTGTCACAGGCACTATAAAGCACCACTCAGCAGGTAGCTGGCAAGTCCTTTTTAGGGCTTTATGCTAGCAGATAGATAATGTTAGTCCTTTTCAGGACTTAGTATCTATCAACGCTGATCGGGTTAGCAGTCAACAGAGTAGACTTTTTTGGGAGATGGTAAATGCGCTCGGATATAACCAAATAAGTTGAACAGAACGCGCCTCGCCAGAAGAAGGCAAAAACCGAACCAACAACAACAACAAAACACATGCTAATTCCTCAACTCGGCATTGGCCGCTAAAGAGCGACTAGCTCAACAATCGTAGTTAAACAACAACAATAACAACGCCCCCCTTTCCCCTTACGCCGCAAACTTTAACTTCACTAGAAGTAGTTCGGTTAAATTAGTGCCCCTAGATCTATATGATAAAGGGGCCCTAGGTTAAATTAGAGAAAGCGTGTAAAAGTTGTAGCAAAACAAAAATAACAACTAGAAAGATGCATATATTGTTTTTATAAATCGGTTCTTCGCAGAGTAGAATGATTGAAATGGTTTAACAAGATCACCCATTTGGAAATTATGGGAAAGAACCATACGAACACTAGTGGAATAGGCGGTGAGGAGGATACGTTGGCGTTGGATAGGACATATACTGAAGAAAACCAAACAATTGGCAGCATTACAAAGCAGTCCCTGTTCTGGACACACCAGGGTTTGAGAAATAGAAGAAGACCTAAAATACGGAGAAGAGAAATGGAGACAGACATGAAAAGAACTAAAGAGACATGGAAATACCTTGAACGGATAGCACAGGGCAGGGGATAGTAAAGGGTTCACTTTAGACTTTTATATTATAGAGTGACATCCCCTTGTAATGTTTTCCTAGGTCATATATCGCAGGGGAGTATCGACATTACAAGGGGATGTCACTCTATTATATAGAAGTCTAAAAAGAACCTTTACCGGAAAGCTTAACAAATTTTTATTGAGGACAAGTGCTCCATGGGCGCTGAAAGGTATTGATGTAGATTATCGCATGATACATCATGTCTTATATTTGTATCCTGTACATGATTGTCGTAAGCTGAATCAGAATTTATGTTGATATTCTCACAGTTAGGACCGCCTCTGTCTTATCTTTGCTGTTTGCCACCTCCCCTCTTCTTCTCCTTTAAATTTAACATATAATTCCCAACTCCGCCAACGTTAATCACTGTTTTAAACATCCCCTGTGGTGTCTTAAAGAATGTTTCGTTTGCCCGTCTTCATAGCTGCTACTCGAACTCTTTCGTGCTGGGAAGCGGTCTATCTTTAATGTCGTTTGAGTCAAGGAAATGCGAATACAGGCGAGTTGAAATGCCTTTTCTTCTTCTTCTTCTTCGCTGGTCACCCTCGGACGTCAACTTGAATATGATCAAAGAAAGCAGTGGTCAGTTTGAGGCTGTTGATATCTCTGTAGAGCTTTTCTAGTAATGATACTGGTGATGACCATTTGTGCTTTCTCTGTTACTCATGTGCTTTCTCTGTTACTCATGTGCTTTCTCTGTTACTCATATGTTGGGCAGCGCCCGATTGACAAGGTGGTTAGAGCGCTGGTCTCTCGCGGCAAAGGTGCCGCTTTCGAATCACGGCACTGACACGCTCCAGTCTACCCTGCTGTAAATTGGCACCTGACTCTGCTCTTTGAGTTAGGGAAGGGAAAGGCAGCGAGGAAGGCAACTGGTCACCCCACCTCTTGATGCTGGACCTAGTATGGTGAAGACTCTAACACTTCGCTCCCCTACGGCAGTATCTGCAATGGGACTACCTTTACCTTTTTTTACCTCTGAAGTAGATGCTCAGCAGCTATTATATCAGTGCCACAGTATTTTATATCTTTAACTTGTTGAATAGATGGTATCCGAATCTGTTATGACCTGTGCGAAGTCTGAAGATTACCACTTGCTGAGCTGGTAATACGCATCATTTTTACTGTGGCCTGGATGTTCTGCTTCCCACTTGCTTCTGTATCTGCGCTTGATAAAACTCTTGGCTTCTTCGTAAGTTACGCTTGTGTCAGGTTGAGGGAGCGTTCCCCCTTCCTTTGCCAATCTGTCAGATCTTCATTTCCGGGGATGTTGCAGTGAGAAGGAATCCACTCAGTTTATCACAACTCTTTTTTGAATTGCTGACAGAGTTTGTGAAGTGTTACTTTTAGGTCATCCAGGTTGGCATTATTTTGATTCTTCGGCGTTGCAATTACTGACAGTTCATCGGGGAGTGCCTTTTCATGTCACCGGTCCGCTCGTCACCCGGGACATCGACGAGCGAGCCCCTCGCTACTTCCTGGTACCCAGCACTAGACGTTTTTCATGTCGGGTTGCAGGAAGAAAACTCCCGTTTCCCCAATGTCTTTGTCCCTGCCCTTCTCGCCGCGTTGTCGTCAAGGTGCTCGCCAGATTTTGAGCGACCTGCTATAGACCTTGATTATATAATCTTGACTCAAGCTTCATTCGTTACTTGTTGTTCCAGAGTGCCAAGGATCTTCTGTCTGCAGAGTGGAATTAATGTTAGTAAGCCTGTTACCACATGCATTTTTTTAAAGGAATATTTCTTGTAATTTCGGCAAGCACACTTCGTTATAAAATAACTGCGCTAGCTTTTAAACTTGTAAATAACCACGATAACTATATATATATATATATATATATATATATATATATATATATATATATATATATATATATATATATATATATATATATATATATATATATATATTCTTCTTCTTCTTTGATCCTTAGCCGCCGACCGTCAAAGCAGTCAGTGGCCATCACGCCTAGTGGCGTCTTGTAGGGCAACAACAAATTGATTCCACTTTGCTCGGTCGGTGGCCATCCTTCGTACAGTGCCCCAACTCTGGTTCATTCCCTGCATCTCAGCCTCCACAGTCCTCCGCCAGGTTGTTTTTGGTCGGCCTCTCTTTCGTTTTCCTTCAGGGGTCCAAAGCATAGCTGTTCTTGTGATGGCATTGGGGTCTCTTCTGAGGACATGACCAACCCAGCTCCAGCGTCTGCCTGCTATGATGGTGTGCATGTCCTCTTGCTTGCTACGAGTAAGCAGATCTTGGTTAGTGATGGTATTCGGCCAAAAGATTCGGTGAATTTTTCTTAGGCATGTTGTGTGAAAGGAGGACAATTTCGACATTTCCTTCTCTGTAACTCTCCAGCATTCCGCACCATAAAGAAGCACAGAAAGCACACAGCTCTGATATAATCTTAATTTTGTGCTTGTGCTGTATTGGGAGGACTTCCAGATGTTGTTTAGGCTAAAGAAGGCTGTTCTTGTCTTATTCATTCTGATGTTGATGTCTTTGCCTGCCCCGCCGTCTGGTGTTACTATGCTTCCTAGGTATGTGAAGGTATCTGTCTGTACCAATTGCTGATTCCTTACTGGTATGGGCTCAGGGTTGCTCACATTGAGCGTCATGACCTCAGACTTCTTTAAATTGATGTTCAAGCCCACCTGCTGGCTAAACTTGTTAAGTCTATCCGTTTTTTCCTGGATGTTGTCGTGAAACGAAGTGTAACCCACTACTTTGTTAATCACTATGTCGAGATACAGATTTGCTTCAACCAATCAACGATCAACGTTCACCAGTCTCTGAGACAGAATAAATTAACGGCCATCTTGTTCACGCAAGATGGCCGATGAAAACTGAATAAAATTAGGCTGTATGAGACCAGGTACAAAACCGGAGGAAACCAATCAACTTGCTCCGCCAGGAACCAACCGAAAGCTTTCCTCAAGTAGTTACTTGACTATATAATCGGGCGGATTTTAGGCTAACCACGCAACCCCGAACTTGACGCCAGAGATACAGACTGAAGAGGGAGAAGCTGTCACCTTGATTTATGGTAACTTACCTGAGGGCATCGACCTGCAACCTACTTCACTAAGTCGCGTCAAAACCTGGCCAGTTTAAAATCTTAGGAGGGTAAATATTTTTACGATAACCGTTGGTATTTGTTGTGTGTCATTTATACTACCTATCAGGTTACTGATTGTATCTTGGGGGGGAATTAAGTATAATGATTGTATTTCCTATTATGATTGAATAGACGAAGACTAATAGGACTCATACTTCAACCTATTGTCTCCTATACTTCAATCTATTGTCAGTCTATAACTTCAGTCTATTGTCTCTGATAATTCCAAACTGTAAATATAACCAAAACAGTCCTTGTTAGGACTCAATCTATTGTCTCCTATAACCTGCAATATAACCAAAACAGTCCTTGTTAGGACTCAATCTATTGTCTCCTATAACTCCAATCTATTGTCTCCTATAACTCCAACCTGATATATCACCAACCAGTCCTCGTCTCATATACTCCTATCATAAGAACATAACAATATTGTTAGGATATGTTACCAGCTATTGTCAGAGAGGGCGTGATATAGTATAGGGGGAAGGACATTGTTGTATCACACCTAGGTGTACATATTATTGGATTTATTCATGTATTGATTTATATTATGGGATGTATTCATGTATAAAATGTATTCATGTATTGAATCTATATTATTGACTGTATCCATGTATTAGTTTATCAGAAAGAATGTTTTGCAAGTAGACACCTGTCTTGTCTCGCTATTGCTAAATCATACTGAGCCATGTTGTCATTCATCCCACATGCATACATCGGAGACACGCTCATTTCACTCACACTAGAAATAGGTGGGCTTGAGGACAGAAATTAGCCCCTATTTTTGCTTTGTTACAGGTTTAATTGTGTCCTAAAAACCTGAGGTCGTATGTTCGAGTCAATCCCGCTGCCTGGAACTCCGCAGGAGCATAGAGGTTGACCAGACTCTACATCTTTGGTCCCCCTCAGTCTTGGGTGGGCTAAAGGAACGATACTCTGCCGGTGGTGTGAACCAAACAAAGAAGAACAGACTTAAGAGAGATGAGTACACATTAGTACCATTTCTGTCGGCATTGTGAGCATAGAACTGTCAATGAAGAAAACGTGAATTAGCGTAGCAAGAGACAATAATAAGATCATAGTGGATAAATTATACGTAAATAACAGCATAGCTAATAAACGTTATATCCTTAATTAACAGCACAGCTGATATAATTTTTGTTCCTATAATTGGAAAACGTGTTGTAATATTTATAAATATAAATATTTGTAAATCATATGTAAACTTACCAATTCATTTCATTCCATTTTTTTGCAACATTTACCTTTCAGCACAAGAGTAGATAGTGTATATATACTAAATAAAATATAAGGAAATTGTATTTTGAACGACTTGTCAATTTTATCATTGTTAAGTAAAAATCTGTTTCCTTGCTTTGTTTAATATCACAATTAGTTACACAGCAGAGGTGGCGCTTTATGTCGGTCTCCTCTATACTATTGTTTCGAGATCAGATCATTCACAGCCGTAACTAATTTGTGATACCAGTAGTCCTCTCAGACACTGGGACTTCACCATTTTCTGCAGAAATTCTATTTCTGTAATTGTCAGTACTATACTGATCCAAGAGCCAAATAAAACCTCTCGCCACACTGGGGGCTCGTTCCTGTGATATTTCTGTATATCTTGAGCCATACTTAGTCTATTCATCTATCTACACTCTATCTTGTGCCACCCATAGGTAACATAAGAAAATAAATTTTTATTTTTTGAAAAAAAATTATATTTTAGGATTTTTAAAACAATATTTTCTTAGGAGGAGTACCATTTAGTACTCAGTAAATAGTTGATGCTCACAAAGTTGCACGGAAATTTTTTGTTCATTTAAAGTAATTAATTTTAATTACAATAATTTGGTTATAGTAAATTTACATACCCTCTCTAAGTAACGCCATGGCTGATCTAGTGAAGTTCAGGACTGCGGTCATGCAGATGGGTAAGGAATTAAATATGACAGGTGATGCTCTTACTCAGTATGTCACAACAGAAGTGGACAAACACATGGATAGGGAAGAAAGAAAGTTGCAATTAGAGACTGAAGCAAGGAAATTAGAGGCTGATAGAGAAGCAAAGAAATTTGAGGCTGAGGAAAGGCGGTTGCAAGCAGAAGCTGAGAGAGAAGACAAAAGATTAGAAATGGAAGCCAAGAAATGGGAGGCTGAAAATGAGGCAAAGAAAATTGAAGCTGAGGAAAGGAAATTACAAGCAGAGAGAGACCATCAGTTGAGATTAAAAGAGCTTGAAATTCAGGCAAATACTGGCAATAATGGTGGGAGCTCACCTCACTCTGAGAGTAGCTCCAGCCAGAGCACCTCAAGTGGGGCCATGCATTTTCATCTGGACCCATTTGTTGAGAAAGAAGACGCCATTGAGTCGTACCTGGATAGATACGAAAGACTTGCCACTACCTATGGCTTAGTGAAAGAAAAGTGGAGTCTTAAACTATCTCAGGGATTGAGAGGTGTTGCCTACGATGTATATTTGAAGCTCTCAAGAGATGACCAGGAAGATTATGAAATCCTGAAACAGGCACTGCTTGTGAGATATGAAAAGAACTCAGAATCATATAGAAAGAAATTCCGAACAGCTAAACTTCTTCCAGGAGAAAACTATCACCAGTTCTCTGCTAGATTGGAAACCTATTTGGAAAAATGGAGTAGTTTAGGAAAGTGTCAGGACCTGAAAGAAATGATAATGATGGAGCAAGTGAAAGAGTCCATGCCTCAAGAAATGAGGAAGTTTATCATGGAACAAGGAGCAGAGAGATTGGGAGATATTGTAACTGTTGCTGAGAGATATCAAGCAGCTCAGGCAGAAGTATTAGGAAATAGGAAAAAGCAGGATGAAAACTTCACATCATCACAAAACTATACCAAATATGAACAAAAAGACCATACCACAAGGAACAAACAAAGATTTGACCAAAAGGACAAAAACCCTCTAAGATCGGATAAGACACCTTACCGGAAGGAAGGAAAGTGGTGTAAAACTTGTCTAATGAGTAACCACAATACTGCAGACTGCAGAAGGAACAACCCTCCTTATTACGCTGCGTGTCTCACAACAGGGAACAAGGGAAGGAAGGAAATGGCAGTAAGTCAGAAGGACTTCCATCATCCCCCTGTCTGTGAGGAAGTGACATGTAATGGCACTAAAATTCAGTGCTTATATGATTCAGGTTTGGAATTCGACTCAGTCGTGAGTGCAACCCTAGTGCACCCTGATCAACTTACCACAGAAACAGTGGACATACAAGGGGCAATGCAGGGAACCGGCACCATGACACTTCCCATAGCAAGGATCAATGTGAGAACTCGCTATGTGGAAGGAGTGATAAGAGCAGCAGTAAGTGATGATCCTATATACCCGCTGGTAATAGGATGTAAATATGTCTTTTTGGGTGACCCAATAAAACCTGTTGTCATGGCAGCAAACCATACCAGGTCGAGCACCAAAAGGGAGGAGGGAGATCCAACAAACATTCATCGTACAAAGATGAAAAGGGCTCAAACAGCAGACAGCACATTGAAGCCTTGTTTTGGCAAATTGCCAAAGGCCCATAACCCTCCAGAGAAAGGAGACTACTATATTGAAAATGGCCTACTCTACAGACAAGCTGGAAAAGGACCTAAAGGGCATGGACAGCTGGTAGTGCCAAAATTCTATAGGGAGGAAATTATGGAGCAAGAGCATGCTACATCAGGCAGTGGCCACAGAGGAAAAGGGGCCACTGGTCAAAATATAGCATTGCGATATTACTGGCCAGGAATAATTGAAGACATAAGTCGGTATATGAAATCCTGTTCAGAATGTAACCAGGTAACCTCATTCAGAAGCGTAGACCAGTTACAGGACCTAGGGAAGCATTGTTGCGGACGTAGGCCCACAAAGAAGATACACAAGAGAAAACAACAGGTAGAAGCAGTGATAACGAGAAAACGAAATCACAACAAGTCTACTGTTACACCAGTAACCATGGCAACTCTCCGTATTGTACAGAGAGGGGACGAGAGACATCCCACTCCGACTAGATATTTGTCGGAACACCATGGCCTGGATCATTTGGAAAATTTGGTTAGTCAGCAACCAGTATTAAAAAAGCTGCAGAAACAAACCCGAACCAAAGGAGGTAGGAACCAGGGCTGTACCAACCAGCTGTTCTCTACACTGAGTAAGGCTAGGTATTTATCGAAGGTAGATCTAAGCAAGGGATACTACCAAATACCAGTGAAACCAGAAGTTAGGAAAATGCTGGCATTCAGTACATCAGACGGACACTACGAGTTTAATGTACTACCCTTTGGGCTGAAAAATGCTCCAAGTATCTTTTCAAGAATGATGAGGAAATTATTGGAACCTCTACAAAATCCCCATATCACTAACTTTATGGATGACATTCTTGTTGCTACAAACACATTTGAAGAGCATATAGTAGCGCTCTCCATGTTGTTTGACAGACTGAGAGAAACTGGATTGACTGCACGTCCAACCAAGTGCTATATCGGTTGTAAGGAGTTGGAATTCTTAGGTCACACTATTTCTACAGGTCATATGTCTCCTGACCCAAAGAATATAGAGAAGCTAAAGAAGGCACCCAGACCTCAAACGAAGAAAGATGTGAGATCATTCGTGTCTTTATGTGGGTTCTATCAGAAGTACATACCCCATTTTAACTCTCTGTGTGCACCATTAACTAACTTAACGAAGAAAGGACAGCCTGACAAAATCCAATGGAATGCTGATTGTGAAAAAGCTTACACAGAGCTAAAAGCAAAACTCACCAGCAAACCCATCCTTACACTACCCGATATCACACAGGAATTTGTATTAAGAACGGACGCTAGCAGTATAGGTATTGGTGCAACTCTCTTGCAGAAATCAAAAGCCCAGCCGGAGAAACTTTTACCAGTCGCCTACGCCAGTAGGAAGCTGAATGCAGCTGAGTTGAACTACTCGACCATAGAGAAGGAATGTTTAGCTCTAATTTGGTCCATCAACAAATTTTCAGTTTATCTGTATGGGACACACTTCATTGTCCAAAGCGATCACCAACCTTTAACATTCTTGGCTGCATCTAAAAAGCTAAATTCGAGATTGTTAAGGTGGAGTCTGCTTCTTGCGCCTTATTCCTTTACCGTGAATTACATTCCGGGAAGAGACAATGTAGGAGCTGATTTTTTAAGTCGACACCCTAGTACTCTGGAAGGACAGACGCAAAAGGATTAACCACAGCAGGGGTTTACACGTCAGCTATGACAAGTCACAGCTAGGAAAGGAGGGGGCTATGTCGTGAAACGAAGAGTACCCACTACTTTGTTAAACACTATGTCGAGATACAGATTTGCTTCAACCAATCAACGATCAACGTTCACCAGTCTCTGAGACAGAATAAATTAACGGCCATCTTGTTCACGCAAGATGGCCGATGAAAACTGAATAAAATTAGGCTGTATGAGACCAGGTACAAAACTGGAGGAAACCAATCAACTTGCTCCGCCAGGAACCAACCGAAAGCTTTCCTCAAGTAGTTACTTGACTATATAATCGGGCGGATTTTAGGCTAACCACGCAACCCCGAACTTGACGCCAGAGATACAGACTGAAGAGGGAGAAGCTGTCACCTTGATTTATGGTAACTTACCTGAGGGCATCGACCTGCAACCTACTTCACTAAGTCGCGTCAAAACCTGGCCAGTTTAAAATCTTAGGAGGGTAAATATTTTTACGATAACCGTTGGTATTTGTTGTGTGTCATTTATACTACCTATCAGGTTACTGATTGTATCTTGGGGGAATTAAGTATAATGATTGTATTTCCTATTATGATTGAATAGACGAAGACTAATAGGACTCATACTTCAACCTATTGTCTCCTATACTTCAATCTATTGTCAGTCTATAACTTCAGTCTATTGTCTCTGATAATTCCAAACTGTAAATATAACCAAAACAGTCCTTGTTAGGACTCAATCTATTGTCTCCTATATACATCGGAGACACGCTCATTTCACTCACACTAGAAATAGGTGGGCTTGAGGACAGAAATTAGCCCCTATTTTTGCTTTGTTACAGGTTTAATTGTGTCCTAAAAACCTGAGGTCGTATGTTCGAGTCAATCCCGCTGCCTGGAACTCCGCAGGAGCATAGAGGTTGACCAGACTCTACATCTTTGGTCCCCCTCAGTCTTGGGTGGGCTAAAGGAACGATACTCTGCCGGTGGTGTGAACCAAACAAAGAAGAACAGACTTAAGAGAGATGAGTACACATTAGTACCATTTCTGTCGGCATTGTGAGCATAGAACTGTCAATGAAGAAAACGTGAATTAGCGTAGCAAGAGACAATAATAAGATCATAGTGGATAAATTATACGTAAATAACAGCATAGCTGATAAACGTTATATCCTTAATTAACAGCACAGCTGATATAATTTTTTGTTCCTATAATTGGAAAACGTGTTGTAATATTTATAAATATAAATATTTGTAAATCATATGTAAACTTACCAATTCATTTCATTCCATTTTTTTGCAACATTCACCTTTCAGCACAAGAGTAGATAGTGTATATATACTAAATAAAATATAAGGAAATTGTATTTTGAACGACTTGTCAATTTTATCATTGTTAAGTAAAAATCTGTTTCCTTGCTTTGTTTAATATCACAATTAGTTACACAGCAGAGGTGGCGCTTTATGTCGGTCTCCTCTATACTATTGTTTCGAGATCAGATCATTCACAGCCGTAACTAATTTGTGATACCAGTAGTCCTCTCAGACACTGGGACTTCACCATTTTCTGCAGAAATTCTATTTCTGTAATTGTCAGTACTATACTGATCCAAGAGCCAAATAAAACCTCTCGCCACAGATGTGTTGATGTGAATGTGCTAGTAGTGCAATGTCATCTGCATATGGGAATCACCAAATGGTCGGGACAGAAACCAGATAGACCACATCATGGTTAACGGTAGATGGAGACATGCATTACAAGATGTGAAGGTAAGAAGAGGTGCAGATGTGGGAAGTGATCACCATTTAGTAGTAGCAAAACTGAAAGTAAAACTAAGAAGGGCTGCACCAACTGTAACTACACAGAAAAGGTTTGACATCAGCAAATTGAAGGACTCCCTTACTAGAAAAGCTTTTGCGGCCGACATAAAGAAACGATATCAATTTGCCAAAAGTCAGGAAAAGACATTGACTGATGATATAGACCAGAATTTCAACACCATTTCAACAATATACAAAGAAAGCAGCAAATCATGCTTTTGATTCCAGGAAAGGAAGAAGCAAGACTGGATAACACCAGAAACATTAAACACCATAACGATGAGAAAGGAAATGAAAAGAAAGAAAACAGAAGCGAAGTCCCCCAGGTTAAAGCAACTATATAGCGAACAGTACAGTCAGCTGGACAAGGAAGTTAAACGCCAAACCCGAGCCAACAAAAGGAATTTCCTAGACGATCTTGCAAGACAGGCAGAGGAGGCAGCACTGAGAAATGAACAAAGCACAGTATACAAAATAACTAAATTCATCAGTGGAAAACGAGGTGCAAACAATATTACATTGGTAAGAGATAAGCAAGGTAATCTCATCACGACAGCAGAGGGACAGGAAACAAGATGGGCAGAGCACTTCAGGGAAACTCTGAACAAGGAACCACCAGAGACACAACTGAATGTTCCTGAGGCTGAAAACGATCTAGATGTGAATACAGACATTCCACGAAAAGAAGAAATCATCACAGCAATCAAAGGGTTAAAGAACGGCAAAGCTCCTGGCCATGATAACTTAAATGCAGAGCTATTTAAGACAGACCCTGAGCTAGCAGCAGAACTATTAGAACCACTATTTGCACATATATATATATATATATATATATATATATATATATATATATATATATATATATATATATATATATATATATATATATATATATATATATATATATATATATATCCTTTCCTGGGTGTCATACAACACTCTTCCTTCACATTTGTGAAACTATATTTGTCTACCATCAAGCTTCTCACTCGCAGTTTAATTGCATCAGTCATATTCTTAAACCACCTCACGACCATGATCTTACATTGATTAGCTACACAGGTTACTCTAAGTTCGTTCTTCTTGCCTGTTTTCATGGATTATACTCTGTAAATGTTAATTATATATAATGGCTGGAAACAGACACGAACATTTTAATAATGTTTAACTCGGCAGTATTGAAGGTTTTCTTTGTATTTAAAGTAATGATGTAGGAGGTTACACGCATATGAACTTTCATTACAGTCTAAAATAATTCGTGTATCGTGGCGTGAATTCTTATAATCTGGTATATTGTGTGTATATATATTTAAATTAGGTTGTACCTCATGTTGGGGAGGCAAGCCTGGTTCAGCCTACGGCAAAAACGTATGTCAAATATATAAAAGACACAGTCTGGTTTTATTGAATGCTGATTGATGTGGCTTCTGTAACCCACAACGGCAAATCGTTGGACTTATTAGTAGTCGTTAACCAAAGTCTCTAAAAGATGTCATGTGTCATTCGATCTTGAAATGTGTGCGCATATATATGTGTGTGTGTGCGCGCGCGCGCGTGCTGTGTGGATATCGGAAGCTGCTTGGACCATCTAAACTACTTCGGCTTATCCGAAATTCTGCATTTCAAGAGTTTCTACCACAATTGCTTCGACTTAATCGAAATTCGGTTTAATCGAGTTCCGCTTATCCGGACTGCACTGTACAATGCATCCTTTTACTGTCTTTCTGTTCTCGTCAATTATTATGGGATGCATCTATTATCACGATCTTTCTCAAACAATCTTTTGTTGCGTGTTCTCAGCAATATGACGAAAAAATGAAGCATAAAGATATGGTCATTATCATAACCATTAGGATGTTGCCAGTAAGTAAATTGTATCAACCGTATATATTATCTACATTTATACACACCATATATCCTAATTATAAATCACCAAGGATTAGACATGATATTTGTATCCGTCAGTTTAAAAAAGAAGACGTTTGTCTCAACGCATGCTAGAAGGTCATGCCCTGAAGACCTCACGTCACAACAGACTGTATAGTGAGTTACGTTCTGTTGCAATGTTTCTCAGGCTTTTGAAGCGTAGACACCAAGTGAACTGCAGTAGTCCTGATAACACCCCCCCCCCCCTATCCCCAGTTTACGTCTTCATTAATATGTGAATTCATTAAAATACAAATACAGCAATCCGCCGCTTAGCGCTGTTAATTCGTTCTTGAAAAATCGAGCGCTAACCGCAAAAAAACCACAATTGATTGCCAATAAGAATTAATAAATAACAAATTAATTCGTTCCCAAGGTCCACAGAGCTGTATACAAATTAAGTGAAAAGTGATACAAAACAAAAACTAAATAGTTAACATTTATTAATGTCGTGAAACGAGTGTAACCCACTACTTTGTTAATCACAATGTCGAGATACAGATTTGCTTCAACCAATCAACGAGCAACGTTCACCAGTCTCTGAGACAGTATAAATTAACGGCCATCTTGTTCACGCAATATGGCGGAGGAAAACTGAATAAAATTAGGCTGTACAGCGCTTGAGACTAAACCGGAGGAAACCAATCAGCTTGCTCCGCGAGGAACCAACCAAAAGCTTTCCTTAAGCATTTACCTGCCTATATAATCGGGCGAAATTTTATGCTAAGCACGCAACCGAACACGAAGCCAAAGACGACCGACTGTGTGAGAAGAGCTGTCAACTTTGATTTATAGCTTACCTGAGGGCATTGACCTGCACCTGCTTCGCTAAGTCGAGTCAAAAACTGGCCTGTTTGAATCTTAGAGGGTAAATATATTTACGATAACCTTTAGGAAAATAGGCTTTCAGCAGGTCTATAATGTTGGTATTTGTTGTGTGTCATTTATACTACCTATCAGGTTACTGATTGTATCTTGGGGAAATTAAGTATAATGATTGTATTTCCTATTATGATTGAATAGACAAAGACTAATAGGACTCATACCTCAACCTATTGTCTCCCATACTTCAATCTGTTATCTCAGACCAACTGCCATATAACCAAAACAGTCCTTGTTAGGACTCAACCTATTGTCTCCTATACTTCAATCTGTTATCTCAGACCAACTGCAATATAACCAAAACAGTCCTTGTTAGGACTCAATCTATTGTCTCCTATAACTTCAGTCTATTATCTCAGATAAAACCAACTGAAATATAACCAAAACAGTCCTTGTTAGGACTCAATCTCTTGTCTCATCTAACTCCAATCTATTGTCTCCTATAACTCCCACCTGATATATCACCAAACAGTCCTCGTCTCACATACTCCTATCATAAGAACATAACGTTATTGTTAGGATATATTATAGCACATGTCAGAGAGGGCCTGGTATATTATAGGGGGAAGGACATTGTTGTATCACACCTAGGTGTACATATTATTGGATGTATTCATGTATTGAACTTATATTATGGGATGTATTCATGTATTAAATGTATTCATGTATTGAATTTATATTATTGAATGATATCCATGTATTAGTTTATCAGAAAGAATATTTTGCAAGTAGACACCTGTCTTGTCTCGCTATTGCTAAATCATACTGAGCCATGTTGTCATTCATCCTACATGCAGACACTGAGACATGCTCATATCATATACAATAGAAATAGGTGGGCTTGAGGACAAAAATTAGCCCCTATTTTTCCTTGTTACAGGTTTTATTCGTGTCATCAAAACTGAGATCGTGGGTCGTCAATCCAGCTGCCTGGAACTCCGCAGGAGCATAGAGGTTGTCCTGACTCTACATCTTTGATCCCCCCCCAGTCGTGGGTGGGCTAAAGGAACGATACTCAGCCGATGTTGTGTGAACCAAACAAAGAAGAACAGACCTTAGAGAGATGAGTACACATTATTTATTTACATATCTATATAAATATAAATATTTGTAAATCATATGTAAACTTACAAATTCATTACATTCCATTTTTCAACATTCACCCTTCAGCACAAGAGTAGATAGTGTATATACTAAATAAATAATAAGGAAATTGTATTTGAACGACTTGTCAATTTTATCAGTGTTAAGTAAAATCTGTTTCCTTGGTTTTTTAATATCACAGTTAGTTACACAGCGGAGGTGACACTTTATGTCGGTCTCCTCTCTACTATTGTTTCGAGATCAGATCATTCACAGCCGTAACTAATTTGTGATACCAGTAGTTCTCTCAGACACTGGGACTTCACCATTTTCTGCAGACATTCTATTTCTGTAATTGTCAGTACTATACTGATCTTAAAGCCAAATAAAAACCTCACGCCACAATTAACAACATGTAATTATCAAACTAATTGAACACAAACAAAATACCATGTATGTAGCGACACGGGCAAGACACTGTGGATTGCCACGTAAACTAGTGTCTTTATGATAATTTATGAATCACACACTCCCGTGTAACGGGGGGGGGGGTCTCTCAAGAGACAAAGAAAAATAGGACAACTGCACTCTCAGACAAGTCGTACTGGACAACTAATATGAGATCGTGCATGGAGCTGGCAACCTCATCATGTAAAAAAATTGCCACAGAAACCACCACAGCTCGAGCAAGTGACTGCTCAGTGCAAGCTTCCTGCAAGAGGACCAGCTACAATGGTGGCTTCATGCTTTGTAAGGAGCGCATAAGAAAATGATGGTGGTGATAATGATGATGATAGTGATGATGATGGTGATGGTGGTCTTAACTTTTGGCAGGGAGTTCACAGAATTAGCAGAACTTCTATAGGCGTACATGCTTCTTAAAATATTTAGAAACACTGCTGTAACATACTATTCCGCACAGTGCATTGTACACGTATAGTGGCAGTGGAACATTTGGCACGATCTCCCAGTTTTAGCATCATTAACCAACAGCATAATTGTTTCACCGACAATATTGATTACGCAGAACAAACCACAGCCGCACACATAACTCCCTTCTACACAGCGTGTGTACCCAAGTCTTGTGAAATTTTAGATACAGTTTTGGAAGTGTTTGCTGCTGCTGCTTTTATGTGGTTCAGTTGATCACAGATTTGGTAAGGCTGCCGCATGTATATGTAGATTAAATCGATGGATAATTGGAGAAATGTTGAATTGATTAGCGGATGAATAGACGTAGTGGTGTATTAAGATTTTTATGGACATGTCAAACATGGCGCTGGGACAGGTTAGAGACGTTGGATTCTGATATATTTGCTGTACCATGTTGCGAGTTTATGTCATACAGACAATTTATTCCCCTGGGAGTTGACAAAAAATATGAGGTATATTTCAAAGTGAGATTGGAATTGACATTGTAGAATTCCATACAAACACGCCGTAAAAACAAGCACACATCTGGTGCATTATTTAACTTTTCGTGCGGTCTGTTCATATACTACTAGCTGAATTTATTGAAATGGTGGTGTAGTGTGTGTGCGTGTGTATTAATATTAGACAAACATAAAGGTATGTTTTCAGGCACTCGTAAGAAATAAAGAAGTAGAACACTTGGACAACAGAAAAACAACAGACGTGAGTGGCTTACCCAGGGTTCGAACCCCGTACCTTCCGCACGACAACTCCGCCTAGCTATCAAGCGAATCACACTGACCCCACGGCCAGCTAGGCATCCCCAAAAAAAAGATGCTTTGCTGGCTATTTATCAGTACGAAACACACAAGATAACACCGGAAGTATACAGTGGGCAACTCAGCCCTTAAATGACGCAATCACTTCTGTTGTTCTCCTATTAACAGTATGTGTCAGTCCAAACAAGACAAAGACCTTGATACTGGGTCCAGTAAATAGTAGAAGACTTAAGGACATTAGTATAGAACAGAGGGTAGGTTTCTGGTATTGTATAAACATAAATAACACATAAGGAAGGGAAACCCGAGGCCTGTAAACAGTAAATTAATATTAGACAAACATAAAGGTATGTTTTCAGGCACTCGTAAGAAATAAAGAAGTAGAACACTTGGACAACAGAAAAACAACAGACGTGAGTGGCTTACCCAGGGTTCGAACCCCGTACCTTCCGTACGACAACTCCGCCTAGCTATCAAGCGAATCACACTGACCCCCCAAAATATGAGGTATATTTCAAAGTGAGATTGGAATTGACACTGTAGAATTCCATACAAACACGCCGTAAAAACAAGCACACATCTGGTGCATTATTTAACTTTTCGTGCGGTCTGTTCATATACTGCTAGCTGAATTTATTGAAATGGTGGTGTAGTGTGTGTGCGTGTGTATACGGTTTTTCAACGCGGCTGTTCAAAGATTTTCTTTCTTTCAATGTCTGTCACTAACACACACACACACACACACACACACACACACACATTTACGTACAGATTATCTGTCATTAATTATATTTCAGTGCCTTATCTTTCTTTCCTTCTTTTTTTCTTTCCGTCTTTCTTTCATTTCTTTTCTTTGTCTTTCCGTTTTTCTTTCTATCTTACACAGTTCTTCTTTTCTCTTTTCGCTTATTATGGGGAATGAAGCCACCAGTGCAGCCAGTAGGAAAGCTACATCAAAGTATTCACGTGCTATTGGAAAAAAAAGAAAACAAAAACACAAACAGTAATACGTCTTACTAAGAGAAAGGACAATGAAAAACCTACGTTGCGGCCACAAGGTCTTCGTCAGGGACAGACAAACAACAGACAGAACGGAAAGAAAGTGAGAAATACTCATATCATGTGCTATTGCAGAGGTGGTCTCTGTAGCAATTTATATTACATGATGAGATTGGGGCTGCTAGATACAACATCATATTAATCGCCTTTGACAACATTCGTAATGAAGCAGATGTGTCACAACTCAAGTATTCTTCTTCTTCTTCGTCCTGAAAAGGACGGTGGTTGCGTTGTGTCTGTTTACGCCTAAGCTGTGATATCTGCACCTTTCGGTCGACACATCCGACTTCTGCACGGCATTTTTTAGGACCGGGTTTGCCTTCCCATTTCGATCCACACTCGCTCAGCCAGACTGCACAGCTGCAGACTGTTTCCAGGACCACCATGTGGAGGTGGAGTGCGGTCTTGACCAGCTCTGATTCGCTGGTCCTGACGCAGGCAGTCAAGCTATGAGTCGCGCTGACTGCGTTCTCTATTGCTGCGTCTTTGGGTCCCACAACTCAAGTCTGAAGCTGTCGCCATCTTCGCTTGCGATGGGCAACTATTATTATTAATGAAGCAGTAATACTATTTTTTTTTTTGGGTTCCTTAGAGATCGAGAGCCATATATATATATATATATATATATATATATATATATATATATATATATATATATACCTATATATATATATATATATATATATAAAGGTAAAGGAACCCGTTACACGCCCATTGAGACATATTGGGAATATGGTGTTAGGCCCATATTATCTTGACCGTCGGCACACGAGGGGTGATGTGGTCGGCATCACGCCGGATATATATATATATATATATATATATATATATATATATATATATATATATATATATATATATATATATATATATATATATATATATATATATATATATATATGGGACCTCAAGACGCAGCAATAGAAACCGCAGTCAGCGACTCATAGCTTGACTGCCTGCGTCAGGACCAGCGAACCAGAGCTGGTCAAGACCGTGCTCCACCTCCACGTGGTGGTCCTGGAAACAGTATGCAGCAATGCAGGCTGGCTGAGCGAGCATGGATCGCAATGGGAAGGCAAACCCGGTCCTAAAAAATGCCGTGCAGAAGTCGGATGTGTCGACCGAAAGGTGCAGATATCACAGCTACGTTGTAAACAGACACAACGCAACCACCGTCCTTTTCAGGGCGAACGAAGAAGAAGAAGATATATATATATATATATATATATATATATATATATAGATATATATATATATATATATATATATATATATATATATATATATATATATATATATATACAGACACAGCTTGTTAAGTTAGCTTTGAACAGTGAAAGATACTTGTTGTTTACCTCCTCGCATGTTCAACATTTTTATTACTCTCATTATTACTTATCCCTACATTTATCAGCAGTTCACTTAAAATCGTTCCTTTCCTATCTTTCTACACCTAGCACTTTTCTATTCCCACAACCTCCCGTCTCGCTCTTTTCTTGTTATCTCAGCATCTTAACTGAGGAAATGCTGAGTTGTAAAAGTCATCGCAAGCGATAGGGTGTGGTGGAGGGTCGCAAACGCAGACTAGTCGTTTGTCTTCTGTGATGCTGCCACTAGCAATTACAGCTGAGGCAGTGAGAAACAGTACACACAGATTTTTAAACGGTTGTGTGGGAGCGGGGGCACGAATAGTTGCTGTTGCTTAAGAAAGTGTATGGGTAGGTACTGTTTGTTCTGATGTGGGAGTTAGAAGATTGATTTACAATGTCGCTATTTGCACTGGATGTTGGGATAGAGTTCGGGTCTATGAGGTGAGAGGAATTAAGAAATTTGTTAAAAGTGATAATGACGTAATCACCAAGAGCCAACACTCAGTAATGGTGGAGCCAAGACAAGAAAATGACGTAGACTCTCTGGTCTCTGAGAAGACAACGAAAGAATAGGCCTAATGCTCCTTCGTGCATTTTGTAAGCAGGGTACTAATATGAGGTTGGTAACCTCATCACGTAAAACAAATTACTATAGAAATCACCGCTGTAACCACATATATGAATGATTTGAAAATGTGGGCGAAGATGAATTTTAAAAGGAAAACTAATTATAGTATAGTAACACGTAATTACGAGTGGTTTGAAATCGATATATATATATATATATATATATATATATATATATATATATATATATATATATATATATATATATATATATAGAGAGAGAGAGAGAGAGAGAGAGAGAGGGACAGAGAGAGAGAGACACAGAGAGAGAGAGACAGAGAGTATATGTGTGTATATGTTTGTTCACTTCTTTCACGGTTTTTAATTTACACATTTTTCAGTAGTAAGCCATTCATTATGCAGATTGATCAACAATTGACAGGCAGTATCACATTAGAGCTCGCAGAAGATAAATTAAGAAATAGCGCGCGACGGTATTCCAAAGATGGAAAAACACGTGATTAATATATTCGTCCATTTGAATCCTGAACTCAATATTATGGATTTTTTAAAAATCTGACTTGCACCCTAACAAGTATGTCACAAGAGGAGGCGACTGCGGAGGATTAATATTGGAGCAAGGGGCTAGCAGTATCATCGTGTGGAATAAATTGCTGCAGAAACTAATGAGCATATGAAATGCTTTAGCGCACGCTGCCTTTTTTTGTGGTGGGAAAATGGGGGGGGGGGGGGGGGGGGGGGGGGGGGAGGGGAAGCAAGTACAATGATGGCTAAACGTTCCTAAATGAGCGAGGAAGGAACAGGCAGAATGAAATTATGGGATGTTTACAGTAGGGTTACCAGATGGAAATTTTGCAAACAGCCCGCCTAACACAAACAAACAAAAACTAAAACAAAAATAAAAACACACATTAGGGAATTAGGCATAAAAAAACTGCCGAACTGGCAACTGGTACGGTAGTTGCAGGACACCCGCGAATGTTCCTGGGAGACGTGTAAGTCAATGAAAAACAAACAAGGCATTGTATGCGAGCAAATAGGCCGAAACTTTACCCGCACGCGCAAGTGAGTGATGGTAGTAAATAAATGTGTGCAAATTACCCATGTAACATCCAGTATCAGTCATTCGCTGCGGGTGGCTAGTTCAGATCTTTGTTTATGGTCGAAACTGAAGAAGTTTCTCCCCTTTAATTTGTCCCGCGTGCCTAAAGTTTCCCGGATAAGTGAAAAGTTTCTTCCTTCTGGTTTTTGTTCGCTCTCATTTAACTACATCTATCTCTTTCATAGAGTCGGCAGTCCGTCTCAGGTTTCTATCATCACCACATGGTTTCTCCCTCAGCTTGGTTGGAGGTGGCCACGCTGCCACACTGCTTCTCTTATGAAACCGACAGTTTTGGGGTTCATGTTCTACTGGCTGTACATTAGTTCTACTGGCTGTACATTAGTTCTACTGGCTGTACATTAGGACAGAAGTTCTGGAATACAGTCGACACCGGCATAACATGGTTTGTTTCGCCTACTTGACCTTGACTAAATGGTATTCTATAGCCGAGGTCAATTCTCCCGCTTGAAAAAGCAAAGTTTATATATATATATATATATATATATATATATATATATATATATATATATATATATATATATATATATATATATATATATATATATATATATATATATTTGCATCAATCAATACCCTTTAGCTCCCCAAGGAGCATAGGCCTTCAACAAACACATGCCAAGTCTTCCTGTCCTGTGCCATCCGCTCAAGTTCTTTCCATGTTTTCCTCATCATTTTCACCTCTGTTTCCAGTTCTCTTCTCCATGTGTTTTTTGGTCTACCTCTGCCTCTCTTTCCCTGTGGATTCCAGAACAAGGACTGCCTTGTAATGCTATCAACAGGTTTCCTCAATGTATGTCCTATCCATCGCCAGCGTCTTCTTCTCAACTCTTGTTCCACTGGCACTTGTCTGGTTCTTGTCATCAATTCCACATTTGTGACTTTGTCATACCATTTCAGTCCTTCTATTCTACGCAAGCACCCGTTTATAAAAGTCTGTAGCTTTTTGGTTGTTGTTTTTATTGTTCTCCATGTCTCAGAGCCATACAATAGGACTGACTTGACATTTGAGTTGAAGATTCTTATTTTCGTGTTAGACTTGATTTCTCTTGTTCTCCATATGTTTCCCAATGCAATGAAAGCTCCTCTTGCTTTTTGTGTTTTTATTTTGATATCATTGTCTGTCCCTCCAACTTTGTCTATATTACTTCCAAGATATGTGTAAGATTCTACATATAAATCAACTCAGCCGCCTAAGACAGAAGAAGGTCCTCTGGAAAGAAGGCGCATGAAGCAACCTAGAGAAAGCCGAAAGGAGTCTGGGTTGCCGACTAACCTTTTTTCGTCTAGGACAATCTCCAGGATTGGCACCTGGAATGTTCGCACTCTGTGTGAACAAGGGAAAACTGTACAGGTAGCAGCAGAAATGACAAATTACAGGATTGATATCCTGGGTCTCTGCGAGACACGGTGGAAAGGCATAGAGAAGAGGAGATTGATCACGGGAGAAATGGTGTTGTCCTCAGGACATGAGGAGGAAAGAGCCCACCACAGTGAAGGGGTGGCTCTAATGCTGTCCAAGGAAGCACAGAAGGCACTTATAGAATGGGAAGCAATGGGACCCCGAATTATAACTTCTTTTTCTTCTTTGATCCTTAGTCGCCGACCGTCAAAGCAGTCAGTGGCCATCACGCCTAGTGGCGTCTTGTAGGGCAACAACAAATTGATTCCACTTTGCTCTGTCGGTGGCCATCCTTCGTACAGTGCCCCAACTCTGGTTCATTCTTTGCATCTCAGCCTCCACAGTCCTCCGCCAAGTTGTTTTTGGTTGGCCTCTCTTTCGTTTTCCTTCAGGGGTCCATAGCATAGCTGTTCTTGTGATGACATCGGGGTCTCTTCTGAGGACATGGCCAACACAACTCCAGCGCCTGCCAGTTATGATGGTGTGCATGTTCTCTTGCTTGCTCCGAGTAAGCAGATCTTGGTTGGTGATGGTATTCGGCCAAAAGATTCGGTGAATCTTTCTTAGGCATGTTGTGTGAAAAGAGGACAATTTCGACATTTCCTTCTCTGTAACTCTCCAGCATTTCGCACCATAGAGAAGCACAGAAAGCACACAGCTCTGATATAATCTTAATTTTGTGATTGTGCTGTACTGAGAGGACTTCCAGATGTTGTTTAGACTAAAAAAGGCTGTTCTTGCTTTGTTCATTCTGTTGTTGATGTCTTTGCTTGCTCCGCCGTCTGGTGTTACTATGCATCCTAGGTATGTGAAGGTGTCTGTCTGTACCAGTTGCTGATTCCCTACTGATATGGGCTCAGGGTTGCTCACATTAAGCGTCATGACCTCTGACTTCTTTAGATTGATGTTCAAGCCCACCTGCTGGCTATACTTATTAAGTCTATCCGTTTTTTCCTGGATGTGTTGATGTGAATGTGCTAGTAGTGCAATGTCATCTGCATATTCCAGATCTTCCAATGTAGAAAATGTAGTCCATCTTATTCCTCTTGAACTGCCCTCTGTTGTCTGGCACATCACCCAGTCTATGACTGTTAAAAATAGAGTGGTTGATAAGGGGCATCCCTGTGATCGGGAATTGGACTGGATTAACTCGAGACCTGGCGAGAACATTTGAAGAGATGTTGTCGACCAGGGACTGGCGGCTCCTGAGCCGACCCAGCTGTAATGGGTACCTCCGAAATCGGAGAGTATTTGCCTGAATGGCGAGGGACACCTGTCTCTGTACAAGAAAAAAGGGATACTCACGTAAAATCAATGTCAGGTTAGACATTAATAATAACCTGAGATTTCGCCTCGAGTATTAGTAGCGGGCGTACGCAAAAAAAAAAAAAAACCTCAAAGGTTAGGTTGCTCTGCCCAACGCTACACGTAAAGTTGGCATAGAGGCTTTTTATGATTGACACTATGCAGCTTGGAATACCATAAGCCCTCAGTATTGTCCATAAACTGTCCCTGTGTATACTGTCAAAAGCCTTTTCAAAATCAACGAAATTAATGTACAGCTGTCTTTGCCATTCTAAGCACTGCTCTATAATGTTCCTGAGGGTAAATATATGATCTTCTGTTCTTTCTAAATCCTGCTTGTTCTTTCCTCAGTTTGTGGTCTACTGCTTTTGAAATTCTCTGTATAATTATCCTGCCTAGTATTTTGCTGGGAACTGAGAGAAGAGTATTCCCCTCCAATTATTGCAGTCTGCAAGATCTCCCTTCTTGGGCAATTTGACAATTATTCCTTTGTTCCACTCTGTTGGTGTTGTCCCTGTTTTCCAGACTTGTGCAAATAGTGGTTCTAATAGTTCTGCTTCTAGCTCAGGGTCTGTCTTAAATAGCTCTGCATTTAAGTTATCATTGCCAGGAGCTTTTCCATTCTTTAACCCTTTGATTGCTGTGATGATTTCTTCTTTTCGTGGAATGTCTGTATTAACATCAAGATCGTTTTCAGCCTCGGGAACATTCAGTTGTGTCTCTGGTGGTTCCTTGTTCAGAGTTTCTCTGAAATGATCTGCCCATCTTGTTTCCTGTCCCTCTGCTGTCGTGATGAGATTTCCTTGCTTATCTCTTACTAATGTAATATTGTTTGCACCTCGTTTTCCGCTGATGAATTTAGTTATTTTGTATACTGTGCTTTGTTCATTTCTCAGTGCTGCCTGTTCTGCCTGTCTTGCAAGATCGCCTAGGAAATACCTTTCGTTGGCTCGGGTTTGGCGTTTAACTTCCTTGTCCAGCTGACTGTACTGTTCGCAAACCTCCTGGCAAATGGGTACATTGACATTCAGAAAGGAGGTATCCCAGGTACACCAGGATGTCTAGAGCATGGCACAATGATCTGGGAAGCAATCCAAAAGGCAAAGTCTGACAGAACAAACCTCCATGTAATCTGGTTAGATCTAGCGAATGCTTATGGATCCGTTCCACACCAGATGTTGTGGCAGGCCTTAGAAATGTATCATGTTCCACAAGAGATTGCAGCAATGCTGAAGCTGTATTTCGCAGGGTTTTCTTTCAGATTTTCAACCAGAGAGTACACAACGAAGTGGATTGGCCTTGAAGTTGGAATTGTGATGGGATGTACCATCTCTCCGATACTATTCGTGATGGCTATGCAGGTAATCCCCAATGCGACTGGAGGAATGGCTATAGGTCCAAAGCTCGGCTGAATGTGTCACATGCCACCGCTCAAAGCATTCATGGATGACACAACAATTCTGACATCAGATGAACATCAGGCCCGGAGGATGTTAGCACGCCTGGATGAACTAGTCAGCTGGTGCAGAATGAGCTTCAAACCCAAGAAGTCGAGAAGCCTATCAGTCAGGAAAGGGAAGTTAGCAGAGGTCATATTAATGGTGTCCAACCAAAGAATCCCTACTGTCATTGAGGAACCTGTTAAAAGTCTTGGCAGGGTGTACGGTACCTCATTAAAAGACTCGAAGGCAGTGCAACAGACAATAGAAATGGCAAACAGAGGACTACAGATCATAGACCAAAGCAGACTCCTGGGAAAGTTCAAACTGTGGTACCTCCAGTTCATACTGATACCGAAGCTGCTGTGGCCACTGCTTATATATGAAATAAGCACAAGTACAGTGGAAGCTATAGAGCAGAAGGTCAACAAGTTCATGAGGAAATGGCTAGGGTTCCACCAGGTTTGTCAGATGTAGCACTGTACTGCAAAAAGTCAAAACTTCTGCTTCCCTTCAAGTCAGTTGTTGAAGAGTACAAAGTTGGAAAGGCAAGGCTTGCAATGATGCTACGCGAGTCAGCTGATGACGTGGGCATTCAGCCCACACTGAAAACGGGAAGGAAGTGGAGAGTGGAAGAAGCTGTTGATGCTGCCCAAGAGTCACTCAAACTGAGGGCGGTAATCGGATACACACAAACGAATAGACGGGGATTTGGTCATGGTGTCATCCGCTGGTGGTCCAAGGCATCAAGCAGGGAGCGCAGAGACATGGTAGTTCAGGAGATACGAGGAGCTGAGAATGATAAGAGGTTGCAAAAAGCAGTGCAACAGGTCCAACAAGGCCAATGGACTACATGGGAAGGAGCCCTGCAGAGATCCTTGACATGGAATGATATATGGCATATGGCACCTCTTAGGCTCAGCTTCGTTGTTAGATCAATGTATGACCTGCTGCCGTCGGCCACAAACCTTGTGAAATGGGGAAAGTCGGATGATGAGCAGTGCCCCCTGTGCCAGGGGAGACAGACACTTGAACACGTGCTCTCAGCGTGTAAGGTGTCATTAGGGCAAGGGCGGTACACTTGGCGCCATAACAAAGTGCTAAATGAGCTTGCTGCGACAATAGACCTGGCAAGGATGAAGGCGAATAGCAAACCCAGGCCGAGCACCGCAAATACATACTTTCTGAGGGCAGGAAAGTCAGCACACCCCAAACCGAGTAAACCTGGTAGCAGTTTACCATCTCTTCTTGACTGTGCAAACGATTGGGAGATGGCGGTAGACCTACCTGGACGAGGGGCATATCCAGAGAGTATCAGAAAATCGCGGAGACGGCCGGATATAGTGCTTCATTCTTCAGCAGCGCTTCAGGTTATACTTATACTGATTGAATTGACCGTGCCATTTAAATCCAGATTGGACGAGCAACATTTGTTCAAAGCGGCCAAGTATAATGATCTGGCCGCGGATCTGAGACACGATGGGTTCACTGCAAGGGTCATGGCTGTTGAAGTGGGCGCAAGAGGGCTTGTGGCTGCATCAGTGTATGATTTATTGAAACTGTTGGGGCTGATGGGACAGTCGAGAATAAGGGCAATGAAGAGGCTTAGTGAAACTGCCGAAAAGGCATCAGGCTGGCTGTGGAACAACCGCAATGGGCAATGGAAATCGTGACAGTAAACGCTGCTGTACAGAAAACACCAGGAATTTAAGTCCACAATACGTTGAGTTTTTTGGTGTACTAGTGAAAGGGTTGTGACTGAGGGGCAACAGGCGGCGTATATTAGGCACAGAATTTCAGTTGCTAGCGCGCAGTGGCTGGCCTCGTCGGCTTCGCGCAGGTGTCTCAGTGTGTGTCTTTAGTTGTGATGTGCGACGGAACGAACGGAATAATTATTCTTCTCTTTGTTACTTTCACAATTGATTTGCTGCTTTCCTTATATATTGTTGAAATGGTGTTGAATTTCTGGTCTATATCATTAGTCAATGTCGTTTCCTGACTTTTGGCAAATTGATATCGTTTCTTTATGTCAACCGCAAAAGCTTTTCTGGTAAGGGGGTCCTTCAATTTGCTGATATCAATCCTTTTCTGTGTAGTTACAGTTGGTCCAGCCCTTCTTAGTTTCACTTTCAGTTTTGCTACTACTAAATGGTGATCACTTCCCACATCTGCACCTCTTCTTACCTTCACATCTTGTAATGCATGTCTCCATCTACCGTTAATCATGATGTGGTCTATCTGGTTTCTGTCCCGACCATTTGGTGATTCCCATGTTAATTTGTGAATTTCTTTATGTGGGAAAAGTGCTCCTCCAATGACAAGGTTGTTAGTGCTACAGAAACTTATTAATTTATCCCCATTTTCGTTTGCTGTTCCGCTGCCACATTTCACCATTACTCTTTCATTATATGTATTGTGTGTTCCAACTTTCGCATTGAGATCTCCCATTACTATGATAAGATCATATCTTGGTGTGTCTTCCATTTCTTTCTGCAGTTGTTGATAGAATTCATCCTTAACCTCTTCATCGCTGTCATTCGTTGGTGCATAGCATTGTATTATTGTAGTATTGGTGAATCTCCCTCTCAATCTTAATCTTATCAGTCTGTTGTTGATGGTTTTCCATTCCAGTAATGTCCTTTCTATTCCTTTTTGTAGAATAATGGTTACACCTTCATTGTGCTGTCCATCCTCTCTTCCAGAGTAAAGTACTGTTTCTCCTGTTGCTGTTTTAACTTTTCCTGCCCCTGTCCATCTGCTCTCGCTTAGCCCTAGAATGTGTAACCTATAGTTTCTCATTTCTGCCGTCACCTGTTGTAGTTTACCCGTCTCGTTCATTGTCCTAACATTCCAAAATCCTATTCTTGTTTCACGTTTTGCGGTCAGGACGTCCGTTTTCGTGTCAGTGGCTTCCTTTTGGCTTTCACCACTGACAGTCATACGAACCTCAGACTCCGGATGTTCGTCCCGCAGCAAAGTTTGTTCATTTGTTGTCGTTTCCGTAACTTCATTTCTTTTTACATAGACAGGGATGTCAGTCCTATGCTAAAACCCCCAACCTGGAGGACCAGGGTATCTGCTTGGTAGAACCTTCCAGGAATAAAACTGCCGTTGGCGTAGCTCTGGGGGTAATCAGGGTACGCAAGCCGCCATACCTCGACAAGGTATTGACACCAGTGATGGCAGCCGAATTATAACAGCAAGGTTTAAATCAGCCAAAAAGAAAGTAAATATAAACATCATTCAGTGTTATGCACCAACAAACGATAAAGAAGAATCTGTGAAAGAAGACTTTTACACCAGACTACGAAGTGTCTTTCCGACGCCGATGTCTTCGTCTGCCCCGCCGCCCGGTGCCACAACGCATCCCAGGCATGTGAAGGCGCCCGTCTGCACCAGCCGCTGATTCCCCACCGACATGGGCCCAGGGTCACCCACACCGAGCGCCATGACCTCTGACTTCCCTAAATTGATGTCCAAGCCCACCTGCTGGCTAAACCTATCAAGTCCATCCGCCTTTTACTGAACGTGTTGATGTGAATGTTGCCAGTAGTGCAATGTCATCTGCATATTCCAGATCTTCCAATGTAGAAAATGCAGTCCATCCCACTCCTCCCGGACTGCCTTCCGCCGTCTGGCGCACCACGCAGCCCACGACCGCCAAAAATAGAGTGGTTGACAAGGGGCATCCCTGTCGCACTCCTGTCCTCACCTCAAAGGTTAGGTTGCCCTGCCCAACACTACACGTAAAGTTTGCATAGAAGCTTTTTATGATTGACACTATACAGCTTGGAATTCCATTAGCCCCCAGTATTTTCCACAAACTGTCCGCACGTGTGCTGTCAAAAGCCTTCTCAAAATCAACGAAACTGATGTACAGCTGTCCCTGCCACCCCGAGCACTGCTCTATAATGTTCCCGAGAGTGAATATATGATCCACACATCCTCCGCTCTTTCTAAATCCTGCTTGCTCTCTCAGCTTGTGGTCCACTGCTTTTGAAATTCTCTGTATAATTATCCTGCCTAGCACTTTGCTGGGAACTGAGAGAAGAGTGACTCCTCTCCAACCATTGCAGTCCGCCAGATCCCCCCCCCCCCCTTGGGCAACCCGACAATTACTCCCCTGTTCCACTCCGATGGTGCTGTCCCCGCCCTCCAGACTCGCGCAAACAGTGGCTCTAATAGCTCCGCCGCTAGTCTAGGGTCCGTCCCAAATAGCTCTGCATTTAAGTTATCATGGCCAGGAGCCCCTCCGTTCCCCAACCCCTTGATTGCCGTGATGATCTCCTCCTCTCGTGGAATGTCTGCATCTACATCCAGATCGTTTTCAGCCCCAGGAACATTCAACCGTGTCTCCGGCGGTTCCCCGCCCAGAGCCTCCCCGAAGTGCTCTGCCCATCCTGTCTCCCGTCCCTCTACTGTCGTGATGAGACCTCCCCGCCCATCTCTTACCAATGGGTGGGGCAAGAGCGGCCTTTTTTGGCCTAGGCGGCATCTGGAGGTCCTCGCGGTACAGCACAGGCACAGAATTAAGATTATATCAGAGCTGTGTGCTTTCTGTGCTTCTCTATGGTGCGGGGTGCTGGAGAGTTGCAGAGAGGGAGATGTCGAGGTTGTCCTCTTTTCACACAGCTTGCCTAGGAGGAGTTCATCGAGTCTTTTGGCCGAGTGCCATCACCGGCCGAGATCTGCTTGCTCGGAGCAAGCAAGAGGACATGCACACCATCATAGCTGGCAGACGCTGGAGTTGGGTTGGCCATGTCCTCAGAAGAGACCCCGCTGCCATTACAAGAACAGCTATGCTATGGGCCCCTGGGGGAAAACGAAAGAGAGGCCGACCAAAAACAACCTGGCGGAGGACTGTGGAGGCTGAGATGCAAAGAATGAAGCAGAGTTGGGGCACTGTACGAAGGATGGCCGCCGACCGAGCAAAGTGGAATCAATTTGTTGTTGCCCTACAAGACGCCACTAGGCGTAATGGCCACTGACTGCTTTGACGGTCCATGGCTAAGGATCAAAGAAGAAGACAAAGTGTCTTGGACAATAAGAAAAGAAAGGACATCACAATTTTGATGGGGGACCTAAATGCGAAAATAGGAACAGACAACACTGGCTTTGAAGAAATCATGGGAAAGCAGGGATTAGGTATGATGAACGAGAATGGGGAACTATTAGCAAACTTCTGTGCTTCAAATCAACTAGCTATAGGAGGGAGCATATTTCCACATAAAAGAATACATAAAGCAACATGGATATCACCAGACCACAGAACTGAGAATCAGATTGATCACATATGCATAAGCAAGAAGTTTAGGTCATCATTGCATGATGTGAAAGTATGTAGAGGAGCAGATGTTGTATCAGACCACCATCTTCTGTTGGCTAAAACAAAATTAAAACTCAAGAAATTTACAACAGCATATAGCTATAGACAACAGTATAATGTGGGATATCTAAGAAATCGGGAAATAAGAGAAAAAAAAAAATTCAATCACAGTATCCAACAAATACCAAGTACTCGAACAGCTGGAAGATGAAACAGATACGGAAGACCACTGGCAACAAGTAAAAAATATATGGAACGAGACATGTGAAGAAGTACTGAGAAAAAGAGAACATCAGCACAAAGTATGGATAAAACAGAAACCATTAGTAAGATAGAAGACAGGAAAAACAAGAAAGCAGATTTAAACAGAAGCTCCAAAGCCAAGGTTCATGAAGTGTACATAGAAGCAAACAAAGAAGTAAGAAGAAACATCAAAAGAGACAAGATAAAATATATTGATGATTTGGCAAGGGAAGCAGAGGAAGCTGCAGCCAAAGGAAATATGAGGGACCTGTACAACAACACAAAGAAGCTAACAGGGAAATACAGGGTGTTCCACGAAAAAGCGGCACGTGACGTCATGGTTATGGCAATAATGTACGTTATTAAGAAAGGAAAACTGGCTACTTTCACTTTGTGAATGGGGCCGCTTTTTCGTGGAACACCCTGTATAAGCAAGCAAATGGCCTAATAAAAGATAAGAATGGGTATATTTGCATGCGCGCCTAGTATTACCAGTGGACTTTTGTGTCTAGGTTGATCTGGTTGCGCCTGGGCAAAACAAGGTAACACGAGGTCCACCCACTGTCCAACAAAAAAAAAAAAAAAACAACACTGGAACAAAATGCTCAACCAGCTGTCTATTAGTCTTAATGCTTTGCATTCTTTACACACACACACACACACACACACACACACACACACCCCCCCCCCCCCCCCCCTCCCTTTCCTTTGGTCCAAGACCGAAGAGAGAACAAATAACTTTACAATGGCCATATTTTTGTACCGCATTTATGGGAGACCCCGTGGTATCGCCTATTTTCAGATTTAAACTAGGAAATTAATTTCAGGAGACGGCTATTATTATAATAACTAGCAATAACCCGTCAACATTGACAGGTTATTAATTATAGTGTGTTGTCTCTGCTACATGCATTACTGGCGGTACTATCACTACTGTGGTCATGTCATTGCAGGCGACCGTCATTATATATTTGTAGTCAAAATTATATGGATGTATTAAATATGAAGACATGGAGTAACCTTACCTAAATGACATGTGGAGCAGTGATAATGATCTAATGGACCGTAAATTGGCTAAATAACTAACATTTCTTTTATGACAACAAGTCTCGTAATTGTTCGTGCATCTTTTAACATCTTTGGTTTTTGGTTTGGTTTTTTTAAGGACTATCTTCATTGCACACGAACAACGCCATCAGTGCTCCGATCTCCTCCCTTAGATCACACAAGGAGAATCTTAGCGCAGTGCACGAACGCCGTAGCACCGGCGAGAATCCCAATGTGTGAATATAATGTATGGGAATAACATATTCTATAAATATTTTTGTGGTGGGTAGGTTTCCTCATTTTTAAATTTCGCCTGGGCAGCGGCCTGATAAGCCTACTCTTTACGATTTCCTACTGCCGTGGGATTTTTAACGTGCGCAACTTGCAAACGGGACCACCTATTTTTTCGCCCTTATCCGAGAAGGCTAGGCATCCGATCTCACTACCCATGAGACCAGGGGGGAGTATGACGTAATTAGGACCACTGGTTCTGAAAAAAATATGTCAATAAATTATAATCCCTCAACTGGGATTCGAACCCGGTACCTCTTGAATACGAGGCGGACGCCATACCTCTGAGCCACTCCGACCCCATCTTAAAAATTTAAAATCCTGCCCTGGTCGACTTACTGCCTCTGAGAAGCCATGGTCGACTTACTGTCTCTGAGAACAACGTTTGAAGTTTGACGAAACTCCAGTTCATGTACTTTTTATCAATCTTCTTTCCATAATCAAACTGTTCATGCACACCTTCATTTGCGCACTTTTTTTCTATTTTCTGGAGAGTACACATAAGGGGAAACAATACAATTATTGTCTAACTTTCAACCACAGTTGTACCCCCTTAGCTGTGGTTGAAAGTTAATGTACTCTCTCGAAAATAGAAAAAGTGCGCAAATGACGGTGTGCAAAATGTGACTGACCGACCGACCGAAGTACTTGCGGCGGGAATTATGGTATTGATGATTATTATTATTGTTGTTATTATTATTATTATTATGAACAAGTAACATGACGGGGATAATATATTGTCTTCTGTCTGCTACATGTCGTGCATGACCGCATTAATTCTACTGTGGTCATTTCATTCCTTCCCATCCCATGTTAACTTCTTTGGATCTTTGAAGTCAAACTTATGAGTTATGATCAGTGGTCAATGCACCATAAACAAATTGAAAGGCCTGCGTGCTTGTTTTAACGACTGTTCGATTTAGCTTTCACAGTGCAGTGTGTGCCGTTTCCGTATTATTCCGAAAATGCTCCATGAAAAGGTTGCAAAGCATGCGCATTATTTTAATGAGTGTTCAATTTTGTATTCAGTGCGTGTTTTTTTTTCCTCCGTATTTTCCCCAAAAAGTTAACAGGATTTTTGTCATTGTTTCACTTACTTAGACAATTAGTAATATGGTGATTACCACTACTACTACAACTACTATTATGACTTTATCACTACTATAATTTCTGTTTTTCCTGTATCGAAAGCTGTGAATTATTTAGGTATCTAACTGTGTTCAAGAGAGCTAGTCTATATTTAAAGGCACCCTCTGTCTTCTAAACCTGGTTTCTTGTCAAATTTATCATTTGTAACAGCTGTCTGACCGACGCAAATAGAATGGCGAAGAAAGTGATGCACACAGTGATGAGAAGATGGAGGGGGTGGCGTGGGGGAGCCGGGAATGTGATTAGTTATAACAACACGGAGGATCAGGAACGTCTGCCGGCCATTCCCCATAGTAAACAACATGGGGAAAATACTGCCGGACAATCCCAACTGTTTGTTGATTTCTACATTCCTTCTCCAGTACCGTGAAAAGATCAAACGCGGGCACAGCTGTATCGGGTGCTGATATTCAACCGCTTCGCTTCAGTTATTGCCTTTTAGAAGGTTTCATTAATTGTGGTCCGTAATGTACGAATATGGTGCAATGCAATTTACAGTATACAGACATATATACATTTTGCGTATTAGGATCTCACCATTGGCCAATCTTTTTTTTTTTTTCTTTCTTTGCGTTGATGTCACTTTCTTTTTGGTTCTGTTATTTTCAATGGCCTAATTAGCAGGGTTGTGGAGTCGGGGAAAAAAATTTTCCTACTACGACTCCTGACATTTTAGAAGTCCGACTACAGATTTTTACTAGTCATATGGCCTAAAATTCGGAGTTCGGACATTTTTTTACCGACTTCGACTCCTCTAAAAAACTCCACGACCCTGCTAATTAATGTTACTTCTTTCCTCGTGTTTCCTGTTCCTTGTGTCTTCTTTGTTTTCCATTTCATCTTTCAGTGCTGCGCATCTTAATATTGTTTTTTTCATCTACTGTTTTTAATGTGTTAGTATTATCCTTTACCTTTTTCTCTTAACGTGTCTATATATTTTTTTCATCGTCTGCTGTTTATGACTGTGGCTGACGAAGGGTAATTCCCGAAACGTTCCGTGTTGTGATTGTGTTGTTCAATTGTAAAAAAAAAAAAACTGACGTAATACGAATTTTATTATTATTATTAATATTATTGTATTTTTATTGTTTATTTATTTATTACTTCATAAATTCATTCCAACCTGCATACTTAATTATTTTCCGTTTCGTTACTTATGGAGTACAAAGCCACCTCTATCATCATCATCATGTGACGTATTCTTTCCAGAACGTTGTCTCCATTACAGCTGCTCTGAACGCATCACGATTCTAGGGCAGGAGTTGGAAAGGCCTGGTATCGGGCTGAGGGCGCACCATGGACTGTAATGGTAAGCGGCCAGAACCATCCAGAAAGCAATGGCAAACTACTGGATGTACAATGCCAAGAAATCCATAATGGCTAATGGCCACCTCTATAGCTAGTTCCTTTTTAGGAATTTCTTACTAATGTATTCATGCGCTCTTGCCGTCATGGTTTCTGTAGCAATATATTTTACATGATGAGGTTGCTAGCCTTATGCATAACCTCATATTATTGGCCTTTTACGAGTGGCGGAGGGAGAAGTAAGTTTATTCTTTCTTTCTGTCCAGAGACTTCTCCAAGAACTACAAATAGGCTTACATAACCTACGTTTATTCCTGATTTAAAAAAAAAAAAAAAAGCGTACGCTCTGCCCATAATTGTCCTCCTGCAGTACAACGCCCTCTGTTGAGAATGTTGTTAGACAAGGGGAAACAACCGACTGGACAAGTATAAATGTGAGCTTTTGGAAGAAACCACTCATTTGATAAAACAAAAGTAGGCTGCTATACGTTGTTGTTGTTTAACTAGGGCTGCTGGGCTTCTCGCTCTTCTGCAGCCAATACCAAGTTGAAGAGTCCTTGGTATTATCAACACTGTAGATCTGGGTTTTTCCTGTGCCTTTTCAGCCATTGCGAAACGTGGTGAGTTGAAGTCATGAGCTCCAGTTTCTCCAGCTTGACTTGCATTTAAAGGATCATCACATCTGGTCCAAAACTAGGAGGCAGAAACGTGTGGTTTACTGTGCATTCCCCGACATCCAAATGAGCTCTCCAAATATGCAGAGCTAAAATACTGTGCTCTGGTTCTGGGCTCTCCCAAGGAATTGTCACGTCCTACACAAAACCAATTCTCAGCCTTACATCTGGGGCTCTAGGGACTCCACCAAGCTTAGTGTGCAAGGCTGGGTTCTCAACATGTTTCACCGCAGGGGGAATCCCTGAAAGTGTGTGGATGATTTCAAGAGTCCATGAGGGTATAATTAGCTTTTAAGACAGAGATCCACATCTGTATACTATAGCAAAGTGCTTAGTTGGTGGTCATATACTTATGTCTACACATATCGCCTCATGTAGTTCCCGGGGGTTTCTCAAGAGAACGGGAAGAATATGTCCACTGCTCCCTCAGGCACGGTCGTAAAAAAACTACTAATGTGAGATTATGCGTGGGGCTGGCAAATTCAGGTACAACACATTGCTACAACAACCACTGCTGCAAGATCACAAGAAGTGATTTGTCATAGGCTTCTTGCAAGGGGACTAGTCGCATTAGTGGTTATATGAAGTGTAAGGAATGAAAAAGAAGATTAATTTAAAACTAGGCATTTCGGAGATTCAATCTCAGTTCTTCCAAATGACAACATCGCCTCGCTGCAGGAAGGTGACGTGCTAGGAAATAGGGCTAAACAAACTCCCTTATCCCCGGAATGCCTATTACATTTGTATTGCTTTGTTGTTGTTTTTTTTCTTCAGTGTTCTGTACGGCTTCCGTGTGCATGTAATATGTCTGCAATGGCCGTCGCGTAGATGTATCTTTGACGATTCACATGTCCAGAGTTTCCAAATCTCCTTACTTATTTTATGATTTCAAAATCATTTCTTCATATAATTTTTTTTCTTCAGTAGGCAGCAAATAACTGGGTAGAAAAGAGCACGTATACACCGGTTTAATTTTCCACATCAAAGCATATCGTAGACGAACTACTGGGCCTTGATTTATCTGTCAATTCTCTTGAATGTGTGGATAAGAGAGCGGAATTCAGGAGAAAGCTTACTTTCTCCGATCGTCTGACACGAAGGTGTAAACATTTAAAACAGACACACTTTGTCTTGAAGGTGAGAGAGACCTCCCCATTTGACAATATCCCGTTGTCATAAGTATGAAGATGAATTCTCCTGCAGTCCCCCCCCCCACCCCCCCCCCCCCCCCCCCCCTTTCTTTTTTTCTTTACGCAACATGATATTGATCTACCAAAACCCATATCTACAGCTTTTGTTTAAAAAAACGAAAATCCATGAGACACCTGATACGAAAAGTATCGCATAATTAGTTGTATGAACCACGTGATCAAAATACTACTAAGAACTGTCATGAGAAGGGTGAGAATAAAGATCTAATCATCCACCGCGATTCCCGAATCCTTTACATCCGGAGATGGGATCACTGGGGTCATGACTCCTGAGTGTCACTTTCCTGTTGGGTGTGTGGCCTACACTAAATAGTCAACCAATTTATTATTATTTTTTTTATGAATGGTGTATGCATCTTCTTCTTTGATCCTTATCCGCCGATTGTCTGTATGCATGACCAAGTTTAATTCATCAACTCATTAATTGTGAAATCCTACCCTCTACTTGTAACTCATATTTAAAAACTACAAAAAACTAGCCCATGATTTGTTTGTATTTTTCTAGGTCCAGCGGTTTGAAGATGAAAGAAAGACTGGTGTGAAGGCTGCTGTGTCAGATGATGGCAAGGAGAATATTTGTGTAAGACTTTCTTCCATCTTTCTTACCATTCCTAGCTTTCCATTCCACTTTCTTTGCATACCTTCTTTTCTTTTCTTTTTGTTTCCTCTTCATTTATAGTTATTCTTGTTATATTCATCTCTTTAACTTTTTCTTCATTCCATTCATCTGTTTAATATTTCTTGTTCATTACTTCTTCATATTCCTTTTCTATGTCTTCAACTTTTTCTCTATTTCCTTCCATCTTTTTTTAGTCTTTACTGTTCATTACTTTTTTCTCTTCCATCTTTCTTTCCTTCAGTCCTTATTTAGTTCTTTTTCTTGTTCTGCATTAGCTTGCTACCTTCTGTTATTTTTTCCTTCTGTTATGATTTTGTTTATGGACTGAAAGAATACATCTTACCTTCCAAATTAATGTGTGCCTCACCTGCCCCCCCCCCCCTTTTTTTCCTGTCAGTTGTTAACAGGACTGTCACTCATCTGTGTAATAGATAATCCAGGTGTAACTTTACTATTCTAAACTCAAGATGGACATTTCATTATGACATAGACTTTTAAAGGAAAAAAAAAGTAAGAGTGGAAAAGAAATGATCCATTTGGAAGTCAAACCTGATCACTTAAGTGTGAGCATATGAATGACAAGGTGATTAGAGTGCTTGCTTCTCTAGATGCAGTGACTTGGTTCAAATTGAGATGGTGTCACGCTCCAGTCAACACAGCTGTAAACATGGGCACCTGACTCTGCTGTGAGTTAAGAAAGATAAAGGCAGTGAGGAAGAGAAGTGGTCACCGCACCTCACAAAGCTGTGACCTAGTAAATTGAAGTCTGTAAACTTTGCACCCCTGTGGCAGTAAATGCTATGGCACTATCTTTACCTTTAACTTAAGTGTTTTCATGATGAAGACATCGTACCACTAGATAATAATGCCAGGGGCAGAATCCAGTCCTTGAATTCATATAAACATGAAGGTATAGTAGGAAGTTTATTTATATTATGAGTTTGAGTAGATATAAACATGGCATCATTTACCATTTTCTCCATAGGCAGTTTGTTGAGCACTTATAAGCAAAATATTCCCGACTGAGGTAGAGACTTCATAACATAATGTGTTAAGGCAGTCTACTAACACCATGTTAAACTGGGTCACACATGCATTTCCATTTACACCTGAAGTGATATCCTTATGCTACCCCTTCCTTTTTGTAGTTCCCTTGGGTCTCTGAGCAGACAGAGAAAGAATCTGACTACTGCTGCCTCATATATATTGTTAGAGGTGACTGATAGAAGGTCGTGGATGGGGCTGGTAGCCTGATCATGTAAGGCTAATTTCTATAGGAAACCACCATCTAATTTCTATAGGAAACCACCATCTAATTTCTATAGGAAACCACCATCTAATTTCTATAGGAAACCACCACTGTAAGAACACGTGAATGTATTGAGGCAGGATTGCTGCAAGGGAGGGCACTCTGTAGTGTTTGCTTTATCAGGAATGAAAAGAGAAATTAAGATAATGATGCTATCACTTGTTTAATTATTATTATTTATATCATTTATTATCATTATTGTAGTTAAACTTGTTACTTATATATTATATCATTATTAATAATATATTATTGTTGTTTTTTTTTTAATAATTGTAAACAAAGCAGAAATCCATGGGCAATACCTATTTATAAGCTCTTTAATGTAAAAAAAAAACACAAAAAAACCCATAATTTCTCCCTTATTATGTTCCTGTTATTAATAACTGCCTAGCAGATTCATTGATCATTTTGATAGACTCATGAATGTTCACTACTTGTATGTTAATGTTATGTTGTTTTTGGTGGGAGGTATTTAACCTTAGTTACCAAATGTGGTCGGCGTCTGTGGCCTAATGGATATGAACGCAGTTTCATAATCCAGATATACCAGGTTCGAAACCTGCTGCAGGCGGTTAGGTAGCAGATCGCTTTGTGTGGATTTTTAACAATGGTATAAGCGCCGTACCGTTCAGAAAGCAATGGCAAACTACTGAATGAAAAAATTGCCTAGAAAAATCACAAACAGCCAATAAAAGCTGGGGTTGATTGCCACGTCCTGTAAAGGATAAGCAACTAACTTTTACCAAATGTTAATACACTAATAATTATTGAATATGTCAGCAGTATATTTAAAAATGCTTAGGGTAGCTTGGAAGGGAAAGGGGGGGCGGGGGGCGGGGGGGGGGGGGGGGGCACGAGGAAGAGACAAATAAAGAATGGGACTTTTGCACTCTTATGCATGTCATACAAGGCAACTAAGGTTATGCAAGGATCTGGCAACACCTCATCATGCAAAACAAACTGCCATAGAAACCACCGCTACAAGAGGATGTGAATGCTTGTGCAGGCTTCCTGCAAGGGGATCAGCTACAATGATGGCTGCTTCACTCCATCAGGAGCGCAAAGAAAAATAATAATGAATGATTCTTGAAAGAGCAACATAATCACCTGTGTATAAGATGATTTGTGTGTGTGTATGTTTTTTTGTTGTTGAAGAAATAGCTGGCTTTGAATAGGACACATAAGAAAGAAACCTGTTGATTACAAGGTAGTCCTTGTTCTGGATTCCTCAGGGTAGGAGAGTTTGACGGAGACCAGAAAAAAAACACAAAGAAGGGAATTGGAGACAGACGTGAAAGGAAATAAAGAAGACATGGAAAGAATTTGAATGGATAGCACAAGACAGGAAGGTTTGACATGAATATATTGAGAGCTTATGCTCTTCAGGGCGTTGAAGGCTCATGATAATGTTGAGTGGTGTGTGTGTGTAAAAGCATAAGTGATATATAAAACTGTACCAACAAACAAAACCATGAACACATGCACAGATTGAAAGAAAAATTGTGCATATTTATCTACAGGATACTCCCTCGAAGAAAGGTACAATCAAGAAAAAGAAAGGAACAAAACCATCAAAGTCACAGTCTACTTTATCAGCAGGTAATGTACAGATTTTTGATTTTTTTTTAAACAAAGTATCCCGTTCAACCCTTGATGTGTTATAATTAGGATGTATGGTGTAATAAATTCAAGACATGAAAATCTGATTTCCAATATCTAAATATAGTATCTTCTTCTGCCCTCCACTCAGTCAAAATAGAGTAAATAAAAACCAAAATTGTGTGACTGTATGTGTGTGAGACCTCCCCTTTCCAAGAAAGTAATGTACAGAACTTATTTTTGATTTTCAGTGGAGAGGAAACAGTTCTCGACTTTTTTTAAGTATTTACCCAGCAGTGATTAACAGTTCTCAATAATAAATGTTTGCCTGGACATATTAGTTGCCTTGTCATATAAGTTGCCTGGACATATTAGTTGCCTTGTCATATAAGTTGCCTGGACATATTAGTTGCCTTGTCATATAAGTTGCCTGGACATATTAGTTGCCTTGTCATATAAGTTGCCTTGACATATTAGTTGCCTTGTCATATAAGTTGCCTTGACATATTAGTTGCCTTGTCATATAAGTTGCCTGAGGGAGTAATAGTCCTATTCTTTCTTTGTCTCATCAGCAAACCCCGGGAACTATATGGGGCCTGTCTTGTTTTGGGGAATGAAATCTATACAGATATCTGGTATTTACTCAGATAATTTGTTTCTGAATAGTTATTGGTACATATACTCAGCTAAGATGACTTTCTGTGAAAATAAACATGTGTATCACGTAACAGTTCAGATATGTCAAGAATTAATAATAATAATAATAGTCCCTTCAGTCATAGCTGACTATGGGAATGCGCCCCTGAAGCGTTAGCCCTTAGCTGCTTATTTTCCTGGTGCTCCTTTCGACGTTTTCTCCTCTCTTCTGCTTGTTGTGTGAGCTTCTTTTCGCCCAATCTGAGGTGGCGCCGTAAATAGCATCGCCACTTAGTGCAATCGGCAGCTTCATCCTCCCATGTTGCTGGATCCATGTCCAGTGCCCTCATATCTCTCTTGCACACATCTTTGAACCTCGGCTGCGGTCACCCAATGGTTCTCTTGCCATCTGCTAATTGTCCGTAGAAGATATCCTTTGGGATGCAACCATCTTCCATGCAGCGGACATGGCTAAGCCAGCGAAGTCTGCACTGTCTAAGCAGTGTATACATGCTTTGAAGGCCAGCACGTGACAACACCTCGACATTTGTCACTTTATCTTTCCACAAGATGCCGAGGATGTGGTGTAGTCACCGTAAATGGAAGGTATTGAGCCTTTTTTTTTGCTTAGCATATGTTGTCCAGGTCTCGCTGCCAAATAGATGTGTGCTGGTGACACAGGCGTTATATACTGCAGCTTTGGTCTTCGTTGTGAGTTTGGAGTTTCCCCAAACACGCGATGTGAGGCGGGCAAAGGTAGCTGCAGCTTTGCCAATGTGACTGTCAATTTCTGTGTCCAGTGAGAATTTGTCATTGATGGTAGACCCTAGGTATGTGAAGTGGTGCACCACTGCCAATTCATAGTTATCGATAGTGATAACTGGTGCAGCACCCACATCCTGACTCAGCACAGTGTCAAGAACTATAACTCTAGAAAATGGATAGTCCTCTTGGTTTATAAAAATATGATGTTGCAATCTCTTCTTCTCTCTTATAATTGGTTGATAATTGGTTTCCAGTCCATAGCAATGTTACGAGACAGCATGTAATGTGGCTGTTGGGGTAGAATTAGTAGTATATCGTCTTCTTGTCGAGTTCTTCTTTAAATCATCAAGTAGCTGGTTCTTGGCTTCCAGCTTGTCTAGGGTATATTTTGTAACAGGCCTCTAAGTCCAACTTTTTAAACAGCCTTAGAACGTGTAATCAGTCTTCAACAGTCAGAAACTTGATAAGGCCAGTTTGACGTTGAAGAACACATATTCACTTTTAATATAGGACGAAGCTCCTTATATATTTGCATCCTATATATATATATATATATTAATCAATGGCATTCACTAGCCAGTCCATGAAACCAGTCAATTGTCACGTAGACTAAGGTCAAGATGTCTTATGCATACTGCTGAAATCTTTAATGAAATAGTTCCACACTCACTTCTTTCTATTCAGCATTCGCTTGTCCATTTAATTATAATCAAGCATAGACTCCATACTGTAGGACGACCTAGCTGATATAAATTCACAAAGACTCTATCACAAGAGTACACTTTCTGGAGCTCGTCAAAAACACGTCTTCTCACACACAGTAATACACAGCGAAAGAGAACGAATACTAGCTCAAATCTGCCATGCAACGCCGGCAAAACATCGTCTGCCAAATATTAGCAGACTATGTGACGTACTTCCGGAGTAGTCCGGGCAACGCATATCAACAAGGAAGTATGTATACAAACCATGTCGAGTGCGATAAAACCTGTTATGATTTTACACATAACAACTACTCCCCCCCTCCAGCCAATAATGGCAATGAAGTTGTCATTATTGCTATTGTGAGAAACCACCACTAAGGTGAGCAAAAGGTAACATTACATGTCACTGTTGCTATGACCATGCATAGACCTATGTTTGTGCCGTAATGTAGGCAATTTAACACATGAGGTGTGGAAATCCAGCATGAAATGCTAATACCACTGTCTACGAAAAGCTCAAAGCAATTTCACATTATAATGAGGTACTATAGCAAACGTCAGTCAACATAAAACATTAATAATGATAATAAACCATGCATTTTCACACTTCAGTCTGTCAGAAAACACCTACTGTTCATTGTCATGTCACCTAGTCAATTAATGTCACTTGAAATTAACATTAATGCTAAGTGTATATAATAATCTTATTCAATCATAGAAGACGTAAGACAGACACTTGACACACACAAAATGTTTGACTGTTACACATTGTCAAATACATAAAGTTTTGTGTGGTAGTGAATGGTATGTCAAATTTTATCATATACATAATATGAACAACGAATCATGAATTAATTTTATAATAGCGTACACAGCGCCTTAATATCTAACTCATGTGTCAAAGTAATATTCTTTTGTGTTGAAAAGTTAATTAGTTAGTTAATTCCATCTGTTATTTTGCTGTAATACCCTGTTCAACCAAAACCCATTGAAAGGTTGCAAACGGTTATATTGGGGTATAATGTGTGTTAAAAAGTTAATTAATATAGTAAGTCAATATGTCTTTTCCACTCCTGTATGGGAAAAAGCTATTATTTCCAATAAAGTCAAGTCCATTCCGTGAAACAATCATATAGTGCTTGAAGTTTCATGTAGAAATTCCATCTTGATTGTGTCCATGATTGTTGTCTCTTTAATAGTATAAGACAAAAAATCCATAAGTTCGCGAACTATGAAGTGAAATCACAAAAAATAGTTGCGTATCGATCTCATGGTTAACTCCCTTGAAATCCTGGTATGAACTTCATTTAATAGTTGTCTCCCTTGACAGTCCAGCATAAAGTCTCATGACTGTTAATGTGTGTATTTCAAAACTGTTCCGAACTGAATCAATCGAAACATTTGTACAAATTTTTTCTTGACAACTGGTAATTGAAATGTGCATCTGAAGATGACTATGTTGTGTCTATGCAATGTCCAAAGTAAAACGATATGTCACACTCTATGAAGTGATCCATAATTAAGCATCATCATGTGGCTGTGCGGGTGGCATTGCTGTAACATCACCGTGACAAAAGTACAATCTGGTGATTTAATCAAATTACGTGGTTCTTGATGTGAAATGTTTTGAGCACCGGATCTGGGAATGTAGATATTCTGACTACATTGCATTATGTTGATCATCTGAACTTGTGGACTCAATGGATGATGAAGCATCCTTGATGCATCTGGACAGCACATCGGCGACGACATTGAGATTTCCCTTTATACAGTGCAGACCTGATAAGGAGAACTCACCAGGGACCCAAGAAATAGTTCTTCTTATCAGAAATTCCTCTTATCAGATAAGAGTTCAAGCATATGGTAATGCATTTGCAACGTACAATGCAATAATGAATTAGTGTTGAATACGACAGATGTATGACACAGAAAATATGTAAATCACCAAAAGTGTTAATGTACAATGTTGGCACAGATATCTAGATAATAACAGCACTTTTTACACTTTGAAAAGAAAAAGCTGCAATTTTCCTCTGTATCTTAGTACCTGTACTTGAATGAATAAAAATGTCTTTCCATGACATCCTTAAATTCAAAGAAATGATAAATTAAATCATCTTGGCATCCAGCCTTTGTGAAACAGTTTGCACTGGCAACAAACAGTCATCATCATCATCTCCATCTAGGTCAGGACTGGAAAGGACAGAAGATGAAACTGTTGGCATACACATCCCTAGAATATCAGCACTGGCAAGGCTAGCACTACATGTAGTAACAATATCATTGTCAATGTTGACAAAATCTTCTGCTGAAATGTTCAGTTCCTGATATAGTCGATGAAGCAAAGGTTCCACAGAAGTTTCAATTATAATACTGCCATTACAAGTATTTGATACAACCGTGTTTTCATCATCTGTATCATCTCCAACTTTAAAGCCTGCTTTTCGAAAACAGTTTGCAATAGTCACAGGCAACACTTTACCCATGCAGATTTCAACATAACAATAGTGTCCAGAAGGGTTATCTTGAAGTCTTCAGCAACCAAGTCTGCATCAATGTGACCTACAAGTTTGGACAACATTGCTGACCTATAATGAACCTTCAGATTTTGAATAATACCTTGGTCACAAGGCTGAAGTTTGGATGTCGCATTTGGTGGTAAAAACAAAAGTTCTGTTGCTTTTAGATTTTGAACATTTAGACCTAGGTGGGCTGAACAGTTGTCAAGCACCAAAAGAACTTTGTGATGTTGACGTTCCATAGAATGATCAAATGCATGTAGCCACTTGGTGAAAATGTCTGATGTCATCCAGGCTTTTGAATTAGCTGCATAATCAACACACAATTTTTTCAAACCTTTAAAACAGCGTGGATTTTTGAATTTACCGATTACAAGTAATGGCAATTTTTCTGAACCATCCATATTTGTACACACAACAGCTGTGATTCTTTCTTTCGATTTTTTCCCCCCATGACACTTTTCATTTCTGAAGGAAAAAGTCTTGTCAGGCAGCAATCTCCAAAACAATCCAGTTTCATCAGCATTAAACACATCAGCGGAATTATACCTACTCATGGCTGGTTTTAGCACCTCCTCCGTCCATGACTCGGTAGTCGTTTCATTAACAGAATGCCTTTCCCCACACAAAGCTTTGTAAGTAATGTTGTGCCGTTTTTTAAAACGACCCAACCAGCCAGGACTACATTTCCAGCCAGTCCGACCTTCAAGAAGTGCTAACTCTTCTGCCTTTGCAATTAATATAGGTCCATTTACAGGAACATTTGCTGATCTCGCCATGGTGAACCATTTTAGGAGTGCCGTGTCAACAACATCACACGCCGCTTTTCAGTTCTTCATTCTGTGACAATCAACTTGTCCACCATAAAACATTTTTCTGTACCGATCCTTATTTTTTATGATTCCTGAAAGCGTTGATTTTGGAATGTTGAATTCCTTTGCTATTTCCATTTTCTTTTTGCCACTATTTTCCACTTCTTGTAACAGCTCAATCTTTCTTTTTCAAAGATATGGATTTTAACTTTCCAGCCATTTTTAGAGGGGAAATAACTCAAATTCTAACACCGACGAAGCGTGCAATTTCCGAAAATAGCCGAAAAGTTGTACAAAAGTCCAGGTACTGTATTTGAAAAAAGTTCGTCTTAAGCAGATCAAATTATATAGTCGGGACACGTTTAATCGTTCGGCATATCCGAAAATTCGTGATAAACGGATTCCGCTTAACCGGACATTTTTTACAAAGACAAAGAAGAAAAATTGCCGGGGATAAACAAATTGTTCTTTACAACAGAAATTCGCCACATCCGAGATCGCCTTAAGCGGTCTGCACTGTATTTCTAATGCTGTAATCGTACGGCTGTAAAGCCAGGCTGGCTCTAGCTGCCTTTGGATTAGTAAAACGAGCTGTCTGTAAATAACCCAAAGCTCGTTGATCAGTCTCAAGAGTGAAGTGAGCTCCCAAGAGGTATCTTTGAAGTTTATTGAAGGCGAAAACGATAGCTAGCATCTCTCGTTCTACGATTGGATACTTTTGTTCTGTGGGCGTTAACTTCCTGCTCACATACATTGTAGGGTGCATGTGGCCTTCAAACTCTTGCATTAGTGTTCCCCTATTTATCACCTTCCTTGATGTTACCAACTGAAAAACTTTTCTTAAAGAGTCATCTTCTCTTTGTCTTTGAATGAAAGATTTCTTCTCAATCAATTCAATTTGTAAATAATCATCTTCTTCAACAGGAGTAGTATTATCATTTTCATTACCCTCATCATTATTAATGTCATCATTATCATCACTCATGACATCATTGGTGTGCTCATCATCATTGATAACTTCCTCTAACATAATATCATCACTATTATGATTTAACATTTCCTCATGAGCTTGTGCTCTGGTAGTAACAGCGTTAGCCATTATTAAGTGCTTTTTCTCCCACTTCTCAATGTCTTGTCTGGAACATTCATGGATCCCTGGGATGTTTCCAAGGATAATCCCAGCGACAGGTTTATTTAATAAACATGCCAGCACTTTACCAGTAAAATAAGGTGTATCCACAAATACCTCCGCTGTAGGATAGTATTCTACCGTTCCACCAAAAGTAATACATTTAACTTCTTTTCCTGTGTAATCTGATGGGTCTACCATCGATTTCCGTATTCCAATCGTTGTTGCCCCTGTATCTCGCAACAGTGAAACTAATTTATTGTCTAAAAAACCCTTATCCAGTACCAAGGAACCTGTGTTTTCAACAGATGACATAACAGGCAAAGGGTGTCCACACAAAAGTCTTGGTACTCTGTGTGGCTGAAACAAAGAACTGCATTGAGTACAGTTAGTACTATTAGCTAAGTCAACACTGCAAGCATTTGCATGAGCAATAGGCACATTGTTTTGGTTTGCATTATTGTTATTGACATCCCCGACAGCATTAACACGTTCTGGGTTTCTTGCCTATCGATAATTATTGTTCTGAAAAGAACCTCTATTGTTTGTGTAATTGTCATTATTCCTGTAGAATGACCTATTACCTCTGTTTGATCTGGCATTATAACCTCCTCTATTTTGGTAATCATTATATCTGTTTGATGATTGAGGTTCATAATAATCATTATTATTATTATAGTTATCATATCTCTGAGGCTGTTGAGATTTCTTATTAAAGTTATATCTGCCTCTATTGTTGCAATATTGAACATTTTGATTCAATCTATAATTCTTGTCAATGCTATTGGATCTTTGCCTAGAAGTGTTATAATTCATCACTCTGGCTGAAGCTGCTGTAAGAGAATTCTTAATGTTATCTTTGCCTAAATTCTTGTTTGGGTGAGCGACCTGGTATTTTCTACCCAAGGTTTCACAAACAGACAACTTATCTGGTTTTCTCTCCTGCAAAAAGGATAAAAAATCCCCACTAATGGAGGACAAAACTTCATCTCTGAGAATTAAGTCAGACAAACCTTCAAATGTCTTTTCAATTTTAGCAAGATCAATCCATCTAGAAAAGTACATTTTTATTCAGGCAATAAATTCTGTAAAGTCCTTTGCAGAATCTGGCACTAGTGATTTAAATTTCAGCCTATAGCCATCCTCATCCAATTGAAATCTCTTAAGTAGCAATACTTTAACAGCATCACAGTCATTTCTAGATTGATCATCCATTGTACACACAGCCGTAAATGCTTGTAGCGAAATTGTTACTAGTTTAGAGGGAGAGGGTGTACGTATGACAGACTTGATGGAAGAATGAATAAAAGATAATCTCTAGAGGAAACTCTTCCAGACTGCAGGTTGAATGCACAGTCTCTCCTCGGGGATTAGTCCACTCAAAAAACCTGTCTAAGAGAATTCTGGTGAAACTAAACAGGATATTCTCTAGGCGATAAATTCTTTATCCGATATCCAATAAAGGACTATGTATAGTACATATAAATGGATAAGAGATTTGGTGCCCAGCCACATTAAAAATATCCTGACCCAATAGTGTTATTTAATTTTGGCTCTGCCCCCAGGGTGTAGATTTATGTTACTAAAACTATACAACCCATTTAAATATTACAAAGAAAATAACAACAGACTCGGTTATGTAAAGTTTACAAAAATGAAAATAGAATCTCACAATATATTCAAATAAACAACTAGCCCTATATGTTCCCTAATCTATGAATGTTTCTGAACCATGTCAGAATTAATTTGTAATCATAGGACAATAGGAATATTCTGTAGTGGTTCTGCTGGCATGTTCAGATACTCATCTCAATTGCTGATGTAGTCTTGTTGCCAGGGGTTCAATATATCCCAGCACTCCAGGTCCCGCAAGTTCTTTTTAGGGTTTCAGAGGATGGCAAGCTGCTTCTTCTCCGTCTTGACACAGGGCTCATCACCAACTGGGATGGAGTATGTCTGCCCTTGAGAACACTGCATATGCTTTAGTCTTCTGGTATGACAACCGGATATGACAACCTGGTAGGACTGGATTGACAAACAATTGAGGCTCCATTAGTAATCTTGCCAGAGAAGTCATTTCCCATATCTGCTGGGCGCTAATCGTCCATCAGAAATCTAACAAACATTCATAGCTAACATCAATAACACAGTACTATTTATTATCTATAAAGTACTATAGCATAACTGATGTTATAAGCAAACAGGTGGATCTAAACCTATATCTGGCTTCCAGCTTGTTTACCGCAGTGATTTTCAACGTGTGGGCTGTTAGCTTCACCAACTGTGAAGTTTGGGGCTGTGGTCATCAAAAGTTTGAGAACCACTGGTCTACCTTGTGCCCATAGAGCAATAAAATCAATTTGGGGTCACTGTCAACAATGGTTTGAGAACCACTGGGTAATAGTTTTCTATTTTGCTGTAACATGTTGGGGTGTCATTGCTGCCAAGGTTTGAGAACCACTGAATTACAAGTCAGTCAACATATTCATTTATAAAATTTGCTACAGTCCATTATTACATAGTTCTAAGTTTATGTGATAGGCATTCATATACCTTATTAATACCATCATAACACATTAAAACATAATAAGGATATTTGCAGAAATCAATTCAGGATTAAAATATGACAAGAATAATCAGGGCTGAAATCATACAGTAGAATTAGTAGAAATCATTCAGTATAAAACAGGACAAGGGTAGTTCATACATGAAACTTTCAGTATACATAATGTTGTTGTCTCCTGTACAAAATCAAGGATATTAATTTCTGTTACAGTGAAAAACAAAAGATACTGACATGATATGTTGTAGATAAACATGATTAATTCATGTTATTCATATAACAATATAGATCACTTACTCGCTCAGCTAAGATTCATTGCTGTTTAAATGATCAGGCCCCTCTGTATTTCTTAGGAGCAACCATTTTGTTCCCGGTCAGTCTGCCGGCTTGCGAGAGAAAAGGCCTGCGCTTTGAGAATAGCGCCAAAATCCTCCAGGTTTCTGTTTGGTTGCCGAGGTCAAAGGTCAAAAGACAATATACGGCTGCCTATCCCATTGGCTAAACTGTAATTATTCAGGGCGCGGTGTAACAGTTCACAGCGGTAAAAGGTCACAGTGGTTTTGCCAGTCAAACGTAGAACAAAGGAATTTATTTCCCGCAGCAAATGGGAGATCTCCTGATGTGTATTTACGCGTGGTAGATTCTAGAGAATTTAGAGAGAAGGAATGTTTAGGTATGAACAAAGATTGACAGAGAGAAAAGAAGGCGAATACACTTCGTGACAATGCTTCTCCGACCAATAAGTTCATGAGCCTACTAGACCATGTAGTTTTATCAATATTAAACTCATGACAATATGTCTCATATCTACTAAGAAAGCATGAGATATCGTCAATGGAAAAGTTAAATTTAGGCAAATTTATCTTGACATATTTGTTATGATCTCTTCTATCAGTATCAACATTCATGACATTCACATAAGGTTGTTGCAATCTTAATTTCTCAAGTTCAATCTCGCTAATTTAATTTCTTGAGCATGTTTTAACTCAGCTTGAGCATAGGCTAATTTTTTCCTTTTCAAGGGCTAACTCTTCTGCTCTTCTTGTTTCAGACAATGCTTCTTGTCTTCTTTTTTCTTCCTCTTGTCTTCTGTTTTCATCTTCTGATTTCCTTGTCTACATAGGTTTGCAAGACTTCCCCCTCCAAACCAAACTGTTTTCCAACCTTTACTAAATCTTTCAAGATTGCCATGCTTTACTCTTATTGTGCCTTTCAATAACAACAAATAAAGTAAATTTATAATATGATCACTTTGAATAATATTTTCAATAATTATGCCACCCCACTTCAAATTCAACCAACTTGATGCATTGGTAGCAAAATATATAGATGTTAATGAAGGAGCATAAAAGAAAAGTACAAACAAGACGACAGAATACAGTGATCAGAGCCAAAAGAAGCAAATGCAAATAGGAAACTTAGGCATGAATATATAAATTGAACAATAAAAAAAAAATATAGCTCTATTCATACTTATGACAATATATCACAATTTTTTTACAACATATATCACATCTATTAAATGAAAGATAGCCAGGTTAGAAGCACAGTTTCACAAACAATAATGTAGCTAACTAAAGAGGAAAAATATATATAGGACTGGACCACAATCACAAATTGTACACTTAACAATACTTCACAGCTAACACTCATAGTTCATGATTATTTCAATAGTAGCAGATTCACACAGCTTTGTAATGCCGGCCCCACTATTTGAAACAATCACACTCCAAACCTTAAAGTACGCTTATGAATCTATCGACCAGTCGAAATGGTATTGACAGATTCACAAGTCCCTCCTACCTCCCACAGCTTAAATACACCACGACATTAAAACATGCAACATAAATCTGAAAAAATAGCGCAGGCAAACAAAGATAATTCAGTCACACGCTGTATGAAACATAAACGTGACTTATCTGATTGCCAGGCCTCAAAATCCTCCCAGTTTCAATGTCCGTTCCTCCCAGCACCGATGCAAACTGCACACAAAAGACCGCTCACTAGGTCTAGCAAAAAACGCTGCAACAGCCTTTCTATTCAGCATTCGCTTGTCCATTTAATTATAATCAAGCATAGATTCCATACTGTAGGACGACTTAGCTGATATAAATTCACAAAGACTTTATCACAAGAGTACACTTTCTGGAGCTCGTCAAAAACACGTCTTCTCACACACAGTAATACACAGCGAAAGAGAACGAATACTAGCTCAAATCTGCCATGCAACGCCGGCAAAGAATCCTCTGCCAAATATTAGCAGACTATGTGACGTACTTCCGGAGTAGTCCGGGCAACGCATTTCAACAAGGAAGTATGTATACAAACCATGTCAAGTGCGATAAAACCTGTTATGATTTTACACATAACAGTGACCTCATGTGCTGTCACATTGTATTTCTTTAAAATGTTTGTCACTCCCTCTGTTTATCTTTATCTTGACTATCCTGTGTTATAAATCTCTTTCATTTTGAGGTTATATGCTGACTGATCACCTTTACTAGGTGCAGATCAATTTAGTTTTGGTATACTCCTTCACTAGTGCTGTTTCAACATTGACAGTGATCTCTTTATTTCTCTGTGTGTCTTTTCATGTTATTATTATTACAACTTTTTCTGAGATCTTATGTCATAAGTATTTTTTCTTCATTGTTCTTTTATTAGTGCCCAGAACTAACATTAGTAGCACACTCATCATATTGTCATTTCCATTTTTGCTCTTTATGGATCATGGATCCACTACTGCAGCCGGTCACTTTGCAAAGGCTTGTACCACACCATTCATGTGCTCATACAGCAGAGGTTTTGGTAGGAATATACATGATGAGGTTGCCAGCCCTATGCACAACCTCAGATGCTTCTTACGACATGCCTGAGGGGGCACTTTATTTTTCTTCTTAGAGACCCCTGGGAATTAAATGGAGCAACAGCACTATAGTGGTTTTAAATTTTTTTTAAAAATATTGTATGTTGTGTCAGCATTTTTCTCTTAGTTATTTGGATCTTTAGATGTTTGAAAACTGGTATGAGCTGATAAATCACATTATGGCAGAGTTGTCTTCAAGTCTGTCCTAACGAGTCTCAGGTCTAGTCGTTAAATTGCTAACACTACATCACCTTAGTACTGCTTTATTCCATCTCCACTTCAAGCTTGTTTTGAGAAAGACACATTCACAGTTTTCAGGTTAGTAGTTGGAAAAAAAGGATATATGTCATTAAAATGAAATTTATCTTTATCATAATGATCCAAACTGTTAACTGTAAGGTATTGTGTAGGATTATAGATTAAACTATTTAATGTCGATTTATGACCTCAGGTCAATCTTGGCCAATAGTGGAGATAGAATACAGCAGAACAAAGGCGATGACTAGCTTTCAAGTAGAGTCCCCAGTCCAGCCTCAGTTTTGTTAAATATAGTACTTGCTGTTGAAAATGTACTTGCAAGTGCTTTTTTTTTATTGGGGGGGATGCCAAGGGTATGAACCACCCCAGGTGCCAAATACTTGAGGGACGCCTCTGGCTCCAGGACATGGGGAGGGAAGAGGAGATGTGTGCGCCGCAGGCAAAGCAGAGATGGTTAACAAATACAAATAAGGCTAAAGTTAAAAAGAGAAAGCAGGTACAGTAGTGAGCAGAAATTAAGCACGCATATAATAAAAATACATAACTACAAAGGCATGCAATAGTAAACAACAGAAATAATAAATGCAACTGTTGTTTTTACCCTCAGGATCTGAACCTACGGCATTACTTTCAGTAACTTATTTAGTGCCCGTTTTCCCATTGTCCATTTTTTTCTGTTCATATTATATTAAGTGTGTTTAGCTGGCTCCTGTTCATAAAGATTCTGTTGTTTTACATTTCTCTTACATTTTTTGCTGCCAGTCCATAATTGTTATCAAGATAGTATATTTTATTTACTTTAATTTTATTGTTTTAGCATTATGTTTCAGAAACAGTGCTCTCTTTAAAAGAAGATTGACTACAGTAGTGAAAGAATTGATGCAACTGAAAATATTAATGCTGTGTTTTTTTTATAACCAGCTTAACACTGAGAGAGTTAATGTTGTCTTGATGTAATAATGATTATGGTACATATATGTTAATGCAAGTTACAACCTTTGGATTATATAACAAATATGCTAACTGTAAAGTGAATCACAGGTTAATACTGTACATATAATAAGTATTAACACTTTTTAATGCCAGATGACCCACAAAGATGTCAGCCTGGTCCTCAAGGTGGTCTCTCTATGGAACATGACCAGTCATGTGATCACCAAATGTGTCGTCAGAGGCGAATCCACAGCCTGGGACATTTGGAAATTCCACATTTTCGACCTCAGCTTGAGCTCCCTTATGACCATCGCCATGAGATAATAACAGTAACACAAGCCTTGCCATCCTCTCCTGCTGGTACGCCTAGTCATAAGGTGAGAACTGTTCATTGTTATTATTGTTATCTTTAGTACCACCATTGCAGTGATCATCATCATCATAACCACCATCTTCATCATAGCGACATTACCTACATTGCAGTGATTGTCACTATCATTATAACCTCCATCACAGCTATTCTCATCATAAGTATTACCTCCTACACAGTCATTAACAGCATTATCTTTGCCACCAGAACAGAGATTATCAACATCATTATCATAACTAATGAAAGTTTTATTCAGTTAAAACAAAAGAAAAATGTGTTCACTGTAGTGCAAGTTTTGATAGTTCAAACTGAGAAAAAAGAAGAAATTGATTGTGCCCTCTGGTGTTTGGAAAGTTAAGGTCATCTGCTCCATGGATGGCATTTCCACTGGTCTGGGTGCTTGTTATATTTATGTTATGAAAGTCTTAAAACATTTCATTAGTATTAACATTAAACGTTGTAACTTTCCAAGACAGACATCACAGCTATCAGCACTAACATTGATACCTTAGCATGAAGCACTATTATAAGCACGTTTAACACTATTTTTAACTATATTTACCACTATTTCTACTACATTTGCCATTAATACTGCTACATCTGCCTCTGTTCATCCTACATTTGCCACTAATATTACTGCATTTAATCAGCAGAGAGCAACTATTGGAGCCCTATGTTCCATGGGAAATGAAAATGATAAATGATGGTTATGATGACCACTACATTAGTGTCTATTGTTGCTCCATTTGCCACCATTACTACAACATTTGTTAAAGCTTGGACAGCTACCCATACCATTAACAACTGCCCACACTTTGATTATGAAAACAGCATTTCTTGCCACTTCAGCTAACCTCACAGATGGAACCATCAGCCGTTGTGAGATTACACAGTCCTGGTCATCAGCCACTTCAGCATCAACAACAGCTGCTATCACCCCATCACCATCATCATCACAGCATCAGCAAAATGGATGCTTTGCAAGAGAGACTTACTGGCAGATCCGTCAACACTGTACCGAAGACCACCTCTAAGTAAGCATTTACTTTTAAAATTTTTCTTCTGATGTAATTTTTCTTTGACTTTATATTTGAAACCCTGGTTTACAGCAGAATATGTAGACAGCAGAGCACCTGTACGAGAAAGAAAGTTTGTTGTCTGGCATTAGTTGTAAATCTAACTCGAGCTACTATCTTATGCATGTTAGCTTGTTGTTATATTTCGTGTAGATTTTAAACCAATACTATATTATTTTGAATGCAGTATAGGGAGCTGGGAAACTCAGTGCTTGTGAGTAATAGAAGATATAGTGAAACAACAGCCACAGCAAGTGGATTATAAGCACTCCTGCCAACAGAAAGTAAAGAGAAGTAATAGGCAGTCTGAAAGTTTTAACATAATCATCATGTAAAATAAATTATAACAGAAACCAATACTGCAAGAGTACATGATGTGGTTGGTGCAGGCATCCTGCATTGGTGCCAGTTCCAGTGGTGGCTCCATACTTCTTAAGGAACAAACAATGGACATTCATTCAAAGCTTAAGTGAAGACTGATGAAGCATAGTGGGTACAGACTGATGAAAACTACCATCATATTTGCAATAAAATGTGATGAATTGAAGCAGCTTCTACAGAAAAGTTAATATCAGCAATTTTGGACAATATAAGACTGAGTCCTATTTGATAAATTTTGTGGCAGACCATTAGATATGTTATACAAATACAGGCACGGAAGCAGGCAACTATGAATAGGATACTGACACTTGTCCCTGTAAGACCACAATCGTACTTGGAGATTTCACTGTGAAAGTTCATACCACCAGCTAAAGATGTAACTCAAGAATATGCCTAAGAGAAAGAAATGAAAAAGAGGCAACATCCTAACTAATATAGTGGACAAGAACACACAGTCTTATGATAGGAAACATCTGGTTTACATAATATCTTAAACATTTTCAACATAGAAAAATCCAGACTAAGCCAAAAGTGGACCGTAACATTGACCTTGTGCATGTAATAAAAAAAACTTAGCATAAAACTTATGGAAGTAAAGAAAGTTTAAGAAAATTGTCAGCTAGATTTAGCTTTATTGGAATTAAAGAGATGAGTGAGAAACATAATATTACTGTACATAATAGATATAATGCCATCTGTCGTGAGTTGGTCTGTTTCACAACACAGCTTCTGTATAATCCTGAGTAACTGACAAAAACCGCGTGCCATACATTGTAGAAATTGTATGATACACTAGCCAATGGAAAGACTTCCGTATTCGTGTGTTTACTACAGCCTTGGACAGGCAAAATGGCCAGTCCTCATTTGTGCAACCGAGTGAAGGATGCAAATTTAATTACATAAGTAACAAAGAAGTACCACCTAGAAGAGGTCTCTAATTCAACAACAGGAATGTTACTTTATAGGTAGGTGTATAGACTTCCTCGAAAAGTAGTTTATTAAAAGAGAAAAATCGAGTGGAAAGGCCTTGACACATCAGGTTAGTCCCTAATTTAGCTGGTTAAAGTATGCATAAAATAAAATGCACTTAGGAGACTAAAAGATTATTAGATAGATAGATAAAGAATAATTCAGGGTATAATTTAAGCTTTGGATGAATAAAATCGCTCCAGAAATAAAGATAAGGTGGAAACTAGTTTTTCATAATTGAACAGAGAGACAAAATATGCCTCATTTTGGGATTTGCAATACCCCGTTAGCCCCCTGCTTTCCGATACGCCGGATGTGCTAGTATAAATAGACCTTGCCCTTGCTAAATTGGGGCCATAAAATTTGAAAAACACAGTGAGCAGAAAGAAGCGGTAACTTGTAAATGAAGACTGCCTTTGCCAGTTGTACCTGAGAGCAGATCAAGTTTGCCATTAACAGCTCGTCTGTGTGTGCCTGAAGGTTCTATCCTGACAACTACAAAACAAAAACTTTATAGAGTCATCCACCTCTGCTGGACTCTGTGGTGCAAGTGCCCTTGTGGTTAACAGGGCCAGATACCCAGCTTCCACCGCCTGGAGAAATTCAAAATACGTGTTCGTCCATGGCAGGAGAGTGACAGATCTCTAAACACAAGATAAGTGGCAAAACAAAGCCACTGATCAGCGTATCCAGATTATACCCCTATACAAAAAGACAAGATGCAAATAAACATACAGTGAATGATGAAAAGTGTGGACATAAAGTTACCCATTACTAGCTTCACAGTCAAGAAATAGTGACAAAACTCATTAGTATCATATCAATGTTCTTTAAAAGGAGATAATTAATCCAGTTGATAACCTTCAACAAGTGAATGACTTTTGATATTGTTAATTATTTTCAATGTTTATTGATTTATTGTTGTAAATAAATTTGATTTCATTTCAAACTTTCCAGACCGAAAAGAGAAACGGTATAGGCTAAATAAATTGTAAATATTTACCAACAGACTTACTTACTTATTAAAGTTGAGTTTATGTTCTTGTTGGAAATAATTTTGTTAATATCCCCTAGCAGAGTCAACAATAATAAAAATAATATAATAATCAAGGGAGGATCTTGAGAGGGAGCCCATAGGGATCCAGGATAATACAATAACATCATACCTGGAAACTTATACAGCTTGACCCTACCTTTGATATCCATACACCCTTACTCTTTTCAGAGAAGGGGGTATTACTTATAAGACTAGACTCTTATCTGGCACTATCCTGGTATCACCTGATACAACTTTTTGTCCAGGATATCTTATATTTTAATAACATCTCAACCCTCTCGCAACACCATCTCATGGAGCAGTTAAAAAATAGTGACTTTTCATGAAGGAAAGAAATGTGTAAACGAAGCCTTTGACGTGTTCACATTTATTAGGTATGTTATGAGAAGAGAAAAAAAATTGAAACATGTGACAACATGCACAATTTTCAGCAGGGAAAAAAATAAACATAAAGAGACAATACTCTTGACAGTTTAATAGTATTGCTTGGAAGACAAGTCAGAAATAGGATTTTAAAATAGCACTAGTGACAGAAAGTTGTGCAGAGAAGTGGTTGCTGACATCAGCATGCATAGCATTTGAGGAAGAAAAAGATTTCTAGCCAGCTCTAAAATAATATAAAATATACATAGGTAATTTAATTAGATCAATTAATATGAAACAGACCAGAGCAACTTGGGTTTAATTTTATATTTTGTCAAATAAACCTCAAAATTCTTATGTGCGTGCATTAGGTTGTGGTAACATTCATTTTATAATTCATTTGTGTGTCTGTTTTTTTTTAGTCATTAACAAAACAATTTTAGTGCTGTTGTGAGTGATGGCAGTGTCTCAAGACAGTAGACAAATTATAGATCTAATGGGACCACATACAAAGGCCTAATGATAGATTTTATGGAGGTCACATATTTTTAAAGTGAAAAAATACAGGTTTATTAAATTAGATGCATGTTAAGATATTAAGTGTTCAAGAAAAAAACAACTGGCATTTCCACAAAAGGCAGAGCATGTGCATATTTAATAGTAACTCTTGTTTCTTTCAACAGAACCTCTCTGTTATCATCTGGGTCAGATCAGTCTATGGAATGTGGGTCTCAGACCCAGCTCCGGGCAGACCCTATGTCAAGACAAGGTGGTGACCCAACAACCTATAACAGTAACTCCACTGTGTCCATGAACAGCGATACAAACTCACCTGCAGCTGGGAGAAAGAAGAGTGTTAGTATGCTGGACCCAAGGGTAAAGGTATGCAGTGATATTTACAACATTTTGGCTGCAGTTGATTGAACAACATTGTTTTTAAAGTTTATAGAGTTAACAGTGTATCAGCCATGATGACTGCAAAGTTAACAATGTAGCAATCATGATGATTGTAGAGTTAACAGTGTTGCTGTTATGAAAGTAGATTTAACTGTGACTGTCATAATGATATAAAGTTAAAAGTGTAGCCATCATGATGATTGTAGAGTTAACGGTGTTGTCATACTCTGTCCATACTTTGAAGGTCCAAAATGGATGGCAATGGCATGAATGTAAAACAACCATAGAAGCCTCGAGTCTTCAGGAACAGGTGTGGATCTACTGTCGTGGTCATGCGAGTGTACACGGCAGTGAAGAACTGACAGACTAGCTTTGAGATCACCCATAGTGGGGATGCTAGATTTGGATAAGGGATTGATGATTGCCTAGAGATGATACTGCAACTGATGAATCAACAAGGCTAAAACTGTTGGGATTCGGCATCAAACATAAGACTATCAGTGATGGAGATATAACAGGATGTATACAACCAACATACTTCAGGAACAATTAGCATTCATACCCTTTGACATTTGCTGAGATAGACTGGGCACGTATGGGTTTGCCCCTTAAGTGCTTACTTACTTACTTACTTAGTCGTTCCCCTTCTACCGTGAGGTGTAGAGGTTTGGAAGAGAGAGCGCCAGACTATCCTATCGGCTGTCTTCCTCCTGGCCTGGTTCCATTCTAGTCCTCGATCCTTCAAAGATTGTCTAATGTTGTCCTCCCAGCGGACTCTGGGTCGTCCTTGGGGTCTGGATCCTTGGCTCTTTGTTTCCCATGCTTGTCGTGGTATCCGATCTTCTCCCATTCTGCAGACATGGCCAAACCATCTTAATTGGGACTGTTCTACTTGGGTCTGCAGGGGGTAGGATTTAAGGCCTTGACGTATCGTCTGGTTGCGTACCATGTCTCTTCTTGTTACTTCAACCACCTTCCTCAGATACCTCATTTCTGAGGTTTGGATCTGGCTTTTATGGGTTGTAGTCATTGCCCATGACTCGCATCCATATGTCAAGACTGGGACATAGGTGGAGCGGTATACAGCCATCTTCGTTTTCTTACCAACCTCTCTCTTGCTGAGGAATCCTCGATTTATGGCCTGAAAAAGTCTCCCAGCTGCTGCTTTTTGAGTGGCCAACTCTTCTTTGATGCCTCCCTTTCGGTCTATAATAGCTCCGAGGTATTTAAAGTGGTCGACCTGCTCCAGGACCTGTTCTCCCAGCTTAATCTGATGTTTTCTTTCTTCTCGTGATATCACCATGGATTTTGTTTTAGAGCTGCTTATGACCATCCCTCTCTTCTCCAGCTCTTCCTTCCAGACTTGCAGGTTGGATTGGAGATGTGCCTCTGATTTAGCAATCAGGGCAACATCATCAGCAAATGCCAGCTCCGAAATATAGACCTGTCTCATCCTCCAGTACCCCACTGAATACTTTCTTGTTCTCTCCTTACATGCCTTGATGACATCGTCCATAAGGAGTATGAAGAGGTAAGGTGATAGGATATCACCTTTGTCTTACACCTGTGGTGGTCCTAAACTCTTCCGACTTATGGTTTGCTGTTGCCCTAAGTGCAGTGATGTCTATTCTGATCAACAATAACAATATCAGCGTTGCTGATATGATCACAGATTTAATAGTGTGACTGTCATAATGATCATAAAAATAACAGTATAGCTGCAGCAATGATCATAGTGTTAGCTGCAGCAATGATCATAGTTTTAGCTGCAGTTATGATCATAGTTTTAGCTGCAACAATGATGATAGTTTTAGCTGCAGTAAAGATTGTAGTTATAGCTGCAGTAATGATCATAGTTTTAGCTGCAGTAATGATCATAGTTTTAGCTGCAGTAAAGATCATAGTTTTAGCTGCAATAATGATTGTAGTTTTAGCAGCAGTAATGATCATAGTTTTAGCTGCAGTAATGATCATAGTTTTAGCTGCAGTAATGATCATAGTTTTAGCTGCAGTAATGATTGTAGTTTTAGCTGTGGTAATGATCATAGTTTTAGCTGCAGTAATGATCATAGTTTTAGCTGCAGTAATGATCATAGTTTTAGCTGCAGTAAAGATCATAGTTTTAGCTGCAGCAATGATTGTAGTTTTAGCTGCAGTAATGATCAAAGTTTTAGCTGCAGTAATGATCATAGTTTTAGCTGCAGTAATGATCGTAGTTTTAGCTGCAGTAATGATCATAGTTTTAGCTGCAGTAATGATCATAGTTTTAGCTGCAGTAATGATCATAGTTTTAGCTGCAGTAATGATCATAGTTTTAGCTGCAGTAAAGATCATAGTTTTAGCTGCAGCAATGAATGTAGTCTTAGCTGCAGCAATGATTATAGTTTTAGCTGCAGCAATGATTGTAGTTTTAGCTGCAGTAATAATTGTAGTTATAGCTGCAGCAATGATCATAGTTTTAGCTGCAGCAATGATCATAGTTTTAACAATGTTGCTGTCATGATGATCATGGGGTTAATAATGTGGCTAACATAATATTCATAAGGAACTAAGAACATAATCAGTTATTTTTAAATGTGTGTTATATATACAGAACATGATTGAGAGAAGTGCAGACCAGAGTATGGGGCTGTTAACAAAGCATATTAAGCCCTCAAAACATTAACTGTCATCAAAAAATGTTGTACATCCAACATATTTTGGCTTTCGTCAAATAAAACAGACCTATCAGTAGTCTCTATATGTTTCTGAGACCTGCACCACAACTTGCCAAGCACATCTGAAACATTTAAAACAAAAACTTGTTACAGAGAGTAATGCAGATGCTGATCAGAGATATTAACAGTGGCAAATGAAGAATAAGAACTGTAGAAATATAGAAATCCCAGACATAAAAAAAATTATAATATCATCTGGACTTTGGTAACTAGGAGATTGAAAATCAACAGAGAAACCAAGAACATGAGCATAGAACATCCAAAATTCAACACAAGTGGAGAATAATACTGAGAGCTGTCGTTGTTTCCTTTTCATTCCTTATGGATCAAGCAGCCACCACTGTTGCTGGCCACTTTGCAGGAAGCCTCCACCAAGCATGCACAAGCTTTTGCAGCAGTGGTTTCTGTATCAGTTAGTTTGACATGATGAGGTTGCCAGCCCCACACACAACCTAATATTAGTCACCTTGTACGACATGATGAGGTTGCCAGCCCCACACACAACCTAATATTAGTCACCTTGTACGACATGATGAGGTTGTCAGCTTCTTGCACAACCTAATATTAGTCACCTTGTATGACATGATGAGGTTGTCAGCTTCTTGCTCTGTTGTTCTGGAACATTCAATTTGACAACAATGTTCCATATAATGTCAATAAAGTGGTTATAATTTCTGGCCATGTTAGTTGAGTTCTTATATGGTTTCATTCAATATTTTCATCGTGTCAATTGGTGTTGCTTTACGCGAATGCGGGGTGGGGTAGAAAAACGTGTGAGCAAACATTTGAAAGTTGCAATTATATTGAACTTGTAATTCCATTGACTTGATAAGTCGGTTCATTGAGTCCACAAATATTTAATACAGTTTACACGTCAAGACGATTCATGCATGTTGATCACAAAAGTACATATTATAACTTGAAAATATATGGCATATATATGTAGATATCCTATCAGTCCTTGTCCAATAATCAAATTACTGTATGCAGATTGTCATAGCTGTATGCACGCGCGGTTGGGGTTTTCCAACGGCCGACAGTGAGTCTATGAGTCTGGCAAAATCAAATACTATGGACTGTAATTCATCCTTCCTTAATTTTCACTTTCGTACTGACCTTTAATCATTTCAAATCTTCGTAATAGCAATGGACTGACCCATGTCCGTACTTGCATAAAATATATCTGTATGGCAATACCATGCCCAACATTGGAAGGAAAGTCAGACGCGTCTTAACAGCTTGACGGTCAATGTAAAAAGGGTAGCGTTTCTTAGTTACCGACTGTGTCCTAAACAACGCTATACACGTCATAATCGATCGTGTATGAAGCGTTCAGTAATTGAAACATCTATCGCAATATATTAAATGTCTTAACCTTTACAATTGCACGTCTGGTAACCTTTAGCAGACGGCGTTAATATCATATACCGTAACAATTCCCTGTACACCGGGGGAAAAAAAATCGATAGATTTTTTTTCAATATCTATCCGACTTAACAATTTTTCAAAAAAATTTAACACAATTGTGACATATGGCCGACGATGTTCTGAGTAGAACCGTGTTGCGGTCGTGTCAACTAACTATTTGTCATAGTCATCTAATCATAAATCACATTATATATCAATATTATACATATTATTATATCAACTAAATAAATGTCCAATGTTAATAGTGAATGATAAAATTAAATTAAAGTAAGGTCTGTCGTATTAGTATGTCATATAGGAATTAATTTGACTAATTAAAATTAAATTAATTAATTAAACTAAGAGTTAAATTATTAAGGTTCTAATGTAACGCGATGTCATGAGAGAAGAAAAGACAAACTAAGTAAGAAGAAATAGAAAGAAATTCGAATATAAGTTTTAACTTAATTGTGTGTGTTAAGTGTTAGTGAATAATAACTATCTAATTTAACTAACTAAATAATGTATAGGTACATTAAAAAAAAAAATTATTAATCTAATACTTGTGTGAGATTTATTTTCTCTTTTCATAATTTCTTCTTTTAGTATTTCGTTCTCTTTTTTTTTTTTTTTTTGTTCTTTCATTTCATTTTTTTCTCACATTTCATTTTATTGATAATAATTCAATTAAGAAGTTAAGTTAACTAATTAATTAGTATAGGATATGATGATCCATCCGTAGTCTTGATCCTGATGAATTTTTTTTAGGCAAAAATGTTCAAACGTTTACGTTGGAAAGAAATGTCATTTATCCCAGCATCCAAGAATTAAGTATACACAGGAACATCAGTTCGGTTTGTCGTCAGACATAAATCCATGATTGTTCAAAGAGTATTCATATCTCGTGTATGGACGTTAGACGAAGTTTGAATGTCTATATATACCTTGATTGTCTTTTAATTCAATTCTGTGATGCATATAGTATATATAAAGTTTAAATTGAAGGCAAGGTTAGTTCTCTTATAGTTGATACTTCGTTCAATCCAATGTAGTGCTGATTAAAATAGGTTAAGAGTGTCAATGTTGATTATTCGTCGTCAATAGGATTACGTGACAATGCATCTGCCACACAATTTTCAGTGCCAGGAATATGTTCAATGGAGAACTCGAATGGCTGTAGGATGATTGAATATCTGGCAAGTTTCTGGCTCTTATGATTAGATCGACGCAAGGCTGCTACAGCACGTTGGTCCGTCTGTATGGTGAAGGGAGCACCGAGCAGGAATTTTTCAAGCTTCGTTATTGCCCAGATCACAGACAAAAGTTCCTTGTCGACTGTTGAATACTTTGTTTCTGCCGGCTTCAGCTTTCTTGATATGTATAAGGTGGGATGTAGAATGCCATCATGGTTCTGGAGCAGGCATGCACCAATGCCGTAGTTACTAGCATCTGTTCGTAAGAAAAATCTTTTGGAAGCATCGGGAAGTCTTAAAATTGGTTCATGCGAGAACAAATTTATAATTTTGTTGAAAGTTTCATTGCATGTACCAGTCCATGTCACCTTCACCGGCATATCTTTTTTTAACAATGAAGACAATACAGCCGTGATGGATGACAAGTTTGGTATGAATCTACTGTAATATTGAACAAGTCCTAACAAACTCCTGACCTGTTTCTTCGTCTGAGGAACTGCTATGTTTAGAATTTTGGAGACTGTACTAGGTAACGTTCGGATATATCCCGATCCAATGATATGTCCCAAAAAGGTTATCTCATTACACGCGATTTGCACCTTTGTAGGTTTAGCAGTTAGATGATAATTCCTTAGAGTGTCAAAAACATATCTAAGTCCCGAAACATGTTCCTCAAACGACGAACTAAACAAGCATATGTCGTCAATATATGTAATAACGTCTGGTCTACCTGATAAAATTTGTCGCATCAGGCGAATGAAGGTAGCTGGCGCATTAACAAGCCCAAAAGGCATCACATTCCACTGGTATAGACCTTGTGGAGTGGAAAATGCGGTGTAGTACTTAGCCTTTTCGGTCAGTGGTATCTGCCAATAACCTTTAGTTAAGTCTATCTTACTAAATATAGTTGCGTTGGATAGACGTGGCAGTAAGTCGTCGATAAGTGGATGTGGTTCGCTGTCAACTATAGTCTTAGCATTTAATTTTCTATAATCAACACATAGTCTAATGTTATTGTCCTTCTTCCGGACAATCACTAATGGAGAAGAGAATGGCGAATTACTAGTCTCAATGATTCCCAGAGACAACATCTGTTCAAGTTCCTTAGTAGTTTTAGCAAGGAAATGTAAAGGAACAGAATAGGGATGTACACGAATAGGTGTATCATCATTGAGAGTAATGTCATGACTGATAGCCGATGTGCGACCCGGGACGTCGGTCAACACATCTGGATAAGATTGTAATAGATTAGCAATCTGTAGACGCTGTTGCGGTGTAACCGTTGAAGAGATGGTTACATCCCGCCAAGATTCAGTAGGTTGAACTACTGGTACAGGTAACGGTAACTGTACCTCAGGAAAAGAAGATTCTTCTTCCTGGATGACAGATAAGTTAGTATAATGACAAGTGGATACTGTGTTGTCATCTAGTTCATGAAAAATTGACTGTAAGTGTTCAGGACGTGTATGAAATTGCTTGAGCATGTTAATATGAAATATCTTTTTGTGTCCCTTGATATCTAAGACGTAATCAACGTCGGAAATTTTATCAATGACTTTGTAAGGACCATTCCAAGATATCAATAATTTATTGTTATTGTGAGGAAGTAATACATAAGCTTCGTCGCCTGGGAATAATTGGCGTAATCGTCGAGACTTATTTTGTAGAGATCGAGCCTTAGCTTTTGCAGCCTCAGAAGAAGCTGTTGCCAACTGGCAAGACTCAATAATGTTCTTCCGAAGATTAATCACATATTCGTAAGATGACTGAGTGTCCTGAGTCATCTCCTCGTCAATTAATAAGTTTTTTATTAGTCCCATAGGACCTCTTGGGGGAGCACCAAAAACTAATTCAAAGGGAGAGAAGCCAGTTTGTTCATGCGGTACCTCCCGATAAGCAAATAGAACAGCTGGGAGTGCTCTGTCCCAGTCATGAGGGTGCTTAGCAGTAACCTTATGTAGTAGTTGTTTAAGTGTACGGTTAAGTCTTTCAACCGCACCATTACTCATCGGATGATAAATACTACTTAAATTCCTGTCAATGTCCCAAGTTTTCATGACTTCCTTCATGGTGTCAGATATAAACTGTGACCCATGGTCTGATAAAAGTTTTCTAGGAAACCCTATTCTAGAAAAGATGAGATGTAGTGCATCAGCTACATCTGTGGTAGTGGTGGTCTTTAATGGGATAGCTTCTGGCCATCGTGTGCACAAATCAATGCACGTAAGGACGAATCTATGTCCTCTGGCCGATGGTAGCAATGGACCAATAATGTCTATTGCCATTTTGTCAAAAGGTCTCACTGAGATATCGCAAGCCTGAATAGGCGCCGTGTGAAAAGCTCCACGTGCTTTCACTTCTTGGCATGTAGTACAGGAACGTACATACTGCGAAATATCTCTTGACACCCCTGGCCAAAAGAATGAAGACAGTACTCGAGATCGTGTTCGAGTATATCCCATATGTCCAGCACAATGTGAGTCATGTGCATGTTGAAGAATGTACCGTCTAAAAGTATATGGGACCATAACTTGTTGTTTCATTTGTGATTTGTCATTAAAACATCTAATCAATATGTCATTTTTAATAACAAAACAATGTTTGTTATTATTACCTGAGGATAGATTGTCAACTTTATCAACCAACTTAAAAAATTTTTTTAAAGATTTATCCTCTTTTTGTTTGGTTGCAAATGTTTCCCTGTCAATAGGTGAATTGACTACAAATTCCTCTTGGTTGTCTGCATCCATTTTATTATTATCATCAACTTTCTCCATGAGTTGAGTCTGCGCTCTAGTCGTCACGGCGTTTCCAGTGCATAGGTTATGTTTCTCCCATTCTATAATCTCATCTGGAGTACAATCTTTACTGCCGTGTATACGACCGACCATCAAATCAGCTATAGGCTTTTTTAGCATACATACTTTTACGTTCCCTGTGAAGAAAGGAGTGTTAACATGAATAATAGCTGTGGGGTAAAACTCTATTGTTCCACCAAAAGTCATGCAACGGACATATTCCCCTGTTGCACAGCTAGGATGTACCAGCGACTGTCGTACACCAATCGTTGTGGATCCCGAATCCCTCAACACTGAGACGACGGATCCATTAACTAATCCCCTGTTAAAAATTAGTAGGCCTGTTCCATCGTTGACTGCAAGACCTACCTGTGGTATAATATGTCCGCAGTTGAGCACTGTTTCTTTCGCCTTCTGAAAAATAAGATTGCATTGCTGGCAACTATTTGCCACATTATAATTAATAGCAAAACATGCAGCAGAAGACTGTGTTGTATTATTGTCAAGTGGGACCTGAGCTATAGGGGTAGTATTATTTGTAACTGCCGCCCCTGTATTATGGTTGTAATGAGATGATCCCCGAGAATGAGATCGATTCCGAGTATAATTGTTAGAATTATCTCGTCGTCCTCTATAGTAACTATTATCTCGATGTCTCGAGCCATGATTATTACCATTCCAGTTATTATTATTATTGGGAGTATGTGATCGATTATAATGAGTGTTATGTTGACCATTGTGGTAGTTTGTTTGAGGTGAATAATTTCTATCTCGTGATCTACCTCTGTTGAACTCATTTTTATTGTTGAAATCATTATTATGTCCCTTCTGAAAGTTAACATTGTGATTTCTTTGGAACCTGCTTCTGTCTACACTGTGATGTCTTTGTTTGTTATTGTGATTGTAGGCCATATTAGACGCCACAGGTAGAGGTTCTCTTAATGAGGAGTTAGAAATGGTTGCATTCGGATGTGCCGAACAGTAGTTTAAAGAAATTTTTTCTAACTCGTCCATGGTACCTGGTTTACGCTCCTGCAAATATGCAAAAAATGGCTGGCTAACTGAAGATAATACCTTATCCCGCAGTAGTAAATCAACTAATTTGTCGTATGATTTGTTGACTTCTGCCAGTTCAACCCATCTATTAAATGTATTGCGTATGTTCGCAATGAATCCTGCAAAATCCCTTGGAGATTCAGGTAAAATTCCCTTAAATTTCAACCTACAGTGTTCCTCGTCCAGGTGAAACCTTCGTAAAAGCAAGGACTTAATAGCACCGTAGTTATTAGCTATTGATGGGTCAGCATTTTGAGAAGCTGTCAGTGGTTCTCCAACCAAGAATTCATTTAATTTGAGTACCCATGACTCTTCAGGCAAATGGTTAGATTTGCAAGTCTGTTCAAAACGTGCCAGGAACGATGAAAGGTCGTCGACGTTCAAGTTGAAAATGGGTAATTTAAAGTTGTAGAAGTGTTTAGGTTGGCTGGATGATGATCCATTTTGTGCGTTATTATTCTGGTTTGCATCAGCACTTTGTGCTTGTAATCTTGCTGTCTCCAATTTAATACGCGCCAATTCCATTTCTTGTTGTAAAATAATTTCCTCTCGTTTCAATTTATTCTCTTCTTCCTGTTTGGCGATTGTTCTTTGCTCTTCTCTTTCACGTTGAGCAATCTCTCTCAGTCTATTTTCCTTGGCAATTTGCTTCATCTCAAGTTCTGCTTCCTCTTTCTTTAATGCAGCTTTTTTTCTCTTCTTCCTCTTTCTTTAATGCAGCTTTTTTTCTCTTCTTCTTTTCTTTCATATTTTTCCAGTTCTGATTCAGCAAACTGACGAAGTTCTTGAGATTTATAACCATATTCACGACCAATCTTAACGAAATGGTCTATAGTAAGCATTTTGACTTTTATCTGTAAGTAATTATTGATAATTACTGATTAAATTAGTCAATAGTAGCTTCAGAGTAATTATTATACTTACTCAACTTAGAAATATTCAATATAAGTAATCACAATAGTACTGAACTTAATGTCTAAGTTCAACTAATAGACAATATTTTGTAACAATATTGTATCTAAATAATACTATATCATAAATAGTTATGATATCTGTTAAATATAATGTAATTATATCACACAATTAATCTCAATATCCAATAATGTTGGGTATAATTCCTAGGAATTATATTGTTCAATGTACTAAGTCACTCTCTTAGTACCAGAAAAGTATATTAAATAATATACAATGGGTCTATTACCTCAAAGGTAGCTATAAGATTATTTATTTTGTCAATATATATATTATATTATTATGCCCTAGGCATCTATTATAAATTGTAGTGCTACTTTCTTGGACTATCACTGCATAATTATGCAATGTCCCATATTAACCTTAAATTTCAGAAAAAATTAATTAAATTAAATTACAAGTGTATTATTGCATATAATTATCATATTATTAATGTAATATTAATATATATTATGAGGACAGACAAGCAATGATGCAACTAAAGGATACAAACAATGTCAAGACGCAAACAAGACATTTTCACAATTAAAAATGAATTTATGAACTAAATAAAATAAGCGGAAATGTCACAGACCAAATGAAGGGCAAGGTCTGACCGGAGGTCAACTGAATATTCAAGGTACACACAAAAAAAAATGACTGCGAAAAATGATGACGTCACAGGACTCATAACGGACGAAAATTAACAATCATAAAATAAATGATAGTCAGAGGAGAATGGACGAAATAGTAACGAACATGGTACAGAACTGAATAAAATTATTAACTGAATACGAATAAAATACACCAATTATCTACGGGACAGTACAGCTAACGCAAAATCGTCAAACGATAGCAGATTTGGACAACAAGTCCAATGTCAAACCTCAATGGGGTTTCCAAAGGTGCAATCGTTTAACTGCCCTAAGAAACGACCGAAATTAATTCAGGCATCGTGGGAGCCACAGAATCTAATTTCGGTTCATCCTCCCTACCTCCCACGAATTAACAACACCTTAAAACAACAAAAAGTACATTAAACACATTCAGAAAAGACATGCCTATGCAGGCAAAATACATGGACTCAGTTAGCACTGTTATTTATCGACCGACAAAGGTCACACTTAAATGACTTATCTTTTGTGCTCAGTTCGGACTCCTGTCGATGACAGTATGCACCAACGGTGTAGAAGTATGTCTGACTGTTTGCTCTTGATGCATATACAGGGTTTATTCGTTGACTTTGTTATTTTTTTCTCCGTAGAAACTAGGCTTGCTGCTGTCAACTTATGGCATGTACACGAACTTTGGTGACGTCACGTTGTTAGGGATTATACTGAGTACTGCGTCATAGGTCATAATTCAGCACATCATGTGATCGTCCTTCAAATGTAAACAATTGTTAATTTCCGAATTTTTTTTTCGATCCCCAATCAATGGACACCATCTGTTGAAGGCGATCTTCTCTGTTGTTCTGGAACATTCAATTTGACAACAATGTTCCATATAATGTCAATAAAGTGGTTATAATTTCTGGCCATGTTAGTTGAGTTCTTATATGGTTTCATTCAATATTTTCATCGTGTCAATTGGTGTTGCTTTACGCGAATGCGGGGTGGGGTAGAAAAACGTGTGAGCAAACATTTGAAAGTTGCAATTATATTGAACTTGTAATTCCATTGACTTGATAAGTCGGTTCATTGAGTCCACAAATATTTAATACAGTTTACACGTCAAGACGATTCATGCATGTTGATCACAAAAGTACATATTATAACTTGAAAAATATATGGCATATATATGTAGATATCCTATCAGTCCTTGTCCAATAATCAAATTACTGTATGCAGATTGTCATAGCTGTATGCACGCGCGGTTGGGGTTTTCCAACGGCCGACAGTGAGTCTATGAGTCTGGCAAAATCAAATACTATGGACTGTAATTCATCCTTCCTTAATTTTTCACTTTCGTACTGACCTTTAATCATTTCAAATCTTCGTAATAGCAATGGACTGACCCATGTCCGTACTTGCATAAAATATATCTGTATGGCAATACCATGCCCAACATTGGAAGGAAAGTCAGACGCGTCTTAACAGCTTGACGGTCAATGTAAAAAGGGTAGCGTTTCTTAGTTACCGACTGTGTCCTAAACAACGCTATACACGTCATAATCGATCGTGTATGAAGCGTTCAGTAATTGAAACATCTATCGCAATATATTAAATGTCTTAACCTTTACAATTGCACGTCTGGTAACCTTTAGCAGACGGCGTTAATATCATATACCGTAACACTCATCAGATACTTCTTCTTTGCCGCCCCGCCCCCCTCCCCCCCCCCCTTCCCTCCCCCCCCCCATATGAACTACACAATGATGGTGTGAGGAAAATCTATGTAAAAAATACTCAAGGAACTAAGGGAAGGTAAATTTGTTGGACAGAGGTAAGCTTTAAAATAAAGATGGATGTTGGTAAAATGGCCCACGTGTTTATGTACTTGACTTTACTAATTCCCCAGAACCATAGAAGTGCTAGCTGTAGTACAGGGGATGATGGAATATCATCAGAAAACGATGATGCTGAAAATGTAAGTTTGATCCTGCCATTTTAAAGTCAGTTTCACTTTGGATTAAATTTTGTCATCTTCCCCAGCTTTCTTATTGGTGTGGTAATGTATTAAAACATTTTTCAAGCGTCAGTCATGTTGCAGTATATATAGTTTAAGTAATTATCTCATGCATTCATCATGTTTTGATATAAATCAGAAAAATATTTCTTCTGTACATTTTGTTATGGTTTGGTCAGAGTTTCTTTCTTAATGTCCCACCTGGTATGTTATAAATTAGAATAAAAATTTTAAGTAAATTATTTTTTTTTATCTCTAAGAGAAACTAGAAAGTTTCATGCATCTAATGATAGCAGTAGCTTGTACAGAGTTCCCTATGGAAGTTTTGGAATTTGGCATTTCAGTGTTTAAGACATTCTGGTGGAATTATAGAAATGACAGCCAACTTTGCTTAATGGTTGTCTTTAACAAAATATGGGGATGGCAGTAAGACTTTGTTGCCCTGTGTAATTCCAGAGGCTTCTTCTTCTTCTTCGTTCACCCTCAGATGTCAACTTGAATAAGTTCAAAGAAAGCAGTGGTCAGCCTGAGGCTGTTGATATCTCTGTAGATTTTCTCCAGGAATGGTACTGGTGATGGCCATATGCATTTTCTCTCTTCCTCATATGTTGGGCACCTTTGAAGCAGATGTTCGGCAGTCATTTTATCGGTGCCACAGTCACACTCATCGGTAGTTTCTATCTTTAATTTGTTGAATAGATGGTATCTCAATCTGTTATGTCCTGTGCGAAGTCTGAAGATTACCACTTGTTCACTTCTGCTGAGCTGGTAATACGGATCATTTTTTGTTGTGGCCTGGAGGCTCTTCTTCCCACTTGTGCCTGTACTTGCACTTGATAAAACTCTTGGACTCCTCATAGGTTATATTTGTGTCAAGTTGAAGAAGTTTTCCCCCTTCCTTTGCCAATCTGTCAGCCTCTTCATTTCCAGGGATGTTGCAGTGAGAAGGGATCCACTGTATCACGACTCTTTTGTACTGCTGACGTAGTCTGTGAAGGTTACTCTTAGATCATCCAGTTCAGCATTACTTTGACTTTTCAGCATTGTAATCACTGACAGCGCATCTGATAAGATAGCTACTGGTCTCTCTGAGCTTTCTTCTGTCATTAGAATTTCTGATGCAGTTTTTAAGGCCTCTGCCTCTGCTCTGAAGTTACTTGAAAATTTCCCTGTTGCGATTGCTATCTTTTTTTTGTCGGCCATTGCTTAAGCTCAGGAAGACTCCTCCACCACCATCTTCTGCAGGGAAGTGCTGTTGTTTCCAAATTGGTAGCTTGTGTGCAGTACATATTGGCGTAGCTGTTGATATTGCGTTTATGGGGTCTGCTCTCATCTTTGTTTTGACTGTCTCTACAAAGTTGCTTCGCTTCAGTCTTCCCCTTCCAAGTCCATTTATTCTCTGGTGCATTGGGTGGTCTATCAGCCTCCTGAATTTCTCGGCTTGTTGCTGGGCTCTGCTATCTCTTCTATCCTCCATAGGCTGGAGGTGAGTAATCTTTTCCAACTCTTTTATGGATGTTGACTTCATGCCCCCTGTTATGATTCTCATTGCTTGGTTTTGGGTTCTCTTTATTTTGTCAAAGTTCGACTTAGCTGCCGTTGACCATGCTGCAATGCCATATTCTAAGACTGGTCTCACTCGCTCAGTATATAGCTTCTTTAGTACTCTCTCATCTGCTCCCCAACCCATGCCAGCAAGTTTTTTCATGATTGCCATTCTCTGCCTTGCTCTTGTCCTGTTTTTCTCAATCTGGGTTTTCCAAGTCAAGCGGCGATCAAAGGTAATGCCTAGGTAGTTTGGGTTGTCATCCAGATGTAGATTTTTCCCATTTAGCACCAATTTGGAGATCTGTGGTTTGTTTGAGAGTTTTGCAAGCACTAAGACAATGCTCACTTTTTATAAATCTTTTATTAGAGGAAAAATAGATTATGGAAGTATAATATATGACTCTGCTGCACACAGTAACAAGATTAAATTAGACAGAATTCGGCATCAGGCTTTATGTACAATAGCAGGTGCAATCAGATCAACATCAATGGGAGCTATAGAGGTGGCTTTAGGAATTCTACCCTTAGAATTACGGAGAAAGGAGTTAAGACTAAATTACATGAACAGAGTTATGTTAGATAGGTCTCACCCAGCACATACGGCTTTTACCAGATGCCAACTAACAACTCAGGCCAATCCAATGAATACCACTAGATACCCTACAGGATGGAAGTGTATGGAGGAAATTGTCCATCTGGATACATTAATTACATCAATTAATAACAGTTGTGAATACAAGCCAGTGATTCCACCCTGGGAGATCAAGAAACCAGACACAGACTACCACCTAGCAGAAATACTTAAGAAAACAAATAATATAGAAAATATTAAAAACAGCCAATAAATATATACAACAAATATCAAAAGACAGCATTACTGTGTACACAGATGGATCCAAGGGAGAGGATGGAAAATTGGGGACAGGAATATATATTCCAATATGGAAAATGGCAAAAAAATATAGCATTAAGGAAAATACGTCCATTTTCACTGCAGAGATGGTGGCAATACTAAAAGCACTAGAAATATTCTCTAATAACCCTCCCAAAAAACTAACAGTTTTAACTGACTCTCATTCAACAATTAAAGCACTTAGAAACTTAGAAGAATGTAGTTTTTTTTTTTTTTTTTTCTCTAACCAGCGGCACTCGAGCTTTCCAGCTCTTTTTGGCCCAATGACATGTCATTGCGAGGCTGGGGGGTCAGTGGACTTTCCTTCCAACCCGGTCAGGAGCTTTGCTCCTTCCCATCCACATGGGATTTATGTGCAGGAGCCGTTCAGGTTATTCAGTCAATTTTCCGGTCGTAAACATTCCTTCAAACGCTGACGCCCGGGTTTGAACCATGAAAACCTGGTCGCCAGTACAACGCCGTAGCCATTACACCAGCGAGAATGTAGTAGACCTGATATAGCAGAGGAGATATTTCTGGCTACTACATACTTATATTCCAGAGGATGTTCAGTCTTAATTGCTTGGATACCTTCACATGTTGGCATAGAAGGAAATGAAAAGGCAGATGAAGAAGCCAAAAAAGGTAGATCTGATAAAAATTTAATAAATGTAGGGACGAGTAAATCAGAGATTTTAAGAGCTTAATTAAAGATTTAATAACAGATGAATGGATACAAGAATAGGATTTTGGAATGTCAGGACAATGAACAAGACGGGAAAACTAAAACAGGTCACGGCAGAAATGAGAAACTATAGGTTACACATTCTAGGGATAAACGAGAGCAGATGGACAGGGGCAGGAAAAGTTAAAACAGCAACAGGAGAAACAGTACTTTACTCTGGAAGAGAGGATGGACAGCACAATGAAGGCGTAGCCATTATTCTACAGAAAGGAATAGAAAGGACATTACTGGAATGGAAACCCATCAACAACAGACTGATAAGATTAAGATTGAGAGGGAGATTTACCAATACTACAATAATACAATGCTATGCACCAACGAATGATAGCGATGAAGAGGTCAAGGATGAATTCTATCAACAACTGCAGAAAGAAATGGATGACACACCAAGATATGATCTTATTATAGTAATGGGAGACCTAAATGCGAAAGTTGGTACACACAATACATATAATGAAAGAGTAATGGGGAAATGTGGCAGCGGAACAGCAAACGAAAATGGGGATAAATTAATAAGTTTCTGTAGCATTAACAACCTGATCATTGGAGGAACACTTTTCCCACATAAAGAAATTCACAAATTAACATGGGAATCACCAAATGGTCGGGACAGAAACCAGATAGACCACATCATGATTAACGGTAGATGGAGACATGCATTACAAGATGTGAAGGTAAGAAGAGGTGCAGATGTGGGAAGTGATCACCATTTAGTAGTAGCAAAACTAAAGTGAAACTAAGAAGGGCTGGACCAACTGTAACTACACAGAAAAGGATTGATATCAGCAAATTGAAGGACCCCCTTACCAGAAAAGCTTTTGCGGCTGACATAAAGAAACGATATCAATTTGCCAAAAGTCAGGAAACGACATTGACTAATGATATAGACCAGAAATTCAACACCATTTCAACAATATATAAGGAAAGCAGCAAATCATGCTTGGGATTCCAGGAAAGGAAGAAGCAAGACTGGATAACACCAGAAACATTAAACACCATAACGATGAGAAAGGAAATGAAAAGAAAGAAAACAGAAGCGAAGTCCCCCAGGTTAAAGCAACTATATAGCGAACAGTACAGTCAGCTGGACAAGGAAGTTAAACACCAATCCCGAGCCAACAAAAGGAATTTCCAAGACGATCTTGCAAGACAGGCAGAAGAGGCAGCACTGAGAAATGAACAAAGCACAGTATACAAAATAACTAAATTCATCAGCGGAAAACGAGGTGCAAACAATATTACATTAGTAAGAGATAAGCAAGGAAATCTCATCACGACAGCAGAGGGACATGAAACAAGATGGGCAGATCATTTCAGAGAAACTCTGAACAAGGAACCACCAGAGACACAATTGAATGTTCCTGAGGCTGAAAACGATCTAGATGTTAACACAGACATTCCACGAAAAGAAGAAATCATCACAGCAATCAAAGGGTTAAAGAAAGGAAAAGCTCCTGGCCATGATAACTTAAATGCAGAGTTATTTAAGACAGACCCTGAGCTAGCAGCAGAACTATTAGAACCGCTATTTGCACAAGTCTGGAAAACACGGACAACCCCAACAGAGTGGAACAAAGGAATAATTGTCAAATTGCCCAAGAAGGGAGATCTTGCAGACTGCAATAATTGGAGAGGAATCACTCTTCTCTCAGTTCCCAGCAAAATACTAGGCAGGATAATTATACAGAGAATTTCAAAAGCAGTAGACCACAAACTGAGGAAAGAACAAGCAGGATTTAGAAAGCACAGAAGATCATATATTTACCCTCAGGAACATTATAGAGCAGTGCTCAGAATGGCAAAGACAGCTGTACATTAATTTCGTTGATTTTGAAAAGGCTTTTGACAGTATACATAGGGACAGTTTATGGAAAATACTGAGGGCTTATGGAATTCCAAGCTGCATAGTGTCAATCATAAAAAGCCTCTATGCCAACTTTATGTGTAGTGTTGGGCAGAGCAACCTAACCTTTGAGGTGAAGACAGGAGTACGACAGGGATGCCCCTTATCAACCACTCTATTTTTAACAGTCATAGACTGGGTGATGCGCCAGACAACAGAGGGCAGTCCAAGAGGAATAAGATGGACTACATTTTCTACATTGGAAGATCTGGAATATGCAGATGACATTGCACTGCTAAGACATTCACATCAACACATCCAGGAAAAAACGGATAGACTTAATAAGTATAGCCAGCAGGTGGGCTTGAACATCAATTTAAAGAAGTCAGAGGTCATGACGCTCAATGTGAGCAACCCTGAGCCCATATCAGTAAGGAATCAGCAACTGGTACAGACAGACACCTTCACATACCTAGGATGCATAGTAACACCAGACGGCGGGGCAAGCAAAGACATCAACAACAGAATGAACAAAGCAAGAACAGCCTTTTTTAGCCTAAACAACATCTGGAAGTCCTCTCAATACAGCACAAGCACAAAATTAAGATTATATCAGAGCTGTGTGCTTTCTGTGCTTCTCTATGGTGTGGAAAGCTGGAGAGTTACAGAGAAGGAAACATAGAAATTGTCTTCTTTTCACACATGCCTAAGAAAAATTCGCTGAATACCATCACCAACCAAGATCTGCTTACTCGGAGCAAGCAAGAGGACATGCACACCATCATAGCTGGCAGATGCTGGAGCTGGGTTGGCCATGTCCTCAGAAGAGACCCCGATGCCATCACAAGATCAGCTATGCTATGGACCCCTGAAGGAAAACGAAAGAGAGGCCGACCAATAACAACTTGGCGGAAGACTGTGGAGGCTGAGATGCAAAGAATGAACCAGAGTTGGGGCACTGTACGAAGGATGGCCACTGACTGAGCAAAGTGGAATCAATTTGTTGTTGCTCTACAAGACGCCACTAGGCGTGATGGCCACTGACTGCTTAGACGGTCGGCGGCTAAGGATCAAAGAAGAAGAAGAATGGAAAGCAGAGTGGGATAAAAATCAGAAAGGAAGACATGTATATAAGATGTTCAAGGCTCCAACAAGAAAATGTCAGATATCTAGGGAATTGAAAATTCCCAGTAATAAGAAACTTCTCAGACTACAGCTGGGAAAAGGCTATTTCAGAATAGAAGAACCTTACTGTGCAGGATGTCTTCAAGACAATAATATAGAACATTTCTTGTTAAAATGTAAGAGGTATGAACAAATGAGAATACCATTATTAGATTATTTTCAAGCATCCAACTTACCTATAAATATAGAAGAGGTGTTAAAAATAGACAGACCTAGGGAACTGCATAATATAGTCAAACAATATTTAACACGAACAAATGTTAATATATAGTGGCTGGGAATGTGAAGGTCTGATGCTGTTCTTACACTGCATATGACTTTTAACAGATGAAAGTCAATTAAATATATGTTAAAGTCAGTTATATAACTGGAACCACCAGGCCTTTACACCCCTCCGCTTTAATATTATTCTTGTTCAGAGTTTCTTCTTGATTTTGTTTGTTTGTTTTTGTTGTTGTTGTTATTGTTGTTTATTTTTATTTGTTTATTTATTTTATTTTTTAAAATTTATTTAACATATAAGCACAATTGTGATTGTCCCTATTTACAATGATTTGACAAATGTGATGCCACTTTCTCATATCGGCAGTTTTTCATATTATTTGGAATTGAAAACAATATATATCCTAATTATAACCCATCAGAGGTTGAACGGTATAATTTTCTTCATTAATTTTAAAAATAAAAAAACTGTGAAAAATGTTTTCCCTTCATTTATCTTTACTAGCCATGCCTTGGCCCACTCCTCCAATGATGTTAGAGCTTGCTGCATCCGTATGCTTGCTGTAGTGATATATTCCTCCGAGATCCACAGGGCTAAGCCGTCTGCAAAGGAGGCATTGTGGGTTCTTCTTGGAATATTCTCTGATATGTAATTTATATATGTGAGGAACAATGTGGGTGACAGGACTCCCCCTTGGGGAACACCCTGCTCCAATACCATCTTCCTACTGGTCTGTCCTTGTAGTTGGACTCTGGCAGTTCTATTCTCAAGATAGTGGCTGATCCATTTGAACATTCTCCCACACACTTCACTTCTTTGCAGCTTGACTTTCAGTCCATCTTTCCACACTTTGTCAAATGCTTTTTCTAAGTCCACCCAAACCACCAGTGTGTGCTTTTTTTCTTGGAATGCGTCCTCAATTTTCTGAGTTATATAAGTGATCTGGTCTTCAGTGGATCTATGCTTTCTGAATCCTGCTTGCTGTGGGGCTAAGAGATGTTTTTCCTCTAGATGCCACATTAGTCGAGTATTAAAAATGCGCTCCATCAATTTTCCAACACAACTAAGTAGACTGATAGGTCCGTAGCCATTTGGTTCTGTCTGAACTTTGTTTTTCTTAGGTGTTGGAATCAGTATGGCATCTTTCCATGCCTGTGGTACTATTCCTCTTTTCCAGCTGCAGTTTATGATGGTCAGAAGCTTCTTTTTTGCCTTTGTTCCTAGGCTTGTTAGCATTTCATTGGTTATCCCATCTTTTCCAGGTGACTTCTTTTTCTTTAGCGCCCTCATTGCCTCTTCCATTTCTTGCATTGTTAACTTTGCCATCATGTGTTCTTCTGGTGCAAGCTTTTTGTTGTCATGACTCCTTTGTTCATCAGTGATGGCCTTTCTTCTGTCTATAGGGACATCCATGTGGTTTGCACCAGCATAGTGTTCCATGAGTGCATTTGCAGCTTTTTTTCCCGAGATCATATTTTCACCTTGTTTGATTGTGATGAGATTTTTGTAAGGTTCTTCGTTGTTCAAAGCTCTAACTAGTTTCCACAGTTTGTTCCCTTCTTTATCTAGGTTGAGATATTCTGTTGTTTGCTTCCAGCAGTCTCTTGTTGTTTGGTTTAATGTTCTTCTGTACTTTGCAGTGGTTGCTTTGAGCAAGATGTTTGCCTCGGTTGTTTGTTCTGTTTCTGCCGTGTCTCTGGCTTCTGTTACCTCAATTCCAGAGGCTGAGGAGACAAAGAATGAAAAGAACTACCGCTGCCTTAGCCATGTCATAACAGGTGACTAATCTGAGGTTGTGGATTGGTTTAACAATCTCATCATATAAAAGATTGCTATAGAAACTACTACTACAAGAGCACATGAATGTTTGGGGCAGGCTTCATGCAGTGCTGGCTCCTGCTCCATAGGGAGCAAAATGGGAAAAGAAGAAAAAAAATAGTAAGGCTTCCTGAAACAGAGTTTTGCATAAAAATACGGATTATGGGAATCTTATGATGATAGAGGGCAAACAAAATGTCCTGTATTTCAGCCATGAGATCTTTATCTGAGACAGATGCATTAAGACAGACTGTAAGAACAAATGAAAATGTGCAGAATAAAATTGGAAAATACGGAAAATAAAAAGGATATGATTGCCTGGAGATAAACACTAGCAGTAATTTCAGTATAGACCAACAATGTATGCACAATTTGGTGTGCTGACAGAAGAAAGTTGGGAAGTGGGTATAAATGCGAATGTGTTTATTTCAAATACCTGAATTACCTCTAGCATTTATCTCCAATAATTCATATCCTTTTCTATTTTAATTCTTATCAATCAATCAGAATGCATATCCTTTCCCATGTTTACTCTTATAATAAATCAGTCAATCAATCAGTCAATATCTTTCAGCTTCCCAACGAGCAGAGGTCCTCAGCAAAACCACGTAAAAATTTTCCTAGCCTGTGCCATCTGCTTAAGGTCTTTCCATATCTTCTGTCTCCTTTCCTCTCCAGTTCTCTTCTCCACGTGTGTTTAGTCTCGTAACCTGGGGATTCCAGAATAAGGATTGCATTGTAATGCTTTCAGCTGGTTTTCTTTGTGTGTATGCCCTATCAAATACCAGCTCCTTCTATTTTTTATTCTTATGCATTTAGATTAGTTTTCACTTTCTCCTTTCTATTTTTTTCATACATCTAGTCCCTAATGAAGACCTCATGTTCATATCATGGGCTGTTTGGTTGTCCTTTATCCTTTGGAGAATCTTATACTGTCAGTTATTGTTCCCCTTACTGTGTTGTGACTGTCAGCGTGTTTCATAGTTACATCTAGTGTATTCACGTATCTGCCAATATCTTTTAGCCCTGAGTAGTTGCTAGTGGTCTGTGAAGAATCAAAGAAAGAACTACTGTTGTACAAGACAGCTAATATGAGGTTGTGCATGGGTTGGTAACCTCACCATGTAAAATGAATTGCCACAGAAACAACCACTGCAAGAGCATGTGAATGCTTGGTGCAGGCTTCCCTCAAGGGGGACCAACTACAGCGGGGGCCCCCATGGTTCATAAGAAGCACAATGGAAAATGACAAATGATAACACATTTTAGAGTTACAGTGTGCTCATATGTCTGACATCATATTTCAGAGCTCAAGGAGGCACTTACAGATTGAAACCATTAAAGGAAAGGTGGCTTTTGATACAAATGTAAGATAATGAACAATTTCTCTCATAACATTCAACAAAAGTGATGTGTACGTTATGCTGTGGTCTTTGAAATGAAAAAAATATTCAATGGTTAATTTAAAGACAGTGTTAAAGATAATCTTAACCAGTGCATAATATTTATTACAGAAGGCAAGAGGAGCTTTCATTGCATTGGAAAATATATGGAGATCAAAAGAAATCAGGTCCAACACAAAAATCTGAATTTTTTCAAAATCAAAGATACATGGAGAGGGTGCAGCATTGGTGACCAAAAAGTGGTGGAATGAAAGATTGGAGACTTGGAACAAGAAACCTTGAGCCAACATGGTAAAGGGACAAGAGAAGACATGGACAAGACCTTGAGCTGATGGTACGGGACAGGAGGACATGGACAGACCTTGAGCTGATGGTACGGGACAGGAGGACATGGACAGACCTTGAGCTGATGGTACGGGACAGGAGGACATGGACAGACCTTGAGCTGATGGTACGGGACAGGAGGACATGGACAGACCTTGAGCTGATGGTACGGGACAGGAGGACATGGACAGACCTTGAGCTGATGGTACGGGACAGGAGGACATGGACAGACCTTGAGCTGATGGTATGGGAATAGGAGGACATGGACAGACCATATGAGAGCTGATGGTAACGGGATAGGACAAGGAGGAGGACATGGGACAGACCTTGCTTGCTGATGGTAACAGGACAGGAGACATGGACAAAACCTTGATGCTGATGGTACAGGACAGGTGCGCTTCCTTCAGGCCATATGGTGCTGAATAGTAATGCAAGAAGGTGGTGACAGATGAATGAAGAAAAAAACAGTTTATGTGTGATACAGGCCACCACATTGATGAGTGTTAAATGTTGGTGTAAGAGTATGATCGGTTGACGTGGTATAATTCTGGTTACCACATTGATACAGGTATTATGGTCAACTCAAACCGACACAGTGTTGGGCATACAGGTCACCTTGTCCATAGAGTATTGAGGCCCCGACAAGGGACACAGTTTTTAATGTAGAATGAGAGTGCAATGTAGTTATGCGATATGTGTATCTGTAAGCAGATTTGAGTACGGCCACGTCTTCCAAAAGTTGTCTGGTCACTGATGGCAGTTATAATGACGACATTCTAAAGGGACAAGTGTTTTACTCAGTCACTCATAGATGCAAATGTCAATGATGGAAACTAGTACTGTTATGCAACAGTTTACTCACATAGGCATTGCCAATGGTTCGTACGACAAAGTCTGATGAATGTCCATGCGTAAAGCCTACTAGTAATAAGAACGTTTGGGCAACACAATTCGCCATCAACTGGGACAATGGTTTACGACTCTTCAAAGACCACATCATCGATAGTCACGTAAACAGTCAATTTATTGGAACGTTAGTAAGCTAACCTCAACAATGCTCTGACAGATAGTTTTTTACGACTCTGACAGAAACTAATTCTAAAGCTGAACGTCAAATATAGTCAGCAGTTAATTAGCTAGATCTCCTACAATTATTTCATCTGCAGTTGGCTCGTTGCAAACACTTAACCAAGCCTAACTGACGAACTGAAATATTAACAAGTTCCGTAATACTTGATCCTAGTAGGCTCTCGCATAATGACGACGAATATCAAAAACCGAGGGAGATGGCTTACAAAAATAGATTATATAGTAACTTCGATCTCAAAACTCATAGATGTGCCGAAGCCCTATAATCATCAAGCCGTTATCATCAGCAGGCTCTTAGTAAAGGTTCCTCCCTGTTCTCTAACTCCGAACGTATGATCCGCAATATGGCAAAGGCGAGATCCAAAAATGGCTCCTAACTTCGATGAGCTATCGCTCATTCCGAAAGCTGGCATATAAAGCATAAGTAAAGGGCGCTGTCCATCACAATCAATAATGTGCCTGTGTAAAGATTACATATGCATAATACCTAATGCAATGGTAAAATCATAAAGAATAATGGACGCTGCCTGTCCAAAATATCGTTCGTCTCGAAAATACGTGCTCAAATCAGATATACATGTCGGCAAGAGACATGAACATGGCTGCAGAATCTACGGCAAAATAAAAAATCTGATCACCTTACATCGTCCACTAGAAAATTTCGAGTAACCGTCATCTTTCCTAGGAAATAATCTCTGGAGACAAAACGAAGTACAGCGCTCACAGTAACGCGTGACTCCTAGTATCACCAAAAACCAAAAATAGCTCCCAAGTTGAACGATTTGAGTCAGACGCTAAGAGAATTAATATTCTGGGGAGGAAATAACAGACATAATAGTTCCCTCACAGAACGATGTCTCGCCTTCCCCCAGAACATACTCACAGGCAAAGACAAATCATCTTCGGACTTCTGTCCGTACAGCGATCAGGATCCGCCCATCATCACGGAAGTCTCTCGACAACCACGATTCGACACATGCGCAGAAACGCGTGACCCCCAAAGTTCAACTCAAGATGGGCCGACGTAAATCTAAGTATTTCTCAACAAAAAGTGTTAACAGATAAATAAATATCTTTCATATATAATGTCCCTTAATAGCGTCATGTCTCGCCCTACAAAGAAATCTGCGTACAGTGTGGTGGAGGTTGCAAAATTGTTTTTTAAATAATTTAAATGGAAGAAGAAAATTCCAAATTACGGTGAGTTTGTGCCGAGTGCAGAATATTTTTTTAAATATTATTTATGAAGAAAAAATCCAATTCAATCCCTGCTGGGTTACAATTAGGATATATAGTATTGCTGATTCCAGAAAATAATTGTGATTGCCGATACTAGATTATGGCATCATTTCGCCATTCCAGTTTGTGTAAATAGAATAAGTTAAAAGTGTCAAATTGTGCGTGCGTGTGTGTGTGTGCGTGTGTTTTTTTTTTGTTTTTTTAACCTTTGTCCCAAAATGATAGTTGCTTGAACCTGTCATGTTGATAATAAGGGAGAGGAAGGTGGAAAGTCTGAGGTGTTTGGAGTGACTCCCAATTAATCATTTATTTGTCATTATCAATATTTATTATGAGAACCTCACCAGATCTTAACTTTCCCCGCTATACAGAACAAACAAAAAAATAAACCATTTTACATTACAGGATTGTGAGAGAAGTTTTTTTTTTTTTAAATTTTTATTAGTTTTTTTTTAAATTATATTTTAATGTATCATTTTGATGACATTAAAAAAAATCATCTCTGCTTGAAAATCTAGAGGTCTTCACGGGTGAAAGAAGCCATCATTGCAAGGCCGCCTTTGTTGAGACAACGATCAGGTAAAAAAAAATTGTAAACGTTTCTGATCCATGCTCTAATATTGAAATTAAAACATTAGCTGTTATGTCATTACATTAAATTAAAATAAAATGAAGTATTTAGTAGAACATCTTACATGCTTAAAGTACTGACATAAACTCACAGATTCTTACTTCACATTAAGCTGTAATGAATTAAGTAGAACCGTAGAATAAAAGGAATTACATGAATGCTCTGGAGTAAATAGTAGCCTAGAACTGCTATCAGTAACTGTTTTCTTACTCCAGCATATTTATTAAAGCTTTAAGCTAAATTTTTCATGCAGTTTATTCACTAGTTGTCTGTTTCTGTTGGTATTTTTATGTGTGTTATGCTTATGCAGAAATTTTCTCCACATTCTAGATTTATGTTATTGTCTTGTCATAACGCACAATGGGCTAATCACCTGTTTGTCAAACACTTTGATTGCATGTTTTGCCCGAGAGCCTTGTGCTCTTTTGGGTCACCTCAACACTCTGTTTACGGGGTAGAATAGGTTCCGATTAAGAAAGAAAGAAAATCTTGTCATAACACTGCCATTTTCTGTGTCTGATATTCCACCTTACTTTGCACTGCAATATTAAAACATTTATTTATTTATTTCATTTTCATAGCCTTGCCTGTTTTTTTTTAAATTATTATATAAAAATATTATGTCCTCTATAAATGTTTTTTATAGCTCATTTAATCATTTTGTGCATGTGTGTGTGTGTACACATGCAAACAAACAATATATATTTTATATATATGTGTGTGAGCATGCGTGCGGGCTGGCTAATATTGAACTGACTTTATTTATTTGTTGTGGTTTCTCAAATTTTGCCAGCTCCAAGTGGCTCACCAGTATTCTCAGGTGCATATTTGGGCCAAGCGAAAGTTATTGTGGACTATACACCAAGGCCTGACGAAGAAGATTTTGTTTCTCTTAAGGTAGGTACATTTACCAGAGGTAATTTTCATGTTCTAAGAGTTATTGTCAACCTGATGATAATGACTAAATCGCATCACACACCTTATTGTTATTGTCGATCAGAATTGACGTCACTGCACTCCAGCAAACCCATAGGTGCTCAGTCTCCCTCAGCAAATGTTGAAGGGTATGAATGCTAATTGTTCCTGTTGCGCGCTGGTTGTATACATGCTGTAGGCATTCTCTCACATGTCCATCCCTGGTGGTCTTAATTTTGGTGCCTGATTCCAGCAATCTTAGCCTTGATGATTCATCAATTGCAGTGTCATTCTCTAATAAGCGATTATTAATTTCCCTCAGTATCTCTCCCTTATCCATATCCAATGCACCTTCTATGGGTGCTCTTGAAGCTAGTCTGTCAGTTCTTTCATTGCCGCGAACCCTTACATGACCAGGACAGTAGATCCACACCAGTTCCTGAAGATTCGAGGCTTCTATGGAGGTTTTCCATTCATGCCGGAGCCATACACTTTGGACCTTCCGAAGCATGGATTGTGAGTCTGATACAATAACTACCCTTGTTAATGGAGTCTCAGATAGTCACCTTAAGGCTGCAGTAGTTGCCTCTACCTCCATTCTCATGCTGGAGGTTGTTATCATGTAAGCCTTTGGTTCTTGTGCGTTAATTCACCGGTTAAATCAAATTCTGGATATTTATTACCAAAACTGACAACCGTACTTTTTCTTGACTGAAAAAGGTTGATTTCACATTGTGATTTGGGAGGCAAGTTAAAAAAAAAAAAGCGTTTCTCGTGCATTCTTAGTTGACACGCTTACGACAGACCCGCCCTCAAACTCCCCCCAACCCCCCCCCCCCCCCGTATTTTTTTAAAACTTTATAAACCAATAGAACAGAATTGAATCAGTTCTACAAGTTAACGGTACACAGGAAACAAGGGAAATCGCTGCCGTTGCCTTCTCTAACTCAAGATCAGAGTGAGGTACCCATTTACAGCTGGTTAGACTGATGCGTGACCCTGTTCCCTTCCTCGCTGCCGTTGCCTTCTCTAACTCAAGATCAGAGTCAGGTACCCATTTACAGCTGGTTAGACTGATGCGTGACCCTGTTCCCTTCTTCGCTGCCGTTGCCTTCTCTAACTCAAGATCAGAGTCAGGTACCCATTTACAGCTGGTTAGACTGATGCGTGACCCTGTTCCCTTCCTCGCTGCCGTTGCCTTCTCTAACTCAAGATCAGAGTCAGGTACCCTTTTACAGCTGGTTTGACTGATGCGTGACACCTGTTATGGAGTGTTAGAGACTTCACCATACTAGGTCCAGCATCGAGAGATGGGGCCTACCTAGCTATAAATGGGTACTTAACTTTGAGTTAGGGAAGGAAAAGACAGTGAGGAAGGAAACTGGTCTCCCCACCTCTCGATGCTGGACCTAGTATGGTGAAGTCTCTAACACTCCATAACCAGCTGTAAATGGGTACCTGACTCTGATCCTGAGTTAGAGAAGGCAACGGCAGCGAGGAAGGGAACAGGTGTTACGCATTAGTCTAACCAGCTGTAAAAGGGTACCTGCCTCTGATCTTGAGTTAGAGAAGGCAACGGCAGCGAGGAAGGGAACAGGTGTCACACATGTCTAACCAGCTGTAAAAGGGTACCTGCCTCTGATTTTGAGTTAGAGAAGGCAACGGCATCGAGGAAGGGAACAGGTGTCACACATCAGTCTAACCAGCTGTAAAAGGGTACCTGCCTCTGATCTTGCGTTAGAGAAGGCAACGGCAGCGAGGAAGGGAACAGGCCACCCCACCTCATAAAGCTGGGACCCAGTACATCGAAGTCTATAACACTTCATTCCCCAACGGCAGAATGTGCTACGTGACTACAACCTTACAAACGGCAGGCGTGTTTTTAAAAAAATTCTAAGCAACGGGGGGGGGGGGGGGAGAGGACAATGTGAAATGACACTTTTTCAGTCAAAAGAAAATTTTTTTTTTCTTAAATTATGTGTTTTGGCGCGGCTTTGGAGCGGCAAATCTTATCGTGCCATTTGTCATTTGATAGCGGTCCAGAGACGTGGAAAATCTTATCGTGCCATTTGTCATTTGATAGCGGTGTCCAGAGACGTGGAAGATGAATTTCCTGGAGGTGTCAGATTTTACACGTAACAAAGAGAACTGTGTGAAGTTTTTACAGAATCGGGGCATTCTACACACCGTCAGACTGTGTGCTAACAATCACCAGATGAGTTTGTCCTTGACAGTTCGCCAAGATCGTTAGAGATGTCACATATGTACACAGGATATACCTATTCGTTCTGGCACATGGTTACAGGGCGCACGTTTTTATCCTTCAGGCAGATTATTCTGTTCATTTACTGTTGGAGTAAAGAGTGGACTAGCATTGATTTCTGTAAATCAGAGCTAGGAATTGCCAATCACGCTGTCATTAAATGGAACAGCAACCTCCGTGAGGTTTGTGCAAATGTACTCATTGCAAATCCCGCTGTAATTGGCGGTCCCAATACCACGGTAGAGATAGACGAAAGTGTCTTCACACGCAGAAAAAATAACGTCGGTCGTGTATTTCCACAGCAGTGGGTATTTGGTGGCCTATGTCGTGAAACAAGTGAGTGTTTCATGGTTCCAGTGCCGGACCGCTCAGCGGCTACACTTATGCCCCTTATCATAGCCAACATTCGTCCTGGTACGACAGTTGTTTCTGATCAATGGCGAGCATATAGTACCATTCAGAATTTGCCAGGTTTAACTCACCAAACGGTGAATCATTCTGCAAATTTTGTCGACCCAAATACAGGGGCAAATACACAACGAATAGAGAGATTGTGGAAATCTGCGAAAGAACGCAACAAACGTCAGAACGGAACACACAGACACATGTTAGATTCCTACATGTGTGAATTTTTGTGGCGACATCGGAATAAAGTTCGTCAGTCAGACCCGTTCGACAATATACTGCTTGACATTGCAGAATTTTGGCCTCCTCTGTAAATTATGTAGCTACGAACGAACATGTGTATGTCCTGATATGTGCCAAGCTTCAGCGATCTTTGGTAATCTGTTCCCCTCACGGTCCTTTTCAGGGCCCACAAAACTATACCCACCATGGTCCTTTTCAGGGCCCACAAAACTGCACCTACTACGGTCCTATTCAGGGCCCACAAAACTATACCCACCACGGTCCTTTTCAGGGCCCACACAACTGCACCTACCACGGTCCTATTCAGGGCCTACAAAACTTTACCCACCCCGGTTTTTTTTTTTTTTCAGGGCCCACAAAACTGCACCACGGTCCTGTTTAGGGCCCCCAAAACCAACAAAACTGTACCCTGGCAAGAAAGCCTTTATTTGTTTTCACCACTGGGTGTGGAGGGCTGGGTGGGGAGTTGGTCCCCTCCCTCACTATACACTGATCCTTGTCAATATTTACCTAATCAGAGCCGGATTAACGTAGTAGCAAAAGTAGCATATGCTACGAGCCCCTTTCTTTTAGGGCCCGGCGCCAATAAATATTGTACATCATTTTTTGGTCATCTTCTCATACGAGCGTTTTAAACCAATGATTTTGTGATGTATGCCATCTTTAGCGCCTTTTCATTTAGTGTCACGAAATTGTGAGAGAAAGAGCATAACAGGGTGACTTAGTTTGACTCTTTATTACTTTTATCTTAACTGTTTGCGGACAGAAGCAGTCATTTTCTTTGGATTTGTTGAAAACCTGTACACCTTCTTTTCTGCTTCTACCTACCGGTGGGGTCTCCTTTCTACTGCATTATGTGCTAGTGGTACTCATTTGCCCTTTGTGAAAAGACTGTCAGATACCAGGTGGTCCGCTTGGGCAGATGCGACAAAAGCACTTTTACACAATTCATAACCCTCCACTCCCAAGGGAGCATAGGCCTTCAACAAACACATGCCAAGTCTTCCTGTCACGTGCCATCATCTCAAGTTCTTTCCATGTTCTCCTCATCATTTTCACCTCTGTTTCCAACTCTCTTCTCCATGTACTTCTTGGTCTTCCTCTGCCTCTCCTGCCCTGGGGGTTCCAGAACAAGGACTGCCTTGTAATGCTATCAACAGGTTTCCTTAGTGTAAATCCGATGTATAGTGGTGAATTCCATTCCAGACTTTGTTCAACTATTATTCTCAAAGTAGCTATCTGGTCTGTACATGATCTGTTTTGTCAAAAACCTGCTTGTTCATCTCTCAGTTTCTTGTCTATGGACTCTTTTAATCTCTCAAGGATAATCCTGTTTAATACTTTTCCTGGCACTGATAGTAACATTATTCCTCTATAATTTGTGCATTCTTGTAGATTTCCCTTCTTAGGCAACTTAACCAGATATCCTTCCTTCCATTCTGCTGGTATCTCTTCCTTTTCCCAGACTTTACCAAGTAATTTATATAACATCTCTGTAGCCGAGTCGATATCTGCTTCGATGGCCTCTGCTGGAATGCCATCGGGTCCAGCCGCTTTTCCATCTCTTAGAAGCTTTATGGCTTTCTTTATTTCTTCCTTCGTTGGTCTTTCACCGTTAATTTGTAGCTCTTCTTCTGCTGGCTGGATGTCCGGCGGGTTTTGTGGAGCTGGTCTATTGAGAAGGTCCCCAAAATATTCTGTCCACCTCTTCATTTGCTCTTGTATATTGCTGAGCAGTTTCCCATTCTTGTCTTTTATGAGGCAACTTGTTTGCTTGTATTTCCCTGTTAGCTTCTTTGTGCTGCTATACAGTTCTCTCATATTTCCTTTGGCTGCAGCATCTTCTGCCTCTCTTGCCAACTCCTCTATATACTTCCTCTTGTCTCTTTTGATACTTCTTTGTTTGCTTCTGTGTACACTTCTTAAACCTTGGTTTTGGAACTTCTGGTTTTGCTTGTGTTTAAATCTGCTTTCTTGTTTTTTCTGTCTTTTATCTTATTGATGGTTTCTCTTGTTATCCATGCTTTTTGTTGTCTTTCCCTTTTCCCCAGTATTTCTTCACATGTCTCCTTCCATACCGTTTTGACCTGCTGCCAATAGTCTTCTGTATTCTCTACATCTTCCAGCTGTTGGAGCACTTGGAATTTGTTGGATACTGTGACCGCAAATTTGTCTCTTGATTTCTTAGCTGTCCTACATTAAACTGTTGTCTATAATTTTGCATTATTGCATATTTCTTGAGTTTCATTTTTACTTTGGCTATCAGAAGATGGTGATCTGATTCCACATCTGCTCCTCTATATACCTTTACATCCTGCAATGATGATCTAAACTTCTTTATGCATATATGATCGATCTGATTTTCTGTTCTATGGTCTGGTAATATCCATGTTGCCTTGTGTATTCTCTTATGTGGAAACATGCTTCCTCCTGTAGCCAGTTGATTTGAAGCACAGAAGTTTGCGAATAGTTCTCCATTTTCATTCATTACTCCTAGCCCATGTTTTCCCATGACTTCTTCAAATCCGGTGTTGACTGTACCTATCTTTGCATTCATGTCACCCATCAAATTTGTGATGTCTCTTCTTTTTACTTTATCCATAATTTCCTGTAGTTTAGTATAAAATGCTTCTTTCACAGACTCTTCTTTGTCATTAGTTGGTGCATAACATTGGATGAAATTTACATGAATTTTCTTTTTAGCTGTTTTTAAAGTAGCTGTTATTATTATTCTGGGTCCAACAGCTTCCCATTCAATGAGTGCTTTCTGTGCTTCTTAAGATAACATAAGAGCTACCCCTTCACTGTGGTGTGAACTTTCATCTTCATGTCCTGAGGACAGCACCAATTCACCTGTGATGAGTTTCTTCCTGACTACCCCCTTCCACTTTGTTTCACACATTCCCAGAACCTCGATTTTTTATTCCCTCATTTCTGCTGCTACTTGCGCCACTTTCCCTTGTTCGTTTAAAGTCCGAACATTCCAGGTGTCAAATCTGGAAGTTCTCCTAGAAGAAAGAAGGTTAGTCAGCAACACAGACTCCTTTCGGCTTTCTCTGTGTTGCATCATACGCCTCCCCGCGAGAGGACCTTCCCCTGTCTTGGATGGCTGTGTTTTATTTTCTTTATTTGACTTGTCCATATTTGTTGAAGTTTTTTGTGGTTTACAATTTTTTACAGGATGGGGTAACCGGCCCCATGCCCAACCCTCCTTAGTAGCTTTCTACGACATGCTTGGCAGGGGACAGTGTTACTATTCTTTGCTCCCCTTTCGGGCCCCGGTAACACACGGGTGAACTTTTACACAGCTTTTCTGCAATAAAACAAGTCTTGGACCCATGCTACTACCCCTACCTGCGAAAATGCATAATAGACTAACCCGCAACCCCTACCTGCCAATTGGATTAACCCCGCGCATGCGGGGGGAAAAAAAGAAACATTATTGTAAGAAAAACAATGTAAGAAAAAGGACGGTGCTCGGTTTGGGTAATAAATTTACAAAATAATAATTTCCCGGTGAATAAACGCACAAGTACCAAGCCTTTTACTCTAGTAGAAAAGCCCACCCTGATTTCTCACCATAGATTACAGACCCATTAGTGTACACAATGGCGTCATCATCCCCAGCATAATCATTTATCAGTTTATCAATTTTTAGCTCTGCCCTCCCATTGGCCCAAGTTCTGTACTCTCTACCAAGGCTGATGATGACTTGTTGGTATTTAGTCCAGTTCTCATCTGACTTACTCCACTATTCCCTTTTGAATATATTTTCAACAGTGGTCACCTGCTTAATCGTTGCCTCAGCCTGTGCCATCCATAACATCCGCCGTTTTATTCTCACTTGATATGGTGTCTTATTATATTTTTATCTTTGTTAAATTTTTGTATCATTAATGTAAATGTGACCTTATATAGATGAAAGATTTTTTACATGACCTTAGTTAGAAGAAAGATTTGTTATACAACCTTATTTAGAAGTAAGATTTGTTACGGATCTTACTATGATGGATGATTTATTAGTGAAGCAAATAGCTCAAGATGGAGTATGTTTTCAAGACCTTTGCAGTGGGTGAAAAGATTTTTTTTTTTTTTAAATATTTGAATGATTGTGCTTTTTTGAGTGTGAGAAAATCAGGTTTAACATTTTGTGTCACATCAACCCTTCAGAATAAGTCACTACTTTCAAGTGCATTTTAAATGTATTTAGGATAAATTGTGACACATGTAACTTCACCGTCTGATAGAGTAGCTGAGCTTAAGTTTCATAAAGAAACCCATTTTTTATTTTTTGTACACTTTCAGGCATCTGCTTGAATGTTTTAAAAAAACCAGTCTGAGATTGTTTATATCTCCATAGAGTTTGTCCAATTGGTACAGGTGGTAGCCATATATGCTTTCTCTGTTCCTCATATGTTTGGCACTTTTGCAGCAGATGTCCAGCTGTCATTTTATTGTGGTCACAGTTGCACTCATGGGTATTTCCTGTCTTTATCTTGTTCAATAGATGCTATCTCAATCTGTTGTGGCCCAGGCAGAGTCTGATAATTACTACTTGTTCACTTCTATTGAGATGGTAATATGCATAATTTTTGTGGTGGCTTGGATGCTCTGCATCCAACTTGTTCCTGTATCTGGTTCTGCTAAAGCTCTAGGCCTTTTCATAAGTTGTACCTATCAGGTTAAGGCAGCTTTCCTTTTTTTTTTTTTTTTGGCCAGTCCCTTCATTGCCAGAGATGATGTTACAAGGAGATAGGATCAACTGTATCACAATTCTTTTGAATCGCTGACATAATTAGTAGTATACAAATCTCAAAAGTGAGACTTGAAACCAAATAACAGGTCTTTTTGTTTTCATTTTCCCTAAAAATAGATTACCAAACATGCTGCTGATATTGATGTGTTGTGTAGCAAATCAACTTTTAGGCTGTGGTAAATCACAAGAAATTTTTGTTTGTTTTTTTCTGTCTCACAGTGGCATATGCAATTATGATTCAGAATGGGTGACTACACATTTCTTCTTATCCTCCACCCAGAATAAAACCTTAGGGAGAATATTTTAAATTCCGTGCTGCCTAAAATAGTTGTGTTGCCTTTATTGTTTTCCAGAAAGGAGAGATTGTCAGCATCATTAATATGGCTCAGTCAGGAGTGTGGAGGGGTATGGTTGGGGGAAAGAGAGGCAAATTCCGGTTTGAGCATGTAGAAGTTGTGACCGAACCAGACAAAACATCAAGTGCCAAAATGTTGAGTAGTCAGAAAGATGTTCCTACGTCTGTTGGTGACTTGCTTCAAAAGATTGGGTTAGAAGTAAGTAATTCCTTTCCAGGTGACTGCATTTCATTTGATCATGAATTTGCTTTGTCGTTATATTATATGTGGAAAATAAATCTAAGAAGAGTGTTTTTTTCTGTTTTCTAAGATTTTAATGAGATATTTCCTCATGATCCCTGTACAATAATTTATCCATATCTTTTTAAGTAAAATAAACTTTTAAGATGATCTAAACCAAGTTTTCCAACATTTTTTTTTTTGAAAGTGTAAAGCAAACAAATAAATTCACATTTTAGTTTGTTTTTTCTTCCTTTATCTTCCAGTTTTACAGCAGCCTTCTTTATTATTTTTTAAAGTGTGCACAGTTTGAGAAATATATTAATTCTGTTGGTGACCAGTTCAGTGAAAGTAATATGGTTTTATAACTGTAGTCTGTCACAACAAAAATAATGACAACTCTGCCTGAACCAGTTAAATAAAGCTCATAAACCCTCTGGAGATACACCTGTCCTAAATTTCCCAGCTTTTTTGTATGCATAATTCCAAAATGACTATTTAAAAAAGCAATCTTTGGAATGAGATTGTATTTGAATACTCTGAAACTCATGGCCACCAAAGTTAACAAACAGGAAATCTAAAGAACAGGAAGTTAAAGAGAAAAAAAGTAAATAAAAGGAAATCTAAAGAACAGGAAATAAAGATAAAAAGTTAACAAGTCATTTAATGATGCAAGAAGATTTAAAGAAATGCTCTCTTGAAAAAAAAAAAAAAAAAAAAGAGAGAGAGACTTTTGTTAGTTTATATTATCACTTAATATGAACTAGAATTGTTGTTTCACCTTATTTTTTATTGCTGTTGACAGCATCTGACGACAGTTTTCATGCAGAATGGTTATGATGACCTTGATATATTTTCTGAGCTGGATGAGCATGACCTGGACACTCTTCACATTGCTGATACTGGTCACAGGACCAAACTTTTGTCTGCAGCTAGAGTCCTTGTAGATTGGCATGGTGAGTGTTGCTTCTGGGCATTGTGCCCATTAGTAGAAGTAAAGTGTGTTAGAAACCGCTAAACATGTTATACTTGAATATTTATAAATCAAGTTTGTTACGTTTTTCTTCAGATCAAATCAGCTGCCATCTTGACATTGAAGGTTGGCTGCAGTGGATCTCAAATGTCTTCTATCTCTTGTCTTGATGGTATACTCTGAGATATTTGTTTCTCTGTCCATCTCATGATGTTATCTTCCCACATATAGCACTGTTTTCCTCTTGCATGTTTGCCTTCAACTCTTCCTTCCATTACAATTTTCAGCAAGGTTTTATGTCTTTGTATACAACCAAAATATTTTAACATTCTTTGATCTCATTCTTAGCTTTTTAATGACTTTGTTTTTTTTTTGTAATTCTTCTTTTTCCATGTGATGCACCCACTTCTATATATCCACATCTCAAGGGCCTCAATTCTATTATGTTTTGCCTACATATTTTATATTTGGTGCTTTAAAAATGTTTAGTTATACTACATGTTGTACTCACCAGTGATGTGTTAGGGAAGCAATTTGTAAGACGGGATCGCGTTGGATGATTTTTAATTGTGGAAAAATGAAGTGGAAAGGGGACCGAAGACACATCAACAGTGAGGAATGCAGTAAGTGACCCATAGCTTGACTGCTTGCGTCAGGGTCAGCGAACCAGAGCTGACCAAGACCCTACTCCACCTCCAAGTGGTGGTCCTGGAAACAGGCTGCATCACTGCAGTCTGGCTGAGAGAGTAGGGATCGAAGAGGGAAGGCTAACCCAGTCCCAAAAATGGCATGCCGAAAATGGATGTGTCAGGCCGAAAGGCGCAGATATCGCAGCTTTGCTGTAAACTGTGACACAACGTAACAAACGTCCTTTTTAGGACGAACGCAGAAGAAGAAGATGGAGTGGAAAGACTTTTTATTCTTGTGCAATTTATTTTCTAACTGTATGTTTTTTCAACCACTGTTAAGGATAGATTTGGGATGCAGATAAAATAGTGTGGCATGTTACTACACGCTAGCACATTTCCATTTACATGTGAGGAAATGTGTTCGCCTGTAGACAAACTACGGTTTGCACGAAGCGTCCACCCGTGGTAAGCAAAGCGTTCACCCGTGTTGAGCGACGGTCAACTAGTGACGTTTTCTGTCACATGTCGTGGCGTTCAGTGTGTTAATTAATTGGGCTTCCGTCTTTGTGTTTGCGTCCAAGAGAGATGTAATTTTTCGAGCTCCGGGATAATGGAGCGTGATATGAATATATCCATTGTGGCATTATTGATTTTTATGAGGCCGCCACGTTATGTGTAAGATGGTTCACGAACTTATCTAGAAGTTCATACCATAATTTACTACAAGTGTAACTTTGAGATATGAGGCAACTAATATTTGGTTTGCCCTGATTTCTTCTGCCGCATTACTTTGGTTTTCGTGGATTGCCCGAACCTTTAGTACAACGGCCAGGATTGAGTAGAGATGAGAGTAGTGCATCATTATTATATTATATGCCCATGTAAAGATGTCTAACGTTTGAAACTTATTGACGGACAAGGGATAATCTACTACGCTTATCCATTGCTATGTACTTTTGATGTGTTGATGGATACTATTGTGAAGTGACTTTATGTATTAAATGTCAACCATGTTTTTCCCGTGGACCTGTTCACCTACCGGCTTTGTTATGTGTACTGACCATAATGTCCTGAATGAACACCTACTATCATTCGCATATACATGCATGATCCTCTAATATATCCCACCGTAACACCATATAATTTGGTGGGCCTGTATGGTTTTGGATCGATACTTTCATCAGGGCATGGTTTTCAAATTCACATAAGCAAGTATACCTTCGTACTTTGCAAATCTACAGCTGCCATTTAATCTGTATATTCGATCGTCACCTCTGTTTAGCGTGGTATTGTAAACACACCACCTCATGAACTCAGTCATTGCCAGCGGGTCCAGTTGGATAACGAACTTTGCTACTGCGCATATCCAATGTTCCAGTTTCAATGTCCTATTGTTCGCTGTAACGTTCAAGATTACAATTTCAAGCCAACCAGTTTCCAAGTTTATTTCGTGTTCCAGTCTACATCACAACGTTTATAAGATTCTTTCAAGTTTCAAGTCCTGCCACGGCGATGTCAAGTTATTTTGTACCAAGTCAACACAACGTTTCAAGATCTACACAGTTCATGATGCCCATCTGATTGAGACCGTGTACTATTTACATTTTATCCGTGCTTCACTTGTATTGAGGGACAGCGTTTTCCAGTGTTGACACCTTTTTCCGGACTTGCATCTGATCGGATTACGATAAGATAAGTGCCTGTTAATACACTCTTGTATCTTTGCCGTGGTGTAAGCCTTTTTGTTACATTTGTGTTATTCGTTTTCTTGTTCTATGTCTTTGTACAAATCTGTTGTTAACGACACATGTCATTGTAAAATGACCGCTCAGCAGATATTTCTATAGGTTTTGCTTACATTTCTCAAGCAGTGAAATTTCCGGCCTGAGTTTACTCACCGACGTGGTTCACTGCCTGTTTAGTGTGACCTAATTTGTTAGGTGTGCTGCCCCATCTTTTTAGTTGTCAGTTTTGTAGTGTGTTGGTTTTGTTTTCTTCTCCTTAGTTGACAGCCATTCTGTTCGTAATGCTAGTCTAACCTTCTATCACTTGTTTACATTTATATATATTGTTACAGGTCCTGTGCTGTTTTTTTAAAGCAGTAAGTCTGTTTTATTTGTTATTTCTCCTTTGTTTCCCATTTGCATTCTTTTTTGTTTACTTGCTGCTATTATTACATTGTCTTGATCACTTGTACTTGTATTTTTGTTTAGTTCCATCAATTCTATTCTTGTACATTACATTTTTTCTCCTCTCTTTCTCGTTTCCCTCGTATCTTTATTACTGTTGATCTGTCATACTATACTATTTTGTTATTGATTAGTAATATTAAGAATCTATTTGCATTGATAATATTGCAAAGCACAAAGTTAGTGAATTGGTATTGACAGACTAATCGAGATACATTTATTACATAATATATAATATTGATAGTAAGATACCGAAGAAGTAAATAATGGAGTATCAGGAATTTATTACTATGGGCCAAGAATATGGTTACAAAGCGAAGGAATTAATGGACTTTGCCAAAGCGGAATTCAATGCCAAAGAAAATGAAGAAGCCCTTGAAAATAAAAGACAAAGAGATGCACGGTATGAGGAGCGAGAGCTCAGAAAAGCAGAGATACGTGCAGAAGAGAACAAAAGGATTGCAGAACAGCAATTACAGGTTGAAGAGAAAAAGTTGCAACAAGCTGCTGAAGCAGCAAAACTTGCACATGAAGAAAAAATGGCGACTTTACGTATTGAAGAACAAAAAGTGCAACATCAGAGTAGACAAAATGATGACTCTGAACATAGAGGTTCCTCTAGCAACCACGATAGTGGGTTTGTTAAATTTCGTTTGCCTGTGTTTAAGCCAGAAATAGACGACATTTCGTCCTTCTTACAACGCTATGAAAATGTTTGTGAAGAAAATAATCTTGATAGGTCTCATTGGTGTACAAGATTAATGGATTTAATGACTGGTGAATCCTTAACGGCTCTGTGCCAATTGGACGGGCCGAATAGACGCAATTATGATGCTGCTAAAATATTATTATTAAAACTTCATCAGTTAGACGCGGAAGGTTATCGTATGAAGTTCAAACATATGATTCCTGAAACTGGTAAAGATTTTACACAGTTTGTAGCTGCAACTCGACTAACATTTAATAGATGGATACAACTTTCCGGCATTGAAGAGAATTATGAGGGCCTTAAGGACTTGTTATTGCGAGACAAAGTCTTGTCTTCCGTAAGTGGACCACTGCGAGAATATCTACAGGAAAGGAAGCCGTCGAGTTTGAGCTCAATGGAGGAATTATGTAGGCAATATTGTAATGCACATCCTGGAGTTTGTGTCAGTAACAACCATATTAAGGAAGCTTTACCTGTTGCCACAGCTAAAACTTGGAACCACAACAATTATAGACAAAGATCCCACAGTTTTGATGGGAATTTCAAACCAAGTAAATTCAATAACTCACAACCATATAGAGGTAGACAACCATATAGGAACTATTCACCCCAAAACAGAGGTAATTTCCAACAAAACTCAGGAGAGGGAAGGAAGGATAATTTTGGTAACTATAATAAGAATTGGAATAACTGGGAACCTAATAACCAAAATTTCTCACATCGTAATAGGTCACAAGACTATAGAAATCAAGGAAACAACAATAGGAACCAAGGAAATAATGACAGGAGTCAAAATAACTCTTTTTACAATCAGAGACATAGATCACGCTCTAGAAAAAATGCATATTCGAACTACCATGCCAACTCAGCACATACTGCTGCTACACCTGAGAACGCGCAGGACAACAATGTTGTTAATCATTCAGCTTCATGTTGTTCGTTTGACTTTGATACTGCTTCACAGTGTCCAGATTGCCAAACTCTATTCCAGTCTAATGTGACTTCCTTGTTAAAATGTGGTCATCCGCTCCCAGCAGTTACTGCTTCATCAGCACATGATGGCACAGGGGTACTACAACTTCATAGAGGCTTATTGAATGGCACTCAAGTTACAGTACTCCGTGATTCTGGTTGCATGACTGTCGGAGTGAGACAGTCATTAGTACATCCGTCTCATGCAACGGGTGACTTTGTTAAATGTGTAACTTTTGGCGGGACAGTGGAATTTTATCCCACAGCCATGGTGGATATTCATTCACCATTTTTTATAGGCAAGGTTAAAGTGTGTTTGTTAAGAAGTCCAATAGCGGATGTCACACTTGGCCAGATACACGGCAGCAATGATTGCTTACCCGAACAAATTGATCAATGGGAACGTCAAAATTTATCAACTGCTGCTGCAGTTACTACGCGTGCCCAGGCCAAGGCACCAAAGGAAAATGATGATACCGATCCTGAAACTCAGGACAATTTTCACGTTCACTCTGATATAGACAAACAATCCTTTATCAAACTTCAAAGAGAAGACAACTCTTTGAAGAAATTCTTTAGATTAGTTAAAGATAATGATTACGTTGAAGATAGTTTGTCACCAAAACAGTGGTACACACTTAAAAATGAGGTATTGGTTAGGAATTTTAAAGATTCATCTTTAATCAGACATCAGGTAATGGTTCCCCAAAAACTTCGTCTGTACATTTTACAACATGCACATGATTCTCACTGTGCTGGCCATATGGGCTACTCTAGGACGCGTTCCCGAGTTTTGTCCTCTTTCTTTTGGCCGGAAATTTCCAGAGACACCTCCATATATTGTCGCTCTTGCGTTATTTGTCAAGAGGTAAAATCAAGAGGAGCCTATCATACGGCCCCAATTCAGGCGTGTGATATACCTGTACGCCCCTTTGAGAAAATGGCCGTTGATATTATCGGTCCTTTACCTGTTATGTCCGCTAGAGGACACAGGTATGTGCTCACATGTATCGACATGTGCACTCGATGGCCCGAGGCCATTCCTCTTAAGAACATCATCACTAATGACGTTGCTGATGCCCTCTTCTTGATTTTTTCTAGACTTGGTTTTCCCCGAAAACTTCTTTCAGATCGAGGTACCCAATTTGTATCTGACACTATGACTGCTGTTATGAAACGCCTCAATATCGACAGGTCTCTCAGTAGTGTTTACCATGCGATGAGCAATGGCATGGTGGAACGTCTTAACCGGACGTTAAAGCAGTTATTAGGAAAGGTTACAGTGAAATATCCTCAAGATTGGGACAGGGTTCTACCCGCCGTACTGTTTGCACACCGTGAGGTAGCAAATGAACAGACCGGTTTCTCGCCTTTTGAGCTTGTGTTTAGAGCTCAACCTCGAGGTCCCATGTCACTTATTAAGGACCTACTCATAGACTCAGAGATGACTCAGGACATCCAGTCATCGTATGAATACGTCGTTAACCTCCGGCATAACATTATAGATGCCTGCCAACTGGCTACAGCTTCTTCAGAGGCTGCTAAAGCAAGATCACGCCAGTTCCAAAATCGTAATAGACGATTACGTCAACTATTACCTGGCGATGAAGCTTTTGTATTGCTTCCAAGGAAAGAAAATAGACTTTTAATTGCTTGGAATGGCCCATATAAAGTGTTGTCACGCATTTCTGATGTTGACTACATCTTAGATATAAAAGGGAAAAGGAAGACCTTTCACATAAACATGCTTAAAGAATTCCACACTAGACCGGAACATCTTCAAGCCATCTTTCAAGCAGTTGATGAGCACCCTAGGCCTGCTACTCACTACTCGGCGCTATCGGTAATTCAGGAGGAAGAATCCTCTTTTCCGGATATTCCCATGAACTTACCTGTCTTTCCTCTTCAATCGACTGAGACATGGAAGGATGTCGCTATTTGTCCAGCTTTGTCTTCTGAACAACATTCCCAAGTCTCTAGTCTTCTAGAATCTTTTCCAGATGTCCTCACAGACATCCCAGGTCGTACAACAGCTATTTCGCATGACATCGTCCTTACAGATGATCGACCAATTCGTCTATGCCCCTATCCTGTCCCTATTCACTACCAGCACCAGGTTGAAGAAGAATTAAAACAAATGCTTAATTTAGGAATTATAGAACCTTCCAATGCCCCTTACTCATCACCTATGGTCATCGTTCGTAAGAAAGACAAAAATATCAGATTGTGTGTAGATTACCGGAAGCTGAATAACATCACAGTCTTCAATGCTGAACCCTTACCCCTACTTGAAAATCTGTTGTCTCGTCTCGCCAAGTCTCTTTTCTTTACTAAAATTGACCTTACCAAGAGATACTGGCAAGTTCCCTTGACTGACAGAGCTAAACCACTCACTGCCTTTGCTACACAACAGGGTCTTTATCAGTGGAACGTAATGCCATTCGGACTTATGAACGCCCCGGCAACGTTTGTCCATATGATGAGAAAAATTCTCTCTCATCGGTCCGATATAATCACATATATAGACGACATCTGTCTATTCAGTTCCACTTGGGAGGAGCACTTCTTAGGTTTACATTCTCTTCTGGACACTTTACGTCTCCATCACCTAAAAGCCAAGACCTCAAAGATCTTTATTGCCTTTGAGGAAATTTCATTCTTGGGACATAAAGTGGGTCACGGTCATCTTCAGACCGTGCCACAGAATGTTTCCAAAATCCTAAAATTATCTGTGCCCACTACTAAGAAGCAAGTTCGTAGTCTTCTCGGCTTGATTCAGTATTATAGTAAATTTATACCGAACTTGTCTTCAATCACTGCAGACCTCTCTGCCTTGCTTAAAAAAGGCTTACCAAACCACGTGCACTGGACACCAGAGTGCCAGGCTGCGTTAAATTATGTTCAAAATATTTTTTCTGTACCACCTATTTTGAGGTTACCAGATACAAATCTGACTTATTATCTCCGCACAGATGCTAGTTCAAAAGGTATCGGCGCATCACTGATGCAAGAGTTCGAGGGAAGATTACATCCAACCCTCTACATATCCAGAAAGCTCAATGATGCAGAAAGGAAGTACCCAATTATAGAAAGGGAGCTGCTGGCTGTTATCTGGGCAATAGTCAAGCTGGAGCGATATTTGTTGGGCGCCCCTTTCATCATACAGTCAGAACAGAAATCCCTTTCCTCATTGAAGAAGGCGAATCACAAGAACCCAAAGCTAGCCCGGTTCGCCATCCTGCTTCAACCTTTTCAGTATGAAATCGAGGCAATACCAGGGTCTGCAAATGTGGTCGCAGATGCTTTATCGAGATGCCCACAGCTTGAACTTGAAGATTCATATTGATTTAGTTAATTGACTTTATATTATACATGTGTGAAGCCATGGTGGTTATCCACTACTAGTCATTATGACAAAGGACGATGAATACATGAACACTAAATTGATGTCCAAACCATTCATATTAACATTTGTGATTTACATGACTTTGAGATAATCATTATTCACTTTAACTAGTGGTACAATGAACAGTATTATACTAGTTGCAGACATGAACAATTTCCAACTACGACATCATGTTATTATTCTGGAATGCACATTCACATTAATTAAGATTACTATATTAATGCTACAAATCTAGTCCTGACACGGATAGTTTGGAGTATGATTACATTATTGCAAGTTTGTTTTGGACATTACTTGTCTTGCCACAACGTACAAAAGGTACTTAGAGCAGAATAATTAAGTAATGTAATAATTGTGTTAATTAGTTATACTTGCGTTCTTGTACTATATTTTTTTTCCTCTTCTTTCTCTTGTTGTAAGATATTCATGTACTTTAACTACATTAACGTCATATCGCATTGCTGCATTGATTCATGTCATGTGTGAATTGCGTTTAAGCTTAATTTTAGGATTTTTGACAGCATTGTTACTTGGAGATATAACCTTCTATTTTTATTATATTTTATTATTCATGCATTTTGAATTCTTGATTTGGATTTTTTTTGTTTTCTTTTATTTTATATATCTCATACCATTTTCATATATGCATGCTATTTCTTTGATAGGTTTATTGTAAACTCACAGTGATCATACATTTAGGTATTTTTTTTTGTTACATCATTGGAATATTGACTGTATATGACTTGTTACTTATGGACATATGACTGTTTATGACTGATGACAAATTCATCTAGCATGTTATTTATTGATAAGTTACATTATGCAGACTGACTGCGACTAGAGTATTTTTGATGTGGCCCAATATTTGTGATATAATCAATTTTGGCCGCTATTTCTGTATAGGAAATATTTGAATTGGAAAAAAAAACAAATAAATTTGTTTTTTTTTACACTGCGAAGGGGGTGATATGTTAAGGATAGATTTGGGATGCAGATAAAATAGTGTGGCATGTTACTACACGCTAGCACATTTCCATTTACATGTGAGGAAATGTGTTCGCCTGTAGACAAACTACGGTTTGCACGAAGCATCCACCCGTGGTGAGCGAAGCGTTCACCCGTGTTGAGCGACGGTCAACTAGTGACGTTTTCTGTCACATGTCGTGGCGTTCAGTGTGTTAATTAATTGGGCTTCCGTCTTTGTGTTTGCGTCCAAGAGAGATGTAATTTTTCGAGCTCCGGGATAATGGAGCGTGATATGAATATATCCATTGTGGCATTATTGATTTTTATGAGGCCGCCACGTTATGTGTAAGATGGTTCACGAACTTATCTAGAAGTTCATACCATAATTTACTACAAATGTAACTTTGAGATATGAGGCAACTAATATTTGGTTTGCCCTGATTTCTTCTGCCGCATTACTTTGGTTTTCGTGGATTGCCCGAACCTTTAGTACAACGGCCAGGATTGAGTGGAGATGAGAGTAGTGCATCATTATTATATTATATGCCACGTAAAGATGTCTAACGTTTGAAACTTATTGACGGACGAGGGATAATCTACTACGCTTATCCATTGCTATGTACTTTTGATGTGTTGATGGATACTATTGTGAAGTGACTTTATGTATTAAATGTCAACCATGTTTTTCCCGTGGACCTGTTCACCTACCGGCTTTGTTATGTGTACTGACCATAATGTCCTGAATGAACACCTACTATCATTCGCGTATACATGCATGATCCTGTAATATATCCCACCGTAACACCCACATAACTAAGAAGGAAACCAAGAAGATCTGAAATTGGCAAGGGTGGAGCATGCAGATGGTAGATATGCACCATACTTGACAAAATTATACACATGAAGGAAAGTAATTGAATCTAAATGTAAAATTGTTGTTTCACAAATTTTTTTCTGAATTGCAGAAAAAATGAATGCTCACACCCTAGCATTGACAAATATGGACTCTCCTTCATCCCGTGCCGGCAACTCCAGTTGTGACTCAGGTTGTTATGCAGGTGGGGAAGGTAAATATCAGTCACGAAATCGATATGGTGGGAAGGGAGGAGTAAAGGAAGGGGATAAGAAGACTGAGAACACAGAGGGTGATCACCAGAATCCAGTCACTCACACACCTTGTCGCTCCTGTGGGAAACCAAAGCAGCCCAGAAAATATTGTGGCCCACCTGTAATTACACAGTATACACCTGGACAGTATCCAACACAAGCTCAGGCACATTGTACATCAAGTCACATGCTGCATAATTCAGTACTGTCTCCTTATTCTGCTGGACATTTTCAATATACTGACCCCCAGCAATATGGACAACATACCCTCGGGCATTATGGATACCATTACTCACCTGGTCACAGCTTTTATAGTCAAAGTCATCAACAGCATACCATGTCTGTTTCAAGAACGCTTACTGAACTAAATGTAACAGATAACCGCACATCTCCTGTTCACCCAGAAACTGGTATAGGTAGGAGACAAGGCAGTAACACTACCAGTCCAGTGTATGCAGACAAGCTGTCTGTTGGTGGGGGGCACACACCTCTCATTGAAAAGGGTTCAGTAGGAGACAGGGTCTCACTCAGTGAGGAAGATAGGGAGGTGATAGCTATCACATATGGAGTAAATCAGACTAGAAAACTTGCTACTCCTATACAGTCCTTGTCTAGTGGATCTTCACAGTTGGAAATAACAAACACTTTAATGTGCAGCACGTGTGTTCCTTCTTCTGGGTGTCTACAATGTGATGAGAGCATACTCTGTGATAGTGCTTCATGTCAGCAGTGTGCTGCTTACATGTCATGCCCTGAGTGTTTTCCTTATAGGCATTATGTGAACGCTACTTTGCGCTCTGAGAGCAAGTCTTCCAAAATGTCTTGCAGCTCAGCCTGCACACAGACCACCTGTCTTAGCCCAGATCATGATGACAGTAGCCACAGTGGGGGATCAATTCGCAATGACTATACAACTAACCCTCATGGAGGATATTATATGTCTAAGTCAAGCCCAGCTAAAACTCAGCACTACTACTGTTGTCAGCAGCAGTGCATGCCACATCCATTTTATCGCCGCACACCTACTATTCCAGGAACTCCTACACCAAAACAACTTCCTTCACCTGTTGCAGTTTCTACAGCTTTAGCCAAGTCTTCTTCTTAATCTTTGATCTCCCTCTGAGCATAGACCTTCATTTAGTTCATGTGGAGCCCTCCTGTCCTTTATCATCTACTCAAGATATCTTCATGTCTTCTTTATCCTTCTTTATTCTTTATACTTTGGGGACTCCAGATTAAGATTTACCTTGTAAATCAGCTAGTTTCCTCGGCATGGTATTAGTCAGGTTCTTCTTCTTTGATCCATAACCGCCAACCGTCAAAGCAGTCAGCGGCCATCACGCCTGGTGGCGTCTTGTAGGGCAGCAACAAATTGATTCCACTTTGCTCGGTCGGCGGCCATCCTTCGTACAGTGCCCCAACTGTGGTTCATTCTTTGCATCTCAGCTTCCACAGTTCTCCGCCAAGTTGTTTTTGGTCGGCCTCTCTTTCGCTTTCCCTCGGGGGTCCATAGCATAGCTGTTCTTGTGATGGTATCAGGGTCCCTTCTGAGGACATGGCCAACCCAACTCCAGCGTCTGCCAGCTATGATGGTGTGCATGTCCTCCTGGTTACTCCGAATAAGTAGTTCTTGGTTGCTGATGGTGTTTGGCCAAAAGATTCGGAGAATTTTCCTTAGGCAGATTGTGTGGAAAGAGGACAGTTTCGACATTTCCTTCTCTGTTACTCTCCAACATTCCGCACCATAGAGAAGCACAGAAAGTACACAGCTCTCATACAGTCTTAATTTGGTGTTTGTGCTGTACTGGGAAGACTTCCAAATGTTGTTGAGAACAGCAAAGGCTGTTCTCGCTTTATTCATTCTGTTGTTAATGTCCTTGCTTGTTCCGCCGTCAGGTGTTACTATGCTTCCTAGGTAAGTAAATGTGTCTGTCTGTTCTAACTTCTGGTTCCTTACTGTTACTGGCTCAGGATTGCCCACATTTAGTGTCATGACCTCTGTCTTCTTCAAATTGATGTTCAGGCCAACCTGCTGGCCATACTTATTCAGTCTATCGGTTTTGTCTTGAATGTGTTGGTGTGAATGCGCGAGTAGTGCAATGTCATCTGCATATTCCAAAACTTCCAGTGTAGAAAACGTTGTCCATCTAATTCCTCTTGGACTGCCCTCTGTAGTCTGGCGCATCACCCAATCTATGACTGTCAAAAATAATGTTGTTGATAAGGGGCATCCCTGTCGTACTCCTGTTTTCACTTCGAAAGTTACATTACTCGATCCAACACTGCACGTAAAGTTAGAATAGAGGCTTTTTATAATGGAAACAATGCGGCTGGGAATTCCATAAGCCCTCAGAATTTTCCATAGGCTGTCCCTGTGTATGCTGTCGAAAGCCTTTTCAAAATCAACAAAGTTAATGTACAGCTGTCTCTGCCATTCTGAGCACTGCTCTATAATGTTCCTGAGGGTAAATATATGATCTGCACATCTTCTGCTCTTTCTGAAGCCCGCTTGTTCTTTCCTCAGTTTATGGTCAACTGCTGTTGAAATTCGCATTCAGATTGTCGTGACCAGGCGCTTTTCCATTTTTTAGCCCTTTGATAGCTGTGATAATTTCTTCTTTTCGTGGAATGTCTGTATTTACGTCTAAGTCACTTTCAGCCTCAGGAACATTCAGCTGAGTCTCTGGTGGTTCCTTATTCAGTGTTTCTCTGAAGTGCTCTGCCCATCTTGTTTCTTGCCCCTGTGTTGTGGTGATGAGATTTCCTTGCTTGTCTCTTACTAACGTTATGTTGTTTGCACCTCGTTTTCCACTGATAGCTTTAGTTATTTTATAAACTGTGCTTTGTTCATTTCTCAGTGCTGCCTCTTCTGCCTGTCTTGCAAGGTCATCCAGAAATGTCCTTTTGTCAGCACGGGTTTGACGTTTTACTTCCTTGTCCAGCTGACTGTACTGTTCACTATATATTGCCTTTAACCTGGGAGACTTAGCTTCTGTTTTCTTCCTTTTCATTTCCTTTCTCTTCGCTATGGTGTTTAGCGTTTCTGGTGTTGTCCAGTCTTGGCTCTTTCTTTCCTGGAATCCCAAGCATGACTTGCTGCTTTCTTTGTATATTGTTGAGATGGTGTTGAATTTCTGGTCCACATCATCGGTCTCTGTTCTTTCTTGGCTTTTGGTAATCAGATATCGCCTCTTTACGTCGACCGTGAACGCTTTTCTGGTGAGGGGGTCCTTAAGTTTCGTGATGTTATATCTTTTCTGTTTGACTGCAACTGGTCCAGCAACTCTGAGTTTCACCTTCAGTCTTGCTACTACTAGGTGATGATCACTTCCCACATCTGCGCCTCTTCTTACTTTCACGTCTTGTAGTGCATGTCTCCATCTGCCATTGATCATTATGTGATCTATCTGGTTTTTGTCTCGTCCGTTTGGTGATTCCCATGTTAACTTGTGCACTTCTTTGTGTTGAAAAAGTGTTCCTCCAATGACCAGGTTGTTAATACTGCAGAAGCTTATTAATTTGTCCCCATTCTCATTTACTGTTCCACTGCCGCATTTCCCCATTACTCTTTCATTATAATTATTATATGTTCCAACTTTCGCATTTAGATTAGTCAGGTACTTTCCTGCATTTCCATATCGGTGGTCCTATCAAGAAAACAACATTTTTAAAAAAATCTTTCAGATATTGTGTATTTTTGGCTGAGTATGTTCTTTTTGTGTTGATGCACAAGATCAGCAGCAGAGATTACCCATTCCTGTCCTGCTGTGACTTGATAATCTGAGGCCCGGCACACTATGGGGCCTATAAGAGCTTTATCTAAGCCACTGCACAAGATGTTACGCTAAGTTGCTGCATTCACTTCTGTAAAGTTTTTCACTGTTTATCATTATTTGTTGCTCTGTCTTGCGTAAATACCAAATTGTTTTCAGACTATTAATAATCCTTTTGTCTTAGCTTACATTTGTCACTATGCTTGTGCCAGTAAGTGATTTTGAATATTTCAATATGGATTATATATTTCTTTGAACATTGCAGTCTACATACAGGGTGACTGAACATTGCAGTCTACATACAGGGTGACTGAACATTGCAGTCTACAGGGTGACTGAACATTGCAGTCTACATACAGGGTGACTGAACATTGCAGTCTATATACAGGGTGACTGAACATTGCAGTCTACAGGGTGACTGAAAAATCACTCCACTATTTGTAAATTTTTACATCCTCACTTGTATCCACTAGATCAGGGGTTCCCAACCTGGGGTGCGAAATGGCATTTCAGGGGGTGCGACAAAGAAGCCTAAAGTCAAGAGTCGCACGCTTAACCAACTGAGCTATCAACGTGATATTACTTTTGTAGGGAGTGCGAACATTAATCAAACATTTCCTAGGGGTGCGGGGCATAGAAAAGGTTGGGAACCCCTGCACTAGATATACATGAAACAAATGTCAAAACAAGGAGTAAGAACAAAATTTTGAAACAAAATCAAATCAAATCTAAAATGGTCAATAAACTGACATTACAAGAGAGAGACATAATTACTACTTGCTACGAGGTCATTTCTTGAACAGGCTGGATCCTTACGCTGACCTGCAATGTTAATGTGACTTAGCATTTTATATAATAAAATAACAGTTCATGCTCTTTATTTTAACCTTTGTTTCATATAAAATATAGATCAGTAGGAGTGAAAAAATTAAAATTTAAAAATAAGGATTGGCTTTTCAATCACTCTGTAACCACTATTGTAGTAAAGAGCATCAGCTTTCTTTTAATACTACAGTATTTAGTATCTGCTTTCTTAGTACATTTCAGTACAGAGTATCTTCTTTGTCACCAAAAGTTTCAGTCAACATTGTCTTTGTCACCAAAACTTTCAATTAACATTGTCACAGGAAGTGTTTTCTGAGTGCATGAGAAGCTGTGAAGCTAACAACACTCAATTAACATTATGCAAAAAATTGTAACACTGCAAAAACTTGATAAGATGCCCCAGTGTAATAACTTTTCAAAAGTTATTTAACATGATGAAAACTTATTGTCTGCTAAATGTCCAAGACTCACGTCTGTATGTCAGGATGGGCACCATATACCACTATTTCCATTGACAAAGAGGTTTTGCATAAAATACTGATAATTAATGTTGAAGGCTATTTTTCTCCAGAGCTGTTCTATTCTTTAACATCTTCCATCTGATGTTATTAAAGTGCCTAGGTATTTAAATCTATTTACTTAATTCAGAATTGTCCCGTTTACTTCAATGTCATGGCCTGAGAAGTCGTTTTTTTTTTCGAGATGCCCATTACATTTTGCTACTTAAACTAAGGCCTTTATTTTTTACTTTCTGTCACGCTTGTGTTAATCATTTCCTGTAAATCTTTTTCATTTATTGCTATTAAGACTGTATCGTCATGTTTGTATTATGTCCACTATCCCATAGTCCTGGTATGTTCTCTATGGGTCTCATTATATTGTCACTTACAGATTGAACAAACCAGGTGACAACACACTTCCTATTTGGCTGCCATTTCTGATAGCTGCTATTTGTTGCCAGTACATGTTTATTTATTATTCTCAAGTCTTTGCTATGGCTGTTTTTTTAATAATTTCTTCAAAGTTCACCTTGTCAAATGCCTTAGTGTAGCTTATAAAACACAAGTACAGATCTGTTTTCACAGCAGTAGCTCTTTTATTAATGTTCTTGTAATGTATGTGGTGTCCGGTGACATTATGATGGTTGCCGACTGAGCTTTAGGCATTTTGGGCACTGCCTAATGGCCCACACCAGTAAAGGGGTTCATTCTTCCCTAACCTCTGCTTGTTGAATCAGTAATCTTCTTTTTGCTCAGGGGCCACATTTGCTATCTATCCACCTTTTTTTTTTAAAAATAAAAGTTTGCTTCGTTTTGGTGAGGCACATCCCATTCAACCTAGTTGGTTATATTAGGGCGCATGTCCAAATATATAGATTAGAACCTTTAGGTTTAATAACATTAACAATGCCACAGTTAAATCGGTCCACCTCTGCCTTATAAGATTAGCAGCACAACTTTATAAGACAACTTGTTATTCCTAGAGTTAAATAGTAAGGCATGAAAGATTACATAATATTTAAAATATAATAATACATTCACTGTAGAAGTGAAGGCATAATTGTTGAGGCTTTTGTTTCAGATTGGTCATTGTGGCATTCCACCCTTGCTGGTCCAGCGCTATTCTGAGGAGTTAAGACAAGATCTGGCTACAATGTCGCTGGTACTTGAACAGCTCAGGGAAAAGCAACTCAGAGAACTTGGTCGACCTTGTGTATGTGTATTAGGCAGAATTTAGTCTGAACTTGTATTCTTGGAAATCCAGGGTGTCCATAAATTATTCACCCCAATATGAAGCCTTAATAAATTTGTTTCTTTAGGAGCTATCTGAAAACGGTTTTCAACAATTAATAACACAACTCTAGAAATTTCTGTTTTAATTAAGTAGACTACCACAGTTTAGTCAGTACCTAAGTAAACCAGAATTCAGTAAACTTACATGTGAGCCCTATTAGTAGTACGCAGAAGATCAAGGCGATAGATGATTTCATTTCAAAAGGATGTCTCTTCAGTCTGATGCTTTAATCTTAGTCTGATAACTTGATTAACTTTCTTCACACATGCACTGTGTCCTTTTTGTAGCTCCATAAAAAAAGAAATCCAGAGGCGAGAAATCCAAGGAGCGAGTAGGCCAAGGAATAGGGATATCTCACCCAATCCAACGAGAAGGGACTTTTCTTTGTGGAACTTGCACACTACTAATATCCAGTGTGGCAGTGCCCCATCTTGCTGAAAGAACGCATGGGGTTGCATATTCTCAAGCTGTATGCAGCATACAGTTCAAACATTATCTGTGTAATTTGTAGCCTTCTCAAGGAAGAAAAATGATCCAGTCACACGGGTATGGGAGAGAGCACACCAAATGTTTATCTTGGGACTGTCGCATTCATGTTCAATAAATTCATGCAGATTTTCTGATCCCAAGGACAGAAATTTCTTGAGTTGCATTATTAATTGCTGAAAACCATTTTAAGATAGCTCCTAAAATGACAAAATTTATTAATGGAGTGAATAATTTATGGAGGCCGTAAGGAGGCAGCCCCTCCACCATGCAAAGGCACAACAGGCCAATCACCTGTTTGCTTTAAATCATGATTACGCGAACTACAAGAGAGAAAACCGGACTGATTCTAAGGGTGACGAACTGGAACGGACTACGGACTACGACTTATGGAACTTGGAACACAAGAAGTATAAATGGGAAGGAAGAGGAGCTGGTGGAAGAGATGAGGAAAGCAAAACTAGAAATCCTGGCTATAACGGAAACGAAGAAAAAAGGACAAGGAGTCATGGATCTCGATGGCAACACATTGCTCTACAGTGGTGTACCCATATCTGAAAGAGCTAAAGGGGGCGTGGGTTGCATTGTGGCCCAAAATCAAAAAGATAGTATCAAGGGATGGAACTTTGTCTCGGAGCGCATTATGGTTGTAAAACTAAAAGAAGGAGAAACCATAGTCAACCTGGTCATAGTGTATGGGCCAAATGAGAATGAGAGAGCAGAGGTCAAGGAGGAATTCTTCGAGCTGCTTCAAAGGACAGTGGATGACTGCCTAGATGAAGTTATTATGCTCGGAGATTTTAATGCCAGAGTTGGAAATGACCATGCTAGATGGGGTGGAGTTATCGGAAGATATGGAGAAGATACTCTCAATGACAATGGAAAGCGACTCCTTAGATTCTGCAGTGAGCAGAATCTGATCATTACAAACACAAAGTTCCCCCATAAGCGCATACATGCATACACTAGATGTGAACCAACCAAGAATGAGAAGTCAGTGATCGACTATGCCATTGTTCGGAGAAGCTCATTCAGATATGTCCGAGATGCAAGAGTCTGGAGAGGGCCAGAGATTGGAAGTGATCACTACCTGCTAACAATCAAACGAACAACTGAAAGAGTTGCTCAGCCTAGGAACTGCCTAACATCACGCAAGAAACCAAGTAAACGAGCAGGAGAAATGAGCATTAGGACCTACAAGCTGAGAGAGCCAGAAATTAAGACCAGATATCAGGGGCTTATTGCTACAGCAGTGAGCAACACAGAAGAACGACCTGATGACTTGGAAACCCTCTGGAATAAATTCAAGGATATCATAAAGACAGCTGCTGCAGAAGCATGCGGTGAAGTCTGACTTGGGAACCAGAGAAAGAGGACACCTTGGTGGACAGAGGAAGTCAAAGAGAAAATAAGGGAGAAGAAAATGGCATGGAAACAATACTTAGGAGCTAAAAACACAACAGGACAAATGGAAAAATATAGAGAATATGTGACACTCAGAACAGAAGCAAAGAACAAAGTGCTAGCAGCAAAACAGAAGTCCTGGGAAGAATTTGGAGAAAAGCTAGAAAAAGATGCACAAGAAAACCAGAAATTGTTCTATAAGACCCTAAAGAACATGAGGAAAGAAAAACAATGCCCTCTCAAATTTATAAAGGACAAGCAAGGCAAATTGCTTACTGCCCCGAAGGAAGTAATGGAAAGATGGAAAGAATATTTCTCAGAACTCCTGGATGGTGAGCATGATGAAGCATCAGAAATGATAACCACTAGCACAGAAGAGAAAACTAATGATGGTGAAGATGACATAAAGATGGAAGAACTGAGGGCAGCACTAGAGAAAATCAAGATGGGCAAAGCAGCAGGGCATGATGGTATAACACCAGAAATGGTTAAGTACATGGGAGCATCAGGCGACCTATTACTCTTAAAGGTCCTACAGGCAGCATGGTGCAACAAGACCATACCAAAGGATTGGGAGATTGCCATCATAACACCAATTTTCAAAAAGGGTGACAATCGACAATGTGGAAACCATAGAGGCATATCCCTTCTCAGTGTCCCTGGTAAAATCTACTCTAGAATCCTAGAGCAGAGACTCCGACGCCTAGCTGAGCCACAATTGGATGAGGTCCAGTGCGGATTCCGAGCAAACCGAAGTACTCAAGACCTAATCTTCACACTCAGACAGCTGAGTGAAAAGGCCCTTGAGTATAAGAGTGAGATCCATCTTTGTTTCATAGATCTGGAAAAGGCGTTTGACAGGGTCCCCTGGAGCAAACTTTGGGACTGTTTGGCAAGGAAGAATATTCCAGCACCTCTGATTCATGCTATACAGAGCTTCTACAAGTCTTGCAGAAATTATGTGAGGACAGCAAACCATAAGTCAGAAGAGTTCAGAACCACCACTGGTGTAAGACAAGGTGATATCCTATCACCTTACCTCTTCATACTCCTTATGGACGATGTCATCAAGGCATGTAAGGAGAGAACAAGAAAGTATTCAGTGGGGTACTGGAAGATGAGACAGGTCTATATTTCGGAGCTGGCATTTGCTGATGATGTTGCCCTGATTGCTAAATCAGAGGCACATCTCCAATCCAACCTGCAAGTCTGGAAGGAAGAGCTGGAGAAGAGAGGGATGGTCATAAGCAGCTCTAAAACAAAATCCATGGTGATATCACGAGAAGAAAGAAAACATCAGATTAAGTTGGGAGAACAGGTCCTGGAGCAGGTCGACCACTTTAAATATCTCGGAGCTATTATAGACCGAAAGGGAGGCATCAAAGAAGAGTTGGCCACTCGAAAAGCAGCGGCTGGGAGACTTTTTCAGGCCATAAATCGTGGATTCCTCAGCAAGAAAGAGGTTGGTAAGAAAACGAAGATGGCTGTATACCGCTCCACCTATGTCCCAGTCTTGACATATGGATGCGAGTCGTGGGCAATGACTACAACCCACAAAAGCCAGATCCAAACCTCAGAAATGAGGTATCTGAGGAAAGTGGTTGAAGTAACAAGAAGAGACATGGTCCGCAACCAGACGATCCGTCAAGGCCTAAAATCCCATCCGCTGCAGACCCAAATAGAACAGTCCCAACTAAGATGGTTTGGCCATGTCTGCAGAATGGGAGAAGATCGGCTACCACGACAAGCATGGGAAACAAAGAGCCAGGGATCCAGACCTCCAGGACGACCCAGAGTCCGCTGGGAGGACAACATTAGACAATCTTTGAAGGACCGAGGACTAGAATGGAACCAGGCCAGGAAGAAGACAGCTGATAGAATGGTCTGGCGCTCTCTCTTCCAAACCTCTACACCTCACGGTAGAAGGGGAACGACTAAGTAAGTAAGTAAGTGAATAATTTATGGACACCCTGTAGTCCGAGAGAAATCGTAGATCACTGAAATTAATATAGTCAGTACCCATAGCTGTTTTTGTGCATAATCCATTGAATTTCATTTCTTTACAACTTTCTTTAACACTTTCCAGGTGTATCCTTCATTACATGAAATGAATATTTTAACTCTTAGTATACGTGCTCAAAAACCGCATTTTTACGAGCTGATTTCAGAGAGTACAATTTTAGACATGACTGCGTTTACTGATTTTGCATTAAGTAACTTATTTATAATGATAATATAAAGTGTTATATATTAAAATGTAGAAAAATGAAACATCTATGACATGCACTTAACTTAATTGTTAAGTGGTGTTAAACATGCATGCAACATATACAGTAATGAGTGCAGAAAAATTTTTAAATTGAAAAAATTGAGAAACAAATTGTACTTATCAATATGTATAATTAATTCTGGTAAACTTCTACCCCTAAGCCTACTTTCATTTTAAAGTACATCCATTTTCACATAATGTAGGAAAGTTGGAGCTGTTTCTGAGCACAAATAAAGTTTTTATAACAATTTGAATTTTTTTGGTATATTTAGATAAAGCGCACAAATATTTTAACCTTTATTTACAGACATGACTACCGTTACTGATTTTGCATTAAATAATTTATTAATAATGATAACATAAAGTGTTATGTATCTAAATATAGAGAAATGAAACTTCTTTGACATGCACTTAACTGAATTATTCAATGATTTTAAACATGCATGCAACATATGCAGTAATGAATGCAGAAAAATTTAAAAAAGATAAAAAATTGAAAAATAAATTGTCCTTATCAATATGTATAATTAATTCTGGTAAACTTCTACCCCTAAACCTACTTTCATTTTAAAGTACATCCATTTTCACATAATGTAGGAAAGTTGGAGCTGTTTCTAAGCACAAATAAAGTTTTTATCACAATTTGAATTTGTTGGGTATATTTAGATAAAGCGCACAAATATTTTAACCTTTATTCACCGTTACTGATTTTGCATTAAATAATTTGTTTATAATGATAACATAAAGTGTTATATATCTAAATATAGAGAAATGAAACCCCTTTGACATGCACCTAACTGAATTATTCAATGATTTTAAACATACATGCAACATATGCAGTAATGAATGCAGAAAAATTTAAAAAGATAAAAAATTGAAAAACAAATTGTCCTTATCAATATTTATAATTAATTCTGGTAAACTTCTACCCCTAAACCTACTTTCATTTTAAAGTACATCCATTTTCACATAATGTAGGAAAGTTGGAGTTGTTTCTGAGCGCAAATAAAGTTTTTATCACAATTTGAATTATTTTAGTATATTTAAGCGCACAAATATTTTAACCTTTATTTACAGACATGACTACCGTTACTGATTTTGCATTAAATAATTTATTTATAATGATAACATAAAGTTTTATATTTATCTAAATATAGAGAAATGAAACCCCTTTGACATGCACCTAACCTAATTGTTAAGTGGTGTTAAACATGCATGCAACATATACAGTAATGAGTGCAGAACAATTTTAAAATATTAAAAAATGTGGAAAAAAGTTGTACTTACCCACAAAAATAATCAAATTTGGAAGCCTGGAACTCCGAGAACCACTTTCATCCAATTATACGGAACACAGACAAGTTTCAGTTGTTTCAAATAATAAATAAAAATGTTTCCTTTTGAAATGTTCAGGTCACATATTGAAAAATCATGACGAAAATAAACTATGTACACACTTTATGCACAACTGATATTTACCACAAACTATTTCCTTTCATGATAAGCAGCAAAACAGTTATTTGGATGTAGATGGGGATTATTTGTGCATCCTTCACAATAAAAGGATGTCCTGACCCTTACTTGAGGGGTGCTGCAAACGACACAGTTGTGATGAGACTTGGATTTTTTAATTAAATGGTTTGTTCCTCCTAGTCTGTTGACTGGATTGTTCACTTGATTGCCATGTCCAATCCTGGGAGGAATTTGCTGGAAATCCACAGCAGCAACAAGAGAGAGCTCATTGACAAGTTGCCGTTTAAATTGAAGAAGGCTCTGTTTTTTGGCATTTGTTGTTCTTGACAGTGCAAATAATTTATACGCATTGAGCTGAGCTATTTCAAAAATCTAGAAGAAAATTTTTTTCTTGTTCTTCTGCTAAATGTGCCATATGTTACAATGCTTTGGTCCACTCTGTCACATCCATCCATTCATGTGTTGATTGTAATAATCAATCATCAGTGGTTTATTTTTTGTTTCACCAAAGCGATTGGTGATGTCCTTGCTTTCCACTGTTGCGCAACTTGAAACAAGAATGCATGGTTTTTTTGGATTGAACATTTTGTGAGCCCATCTGCCTTTCCACCCAATTACCATTTCATCCAAAGACAGCTCCTTGTAAGGGTAAAATGCTTCCTGGAATCTAGGTAACATTTTCTGTAGAAATGGTTCGATCTTTGCTTTACCTTGTGCGTCTACATCACTCACATGAAACATCGTGTGATATAACATCTGAAACCTATCCCGTGTAAACATCTGTCTGTACCAGGGAGTTTGCATAAAGCCTTCATTAGACCAATAATCACTAATGGCTGGTTTTTTCACAATTCCCATTGCTATTATCACAGCAAAAAACTTGCACAGTTCTGGAGATGTAACTGGATACCAGTTTTGATAGACAGATCTTTTTGTCGCCGTTTCTGAATTTGACTGACAGAGTCAGTATATGAGGCAATATATTCATTTATAGAAACAGTAAGCTCATCTATAATCTCATTAGTTAAAAGAGCATTGAGACAATAAAATGCAGAAGAATCATCAGGTATAATATTTGGATTCACACCTGTAATCCTAGCATGAGGCGGTACAGAGCGGAAAGCATTTTGTGTTGAGCCAGCATCAACTTCATTCCACCTAATTTCCTCATTCATTGTACTTGTATTACCATCAGTACTTGTGGATTCTGCTTCTTTATGGGTTGATCTAGATGTAGGCCTATCTTCTCTTAATCTTTTCTTCATGGGAGCTTTACCTTTTCCTTGTCTTTTCACTGGCCTGCCATTTCTAGTACTACTACCACTGACAGAACCAGCTAGGGGAAACGCCCCCTTCTCATCTGATTCAGTGTTTTGATTACATATATCTTCGCTGGGCAAAATATATTCTGAATCTGAACTGTCATCTTCACTCGATAACTGATCATCCTCATGTTCGATCCAAGAAGAAATAAGTTGTGCTGCTTGCACCGCCGATAACCTTTGCTTATCGTTTGAAGATGAAGCCATTTTGGTTAGAAAAAAATGTGTTTACGATCAACGGCCGAACAAAGGTACTAAAATCGAACGTAATAACGAATATAAATACACCACGATGAAAATGTAAACAGAGTAAATATAGGAAGTGACTTTGTAAATGTTGGATTGGATAAAACATCGACAATTTTTCATTAAACTTTGCCGAAAGAGACTTTACGTCTATCGCCACTTCACGGGGCGAGCCGTAAAATTGGTACTAAACCCGCGCCACTTCACGGGGCTTGCCGGATTCTAAGAGTTAATGGACTATTTTTTTCCCTTTTCTTTTCATTGTATGGTTGGCACATGGCATACATCCTTATCTTTTTCCTGCTTTCCTTGACCTTTCCTTTTTCCTCTTTCTCAGCAGTAGCATGTCACTGTCTGACAAGACATGCTGAAGTTTTCTGTTTCTTTGTTTATTATCTTATCTGTTGATTGATGCCTTTTGTTTGATTCTGTACCAAAGATCCATTTCTACATCTCTCCTTTCATTTGCATTATCTGTTTTCAGCACTTGTTCATAGACAAACAAAAATGTGAACAACAGTGAAAATGAGCGAGGATATTAAAAGCATTAGAATGCGGAGAAAAGAGTCATTTGCAAAACTAAAATTTGATTTGATGGATAGAAATCAAGTCAGACATAGCATGGTTGAGATGTTTCACAAGCATCTGTTGTAATGAAATCAGATATATGTTCAGCTCCATAAGGGGCACAGAACTTCAGCTAATTCATACCAACCATTAGTACGGTTTCTTTTTTCTTACTTACTTGAGAGAACCTCCTCTCCCAGACACGAGACACTGTTCATGCGTATACTGTAAATACCTCTAAATCTGTCTTTATGTAGGCTTTTGAAGTGCTGTCTTTTTGTAATTTTTACTTTATTTTTTAAAATCTTCCACTGGTACATTTTTGAGAAGGTGTGACATTCTGTGGCATTTAAAGAGTCCTGTGTTATAAACGTTTTAACTAAATGCCCCAGGCCTTTACATCCCTCCCCTATTTGTTTGGTTTTGTTTTGTTTTGTTTTATCTCTTGTTTTTTTTTTTTTGTTGATTGTTTTTTTCTACATGCATACAAAATTAGTCATTTTGATTTGCCTTTTATACAATGATTTGATGGGAGATGTGACGCCACTTTCACGTATCAGCAATTACTCATATTATTTGGGATTGAAAACTATATATATCCTAATTATAACCCATCAGAGCTTGAACGGGTTATTTCTCATCATCAAATTAAGAAAAAAAAAGATTCAGAATATTGGGGACTCACTGAAATTGATTGATTTGTTTATGATTTTTAAAAATGTTTAACAATCCACAGATTCCAAATGAGAGCCTTAGTGAGTCTTGCAAGAGTGCCTGTGACCTACAGATATCATCAGTACAGAATTTCCTCATCTCTATTGGGCTGCCTATGTACCAGAAATCCCTGACTGAGGCTGCAATAACTACACTAGAACAACTCTTGAAGCTAAAGGAGTCGGAGCTTGAGCAAATAACAGGTGCGGACTCACGCCATCTACGGAGAATAGCACATGCTCTTGAATGGGTCCAGCATAAGCTGTCATCTCCCAGTCACAAAGCTAGAGCAACAGGTGTTACTGACAAAGTGTGAACTGTGTTATTATTAAATATTATAATGAATACTGATCTAGGTTTTCATGCACCCAGATATATATATATATATATATATATATATATATATATATATATATATATATACAAACAGTAATAGTTCTTGTGTTATGTATATATGTATGGGCCAGTGCTAAGTACATGTGTTCTAGTTTTGCATATAAACACCACATAATATACGCCATCATGTTCTGTATACATACTGTGGTGTTGCTATGTTATCCACTAATTGTCATGACTGTCTGTTGAATCTCTGTTTTACTGAAAAGCTTACACACACAAACTTTTGTGAAGAAAAAAAAGTGGCAGTTAATTACATAGTTTTTTTTTTAGTGATTATCCATCTCTGGTTTATTTCACTCAGCAGTCAGATTGAAAAAAAAAAGACATTTTAATAATTTGGCATTTACCAGATTTTTTCAGCCCGTTTGGATAAAGTTTAAATTATGAATTCTTTCTCAGCACTGCTGCTAATTTGGTGTATATTTGGAACTGATTGTTCTGAATGGAGGTGCTTTCGTTTAATGACCCTGCCTATTTATTCAAACGGTGAACATGGGAGCAGCATTTACAACTGAAAACAGTGTAAACATCACATTTCCTTGCTTTATTTATTTTGCTGCATTAGATAGCCAGTTTCTTTGAAAAGATGTTTTTTTCTTACCTATTTAAAAAAAAATAATTTCTGCTCTTTTCATGTCCAGACACCTTTTGACCTCTGCACTACATCATACTCCTCCTTGAGAGATGACTTTCTCCTTTCACAGATGAGTGAGTTGATGGATGACTTACTCATCCTGTTGAAGCTTTGTTTGTTTGTTTTTTTTTGTTGTAAGTTTCCACAGGATGAAGGTAGCCAGCATCATGCCCATTCTCGTTAGTCACCTATCATGAGATGCATGGTAGAGTACTCTGCTCCCATGTCAAGGGCCTGTGACATAAAAGGTAGTCCCATAGCAGATACTGCCGTAGGGGAGTGAAGTGTTAGAGACTTCACTATACTAGGTTCAGCATCGAGAGGTGGGGTGACCAGTTCCCTTCCTTGCTGCCTTTTCCTTCACTAACTCAAAGAGCAGAGGTATCCATTTACAGCTTGGTAGACTGGAGCATGTTTACCATGATTCATACCCGGCACCTTTACCATGAGAGACCAGCACTCTAACTACTCTGACAATCTGACACACCCGTGTAACATAACAGGCATTTTAGTTCATTTGGTTCTGTTAAACTGCTTCTTGTAGTTAACGTTACTTTATATTATAACAAGAAACCAGGAAATCCAGTTTATTGATGGAAGTTTTAGTTCTTTTGGCACGACTCTTTACAGCTAACAATATTTAGAGTGCAGTCTGTTTAACAATAGATTGTGGACAGTCTTTTTACTTGGGCATCACATTTCAGACCTGATATTGAACTACATAATTCTGTGAATGACCAAACTTCTGAGAAGGCTGTGATACCCATAGCTGCCATAAGTATAATTTTTCAGCTAGCTGAATATAAGACTGATTGCTGTGGGAAATATTTTTTGTTCTAAGTTCTATGATGGCAATGATGAAGCAAGAGCTTTTAGTTCTTTTGAGAAGCTGTCAGAGTTGTTGTACATTTTTACATGACAAGCCTTAATGGTGATAAGTTTTGCCATGAAGTTAAGCGTACAGGCTGATATCATTATTGTATTCAGTATCAGTGACAAGTTATCATCAACTTATTTCTTACCCAGAGGCACATAACTGACTAAAGCTTTCCAAATAATACAGACTTGGCCTCCTTCTCTACCATCTTATCTTTCTGTCATTTCAGATTTATGCCTTGGAGGTTTCTGTTCTTGTGTCTACCTTCCTTTCGTATGCCTCTGTGATACCTAGTCCATTTTCTGTCTTGGCGGCCTCATTTCATGCGTTACTTAAGACCAGTCCATCTCCTTCACTTTCTTTTAATGTCAGAGTTTATCGATTTCTAAGATACCAGTTATCCTTGTATAATTCTTCATTACATCTGATATTTGTTGCTTATTATTTTCTTGGTTTTGCTATATTTAAATGGAAATGAAAGTAGTAATGTTTCTGAGAATCATTATTTCATATATTCGACAACCTAGTTCTTTATTACTTTCCTTTAATTTCATGCTTATTTTGTCCTGATGAGGTTCTTGCTTGCTGAACCATTGGGTCCTTTGTTCTCATGATTCCCTGATGCTGTTCTTAAAATCTTTAAACAATAAACTCTGCTGGTAAGTTTTTTCCCCTTAAAAGTAAGAATCCCTTTGCTGTTGCATCTCTGTGCTTTCTTAGAGTATTATTACTATAATTTATTTCTTTGGTGTATTCTTTAATTAATGTTATTTAACATATCTTGTCTTGAATTTCTGAAGGTCTACACAAACCATGACTGCTCACTGACCAGCATCTGTAGAAAGCCGGAATTATTAATGATATTATGACAATTAAACAAACATTTTGGTAATTTATTTACATGCAGAGTTTTTTTTTAAATGTAGACTTTATTTGACACAGCGTGTATATTTTTGCTCTATTTCAAAATCGTTATCCAAGTTTTATATTCATATTAAATTCTTCAAAACATTATCACTGATTATTGTTTACCTGAGTTTTCATTTAAACAAATGTTGGCACCCATCTGCCAGTTGGCCTCTCTTGAATTTTTTAGTTAATTTATTTAAATGCTTTATGTTTTTTGTGTTTTTAAATGATAATTTGATATATCATAAACACTATACATCATAATTATAACTCATCAGATGTTAAATGGGACATTTTTTTTCATTATGTTGTATTATTTATTTGCTCTGTCTTCAATTTTAATTTCTGCATGAGCATCAGTATGCTTAATTTGAATAATAGTGTCTTCTTAACTTTATGAATGCTAAATGCGCCATTGTTTTGTTTTTAATAACTTAAAATGAAAAACGTCCTGATTATGTTGTCTTTATGAACAAAGTTTTAAATGCGTCAATGAAACAAGTTTAAACTAATATCTTTTATCAAATCAAACTTAGATTGCAAGAACATGACAGTTTAAACATAAATGACCGCAAAGTCTTTTATATTTGGACTTATGCCCTAATATAACTGATGGGCCCTGTGACTAGGTTGAGCGAGGCAACTTTTTTTTTTTTTTTTTAAATATCAGATGAATGGAAGCTTATTCTGTGTAAAACAGATGAAAGGTGAAATGGTATAAGCAGTCACATAGCAGAAACTTCTGCAGGGGAGTTAAGTGTTAGAGACTTCACTATACTAGGTCCAGCATTTTATCAGGTGAGGTGACCAGTTCCCTTCTTTGCTGCCCATTGTCAACAACAATGTAAACAAGTCATAAAAGCAAGTAGAACAGGAACACAACAGCCAGAAAATTAGACTTTCAAAAATGGGTGCTCACACAGAAAAGGTTTGATGTTGTGTGACAAGATTACCAGTGTGAAACTGGTGGACAATCAGACAAATACCAGTAGAACAATAACAGAGAGGTAAGAAGAAGATGAAATTGCATATGACACACATTGAAGAAACCAGCACATAGCATAATAAGTCAGTCTTTGTTCTGGAATCTCTAGGGTATGAGAGGGATACCAAAAAACCCATGGAGAAGGAACTTAGAGATGAACATGAAAGAGATATTTTTTAAGTCATGGAAAGACCTTAATGGATGGCACAGGACAGAAAGGCTTGGCAAGAATTAGCTGAAGATTTGTGCCCCTTGTGGAGCTGAAGGGTAATGAATTAATAATGATTGATAATGGCGGATTGTTTTGTACCCAAAAATTTGCTTTGTGCCGGCTGTTAAGTAATCAGCATGATGCATTGATAGACTTGTTATGCAAACCACCTTCTGCACACCATTAGACTGATCAGGAATTATATGCATCCGTAACACCGGCTAAGATTTCTGTGTACGTGGTTTTACATTCTGAAGAGTATTTTGACAATCTCAGTGTGAGATAGAGAGAGAGAGGAAATACAATAGTTTTGCTGGTACCCAGTCATATTCATATTGACAATTAGACCCGTTCTTTCTATCCAACACGAAAATAAGAATCTTCAACTCAAATGTGAAGTCAGTCCTATTGTATGGCTCTGAGACATAGAGAACAACAAAAACAACAACCAAAAAGCTACAGACTTTTATAAACGGGTGCTTGCATAGAATAAAAGAACTGAAATGCTATGACAAAGTCACAAATGTGGAATTGATGACAAGAACCAGACAAGTGCCAGTGGAACAAGAGTTGAGAAGAAGACGCCGGCGATGGATAGGACACACATTGAGGAAACCTGTTGATAGCAGTACAAGGCAGTCCTTGTTCTGGAATCCACAGGGAAAGAGAGGCAGAGGTAGACCAAAAAACACATGGAGAAGAGAACTGGATACAGAGGTGAAAATGATGAGGAAAACATGGAAAGAACGAGCGGATGGCACAGGACAGGAAGATTTGGCATGTGTTTGTTGAAGACCTACACTCCTTGGTGAGCTAAAGGGTATTAATTGATTGATTTCTGTCTCTCAATTTAAAAAGAAAACAAAATACGATGACAATTTTGACAAGGAAATCAATAAGACAATTAGATTGTTGCATTCAGAAGACAATTAAGATACTTAGACACAAGCCAAGGGAAAAAAAATTTAACACACTCTTAACATAGTGACAACGCTGCCTCTCTGTGTCATTATTAGTGCTGTTTTCAGATCTCTGGAGTGTGACTGCTGTTTTTTGTGTGTGTGTGTCGTCTTTGTAAGTGTGTTGTAGGTCTTCCACGTGATGAAAATCTAATATTCCTGGTGATTACTTTTTTACTGCATCAGTTTTAAGATTTATAGCATGGAATTATTCGATTAAACATGGACTACTGTTACACTTTCCAGAACTTCTATATTAATGTAAAAATTTCCCTTCTAGTGGTGATGTGTGTATAGACTTATAACTTATTAATGTGTAAAATTTGGTGGAGATTTAAAAAAAAAAAAAAACAACTAACTTTGCTTCTTGTGCAATTGCATCTTTTTACTTTGTGAGTTCTTGAAGTATAATTAATGGCATTTCCCATCTTAAACTTGCAACAAATAAAAACATGATGTGGAATTATGTTTGTAATTTCTGCAGCTGGTAATCCATCACTTAATAAAGTTTTATATGTGAAAATTAACCCTGTGAGCCCAGTGCTCCTATTTCACCAGGACCTTCTCCCCTTGGCTCATGAGCCAAAAATATGACATTTTTGTTAATTTGTATATTGACATTAATTAGCACTTCCAATAACAATTTGCACTAAATCATACCAAATTCATAACCATCATCATGTGCCATGCAGACTGGTGTAGGCAATCATTTCACTTCAGAACTTCCGTCCCTAGTGCATACAACTTTCTACAAATTACACTGTTCTAAGAAGACAGTTTTGAAATCTGTCAACAGGCTTTTCTATCTCCAATATTCTTTCTTCAAGCAGTAATTTTCTTGCACATGGCATTCTTGCAAATACTGTTACATCTGACATTTGGTGCAGTAGAAAACTGTTTTGGTCATCTTGACTAAATTGTCATGTTTTGTCTTGATCGAATACACCTGATTTAAGTGATGCATAAGCTCATAACAGACGGTGCATGTCGTGTTTCTTGTCACTTCAGCTGATCTTCTGGGTAATGTAAACCATTATTTGTTCAGCATCTTTCAGAGGAATCAAGTAGTACACATTCTCTGATGACTGATGCTCACCTGACACCACCGACAAGCTGCATGCATATCCTGTCAATAGAATTTGCGAATTCTGTTCTAATTCACTTGCCTTGTGATTCTTGTGGGTTGATTCCTCTTTTTTTCCACAATATATTCCTTAAAAAGACAGCCAGAATATTGCTTTTTTCAGCAAATTATGTGACCATCTGTTCTGTTGGTGGTTGATTTTGGTCACCTGATTGTTGAGATCACAGCCTCCCATATTACATGTGTAATCACCCACCTCCTGTGGGCAAGTCACTGTAATGTTGAACCATTTTTATTTTAGCGAGACACAGCAAACTGCTTTTGTAGATTGTAAAAGGTGGAAACAAAGTAGAGTGTTCAGCGATCACATCAGGTCATTATAACCGATACAAGAATTTTGGAGATATTTAGATGCCTTTGATCCTGCTTTTGCCACTTAACTTAGAGTGCTTTTGAAAGATTTTCCCTCCAAAAAAACAACAACCTACTTTTTAAACAAACCTACTTTTTAAACAAATGAATATTTATCAATATATTTCTGAAGTTGGTGCATCGAATGCAGGTCATTATAACATGATCAAAGAATCTCGGGGATATGTCAGTGCCTTTGATCCTGTTTTTGCAGTAGAAAGGTGATGAGGAAAGTCTCATCTTTCTGTTTTGAAGGATTTTAGCTCAAAGGCTTAATTCACAGTTAAGTTGATGAATTTTCTAGAGCAGAATAAAAGTTTATGAATGACAATTTATACCAGATTGATAAAAGGATGTATTTTATGGTAGTAACTGTACCATTTAAAAAAGCATGTGTATTTATGATGATGAGTCATATCAGAACATTAAATAGTTATTTGTGGCTCCCTTAGCTTGTTTAACAGTTTGGCCAAATTACAAATGTATTATTTTCCCCATTTTAAATTTGTATGTTTACAAATCATTATTCCTACATTTATTTTATTTTTAAATCTAAAATAGGTGTCCTGAAGCAAAGCCATAACTTAGCACAGAATGGATTAAATTTATGCTATATTGTTCTAAATTTTAGTTCTGAACAAAGAATTACAGTGAGAATCATGACATTTTGTACTGGGTTTTATCAAACTTTTATTAGAGGAGGACTAGAATAATGCAGACACTATGAGGAAGACAACTTGAAGGTCACATGTTTAAAAAAAAATTAAGTTATTTAATTTTAATGAGACTCTTGTGGAAATTTTTTTTGTCCCAATAATATTTTCCAGCACAAAGGGAAAGTGCTGCTACCAGACTTTGATAAACATTTTAATTTCATGATTGCAGATGTAAATGCATCCATATGAGATTCTTTTTTTCTCATACATGAATTAAGTGGTCAATATTGTTTTCCATTTTCTTAATTTTTATTTTGTTTCAATTTGGTCTTTTTTTTTTTTTTTTTAATAATGGTTGTACCTTCTGAATTAAAAAAAGGAATAATATTTTATAAATAAGTTATTTTTTAAAAAGTTTGTATTGCTAGAGAAGTCATTTTCTCTACCAATGTATGTTTGATAACATGAAATACTTTACAAAGTTGTATTTAAAATTGATCACTGGCTTCACAGCAGATTCATCAAGTGTTTAAATAAAGTGACTTCAAATAATTTCTTTTTTCGTTAGAGTCTTGGGGAGTTCATTTTTGTGTATTTTTCTGTGTATTAATACTACAGATGTTCAAGAAAATAGAGATAGACAGATAGAAGTAACATTGAAGAGAGTCTAAATAAGGAGTCATTGTTATCAATTCTTTTTTTTTCCCCAGCGGAACTTTGAATGCACCTGTTGATTTCCATTGATTCATATTTTTGCCTGTCTTCTTCAGTTTTTCAGTTCTGCCCATGGGCTCCCTGTTGCTTTGGCTTTCTCTTCTGCCATTCTTCAGGTTCTTTTTGGCATTCCCACTCTTCTCTTCCCCTGTGGGATCCTATTGCAGGCATGTCTAGCTGTGCTGGTTGGTTGCTTGCTGAGAGTATGTCCTGTCCATCCCACTTGCTCTCTTTCATTGCCAGTTGTATTGGTTATGCCACATCCTCGGTATTTTGTGGAAAAACAAAGTGACAGATGTCGAGGTGTGTGTCACATGCTAGCCTTCAAAGCATGTATACACTGCTTAGGACAGCACAGACTACGCTGGCTAGCCATGTCCGCCACATGGAAGATGGTCGCATCCCAAAAGATATGTTCTACGGACAACTGGCAGATCGCAAAAGAACAGTTGGGAGACACTAGCTGAGATTCAAAGATGTGTGCAAGAGAAACATGAGGGTACTGGACATAAATCCAGCAACCTGGGAGGATGAAGCTGCCGATCACACCAAGTGGCAATGCTATCTACGGCGCCACCTCAGATTGGGCGAAAAGAAGCTCTCACAGCAAGCAGAAGAGAGGAGAAAACGTTGAAAGGAACACCAGGAAAATAATCAGCTGAGTTCTGACACCTCAGGGGTGTATTCCCATAGTCAGTTATGACTTAAGGGGCTATTATTATACAAGGGGATTGACATAAGTCTTGGGCCTGACCATGAAGGAGTCACAGGAGGAAGATGAAACTTGGCACATTTAAAGTTCATCATATTTGCACTGAATGTGTAAAGTACGCGTTTGTTTCTTCAATGGGTTTTTCCGCTACGGTGCACGGCGCAATGTACCCTATTGACCGGATCTGCTGCTCCAAAGATTTGACAAAACAATGGAAAAGAAGGAGGCCAGAGCTGTGATAACATTTCTGATGTTTCAGGGAAAAACACCTACAGAAATACACAGGGAGATGGAACCAGTGTTTCGTGATTCTTGTCCTTCATATACTTCGGTAAAAAAAACTGGTGTCAACAGTTTAAGTGCGGCCGCTCAAATGTTGCTGATCTGCCAAGATCTGGTAGACCAGCCTCAGAGTGCAACGATGAAAATGCAACAAGAGTGAAGAAAATCATTGACCAGGATCGAAAATTGACAATTGTGTAGATAGCTAGTAGAGTAAAACTAAATGAAAGAACAGTTTTTAGAATTTTCCACAACAGACTGAACATGAGAAAAGTGTGTGCACGCTGGGTTCCGCGACTGTTGATACGTGAACATAAACAAACAAGGGTAAATTGCTGTCAACAGTTGCTCAAAAAGTGTCGGTCAAAAAAATTGTTGGAGACCATGGTGACAGTAGATGAGCCTTGGGTACACCATTATGACCCCGAATCCAAAATTGCCAGCATGCAATGGAAAACCCCGGGCTCCCCAACACCTGTCAAGCCGAGAGCACAGAAATCTGCAGGAAAAGTGATGCTGACTGTTTTTTGGGACGGCAAAGGTGTCCTTTTGACAGATTATCTGCCTCGTGGCAACACAGTTAATGGACAGTACTATGCAGATCTTCTCACCAATCTAAGAAAGGTTGTGACCAGGAAACGAGGGATAACGCGCACTCAAAATCTTCCTTTGCTTCAAGACAACGCGCCCTCTCACAAAGCACGGCTTGTGCAGCTAGCAGCCAACGATTTGAATATTGAAATTCTTCCACACCCACCATATTCTCCAGATTTGGCTCTATCAGACTTTTTTCTATTCCCAAATCTTAAAAAACAACTAAAAGGAAATCATTTTGACAGTGATGAAGAGGTTATACTGGCATGTGATGACTGGTTTAGTTTGAAAAATAGGGTGTTCTACTCCCAAGGTCTTTTCAAGGTCAAGCAGAGATGGCAGAAGTGTGTCAATTCAGACGGTGGCTATATTGAAAAGGAATAAACCCTATACAAAATTTCAGCTCTCTGTGACATGTCCTTCATGGTCAGGCCCAAGACTTATGTCAATCCCCTTGTATATTGGTTATTAAAATTATTTAACTCGGCCGTCCAAGATAGAAACAGATCCTAGATAGTTAGGAGGCTAATTTTTGTTTTGCATACATTTATGTGTAGCATTATTTTTGCTTCTTCTACTATTAGTCTTTTTGTCTTTCCTGCATGTTTTGTTGGTTATGTGGTAAGATTTTCATCTTCAGAATCTAAATTTTCTAACATTTTTGTCAGATGTTTATTGTATTTGTGTTTTCTTTCCTTTTGATGTTTATCTCATCACCCAGTCCATGACAATGATCGCTGATGCAATCATACATTCTTATCTGACCCCACTGCGCTTTTTCAAAGTTTCGGAGAATTATCATGTGTGAACATTTCTGCCTTGATAAAAATCTGGAAGGGTTTTAATGAATTTCTCAAGCATTCCGTCATGTTTCAGTATTTTTCCGTACTACTGTTGGCCATGTGTGTAACTGGGGCCTGAAAGGGGAGCTAAGAATAGTTACGCTGTAACCTACCATGAGGGTTGGACATGGGGCTGGTTACCCCATCCTGTGGACATTTTAAAACCATAAACAAAACTTTAGCAAACAACATGGCAGTCTTTGTTCTGGAATCCTCTGGTAAAAGAGGTAGATGGAGACAAAGGATCACACGGAGAAGACATGGAAAGACCTAGAGCTTGTGACATGGGACAGAAAGAGTAGACATAAGTTTGTTAAAGGCATATGCTGTTTGAGGAGCTGAAAGGTTATGATGATGATGATATAAAAGGCTTTCCCAGAATTCATGCAGTTAACAAAGACTGGTGTCTGCCATTCATTTGACTGCAATCACGGCTTGCTGCGTAAAGGCAATTGCTTTTTTGTGTGGCTTAATTATGTGTCTTTGGGAGCAGCCTCTTGTTTATAAGAGGTAGTGTAAGATAGGAAATGGGATACAGCATGAGGAAATCTAATCATCAGAAGGTTCCTCCCGTCTGACAAATGTTTCGTCACTTATCTTCTTTATACTCTAAGGGCTGACTTGGGTCATGACTCCCACGTGCCAGCCTCCTGCTGCCATACCCGCTTGTGGTTTTGAACTGGGTTTCTTCTTCTTCTTCTGCGTTCGTCCTGAAAAGGACGGTTGCGTTGTGTCGCCGTTTACAGCAAAGCTGCGATATCTGCGCCTTTCGGCCCAACACATCCGACTTCGGGATAGGCATTTTTCAGGACTGGGTTTGCCTTCCCACTTCGATCCCTACTCTCTCAGCCAGACTGCAGTGATGCAGCCTGTTTCCAGGACCACCACTTTGAGGTGGAGTAGGGTCTTGGTCAGGTCTGGTTCGCTGACACAAGCAGTCAGCTATGGGTCGCTGACTGCATTCCACTTTTGACGCGTCTTAGGTCCCTGAACTGGGTTTGAAAGGACAGTCAAGTACAAGGGATCTTATGAGGCTCGGCGAAATTGTGTAAAAAAAGGCTTTACGTTGGCCGTGGAACAACCGCAATGGGCTATGGAATTCATGACTGTCATTTATATACAATTGAATGGTTATTTTCACAACTGCCTCACGTTGGTAGCGTGGCTAATACTTGAGTGAAGTTTACAGTCGCAATGGAGGCTCAGCTGGTTCAATTCCCAGCACAGGCGGGGAAAAGACAACAGGGGGCTGATACTTTGGAGTCATGACCCAAGTCGGTCCCCCTCCCCCCTTACAATGTAAAGGAGATAAAAGGTCCGACAGGGGAACCTCTTTTGGTAATCAAATTGCCTACTTCTGTAACGCTGTGTATGTAGAGTAGTTTCAATCATTTCTCAATGCAGTAAAAGTTACTGGCCTTTTGTATTCTTAAGTCGGGTGGAACAAAGTATTGTGACGGCCATCACCTGGTGTTGGCCCAATGTCATTTCTGCCCAGTGCTCTCAATGTCAAAGTGAATAAATTCAACCAAGCATGGGTAAATGGGAGGAGTAACTATGACTCTCTTAGGGAGCATGAAAAACGACAACCACATCCAAGGAAGGCAGCGGACGCGCAACTTACCCACTCCTGGCACGGGGAAGTAGTGATGAAAAATAGCAATATGGGACTCTTTCGATGCCCCGTAATTGGAATAAGTACACTTTAAACCCTTTAACGAGGATCTAATAGAGGGTAAGTCTGGTGCCAGCAACCGCGGTAATTCTAGCTCCAACATATGGACATGAGGTAATGCATATATATGTTTATATGTGTGTGTGTGTGTGCTTTGTGGGTCATGCTGCATGGGCAACAACTTGACCTCTTTACCGAAACGCCCAACTTCACATCGGCCGTGACATTGTCTTGGGGGCACGTTCCTGTAGTCAGTATTGACTGAAAGGGATACTACTACTACTTGTGATGGATTGCCTCCCCTGCTTTGCAGCAGTGGTCCAACAGTGGCCAAAACTCAAGAGTATCTAAACTGGGTCGTCAAAGGTGTTTACCTTCGCACAAGATTACTCTTGGCAGAGATGTAGATAGAAGTGTAATGACGCTTCTAATACTTCTATCCGAAAGGAGCCTTCATAAGATAATTCAGAAGTCAAGAATCAGCTGAGCAATGGTTAACTTATATCTGCCCGTCGCCTATTGTGAAGGATTTAAGCAATGGTTTTAAGCCCGTTCAAGCCCCCAGCTGAGTTAATTCAGCGAATTCCTCTTATAATGGTATAGCTCTGTTTAGAGGTAAATATATGTCTAGGTATATATATATATATATATATATATATATATATATATATATATATATATATATATATATATATATATATATATATATATATATATATATATATATATATATATATATATATACATACATAAAATATTCTGGCTCATACGTTTGCTTTCATACATATAAATAACTGCAGCGACTATGATTGTTTAGTTTTAAAACAACATGGAACAATTTTAATAATGAATTAGTCTTTAACAGTTAAAATAAATATGGAAAGATTGGTGAAATTTTGCTGTAAATACAAGTTTTTGTCACTAAGACGTAGGTGAGGATTTATCAAAGAGCCTGTTGCTTTCGCCTATTTTACACGAAAACTTAACTCTAGGTGAGTCCTGTCGCCATGGTTTCCGTCACTTCTCCACATACTAGCAGCGTCGTAACGTTAGTACTGCAAACTGTCTGAGGCTTGTAAACACGTACTTTTAGAAATAATAGAAAGACAAATGCCTTGGCTAAGTACATTGAGTTGGAAGCTTAACAGGCGCATCCTCATTTGTCTACCCACCAATGTTAATCTCTCAGAAGAATTAAATTCTTGAGTACACAACGTAGCTCAAGAAAGATGATTAAAATTCACCAATATTCCTCGGGATATTAACTGGGAAAATGTGTCTGGACAGCGCGAATAATGATTTGAGCCTGAACTAACATTAACAAGCTACATATATCTCACAAAATGCACTTGAGGCACATATGATGTAATCATCACTCATCACTGCTCCAGTCGGAGTCTGGGGTCACCTCTGCTGTCGGGTTTTCCACACAACTAGCCAGAAACAATCACCAGCGCTTGCTGTAGTGATTTATGAATATGCTATTTTCGTATGTTGCCAGCCTCATATATATAACCAGTAAGCAAGAAAAATATGTTAATTCACATTTGTAAAAGAAATGTTCACAAATAACCCAAAATTTTTGGGTTATACACAATCTCCTCGCACAGGTTTCGGGTGGACACGAGCAATTTCGGTGCATATGCTCTCGAATCAATTGGTCTGGGAAAGTATAGTAATTCCTTCTTATGACGGGTGTTCTGTGATACACTTGGCCTGGGAAACTAGTAATTCCTCTTCGACGAGTGTTCTGCGAAACACTTGGTCTGGGAAACTAATAATTCCTCTTTGACAGGTGTGTAGTGTAAGGGGTTTTATAAGTATGATGATAGTGTTGGAGAAGAAATAGAATAAGGTTTCTCTCCATAAAGTGTGAGGTCCTAGTGACAGAGATGTACACTGGTATCACTCGATAGTCACGGCTGTGAAAGTATCTGGAACTGACATAGAACAGTCAGAACTTACTGCGCCACCCTGCTGTGTGACCACAAGTGATAAAAATTCAACTAAACTCCACTTCAACTTTAGTGAATGAAAAAAACTGTTGAATACAATTTATATATCCTTTTTATTTACAACTGTCTAATGAATGGTGAGTGTTGGAAGATGGTGATTAATGGAAAAGTATATTTACATCAAGTGATTGTACATATATATATATATATATATATATATATATATATATATATATATATATATATATATATATATATATATATATATATATATATATATATATATATATATATATATATATATATATATATATATATATATATATATATATATGGGCTGATCACCCGTTGGCTTGTCACACCGATTACGGAAACAACGGCAGATGGATCTATTTGTTGTTGCCTTAAAGACGCCGCTAGGCGTGATGGGAAACTACAACAGAGAAAATCAATCTGCTGTTGCCCTTAAGACGCCACAAGGCGTGATGGCCTCTGACTGCTTGGTCGGTCTTTGGCTAAGGACGGAAGAAGAAGAAGAAGATATATATATATATATATATATATATATATATATATATATATATATATATATATATATATATATATATATATATATATATATATATATATATATATATACGAGGGGCATTCAGAAAGTAATGCACCACATCGTTTTTCTCAGCTAATAATGAAGATAGAAGCATGAAATTATGCACACTTCAAATATGGCATGTGCCAATTGTGTGCACCAAATTGCACCGCAACCGGCCAAATAATACGGCTGCCCTAAACCGTTGAAATGGAGAGTGTTAGCAACTTGCGCTATAAACAGCGAATTGTGATAGAATGTCTCGTTGCAGAGAAGGAAACTGTTGTGAATATTCACAAGCGTCTATGTGATGTGTATGAAAGTTTTGCAGTCGACAGGAGTACAGTCAGTTGCAGGGTTCAGAGAATCATGGAATCAGGAAGTGGAGATACGGAGCTGCTTGATCGGCCGCACTATGGACATCCTGCCACAGCCACCAACGCAGAAATGTTGAAATGCGCTGAGGGCATTATTCTTACTGATAGGCAAATCACTACTCAACAATTGACCTTACAGCTGTCAGTCAGCATTGGTAGTGCAAATGCAGTTATAAAAACTCTCGGATTTTCTAAGGTTTGCGCAAGATGGGTTCCTCGAAGTCTCACAAATGACCAACGATTGCAAAGGAAAGCAATTTCTTCTGAATTGTTGGAGCATTTCAATGCTGATGGAGATAACTTTTTTGCTAAGATCGTTACAGGTGTCGAAACCTGGGCACATCATTTTGAACCAGAGACAAAAAGACAGTCAATGGAGTGGCATCATCCGCAATCACCACGAAGAAAGAAATTCAAGACAATTCCTTCAGCTGGAAAGGTCATGATCACTGTCTTTTGGGACATTGAAGGTGTGATTCTTGTGGACGTTATGCCAAGAGGAGAGACAATCAATTCGCAAGCTTACATTAAGACATTGAAGAAAAAAAACTCAATCAACGTTTTCGCAGAGTTCGGCCGCACAAGAATCCAGCAGACCTGCTTCTCCTTCACGACAATGCGCGCCCTCACACAAGTCTGGCAACACGGGAAGCAATCACCAAATTGGGTTGGACTGTACCACCCCATCCACCCTATAGTCCCGATTTGGCACCCTCTGATTTTCATCTATTTGGTCCACTTAAAGATGCACTCCGTGGGACAAGGTTTGAAGATGATGAAGGAGTGATTCATGCAGCGAAGAAATGGCTACATGATCATGACAAAATCTGGTACCGGCTAGGAATACATGCGCTTGTTTCGCGCTGGCATAAAACCGTACAAGTTGATGGGGATTATTTTGAATAATACCGATGTTTACATGACATATCCATGGATATTGTGTATAAATGTCATGCTTTTTGAATAAACAGCTCCTGAGAAAAACGATGTGGTGCATTACTTTCTGAACGCCCCTCGTATATATACTGAGCGACTTTAATTACGCATCACTACATGAATCACTCACTAAGATGTCTGAGAATAAAATAATGGTAACATGTTTGATATCACTGGAAACAATATCCATTGACCGACCGATTCCCGCAATCCGCGTAGCAGTGCATGCAGTGTTAAAAAAACTACAGTCACAAATGTAAGGTAGGGGTCAAATTGAAAAGTCACAAATGTCGTTGTTGTCATTGTAACGCGCTCAGTAGCGCGTTTGGCCACCGTTGGCATCAAGGCAAGCCCGGCAGCGTCTCAGCATGGAGTTAACCAGTGTGCGTAGAAAATCCTTGGGGAGTCGATCCCAAACTTCGGTTATATCGCTTCGCAAATGATCCAGGGTCTGCAGTCGTCTGTGCCGGTAGAGTTGGCGTCCAATCTCGTCCCAGACGTGTTCAATGGGTGCCATATCTGGGGACAATGAAGGCCATGGTATGACAGCGATGTTATTGGCCTGAAGGAACGCTGTGGTGGCCCTAGCTGTATGTGGTCGTGCGTTATCATGCTGGTACAGCTGGAGCTCGGGATGATACTGGAAGAGGATTGGGCCGACTCGAGGACGTCTGGCGTTGAGTCCTGCCGCCTGCAGTCGACGTCGCACGGTGTGCTCTGATATGGTTCCACGTCTCCCAACAACATCTCTTGCTGTTAAAGCTGCCACCAAAAACCGATTCCGCAAATGAAGCTGCCGTATATACGCGTCCTGTTGAGGTGTCGCAACTCTGGGTTGACCTTCACGGGGTCGATCTGCAATGGATCCAGTGGCCATTAAACGTTGTTGCAGTCGGACGATGGTGGACTGGTTGCAATTCAAGTGTCTGGATGCTTCTCTGGTGGACATCCCGCCTGTTATCATTCCTATCGCTCTTTCACTCTCTGCAGCGCTCAGTCTAGGCATGGTTTGACAACGTGTTTGTGGTTGTGGACTAAAATATTGACTGTTTTCCAGTCCGTAGTGCTCTAGGCTGAGCTCTGGGTGAAAAGAAATTAATGTTTTCCGTGCAGAATTTTTACCAGGCACCCAAATCATGTTTTACGTGTTTCACGTGCTACTCTTGTCTCCAGCTGTGCTGGCACAAAATGACTATGCTGGCCTCTGGGCGGTGACCTTGTGAACCTGTGTACTAATTTCGGTAACAATTGCATGACCATAAGATACTTTACCAGGCACTCGTATAGTGATGCGTAATTAAAGTCGCTCAGTATATACTCACTACATACCTCCTGGCAAATGGGTACATTGACACTACCATTCAGAAAGGAGGTATCCCAGGTACACCAGGATGTCTAGAGCATGCCGCAATGATCTGGGAAGCAATCCAAAAGGCAAAGTCTGACAGAACAAACCTCTATGTAATCTGGTTAGATCTAGCGAATGCTTATGGATCCGTTATACACCAGATGTTGTGGCATGCCCTAGAAATGTATCATGTTCCACAAGAGATTGCAGCAATGCTGAAGCTGTATTTCGCAGGGTTTTCTGTCAGATTTTCAACCAGAGAGTACACAACGAAGTGGATTGGCCTTGAAGTTGGAATTGCGATGGGATGTACCATCTCTCCGATACTATTCGTCATGGCTATGCAGGTAATCCTCAATGCGGCTGAAGGAATGGCTATAGGCCCAAAGCTCGGTGGAATGTGTCACATGCCACCGCTCAAAGCATTCATGGATGACACAACAATTCTGACATCAGATGAACATCAGGCCCGAAGGATGTTAGCACGCCTGGATGAACTAGTCAGCTGGTGCAGAATGAGCTTCAAACCCAAGAAGTCGAGAAGCCTATCAGTCAGGAAAGGGAAGATAGCAGAGGTCATATTCACGGTTTCTAGCCAAAGAATCCCTACTGTCATTGAGGAACCTGTTAAAAGTCTTGGCAGGGTGTACGATGCCTCTTTAAAAGACTCGAAGGCAGTGCAACAGACAATAGAAATGGCAACAGAGGACTACAGATCATAGACCAAAGCAGACTCCTGGGAAAGTTCAAACTGTGGTGCCTCCAGTTCATGTTGATACCGAAGTTGCTGTGGCCACTGCTTATATATGAAATAAGCACAAGTACAGTGGAAGCTATAGAGCAGAAGGTCAACAAGTTCATGAGAAAATGGCTAGGGGTACCACCAGGTCTGTCAGATGTAGCACTGTACTGCAAAAAGTCAAAACTTCTGCTTCCCTTCAAGTCAGTTGTTGAAGAGTACAAAGTTGGAAAAGCAAGGCTTGCAATGATGCTACGCGAGTCAGCTGATGACGTGGTTAAGTCCATTCAGCCAACACTGTTGATGCTGCTGAAGAGTCACTCAAACTGAGAGCGGTAATCGGATACACACAAACGAATAGACGGGGATTTGGGCATGGTGACATCCGCTGGTGGTCCAAGGCATCAAGCAGGGAGCGCAGAGACATGGTAGTTCAGGAGATACGAGGAGCTGAGAATGATAAGAGGTTGCAAAAAGCAGTGCAGCAGGTCCAACAAGGCCAATGGACCACATGGGAAGGAGCCCTGCAGAGGTCCTTGACATGGAATGATATATGGCATATGGCACTCTTAGGCTCAGCTTCGTGGTTAGATCAATGTATGACCTGCTGCCGTCGGCCACCAACCTTGTGAAATGTTGAAAGTCGGATGATGAGCAGTGCCCCCTGTGCCAGGGGAGGCAGACACTTGAACACGTGCTCTCAGCGTGTAAGGTGGCATTAGGGCAAGGGCGCTACACTTGGCGCCATAACAAAGTGCTAAATGAGCTTGCTGCGACAATAGATCAGGCAAGAATGAAAGCGAATAGCAAAGTCCTGCCACACACCGCAAACACATACTTTCTGAGGGCAGGAAAGTCAGCACACCCCAAACCGAGTAAACCTGGTAGCAGTTTACCATCTCTTCTTGACTGTGCAAACGACTGGGAGATGACGGTAGACCTACCTGGACGGGGGGCATATCCAGAGTGTATCAGAAAATCGCGGAGACGGCCGGATATAGTGCTTCATTCTGCAGCAACGCTTCAGGTCATACTGATTGAACTGACCGTGCCATTTGAATCCAGATTGGACGAGCAACATTCATTCAAAGCGGCCAAGTATAGCGATCTGGCCGCGGATCTGAGACACGATGGATTCAGTGCAAGGGTCATGGCGGTTGAAGTGGGCGCAAGAGGGCTTGTGGCTGCATCAGTGTATGATTTATTGAAACTGTTGGGGCTGAAGGGACAGTCTAGAACAAGGGCACTGAAGAGGCTTAGTGAAACTGCGAAAAGCATCAGGCTGGCTGTGGAACAACCGCAATGGGCGATGAACATCGTGACAATAAACACTGCGGTACAGAAAACACCAAAATGTTTCTAAGTCCACAACGCTGAGTTTTTTTTTGTGTACTAGTGAAAGAGCTGCGACTCTGGGGCAACAGGCGATGTATACTATAGGGAGTGTCAGGTACAGAATTTCAGTGGCTTGCGGCGCGCAGCTCGTCGGCTGCGCGCTAATGTCTCAGTGTGTGTCCTTAGTTGTGAAGGGCGACGGAAAGAACGGAATAATTTGTCTTCTCTTTGTTACTTTCACAATTGCCTCCACGGCTGGCGTTGTGGATTTAAAAGTTGCTACCATAAGTGAAATGGGTTCATTTTCGATACAAGACAACAGGAAGCTGAGACGCTTGGGAGTCATGACCCAAGTGGGCCCACCCCCCTTAGAGTGTAAAGGAGTAATTGGGCCGAAACACTTGTCGGATGAAGGGACTTCTTCTGATGATCAGATTGCTTCCTGTTGTATCGCTCTGTAAAGAGTTTCCTATCATCTTATATATATATATAAAACTGTGTAATGGCTTCGGCGTTGTACTGGCGACCAGGTGTTCATGGTTCAAACCCGGGCGTCGGCGTTTGAAGAAATGTTTACGGCCGGAAATTTGACTGAATAGCCTGAACGGCTCCTGTGATAAACCCTCTGTGGATGGGAAGGAGCGAAGCTCCTGACCGGGTTGGAAGGAAAGTCCTCAGGTTCCCCAGCCTCGCAATGACATGTCATTGGGCCGAAGGGCTGAAAGCCCAAGTGCCGCTGGTTTAAAAAAAAAAAAAATAAAAAAAAAAAAAAAAAAAAAAAAAAAAAAAATAATATTGGCTTTTCCAAATTGAATTAATGAAATCAGCGTTATTCCACAAAGTTTCTGGCACTAGTCTTTAACTATCCTGTCATATACTGAAATTTTCTCATCATAGAGTCTTTTGACTGCTCACATAAGTCACTGGAATGAGTTCTTTATTACTCATTTTTTGAAAAACAACAATGTCCTTTTAGGCTGTGACATACGCCCTTATAGCTGACAGTCTTGTCCATTAGCCCGCCCAATAACTGAACTTCTTCTTCTTCTTCTTCTTCTTCTTCCATCCTTAGCCACCAACCGGCAAAGCAGTGTGTGGCCAGTACGCCTAGTGGCGTCTTAGGGCAACAACAAATTGATCAATCTATTGCTGTTTCCACCACGCCTAGTGGCGTCTTTGTGGAACAAAAACAGACCAAACAATCTATCATTGTTTCCGTAATCAGATTGGTTGGCAAGCAGGTGATCAGCCCACTGTGCCAATAACTGAACGAACGAACTTTATTTTGTTCAGAGGGTTAAGAATTAGTCATGTAGGCCGTCTGACATTCTGCCCTTCCTCTCTCTCTCTCTCTCTCTCTCTCTCTCTCTCTCTCTCTCTCTCTCTCTCTCTCTCTCTCTCTCTCTCTCTCTCTCTCTCTCTCTCTCTCTCTCTCTCTCTCTCTCTCTCATCATGCATACTGTATCCTTTCATCCCCCAATTTACTGCAAACATTATTTAGGCATTTATCATTAAAAAAGTAATATTTTATCATACATTTGCAATATTATCATAAGCAAAGTATGTTTTTATAATAAATTAAAAAAAAAAAAAATTAAATATAAAATTAAATGAGAACAAACAAAACCAAAACAAACAAACAATAAGATTGACAAAAATCGAATTCCTCATACAGTAAATTAGACAGTGATTTGAGGCATAATCAGATGGTGTGTTATAAGAACTCGTGAAACATTCCAACAGTCTGCTACTGAATGACTAGGGACTCGTTGTGTTTTGCAGTGTATGCGAAAGGTCAGCAGCTTTGAGGCCTATAGCAGATACTGCCGTAGGGAGTGAATTGTTTAAGCCTTCACAATACTAGGTCCATCAACATGAGATGGGGTAACCAGTTCCTCTCCTTCTGTCTTTGCCTTTCCTAACTCAAGAGCAGAATCAGACTAGGTAGATAGTTAGACAGACTAGGTAGATAGTTAGACAGACATATACGAAAGAAATTAATTTTCCAAGGGTTTAAAATCGGGCACACAGTTCCCTCTTATATTCTTCCTTCCTCTTGCTCATCTTTTGTTACTGTTGCTCAAACATTCTCCAGCGTACTTAAAGTATTAATTTAAGGGCAATGAAACATTACAAAGCAGTATAATAGTATACATTAACAGTACCTGATCACAAAATTTAAAAAATAAGTATATTGTAATGAAAAACTAGATCATCAGAGCCTCCATACAGTATCAATCAATCAATCAATCAATACCCTTTAGCTCCCCAAGAAGCATAGGCCTTCAACAAACACATGCCAAGTCTTCCTGTCCTGTGCCATCCGCTCAAGTTCTTTCCATGTTTTCCTCATCATTTTCACCTCTGTTTCCAGTTCTCTTCTCCATGTGTTTTTTTGGTCTACCTCTGCCTCTCTTTCCATGTGGATTCCAGAACAAGGACTGCCTTGTAATGCTATCAACAGGTTTCCTCAATGTGTGTCCTATCCATCGCCAGCGTCTTCTTCTCAACTCTTGTTCCACTGGCACTTGTCTGGTTCTTGTCATCAATTCCACATTTGTGACTTTGTCATACCATTTCAGTCCTTCTATTCTACGCAAACACCCGTTTATAAAAGTATGTAGCTTTTTGACATGTTTGTTGAAGTTTTTGTGGTAAAAAGTTTTTTACGGGATGGGGTAACCAGCCCCAAGCCCAACCCTCCTTAGTCGCTTTTTACGACATGCCTGGTAGGGTACAGTGTTACTATTCTTTGCTCCCCTTTCGGGCCCCTGTAACACACGTGTGTCCATACTGTATAATAGATACTAATTCGAAACATAATCAGTTAGGGTGGTATATAATTAATCAGCACTCGTAAAGTATTTGAACAGTATACGATTGTATGAGTAAGGACTGTGCGTGTTTTTCAAGTCATTGGGAAGATTGTTCCAAAGATGAGCAGCTGAGTAAGCCAAACTATTCTTAAATAGGTCAAGCCTGGGCTTGGGTACCTGTAATTTGTTTAAGCGCTGACTACGTCTTTCGTTGTATTTTAAAATCGGCCAAAGATACGTTGGAGCATTCCGTGACAGGATTTTGTGAATAAATTTTGCTTTGTTAAATAGGAAGCGCTTCCTGCGGGGTAATATTTGAAGATAATTATATAAATCTATACAATGTGATTGGTGTTTATCAGCAACAAGGCGCACTGCACGTTTTTGAAATGAGTGGAGCCTTTTTGTGTTGGATACGGAACAACCATCCCAGATAATGGAACAATAGTCTAGATTAGGGTTCCCATTCGTCCCGTTTTTCCCGGGACAGTCCCGTTTTTTAAAATAAAATGTCCCGGTGTCCCGAATGTATTCCAAATGTCCCGCTTTTTTAGGGCCCTTCCTAAAAAAAAAATCTTTGGGTAACAGATTTTATTCCGTGTTTTAGTAGTGTTACTTTATCAATTTCCGGTTACAGTGGACCCTCGGTTTGAATCTCGAACAAAAATTCGAAAGTCGACCAAAACAGTGTTCAGTGAGCATCTACCAAATGATTTAACTACAGGAAGGCAGAAAAGTTTCTTACTACTACTGTGAGAAATCAGTTGCAAGAATTAGAGAAAGAAGGACACATAACAGTTGAAAAGTTTCAAAGCTATGCAGTAGATTTCTATGACACCTGCATTGAATATATTCAGGAGTGGTGTACACCATTTCTTACGCCTCTTCAGTCTATAGATTGGATCAATTTGAAGGGAAAGGAGTCTGTGACTTGGAAGAACATCCAAGAAAGCTACATATTCACGAAGACAGTGTCACCAAATTTTACTGTGAATGAAGAGGACTTATTTGATGAGTTTGCATGTGTGAAAAAATATTGTGAAAGCAAATTTTGATGTGTGGAGTGAACTGAAGGATTAAAGTGTCAGTGAAAAATGGTGTGAGATGTTCGCTCATTTTACAAAGCAGGATATACATGCTGAGAACCTGAAATGCCTAGTTAGTTTTTGTTTGGCACTGCCAGGATCCAATGCAGCTGTTGAACGTATTTTTTCATTAATAAATGCGCTTTGGACAGACGAAAAAAAAAAAACAGACTTAAAATTGAGACAGTGAAAGCTTGCCATTATAAAGACCAATTTTAAGGATTTCTCTTGTGCTGAGTTCTATGTCCAAATATCAGAAGAAAAAAAACTTCTTGAACAGGCCCATAAATCTGATAAATATTCTGATGAATCTGAAATATAAACTTGACTATTGTGTATTTTTTAAAGGTGCGATTTTTCTAATTAAGTATGTTTGTAATTTAGAATTTTTTTTAAAGTGGAAGTTGTGTTAGTTAATGTGTATATTTTTATACCAGTATCTTATTTTAAGTGCAACATACAATATATAATATATTTATTTGTGCTTTACCTTAATTTTTAACATGTCCCGTTTTTTTACAAAATGTCCCGGGTTTTTTAGGTAAAAATTTGGAAATGTCCCGGTTTTTGAACAAAACATTATGGGAACCCTAGTCTAGATGCGTTTGTATATGAGATGTGTAGAACATTTTCCTTGCCTCCTCATCCAGGAAATGTTTAGTTTTGGCTAATTGATAAACTTTCTGAGCTGTTTGCTTTGTGAGTGCATGTACATGTGAGTTCCAACTTAGATTTTGATCAACAGTGAGACCTAGAATTTTGTGTTCATTTACGTTTTCAATTCGTGATGTTCCAATGCAGAGCTGTAGTGTTGCTTTCTGCGAGTTTTGTTGTTTTTGTCTGGTTGATATTACCATACATTTTGTTTTACTAATATTTATTTGCATGTGATTCTCGTTGCTCCACTTAATAAGATTATGTGTACGGTATCGTTTTGTAAAGATTGTTCAAGTGTAGTGCAACTTGTATCACTTGTATAAACAGTACAGTTATCGGCAAACAGGTCACATGATGAGTGTTTGATGTGCAGAGGAAGGTCATTGTCGTGAGAAATTCTACTCCACATATATAAATTAAAAAGTAAATGTAAAGCCTAACACATAAATTCAATAAAAGGAAAGAAGAATGGTAAATAACAGTGCTGTCACAATGACTGTACTCGAAATCCCCCTTGTTTTCTCCTTCGTCTGCAAATTGTATCGTTTCACGTTGATAGTAAAAGCCTTCTGCAGCATACACGCGTTTCCCCAACACAATAAAATGTGTACTCCATTTCTAAGAAAAACCTTGAGATACGCAAGTTGACCTATATTTAAAATTTCATTCATTTCATTTTATACACGGCGTGATGAAAAGACAGATGAACTTAGGATAGAGAGAAGGGAGGGCTGAAAGCAGGCACGCATGCAACACTAAACACGCGTATCGCGATACACAATTAATGCCACTACTAACACGCGTGTAAGGCCACTAGCACTAACTTTTTTCAAATCGACAGTGAAAAAAAAAACACTACTTATACGAGAGTTAGGTTTTAAAACCTGAAAAACGCTTATTGGGAAACATGACATTATACTGGTTTACGTTTGAAAACATTACAGTACCCAGACCCCACATCGTATTCGAAGTAAACAGGAGGTAGAAGAAAATGCACATTTTGAACGCAGCCACCTAGCTCCCTTAAATTTGTATATTTGGGTTCCTTAGGACTTGCTGACAAAGAATATGTTAAACGTTACGCAAATAGTCTAGGAATTACCAAATTATTGCCAAAATAAAATAGTGAGGGTGTCAGACAACACTAGAATCAGAATCGCTCAGTGGCAGATTTTCACGCCACCATTGTACGGGAAATGGGTCTCCATGTTAAATCCGATTTGATTGGAGCGCAACAAATGTAAGGCTAAACACCATTAGTCGGGCTATAAATACTATCTTTTGTTGTCAGGGGAGACGGAAGGAAGGGTACTTTTTTTGAAAAGCTGTGTAAACATGGCATGATTGGTTAGACCCGAGAATATAGTCAATCAGAGGCGTCAGGTCACCACCACATTTTCAAATAAACTTACTAAAGAACCAGTGCGTTGAGCACCAGTGCATATTTTTCTAAATAAAAGCCTGGGACATCGGCAGATCGAAATTGTGCTATATTCATTGCCAGTCAACGAAACTGTGTCTTATTCCATGAATTGTGGTAAGCTTGATATATTCAATATCTTTTTAATGAAAATTGAATGTAAATTGATAATTTATGTCTGTATATATGTGTGGTTCAGTAGCGAACATGAGGTTAGGCCTATATAGTGCTCCAACCTGAACAGAAGGTGTCGGAGGAAAGTAAAACTACATGGAATTGCCAAACAGTACACTGACACCTATCTTATTGACTAGAAAGAACTAATGCTGGAATTGCAGAGGCGTAGTAACCATTAGGGAGGAATATACTGGTGTAAAGTATTTCAGATGAAGCTGACAGTTGGCCTACCGCTCTGAACTCAGTGTTTGTTATGTATTGTGTTCAGTCTGTAAATAGATTATAAATTAGTTATGAAGTAGGAGGTACAACCTTCTTTTTTCAGGGACCGTGGTCCTAAAGTTATTGAGCAGCACCTGGTCTGAGCTTTGCTGAACCTAGAGGCTGACAGCTTACTCCTGGGTCCAGATAGTGACCAGTGAGGTGTCTCCAGAACACAGGGAGGCTATCGAGCAGAGGAGTCCTTTCCTGCCGCCATCACGAAAGTTAAGCCTATGTGGCCAGTGGAGCTCAACATTATGGCCCCCTGAAAATCTGACTTTATTACAAAATAGAGGGAAAATACAGTGTTTAAATTGATAGGAACTGTGAACTTTTCCCCATACTAGTTACAAGATAAACAAACACTTGAAGTCATGATGACAAATAACAACATAGCTTGAAAAAAAAAACCAGTATTACCTCATATTACTACTACACCACTGACACACATAGAATAATATTAATAAAATATGTCACTACAAGGTTCATATTGATAAATTCTGTACATATAAATTGTAATTACACTTGATTGTGATTCCTGGTTCACTTTGTAGTTGAATCATGTCATATATATTAATGAAAGTGCTTAATACATATTGATATTTGAAAATTTACCAGTGACTCATTCAAGATAGTCTTATAGAATGTTGCATGTGTGTGAGTGTCACAGTGTTGTCAAGTGTGGTGGAATAAATTAAATTGTTTATCTGTCTGTTGTTGTTGTGACTTACACTTCATCATATACATACCCTAGACATTTAACGTAGTCATCACAATATTCCAGAATAATTCTGACTGAGGCATAATGTGGTAGCAAGTAAGGTTATCTGTAAAACACTACACCTATTAGATACAGATACCTTCACAGCTGACCTCAGGCAGTACACTAAGTCCCCTATAAATATTTATAACATCCCACTTTACCACATATATTGGGGGCTCGTCCGGGATTTTGAATTTTTCCCTATTAAAAATATTGGGGGTAATTCACTTCAGGGAATAATAGAAATTAAAAGGTATCCTTGGGTGAAAATAAATAACGTTGAGCTCTCAGTGCCTGTAGTGTCCTTAGATAAATATTGATAGATTGAATTGTTACATTTGCATATTAGACAATGGCCGACTTGGCAAAATTTCGATCTGCTGCTGTACAGACTGAGAAAGAGTTAGGAATGGACGGGCAAATTATGATTGCTTATGTCACTGCTGAATGTGACAAATATATTGAACGGGAAGAAAGAAGATTAGAAAAAGAGGCCGAAAGAAGGTTAGAGGCTGAGGCTAAGAAATTGGAGGCAGAAAGAGAAGACAAAAGATTGGCTGCAGAAAGGGAAGACAAGCGATTAGCTGCAGAAAGGGAAGCAGAAGATAAAAGACTAAGGGAGTTTGAGTTTCAAGGCCATGCTCCTGAAAATGGTGCCAGTCCCTTTGCCTCTGATGCCACTGCTAGCCAGGGAGCCTCAACCTCAGCTATGAATTTTCATTTAGATCACTTTGTTGAGAAAGACGATGATATTGAGAGCTATCTAAATAGATATGAACTATTAGCTACCACATATGGGTTAGAGAGAGAAAGGTGGAGCTTAAAGTTATCTCAAGGTCTTCGTGGGGCAGCTTATGAAGTTTTTGCCAAAATGAGCAGAGGTGATCAGGAAAATTATGACATGCTAAAGCAGGCTCTTTTGTTAAGATATGAAAAGAACGCAGAATTTTATAGGAAAAAATTTAGGAATGCTAAACTACTGTCAGGTGAAACCTATCACCAGTTCTCTGCACGATTAGAGACATACTTGGAGAAATGGACTTCTCTGGGGAAAACCCAAGATCTTAAGGAAATGGTCCTTATAGAACAATTAAGAGAGTCCATGGCTCCAGACCTGAGAAAGTTTCTCATGGAACAAGGTGCAGAGAGGCTGGGTGAGTTGCTAAATGTTGCTGAAAGGTATCAAGCAGCTCAGGCAGAGGTATCAGGTAATAAAAAGAAACAGGTGGATAATTTTAGGGCACCACAGAACTTTAATAAATTTGATCCTAGAGATCAACACAAAGGTAAGCACCAATTTGATAGGCCACGGTATGACAATAAAAATAAAATCCCACAATTCGATGAAAGGAAATATGATGAAAGAAAATCTTTCAACCAAGGGAAAAGGTGGTGTAAAAATTGTAAGATGAACAATCATGACACTGACCATTGTAGAAGGAAACCTCCTCATTGTGCTGCTATGACATCTGGGAAAAAGGAAAAAAAGGTCAAACCTGCAGAACTACAGGAACCATACCACCCCCCAGTGTGTGAAGATGTCATCTGTAATGGTGTCACTATAAGGTGTTTATATGATACCGGTTTGGATTACGATTCCGTTGTGAGTTCTCACCTGGTGCAGGCCGATCAATACACCACAGAAACAGTGGAGATTCAAACTGCAACCAAGGATGTAGCTACCATGACACTTCCCGTCGCCCGGATAAAGGTGAAAACGCGATATGTGGAAGGAATCATAAAAGCAGCAGTGATAAATGAGCCAATCTACCCTCTGATATTGGGGTGTAGATATGTCTTCTTGGGGAATCCCAAGAGACCTGTGATATTGGCAACAGTGCAGACAAGATCACAGTCTAAAAAGGAGGAGGATAATCCAATAAATACTCATCCAGATGAGATGAGGAAGGCACAGGCTGAGGACAAAACACTCAAGCCGTGTTTCAAGAAGTTGCCCAAATCTCATACACCTCCAGGCAAGGGAGAGTTTTATATGAAGAACAAGCTGATATATAGGAAGGCTGGATCTGAATCCAATGGTCACGGACAGCTGGTCCTTCCCACTTCATATTGGACTAAAGTGTTGGAACTAGGGCATGCGATTCCCTTCAGTGGTCATATGGGGATCAGCGCAACAGGACAGCGAATAGCTTGTCACTATTTCTGGCCAGGGATAACTGAAGATATCAAACGATATGTAAAATCATGTCCAGAGTGCCAACGAGTAGCACCTAAGCATTGGACTGCACCAGCAACTCTGGGGGAAATGCCCATAGTGGGAACACCCTTTGAGAGAGTTGCCGTGGATCTTGTGGGACCTCTCACCCGAACCAAGAGAAGGAACAGCTACATTCTGACTCTGGTGGACACTTGTTCTATGTGGGGAGAGGCGGTAGCCCTGTCATCGATTGACTCTAAACATGTGGCAGAGGCATTGCTCACAATTTTCACAAGGTTAGGCTTTCCCAATCAAATCTTGACTGATAATGGCTCTCAGTTCAAGGGGAAACTAACTGAAGAAGTTTTCAGGATCTTCCAGGCCAAACACTTCCATTGTAGTGTGTACCACCCCCAAGGGAACGGCCAAGTGGAAAGATTTAATGGCACATTGATGTCAATCCTGAGAAAGTTGGCACACGAAAAACCAGATACATGGGACCAGTACCTGCACGCCGCCCTCTTTGCTTATCGGGAGGTACCCCATAGTTCCACCGGTATGGCACCGGCAACATTATTGTTTGGAAGGCCAATAAAAGGTCCACTCGAAGCTCTGTTAAGAACGTGGACTGATGAAAAGGCAGAGGAAAATATTACATCCTCATACCAATATGTGAATGAGCTGACCACTCGTTTAAAAACTGGCTGGAAACTTGCCAATGAAAATTTGAAACAAGCCAGGAAGAAACATGCTGCCTATTATAACAGGAAAGCTAAAGACAGAGATTTGGCTGTAGGAGAGAAGGTACTGCTTCTTCTACCCGGTAGCCAGAATAAGTTACAAATTGGATGGCAAGGTCCATATACAGTTCTAGAGAAGGTGTCTAGAACCAATTATAAGATAGATAAGAAGGGGAAAGAAAAAATCTATCATGTGAATCTCCTGAAGAAATATTTGGAAAGAGAACACCAGGAAGAGACACACTTGTTGACCTTGTCTATCGCCATGGAGATGAAAAAGGAACCACTTTCATCATTTGAATATCCATTACACCCCTGTGAGACAGCGGCACAGGTGAAAATCAGTACACATTTAACGAAAACTCAGAAAGAGAGAGTGCAACAGGTTCTAGATAATCATGCAGAGGTGTTAACAGACCGACCAGGGCATACAAACCTATTGGAATATGATATGAAACTGATAGACCCCACACCTGTCTGTATGAAACCCTATTTGATTCCTTTTGCTAAGGAGAAAGCTTTGAAGGAAGAGATAGACTATTTGTTGAAGGAAGGAATTATTTCACACAGTGAATCTTCGTATAGTTCCGGTGTTGTACTCTTAAGGAAGCCCTCTGGAGAACATAGACTCTGTATAGATTACAGGAGACTGAATGCTATTACAGAAGGACAGGTGGATCCATTGCCGGATACAAATCAGTTGTTTGCCAGACTAAATAAAGCTAAATATTTCTCAAAAGTGGATTTGAGTAAAGGATACTATCAGATTCCAGTAAAGCCTGAGGTTAGGCCATACCTAGCTTTTAGTACCTCAGAAGGACACTATGAGTTTAATAGATTGCCATTTGGATTGAAGAATGCGCCTAGTGTTTTCTCTAGAATGATGAGAAAATTATTGGACCCTCTGAATAACCCATGCATCACAAATTTCATGGATGATATCCTTATAGCCACAGAAACATTTGAGGAACACATTGACTCTCTGAACATGCTGTTTAATCGACTTAGGGAAGCGAATTTAACAGCCCGACCAACCAAATGTTGCGTTGGATGTAAAGAATTAGAATTCTCGGGACACACAGTTTATCAGGGAAACATGACCCCTGACCCAAAGAATTTAGAGAAACTAACGAAAGCCCCGAGACCACAAACCAAGAAAGACGTGAGATCCTTTGTCTCATTATGTGGTTTCTACCAGAAGTATATCAAAAACTTTAATTCCATATGTGCACCGTTAACTGATTTGACACGTAAGGGAAATCCAGATCGAATTACATGGACACCACAATGTGAAATGGCTTACCAGGAATTGAAGGAAAAGCTCACAAGCAAACCTATTTTGAAATTACCTGACTTAAGTCAAGAATTCATTGTAAGGACTGATGCCAGTAATATTGGGTTAGGTGCGACTCTGCTACAGAAATCAGATGCATTGGATGGGGAATTAAGCCCAGTGGCATATGCTAGCAGAAAGTTGAATAAAGCTGAAACCAATTACTCAACTAGCGAAAAAGAATATCTTGCAGTAATATGGGCGATAAAGAAATTCAATATTTATCTGTATGGGAAGGCATTTAAGTTGCAAACGGATCACAAACCTTTGTCGTTTCTGGCACAGGCTAGACATGAGAATTCTAGATTACTCCGTTGGTCTTTATTGATGCAGCCATTTGAGTTTAGCATAGAGTATATAAGTGGAAAAACAAATCTGGGAGCGGATTTTTTAAGCCGCCATCCGTGTGATGAGAATCACCCTAAACCCCAGGAAAAATAATAAATTTCTCTATGTGTATATAGAATTATAGACTGACATATAACGTCTGTTTTAAGTGGGGAGGATTTGTCGTGAGAAATTCTACTCCACATATATAAATTAAAAAGTAAATGTAAAGCCTAACACATAAATTCAATAAAAGGAAAGAAGAATGGTAAAGAACAGTGCTGTCACAATGACTGTACTCGAAATCCCCCTTGTTTTCTCCTTCGTCTGCAAATTGTATCGTTTCACGTTGATAGTAAAAGCCTTCTGCAGCATACACGCGTTTCCCCAACACAATAAAATGTGTACTCCATTTCTAAGAAAAACCTTGAGATACGCAAGTTGACCTATATTTAAAATTTCATTCATTTCATTTTATACACGGCGTGATGAAAAGACAGATGAACTTAGGATAGAGAGAAGGGAGGGCTGAAAGCAGGCACGCATGCAACACTAAACACGCGTATCGCGATACACAATTAATGCCACTACTAACACGCGTGTAAGGCCACTAGCACTAACTTTTTTCAAATCGACAGTGAAAAAAAAACACTACTTATACGAGAGTTAGGTTTTAAAACCTGAAAAACGCTTATTGGGAAACATGACATTATACTGGTTTACGTTTGAAAACATTACAGTACCCAGACACCACATCGTATTCGAAGTAAACAGGAGGTAGAAGAAAATGCACATTTTGAACGCAGCCACCTAGCTCCCTTAAATTTGTATATTTGGGTTCCTTAGGACTTGCTGACAAAGAATATGTTAAACGTTACGCAAATAGTCTAGGAATTACCAAATTATTGCCAAAATAAAATAGTGAGGGTGTCAGACAACACTAGAATCAGAATCGCTCAGTGGCAGATTTTCACGCCACCATTGTACGGGAAATGGGTCTCCATGTTAAATCCGATTTGATTGGAGCGCAACAAATGTAAGGCTAAACACGATTAGTCGGGCTATAAATACTATCTTTTGTTGTCAGGGGAGACGGAAGAAAGGGTACTTTTTTTGAAAAGCTGTGTAAACATGGCATGATTGGTTAGACCCGAGAATATAGTCAATCAGAGGCGTCAGGTCACCACCACATTTTCAAATAAACTTACTAAAGAACCAGTGCGTTGAGCACCAGTGCATATTTTTCTAAATAAAAGCCTGGGACATCGGCAGATCGAAATTGTGCTATATTCATTGCCAGTCAACGAAACTGTGTCTTATTCCATGAATTGTGGTAAGCTTGATATATTCAATATCTTTTTAATGAAAATTGAATGTAAATTGATAATTTATGTCTGTATATATGTGTGGTTCAGTAGCGAACATGAGGCTAGGCCTATATAGTGCTCCAACCTGAACAGAAGGTGTCGGAGGAAAGTAAAACTACATGGAATTGCCAAACAGTACACTGACACCTATCTTATTGACTAGAAAGAACTAATGCTGGAATTGCAGAGGCGTAGTAACCATTAGGGAGGAATATACTGGTGTAAAGTATTTCAGATGAAGCTGACAGTTGGCCTACCGCTCTGAACTCAGTGTTTGTTATGTATTGTGTTCAGTCTGTAAATAGATTATAAATTAGTTATGAAGTAGGAGGTACAACCTTCTTGTTTCAGGGACCGTGGTCCTTAAGTTATTGAGCAGCACCTGGTCTGAGCTTTGCTGAACCTAGAGGCTGACAGCTTACTCCTGGGTCCAGATAGTGACCAGTGAGGTGTCTCCAGAACACAGGGAGGCTATCGAGCAGAGGAGTCCTTTCCTGCCGCCATCACGAAAGTTAAGCCTATGTGGCCAGTGGAACTCAACATTATGGCCCCCTGAAAATCTGACTTTATTACAAAATAGAGGGAAAATACAGTGTTTAAATTGATAGGAACTGTGAACTTTTCCCCATACTAGTTACAAGATAAACAAACACTTGAAGTCATGATGACAAATAACAACATAGCTTGAAAAAAAAACAAAACCAGTATTACCTCATATTACTACTACACCACTGACACACATAGAATAATATTAATAAAATATGTCACTACAAGGTTCATATTGATAAATTCTGTACATATAAATTGTAATTACACTTGATTGTGATTCCTGGTTCACTTTGTAGTTGAATCAGGACATATATATTAATGAAAGTGCTTAATACATATTGATATTTGAAAATTTACCAGTGACTCATTCAAGATAGTCTTATAGAATGTTACATGTGTGTGAGTGTCACAGTGTTGTCAAGTGTGGTGGAATAAATTAAATTGTTTATCTGTCTGTTGTTGTTGTGACTTACACTTCATCATATACATACCCTAGACATTTAACGTAGTCATCACAATATTCCAGAATAATTCTGACTGAGGCATAATGTGGTAGCAAGTAAGGTTATCTGTAAAACACTACACCTATTAGATACAGATACCTTCACAGCTGACCTCAGGCAGTACACTAAGTCCCCTATAAATATTTATAACATCCCACTTTACCACAGTCATTAATGTATATGGTAAAGAGAAGAGGGCCGAGAATAGGGCCCTGAGGAACACCTGTATTGACCACGGTTGGGGTTGACAATGAATTATTGTAAGACACTTTTTGTTGTCTATCCGACAGGAACGATTTAATTAACTTCACCAGTGTATTATTTACCTTCATTGTTTCTAATTTTCTTATTAAAATAACGTGATCTATCATATCAAATGCTTTTTTGAAATCTACAAAGATTGCTCCACATATATTATCGTTATTAATGTTTAGGTGCCAATTGTCTATCATCTTTGTTAAGGCTGTGTGGCATGAATGCTTTGGTCTAAACCCCGACTGACTGCCGATTAATAGGTCATTATTGACTAGATGTTGTATTGTTGTTTTGTGGATGTGTTTTTCCAGTGGTTTGGACAGCGACGATATAAGAGAAATGGGTCTATAGTTACTAAGATTACTACAATCAGCTGAACTGGTTTGAGAAGTGGGTATACTTTAGCGATTTTAAAAGCAGATGGAAAGTAATTCCTTGCGATACATTGATTGAATATGTATGCCAGTGAATCACTAATAGCTGGTGCAGCATCGTGCCCCTTTATATAGGGAAGAAACTGAAATGTCCACTCAACATGTCCTCTGCAAGATCAAGCACAGATGTGGTGGACAAAAGGATGCCTGTCTGAAATGGCTTCCATGCTCCCTGATTTCCAACTGAAAGCGTAAACATTCGAATCACAAGTCATAACATTTCAACAGCATTTGCATACCTATCTGGAAGCTGCTTAGCCAGAGCCATAACGCGACTGCGACTTGTCATTAAATCAAACCATTTAGATATCACCTCAATGAACCGAGCAGTTGTCAGATTATTCACAGGTCTTCCCTCGTTTTCTACCATGTAGTGGATCCCTGCACTGACAGATATACTGAAAAAGTGAAGTGCCTGTGACACCTTCATCTTATCAAAATGTCCAGGGCAGAGTATGTCATCAGTAAGGTGTGGAGCTAGTTTCAGAGTGCTGTTCCTTTGTAAGTCAGCCAGTTCCCTAACAGGCAGTATATTTTCAATGTTAGAAGGCACATTTAACAATACACACATTTCCTCAAATAATCTGAAATCATGGCCAGAGATAAATGCAGACTTAACATTTTTGATCAAATGAGGTGTGTCAGCTATGAAATATAGCCACTTGTTTGGTTGCTCTGGATGTGCAATTTTGTTCACAATTTTGTTTCTGGAAGCACAAACACCAAGTGTATACATGCTTTATAGGCAACTCTTACATCAGTTTACTTGTCCTGCTGTATAAAGGGGAACTAGTGCAGCATAGCGCAGTATTCGATTACTGATTCCATCAAGTCCCGATGAGTTATTATCTTTGAGGCTAGTAATATAGTTATAAACTTCGTTAACTGTTATAAAAGAGATGTCAGATGGAATTGCGTTAGTACATTTGTTCTCGCAGAACGTTGATAATTTGCTTAAGTCACAAGGGGGAGACGGAATGGCGGATTTTATATTGTTGATGTCTGCCGATAGGATAGTCTGGCGCTCTCTCTTCTAAACCTCTACACCTCACTGTAGAAGGGGAACGACTAAGTAAGTAAGATGTCTGCCTGAAAATGATTGCTGAAGACTGTACAAGTAAGTGGCGCATTGGGAGTAAGTGGGTCTGGACAATTTCGTTTGTTCATTAAGGTGGTGATTGCCTTCCATACCTCTTTACTGTTTGTTTTGCTCTGAACTAAATTTCTAAAGTAGTTTTTCTTTACTCTGCGAATTAAGTATTTTACTTTATTTCTTACTGTCCGATATGTAATCAATCAATCAATCAATATACTTTAGCTCCCCAAGGAGCATAGGCCTTCAACAAACACATGCCAAGTCTTCCTGTCCTGTGCCATCCGCTCAAGTTCTTTCCATGTTTTCCTCATCATTTTCACCTCTGTTTCCAGTTCTCTTCTCCATGTGTTTTTTGGTCTACCTCTGCCTCTCTTTCCCTGTGGATTCCAGAACAAGGACTGCCTTGTAATGCTATCAATAGGTTTCCTCAATGTGTGTCCTATCCATCGCCAGCGTCTTGTTCCACTGGCACTTGTCTGGTTCTTGTGACTGTCATACCATTTCAGTCCTTCTATTCTACGCTAGCACCCGTTTATAAAGGTCTGTAGCTTTTTGGTTGTTGTTTTTGTTGTTCTCCATGTCTCAGAGCCATACAATAGGACTGACTTCCCATTTGAGTTGAAGATTCTTATTTTCGTGTTGGACTTGATTTCTCTTGTTCTCCATATGTTTCCCAATGCAATGAAAGCTCCTCTTGCTTTTTGTATTCTTATTTTGATATCACTGTCTGTCCCTCCAACTTTGTCTATATTACTTCCAAGATATGTGTAAGATTCTACATCTTTTAGTGATGTTTCTTCAAGTTCAACCTTGTTATCATTTCTTGCATTTATTCTCATAATCTTTGTCTTTTCCCTGTGTATTTTCAGGCCCACTTGTTGTGACCTCTCATCGAGAATTTTCATTTTCTCTTGCATCTGATTATGGTTATGGGACAGAAGAGCCAAGTCATCTGCAAAATCCAGATCATCAAGCTGTTTAGTCAGATTCCATTGGATTCCATTTCTGTTGTGTGATGTCGATGTTTTCATAACCCAATCTATTGCTAGTAAGAAAAGAAATGGAGACAAGAGGCATCCCTGTCTCACTCCCGTTCTAATCCTAAACGGTTCTGTAAGTTGTCCTTCATGAAGAACTCTACATGTCATATCTTCATAGGTCTCCATAATGCCTCATCAATTTCCAAAGCGATTCTCTGTCTACACTGTCAAATGCCTTTTCATAGTCCACGAATCCGATGTATAGCGGTGAATTCCATTCCAGACTTTGTTCAACTATTATTCTCAATGTGGCTATCTGGTCTGTACATGATCTATTTTGTCGAAAACCTGCTTGTTCATCTCTCAGTTGCTTGTCTATGGACTCTTTTAATCTCTCAAGGATGATTCTGTTTAATACTTTTGCTGGCACTGATAGTAACATTATTCCTCTATAATTTGTGCACTCTTGTAAATTTTCATTCTTAGGCAACTTGACCAGATAACCTTCCTTCCATTCTGCTGGTATTTCCTCTCTCTCCCAGACTTTGCCAAGTAGTTTGTATAATATCTCTGTAGAGGTATCAATATCTGTTTTGATGGCCTCTGCTGGAATGCAATCTGGACCAGCTGCTTTTCCATCTTTCAGAAGCTTTATGGCTTTCTTTATTTCTTCTCTACTTGGTCGTTTACAGCTGATTTGTAGCTCCTCTTCTGCTGGCTGGATGTCTGGGGGATTAGTTGGAGATGGTCTATTGAGAAGTTCCTCAAAATGTTCTGTCCATCTCTTCATTTGTTCTTGTATATTACTAAGCAATTTTCCATTCCTATCTTTTATTAGGCCATTTGCTTGCTTATATTTCCCTGTTAGCTTCTTTGTGTTGTTGTACAGGTCACTCGTATTTCCTTTTGGTGCAGCTTCCTCTGCTTCCCTTGCCAAATCATCAATATATTTCATCTTGTCTCTTTTGATGTTTCTTCTTACTTCTTTGTTTGCTTCTATGTACACTTCATGAGCCTTGGCTTTGGAGCTTCTGGTTTTGCTTTTGTTTAAATCTGCTTTCTTGTTTTTCCTGTCTTCTGTCTTACTAATTGTTTCTGTTGTTATCCATACTCTGTGCTGATGTTCTCTTTTTCTCAGTACTTCTTCCATATATTTGTTACTTGTTGCCAGTGGTCTTCCGTATCTGTTTCATCTTCCAGCTGTTCGAGTACTTGGTATTTGTTGGATACTGTGATTGAAAATTTTTCTCTTATTTCCTGATTTCTTAGATATCCCACATTATACTGTTGTCTATAGCTATATGTTGTTGTAAATTTCTTGAGTTTTAATTTTGTTTTAGCCAACAGAAGATGGTGGTCTGATACAACATCTGCTCCTCTACATACTTTCACATCATGCAATGATGACCTAAACTTCTTGCTGATGCATATGTGATCAATCTGATTCTTAGTTCTGTGGTCTGGTGATATCCATGTTGCTTTATGTATTCTTTTATGTGGAAATATGCTTCCTCCTATAGCTAGTGGATTTGAAGCACAGAAGTTTGCTAATAGTTCCCCATTCTCGTTCATCATACCTAATCCCTGTTTTCCCATGATTTCTTCAAAGCCAGTGTTGTCTGTTCCTATTTTCGCATTTAGGTCCCTCATAAAAATTGTGATGTCCTTTCTTTTCTTATTGTCCAAGACACTTTGTAGTCTGGTGTAAAATCTTCTTTCACGGATTCTTCTCTATCGTTTGTTGGTGCATAACACTGAATGATGTTTATATTTACTTTCTTTTTGACTAATTTAAACCTTGCTGTTATAATTCGGGGTCCCATTGCTTCCCATTCTATAAGTGCCTTCTGTGCTTCCTTGGACAGCATTAGAGCCACCCCTTCACTGTGGTGGGCTCTTTCCTCCTCATGTCCTGAGGACAACACCATTTCTCATGTGATCAATCTCCTCTTCTCTATGCCTTTCCACCGTGTCTCGCAGAGACCCAGGATATCAATCCTGTAATTTGTCATTTCTGCTGCTAACTGTGCAGTTTTCCCTTGTTCACACAGAGTGCGAACATTCCAGGTGCCAATCCTGGAGATTTTCCTAAACGAAAAAAGGTTAGTCGGCAACCCAGACTCCTTTCGGCTTTCTCTGGGTTGCTTCATGCGCCCCCTTTCCAGAGGACCTTCTTCTGTCTTGGGCGGCTGAGTTGATTTATATTCTTTATTTGACTTGTCCATATTTGTTGAAGTTTTTGTGGTAAAAAGTTTTTTTACGGGTGTGGTGAAATTACAGTGATTCTTCTTCTTCTTCTTCCGTCCTTAGCCACCGACCGTCAAAGCAGTCAGAGGCCATTACGCCTAGTGGCGTCTTAGGGCAACAGCAGATAGGTTTTCTTTGCCATTGTTTCCCATCACGCCTAGTGGCGTCTTTAGGGCAACGGCAAATCAACCCATTTGCTGTTGTTTCCGTAATCGAAGTGACTACAGCAGATAGGTTTTCTTTGCCATTGTTTCCCATCACGCCTAGTGGCGTCTTTAGGGCAAGGGCAAATCAACCCATTTGCTGTTGTTTCCGTAATCGAAGTGACTGGCAAACGGGTGATCTGCTTCTTCACCTACGTCAGCGTTTTCTAGGGTCATTGAAAACTAACTAGTTAGAACATGCAGACTAACGGTTTATCCTTTTAGACGGGGGAAAACGGAGATAAAAGAAAAAAATGTGACGGTCTGAACACGTGTTTGAATCTAAAGTCTAAAAGACGCAAATTGTAGTTTTTAAAGAAAAATTACGCCACTAGTTGACACAATGTAAGGAATTGGAAGAAAACGACCTTAGCTCTTGTGAGAAACAGACGTATCTTGGACGTTCTACGGTAATTAGTCGTTTTAGTTTGAATATAGCGGCAAACGCCGTGAACGAAGGTACCAAAAACAAATTTCAAAACTAACCTTGAAAAAAAGTAGGTTTTTTCTTAATAATAAGTTTAGGAGAATAAAAACTAGCTAGTTGGATAGCGCATCTTAACCTGAGAAATAATATACTTTTAATTACACAGACGGACAGATAACACGGAAGATATTGACGAAAGACTGTATTGTTCAATACAGACTAGCAGACAGTTATTTGTGCATATTTCTCACAAAATTCACTTTTGACGCGTCCTTGAGCCTAACGCATAAAAACAAACTGCATGTGGACTAGGGGCAGGATAGGAGGATAGTAGCTAAAAATAACTTAGCATAGAATCTTAGAAGAAGGGGGAGACAAAATTTGTGTAGTTTTTTTCTTGTAGTTAGTCCAAAAACAAGTGTAATTTTGGGAAAAACCAAGTTGGGACGGACAGACCGACGGAAAAATACTACACACTAGACTGAAACTGGACCTAAATTAGACATTGTAGTTTGAATATTTGAAAGGTAGAGGGGAAGTCCGCTGATTGGATGGAAGCGTTCATATTATAGAAAGAAAGACGCCCGCTAGTGCCATTTTTTAAAAGACTGTCCATTTACACAGTTCGTTAATGCTAGAAGAGTGATTTCCAGGAAATATTATATATTATCAGTGGGACGCCATAATCTAGCCAGCAGCTCAGCTGAGTTTTGCTAGTACAACGTAACTGTGTTTTCAAAATTGAATTGTGGTAAGGGAAAAAGCATTTACCTTTTTTATTTAATATTTTTGAGTGATTGATACTGCCATGTAATGAAAAATGATTACGACAAGTGAGTGCTTATTCTAGGTCCCCAGCGACAGTCCAGGGCCTAGAGGCAAACAAATAATATAGGAAAACATATCTAAGACTATAGAAGACAGATCTATATTTGAGATCAGTGGGAACATATCACCCACCTTATTGGATGGAAGAGGAGACTATTGAACATATTTCGGATGCAATGCAGTCATGGGAAACTGGTGCTATTTGATACCACCTGGGTGAGATGTGCTGAGTTGATCAGAGAGATCTGACCCGATCTTTGTAATTTTTTTTGCTCTGTTGTGTGTAAAAATGGTGCAGTAGGCAGTGTGTTGACACATGGCACAAATTTTGGTTTCAGAGTTTCTGGTGCCAGATGCTTTGAAGAGGTCCAAGAGTGGATGCCTAAGAAGACTACCATTTTACTCCAGCTACTGTGAGGAGTGGGCCACTTGAATTCTTTACTGCATCGTCACAGGCCAGATAAGTTGAAAACCTGGCCTGCTGTGGATTCATCAAACTTTTCCACAATAAAATAAATAAACAAAATCCTGGTGTATAAAAACTATACCGCAATTCCATATTTCAAAGACAATGAACATTATAAACAGAGATCGGGAATGATGACACCACCCCGACTAGACATCCAGTGCTAGTTTTCCAAAGACACTGTAGTTAGTGTTAATATTAACCAATGTAACAATATATCTATGTACGAAATTTTCATTTTGATTATTTAATATATATATATGCACTTTTATTGATAAATACATATTGTTTCATACGTCCTGACCAGAAGAACCTTTGGTTCAGGACTAAAAAAATTTAAAAAATTGTCAAATTTAAATTCTAAAGGCAGTGTTAGTTGATTTGATCATAGAGCTTATTATTATTATTAGAATTAGTGTTTACATGTGTGTGTCTGTGTATTTAATTACCTACACCTCACATTTCATTACCCTAGACTTTAAACGTAGCTAACATACATAATAGTAGAATAAGTCTGTTTGAGGTCATAAGTGGTAGCAGAAAGACATTCTGTAACTCACATAAACTGTTATCTTCAGGAGCCTTCACAGCTGACCTCATCCAGTACACTAGGTAACATAACAACCACGCAATAACATCAAAAACCACTACAAATATTGGGTAGCTCTTGTCCAGGATTTAGGTTTACCAAAGATATTAGGGTCTCCTGGTCCGGGAATTAAACTATTGGGGGCATAAGTTGTATAAATTTAACAGTGTCCCTAAAATTAAAAGTGGAAAGTAAAAGTTGATGAATCTTCACAGCCAGTGGTAATTAATTAATTAATTAGTATATTACCTTAATAATTAGAGATTGTAATTTACCTTAGTCATTGTTAAATTGTGTGATATAGTATGGCAGATCTAGCCAAATTCAGATCGGCTGCTGTGCTGACGGCTAAGGAAATGAACATGGATGGTCAGGTTTTAATTCAATATGTGACGTCAGAATGTGACAAGTATATTGAAAGGGAAGATAGGAGGTTAGCTGAAGAGAAGAGGTTACAAATTGAGGCTGACAAAGAACTTAAAAGGCTGCGAATTGAGGCTGACGGGGGCTAGGGCATTGGAGGCAGATAGGGAGGCTGAAATAAAGAGGCTCCAATTAGAAGAAAAAAAAGGCTGAAAGGGAAGCAGAGGAAAGGAGACAGGCTGCTGAAAGAGAGGAAAGGAGACAGGCTGCTGAGGCAGAAGATAGAAGATTGCAAAGGGAGCACGAATTACGACTAAGGGAGTTGGAATTACAAGGCCATGCTCCGGAAAATGGTGCCAGCCCCTTACCCTCAGATGCCACGCCTAGTCAGGGAGCCTCAACCTCAGCTATGGGGTTCCATTTAGACCATTTTGTTGAGAAAGACGATGACATAGAGGGGTACCTAAGTAGATTTGAACTATTGGCTACCACGTATGGGTTAGAGAGAGAGAGAGAGAGAGAGAGAGAGAGAGAGGTGGAGTCTTAAGTTATCCCAGGGGCTTAGAGGTACTTCTTATGAAGTTTTTGCTAAAATGAATAGAGACGACCAAGACAATTATGACATGCTAAAGCAGGCTTTGTTATTGAGATATGAAAAGAATGGTGAATTTTATCGTAAGAAGTTTAGAAATGCCAAACTTTTGTCTGGGGAGACATACCACCAATTCTCTGCCAGACTGTAAACCTGCTTGGAGAAATGGACTGCTCTGGGGAAGACCCAAGATCTCACAGAAATGATCATGATAGAGCAATTAAGAGATTCCATGGCTCCAGACCTGAGAAAATTTCTCATGGAACAAGGTGCAGAGAGGTTGGGGGAGGTTTTGAATGTCGCTGAGAGGTATCAGGCAGCCCAGGCAGAGGTAGTTGGCTCTAAAAAGAAACATATAGAAAATTTTAAAGCCCCACAGCACTTTAATAAATTTGATACCAGAGAACAAGGTAATAAAGGTAGGACAAACTTTGATAGGCCACGAAATGATTATCGTGATAGAAACTCACAGTTCAATGACCAAAAATATAATGAAAGAAAACCTTTTAACCAAGGAAAGAGGTGGTGCAAATGGTGTAAGAAGGACAACCATAACACCGAATTTTGTAAAGGAAACCTTCAAACATTGCTGCAATGAAATCGGGGAACCAGAGATTAAAGGTTAATCCTAATGGACAGCAGGAACCTTATCACCCCCCAGTTTGTGAGGATGTTATTTGTAATGGGGTCACCATAAGGTGCCTATATGATACAGGTTTGGATTATGATTCAGTTGTGAAGGCTAGCCTAGTAGACCCAAGTCAGTATACCACGGAAACAGTGGAAATACAAGGGGCGACTAAGGACATACCACTCATGACACTTCCCATCGCAAGGATAACAGTGAAAACTCGCTATGTGGAAGGAGAAATCAGAGCAGCAGTGATAGATGAACCAATCTACCCTCTGATATTGGGGTGTAGATACGTCTTCTTGGGGAATCCCGAGAGACCTGTGATCATGGCGACAGTGCAGACCAGGTCACAGTCAAAGGAGGAAGAAGGTGAACCTATAAATGCTCATCCAGAAGAGATGAGGAAGGCGCAGGCTAAGGATAGGACACTCAAGCCATGTTTTAAAAAATTGCCCAAATGCCACACACCTCCAAGCAATGGAGAGTATTTTATGAAGAACAAATTGCTATACAGGAAGGCCGGAACTGGAACAAATGCTCACAACCAGCTGGTTCTTCCCACTTCATATAGGGAGAAAGTGATGGAACTAGGGCATGCGATTCCCTTCAGTGGTCACATGGGGATCAGCGCCACAGGACAGCGTATAGCTTGTCATTACTTCTGGCCAGGGATAACGGAAGATATAAAAAGATATGTCAAATCCTGTCCAGAATGTCAAAGGGTAGCTCCAAAGCATTGGACTGCTCCTGCAACTCTAGGGGAAATGCCCATATTGGGAACACCTTTTGAGAGGGTTGCAGTGGATATTGTGGGACCTCTCACTCGGACCAAGAGGAGGAACAGTTACATCCTTACTCTGGTGGACACTTGTTCTATGTGGGGAGAGGCGGTAGCCCTGCCATCAATTGATTCGAAACATGTGGCAGAGGCACTACTTACAATATTCACAAGATTAGGATTCCCGCATCAAATCTTGACTGATAATGGCTCACAGTTCAAGGGGAAACTAACGGAAGAAGTCTTTAAGCTATTTCAAGCCAGACACTTTCATTGTAGTCCGTACCATCCACAAGGGAACGGCCAGGTAGAGAGGTTCAATGGGACTCTCATTTCTATCCTGAGGAAGCTGGCACATGAGAAACCTGATATGTGGGATCAATTTCTGCCCGCTGCGTTGTTTGCGTATCGGGAAGTACCACATAGTTCAACCGGGATGGCACCCGCAACCCTGTTATTTGGGAGGCCAATAAAAGGTCCATTAGAAGCATTATTAAGGACCTGGACAGATGAGAAAGCAGAAGAGACTGTTACCTCATCATATCAATATGTGAACGAGCTGACCACTCGTCTGAAAGCTGGATGGAAACTGGCAAATGATAATTTGAGACAAGCCAGGAAGAAACATGCAGCTTATTTTAATAGGAAAGCAAAGGACAGAGAATTAGCTGTGGGAGAGAAAGTGCTTCTTCTACTACCCGGCAGCCAGAATAAGTTGCAAATTGGATGGCAAGGTCCATATACGGTTCTAGAGAAGGTGTCTAGAACAAACTATAAAATTGACAAAAAGGGGAAGGAGAAAATATATCATGTGAACCTTTTAAAGAAGTATCTGGACAGACCAATCCAGGAAGGCACCCCCTTACTGACCTTGGCTATCGCAACTGAAATGAAAAAGGAACCACTCACCTCACATGAATACCCATTACACCCCTGTGAGACAGCAGCACAGGTAAAAGTCAGTAAGCACCTGACTAAAAATCAGAGGGAGAGAGTTCAACAGGTTCTGGAGGAACATACGGATGTGTTAACAGACAAACCGGGGCATACTAATTTGCTACAGTATGACATGAAGCTGGTAGACTCAACACCAATCTGTATGAGAGCCTATTCTGTTCCGTTCGCTAAGGAGAAGGCATTGAAAGAGGAGATAGATTATTTGTTGAAAGAAGGGATTATTTCTCACAGTGAATCTTCTTTTAGCTCCAGTGTAGTTTTGTTGAGGAAACCGTCTGGGGAACATAGACTGTGCATAGATTACAGGAAACTGAATGCTGTCACAGAAGGTCAGGTGGATCCATTACCGGACACAAAACAGTTATTTGCCAGATTGAACAAGGCAAAATACTTTTCGAAGGTGGATCTTAGCAAAGGCTATTACCAGATTCCAGTGAAGCCTGAAGTTAGACCTTATTTAGCTTTTAGCACCTCGGAAGGACACTATGAATTCAACATGCTACCATTCGGATTGAAAAATGCTCCGAGTGTATTTTCTAGGATGATGCGCAAATTGTTGGATCCCTTGAATAATCCATGTATCACAAATTTCATGGATGATATTCTCATCGCCACAGAAACATTTGAAGAACACATTAACTCTCTGAATATGTTATTTGATAGGATCAGAGAAGCGAACTTAACTGCTAGACCAACAAAATGTTGTATTGGATGCAAAGAGTTGGAATTCTTGGGACATACTGTATATCAGGGTAACATGACCCCTGACCCCAAGAACTTGGAAAAACTGCAGAGAGCACCTAGACCGCAAACAAAAAAAGACGTGCGATCATTCGTGTCGTTATGTGGGTTTTACCAAAAATATAACAAAACTTTTAACTCTATATGTGCTCCTCTGACTGATCTGACTCGCAAGGGAAATCCAGATAAAATTGTTTGGTCAGCGCAATGTGAATTGGCATTCCAATTGTTAAAGGAAAAACTTACCTGATTTGACTCAGGACTTTGTGGTGAGAACAGACGCAAGCAATGTAGGCCTGGGGGCTACTTTGTTGCAAAGGTCCTCTTCACCCAATAGGGAACTGAACCCAGTCGCTTATGCAAGCCGCAAGTTGAACAAAGCGGAACAAGGATATTCCACAAGCGAAAAAGAATGTTTAGCGTTAATCTGGGCAATAAAAAAGTTCCAAATCTATCTGTATGGTAGGACTTTTGTGGTCCAGACAGATCACCAGCCTCTCGTGTTCTTATCTCAGGCCAAGCATGAAAATGCAAGATTATTAAGATGGTCTTTATTGTTGCAACCATATCAGTTTAATATTGAATATATCCCGGGATCACAAAATGTCGTTGCAGATTTCCTCAGTAGGCACCCCTGTGATCAAAATTAGAGTAGTTGGCAGGCGTGAGGAGATAATTTTGTCTATGTGTATCACTGGTTTTGGAACTTGCATTAGTGCATGTTCTCAGCTGGGGAGATGTGTGGTGAAATTACAGTGATGCAACGTTAAAATTCCTCCATTTATAAAGATAACAGGTAAAATAACATGTAGGGATAAAAATATAGGTAAGATATGCCGCTGCTTCTTCACCTACGCCAGCGTTTTCTAGGGTCATTGAAAACTAACTAGTTAGAACATGCAGACTAACGGTTTATCCTTTTAGACGGGGTAGAAACGGAGAGGAAGAAACGGAGATGAAAAAAATATGTGACGGTCTGAACACGTGTTTGAATCTAAAGTCTAAAAGACGCAATTTGTAGTTTTTAAAGAAAAAAATTACGCCACTAGTTGACACAATGTACGGAATTGGAAGAAAACGACCTTAGCTCTTGTGAGAAACAGACGTATCTTGGACGTTCTACGGTAATTAGTCGTTTTAGTTTGAATATAGCGGCAAACGCCGTGAACGAAGGTACCAAAAACAAATTTCAAAACTAACCTTGAAAAAAGTAGGTTTTTTCTTAATAATAAGTTTAGGAGAATAAAAACTAGCTAGTTGGATAGCCCATCTTAACCTGAGAAATAATATACTTTTAATTACACAGACGGACAGATAACACGGAAGATATTGACGAAAGACTGTATTGTTCAATACAGACTAGCAGACAGTTATTTGTGCATATTTCTCACAAAATTCACTTTTGACGCGTCCTTGAGCCTAACGCATAAAAACAAACTGCATGTGGACTAGGGGCAGGATAGGAGGATAGTAGCTAAAAATAACTTAGCATAGAATCTTAGAAGAAGGGGGAGACAAAATTTGTGTAGTTTTTTTCTTGTAGTTAGTCCAAAAACAAGTGTAATTTTGGGAAAAACCAAGTTGGGACGGACAGACCGACAGAAAAATACTACACACTAGACTGAAACTGGACCTAAATTAGACATTGTAGTTTGAATATTTGAAAGGTAGAGGGGAAGTCCGCTGATTGGATGGAAGCGTTCATATTATAGAAAGAAAGAAAGACGCCCGCTAGTGCCATTTTTTTAAAAGACTGTCCATATACACAGTTCGTTAATGCTAGAAGAGTGATTTCCAGGAAATATTATATATTATCAGTGGGACGCCATAATCTAGCCAGCAGCTCAGCTGAGTTTTGCTAGTACAACGTAACTGTGTTTTCAAATTTGAATTGTGGTAAGGGAAAAAGCATTTACCTTTTTTTATTTAATATTTTTGAGTGATTGATACTGCCATGTAATGAAAAATGATTACGACAAGTGAGTGCTTATTCTAGGTCCCCAGCGACAGTCCAGGGCCTAGAGGCAAACAAATAATATAGGAAAACATATCTAAGACTATAGAAGACAGATCTATATTTGAGATCAGTGGGAACATATCACCCACCTTATTGGATGGAAGAGGAGACTATTGAACATATTTCGGATGCAATGCAGTCATGGGAAACTGGTGCTATTTGATACCACCTGGGTGAGATGTGCTGAGTTGGTCAGAGAGATCTGACCCGATCTTTGTAATTTTTTTTGCTCTGTTGTGTGTAAAAATGGTGCAGTAGGCAGTGTGTTGACACATGGCACAAATTTTGGTTTCAGAGTTTCTGGTCTGGCACTACGCTAGTGCCAGATGCTTTGAAGAGGTCCAAGAGTGGATGCCTAAGAAGCCTACCATTTTACTCCAGCTACTGTGAGGAGTGGGCCACTTGAATTCTTTACTGCATCGTCACAGGCCAGATAAGTTGAAAACCTGGCCTGCTGTGGATTCATCAAACTTTTCCACAATAAAATAAATAAACAAAATCCTGGTGTATAAAAACTATACCTCCATTCCATATTTCCAAGACAATGAACATTATAAACAGAGATCGGGAATGATGACACCACCCCGACTAGACATCCAGTGCTAGTTTTCCAAAGACACTGTAGTTAGTGTTAATATTAACCAATGTAACAATATATCTATGTACAAAATTTTCATTTTGATTATTCAATATATATATGCACTTTTATTGATAAATACATATTGTTTCATACGTCCTGACCAGAAGAAAATTTGGTTCAGGACTAAATAAATTCTAAAAAATTTGTCAAATTTAAATTCTAAAGCCAGTGTTAGTTGATTTGATCATAGAGCTTATTATTATTATTATTAGAATTAGTGTTTACATGTGTGTGTCTGTGTATTTAATTACCTACACATCACATTTCATTACCCTAGACATTAAACGTAGCTAACATACATAATAGCAGAATAAGTCTGTTTGAGGTCATAAGTGGTAGCAGAAAGGCATTCTGTAACTCACATAAACTGTTATCTTCAGGAGCCTTCACAGCTGACCTCATCCAGTACACTAGGTAACATAGCAACCACGCAATAACATCAAAAAACCACTACAAATATTGGGTAGCTCTTGTCCGGGATTTAGGTTTACCAAAGATATTAGGGTCTCCTGGTCCGGGAATTAAACTATTGGGGGCATAAGTTGTATAAATTTAACAGTGTCCCTAAAATTAAAAGTGGAAAGTAAAAGTTGATGAATCTTCACAGCCAGTGGTAATTAACTAATTAATTATTATATTACCTTGGTAATTACACTTTGTTATTTACCTTAGTCATTGTTAAATTGTGCGATATAGTATGGCAGATCTAGCCAAATTCAGATCGGCTGCTGTGCTGACGGCAAATGAAATGAACATGGATGGTCAGGGTTTAATTCAATATGTAACGTCAGAATGTGACAAGTATATTGAAAGGGAAGATAGGAGGTTAGCTGAAGAGAAGAGGTTACAAATTGAGGCTGACAAAGAACTTAAAAGGCTGCAAATTGAGGCTGACAGAGAGGCTAGGTCATTGGAGGCAGATAGTGAGGCTGAAATAAAGAGGCTCCAATTAGAAGAAAAAAAAAGGCTGAAAGGGAAGCAGAGGAAAGGAGATTGCTGCTGAAAGAGAGGAAAAGAGACAACCTGCTGAGGCAGAAGATAGAAGATTGCAAAGGGAGCACGAATTACGACTAAGGGAGTTGGAATTACAAGGCCATGCTCCTGAATATGGTGCCAGCCCCTTTTTCCCCGATGCCACGCCTAGTCAGGGAGCCTCAACCTCAGCTATGGGGTTTCATTTAGACCATTTTGTTGAGAAAGACGATGACATAGAGGGGTACCTAAGTAGATTTGAACTATTGGCTACTACGTATGGGTTAGAGAGAGAGAGGTGGAGTCTTAAGTTATCCCAGGGGCTTAGAGGTACTTCTTATGAAGTTTTTGCTAAAATGAATAGAGACGACCAAGACAATTATGACATGCTAAAGCAGGCTTTGTTATTGAGATATGAAAAGAATGGTGAATTTTATCGTAAGAAGTTTAGAAATGCCAAACTTTTGTCTGGGGAGACATACCACCAATTCTCTGCCAGACTGGAAACCTATTTGGAGAAATGGACTGCTCTGGGGAAGACCCAAGATCTCAAAGAAATGATCATGATAGAGCAATTAAGAGAGTCCATGGCTCCAGACCTGAGAAAATTTCTCATGGAACAAGGTGCAGAGAGGTTGGGGGAGGTTTTGAATGTCGCTGAGAGGTATCAAGCAGCCCAGGCAGAGGTAGTTGGCTCTAAAAAGAAACATATAGAAAATTTTTAAAGCCCCACAGCACTTTAATAAATTTGATACCAGAGAACAAGGTAATAAAGGTAGGACAAACTTTGATAGGCCACGAAATGATTATCGTGATAGAAACTCACAGTTCAATGACCAAAAATATAATGAAAGAAAACCTTTTAACCAAGGAAAGAGGTGGTGCAAATGGTGTAAGAAGGACAACCATAACACCGAATTTTGTAAAAGGAAACCTTCAAACATTGCTGCAATGAAATCGGGGAACCAGAGATTAAAGGTTAATCCTAATGGACAGCAGGAACCTTATCACCCCCCAGTTTGTGAGGATGTTATTTGTAATGGGGTCACCATAAGGTGCCTATATGATACAGGTTTGGATTATGATTCAGTTGTGAAGGCTAGCCTAGTAGACCCAAGTCAGTATACCACGGAAACAGTGGAAATACAAGGGGCGACTAAGGACATACCACTCATGACACTTCCCATCGCAAGGATAACAGTGAAAACTCGCTATGTGGAAGGAGAAATCAGAGCAGCAGTGATAGATGAACCAATCTACCCTCTGATATTGGGGTGTAGATACGTCTTCTTGGGGAATCCCGAGAGACCTGTGATCATGGCGACAGTGCAGACCAGGTCACAGTCAAAGGAGGAAGAAGGTGAACCTATAAATGCTCATCCAGAAGAGATGAGGAAGGCGCAGGCTGAGGATAGGACACTCAAGCCATGTTTTAAAAAATTGCCCAAATGCCACACACCTCCAAGCAAGGGAGAGTATTTTATGAAGAACAAATTGCTATACAGGAAGGCCGGAACTGGAACAAATGGTCACAACCAGCTGGTTCTTCCCACTTCATATAGGGAGAAAGTGATGGAACTAGGGCATGCGATTCCCTTCAGTGGTCACATGGGGATCAGCGCCACAGGACAGCGTATAGCTTGTCATTACTTCTGGCCAGGGATAACGGAAGATATAAAAAGATATGTCAAATCCTGTCCAGAATGTCAAAGGGTAGCTCCAAAGCATTGGACTGCTCCTGCAACTCTAGGGGAAATGCCCATAGTGGGAACACCTTTTGAGAGGGTTGCAGTGGATATTGTGGGACCTCTCACTCGGACCAAGAGGAGGAACAGTTACATCCTTACTCTGGTGGACACTTGTTCTATGTGGGGAGAGGCGGTAGCCCTGCCATCAATTGATTCGAAACATGTGGCAGAGGCACTACTTACAATATTCACAAGATTAGGATTCCCGCATCAAATCTTGACTGATAATGGCTCACAGTTCAAGGGAAACTAACGGAAGAAGTTTTTAAGCTATTTCAAGCCAGACACTTTCATTGTAGTCCGTACCATCCACAAGGGAACGGCCAGGTAGAGAGGTTCAATGGGACTCTCATTTCTATCCTGAGGAAGCTGGCACATGAGAAACCTGATATGTGGGATCAATTTCTGCCCGCTGCGTTGTTTGCGTATCGGGAAGTACCACATAGTTCAACCGGGATGGCACCCGCAACCCTGTTATTTGGGAGGCCAATAAAAGGTCCATTAGAAGCATTATTAAGGACCTGGACAGATGAGAAAGCAGAAGAGACTGTTACCTCATCATATCAATATGTGAACGAGCTGACCACTCGTCTGAAAGCTGGATGGAAACTGGCAAATGATAATTTGAGACAAGCCAGGAAGAAACATGCAGCTTATTTTAATAGGAAAGCAAAGGACAGAGAATTAGCTGTGGGAGAGAAAGTGCTTCTTCTACTACCCGGCAGCCAGAATAAGTTGCAAATTGGATGGCAAGGTCCATATACGGTTCTAGAGAAGGTGTCTAGAACAAACTATAAAATTGACAAAAAGGGGAAGGAGAAAATATATCATGTGAACCTTTTAAAGAAGTATCTGGACAGACCAATCCAGGAAGGCACCCCCTTACTGACCTTGGCTATCGCAACTGAAATGAAAAAGGAACCACTCACCTCACATGAATACCCATTACACCCCTGTGAGACAGCAGCACAGGTAAAAGTCAGTAAGCACCTGACTAAAAATCAGAGGGAGAGAGTTCAACAGGTTCTGGAGGAACATACGGATGTGTTAACAGACAAACCGGGGCATACTAATTTGCTACAGTATGACACGAAGCTGGTAGACTCAAACACCAATCTGTATGAGAGTCTATTCTGTTCCGTTCGCTAAGGAGAATGCATTGAAAGAGGAGATAGATTATTTGTTGAAAGAAGGGATTATTTCTCACAGTGAATCTTCTTTTAGCTCCAGTGTAGTTTTTGTTGAGGAAACCGTCTGGGGAACATAGACTGTGCATAGATTACAGGAAACTGAATGCTGTCACAGAAGGTCAGGTGGATCCATTACCGGACACAAAACAGTTATTTGCCAGATTGAACAAGGCAAAATACTTTTCGAAGGTGGATCTTAGCAAAGGCTATTACCAGATTCCAGTGAAGCCTGAAGTTAGACCTTATTTAGCTTTTAGCACCTCGGAAGGACATTATGAATTCAACATGCTACCATTCGGATTGAAAAATGCTCCGAGTGTATTTTCTAGGATGATGCGCAAATTGTTGGATCCCTTGAATAATCCATGTATCACAAATTTCATGGATGATATTCTCATCGCCACAGAAACATTTGAAGAACACATTAACTCTCTGAATATGTTATTTGATAGGATCAGAGAAGCGAACTTAACTGCTAGACCAACAAAATGTTGTATTGGATGCAAAGAGTTGGAATTCTTGGGACATACTGTATATCAGGGTAACATGACCCCTGACCCCAAGAACTTGGAAAAACTGCAGAGAGCACCTAGACCGCAAACAAAAAAAGACGTGCGATCATTCGTGTCGTTATGTGGGTTTTACCAAAAATATAACAAAACTTTTAACTCTATATGTGCTCCTCTGACTGATCTGACTCGCAAGGGAAATCCAGATAAAATTGTTTGGTCAGCGCAATGTGAATTGGCATTCCAATTGTTAAAGGAAAAACTTACCTGATTTGACTCAGGACTTTGTGGTGAGAACAGACGCAAGCAATGTAGGCCTGGGGGCTACTTTGTTGCAAAGGTCCTCTTCACCCAATGGGGAATTGAACCCAGTCGCTTATGCAAGCCGCAAGTTGAACAAAGCGGAACAAGGATATTCCACAAGCGAAAAAGAATGTTTAGCGTTAATCTGGGCAATAAAAAAGTTCCAAATCTATCTGTATGGTAGGACTTTTGTGGTCCAGACAGATCACCAGCCTCTCGTGTTCTTATCTCAGGCCAAGCATGAAAATGCAAGATTATTAAGATGGTCTTTATTGTTGCAACCATATCAGTTTAATATTGAATATATCCCGGAATCACAGAATGTCGGTGCAGATTTCCTCAGTAGGCACCCCTGTGATCAAAATTAGAGTAGTTGGCAGGCGTGAGGAGATAATTTTGTCTATGTGTATCACTGGTTTTGGAACTTGCATTAGTGCATGTTCTCAGCTGGGGAGATGTGTGGTGAAATTACAGTGATGCAACGTTAAAATTCCTCCATTTATAAAGATAACAGGTAAAATAACATGTAGGGATAAAAATATAGGTAAGATATGCCGCTGCTTCTTCACCTACGACAGCGTTTTCTAGGGTCATTGAAAACTAACTAGTTGGAACATGCAGACTAACGGTTTATCCTTTTAGACGGGGGGGGGAAGGAGGAAGAGAACGGAGATGAAAGAAAAATATGTGACGGTCTGAACACGTGTTTGAATCTAAAGTCTAAAAGACGCAATTTGTAGTTTTTAAAGAAAAAATTACGCCACTAGTTGACACAATGTAAGGAATTGGAAGAAAACGACCTTAGCTCTTGTGAGAAACAGACGTATCTTGGACGTTCTACGGTAATTAGTCGTTTTAGTTTGAATATAGCGGCAAACGCCGTGAACGAAGGTACCAAAAACAAATTTCAAAACTAACCTTGAAAAAAGTAGGTTTTTTCTTAATAATAAGTTTAGGAGAATAAAAACTAGCTAGTTGGATAGCCCATCTTAACCTGAGAAATAATATACTTTTAATTACACAGACGGACAGATAACACGGAAGATATTGACGAAAGACTGTATTGTTCAATACAGACTAGCAGACAGTTATTTGTGCATATTTCTCACAAAATTCACTTTTGACGCGTCCTTGAGCCTAACGCATAAAAACAAACTGCATGTGGACTAGGGGCAGGATAGGAGGATAGTAGCTAAAAATAACTTAGCATAGAATCTTAGAAGAAGGGGGAGATAAAATTTGTGTAGTTTTTTTCTTGTAGTTAGTCCAAAAACAAGTGTAATTTTAGGAAAAACCAAGTTGGGACGGACAGACCGACGGAAAAATACTACACACTAGACTGAAACTGGACCTAAATTAGATATTGTAGTTTGAATATTTGAAAGGTAGAGGGGAAGTCCGCTGATTGGATGGAAGCGTTCATATTATAGAAAGAAAGATACCCGCTAGTGCCATTTTTTAAAAGACTGTCCATATACACAGTTCTTTAATGCTAGAAGAGTGATTTCCAGGAAATATTATATATTATCAGTGGGACGCCATAATCTAGCCAGCAGCTCAGCTGAGTTTTGCTAGTACAACGTAACTGTGTTTTCAAATTTGAATTGTGGTAAGGGGAAAAGCATTTACCTTTTTTATTTAATATTTTTGAGTGATTGATACTGCCATGTAATGAAAAATGATTACGACAAGTGAGTGCTTATTCTAGGTCCCCAGCGACAGTCCAGGGCCTAGAGGCAAACAAATAATATAGGAAAACATATCTAAGACTATAGAAGACAGATCTATATTTGAGATCAGTGGGAACATATCACCCACCTTATTGGATGGAAGAGGAGACTATTGAACATATTTCGGATGCAATGCAGTCATGGGAAACTGGTGCTATTTGATACCACCTGGGTGAGATGTGCCGAGTTGGTCAGAGAGATCTGACCCGATCTTTGTAATTTTTTTTTTGCTCTGTTGTGTGTAAAAATGGTGCAGTAGGCAGTGTGTTGACACATGGCACAAATTTTGGTTTCAGAGTTTCTGGTCTGGCACTACGCTAGTGCCAGATGCTTTGAAGAGGTCCAAGAGTGGATGCCTAAGAAGCCTACCATTTTACTCCAGCTACTGTGGGGAGTGGGCCACTTGAATTCTTTACTGCATCGTCACAGGCCAGATAAGTTGAAAACCTGGCCTGCTGTGGATTCATCAAACTTTTCCACAATAAAATAAATAAACAAAATCCTGGTGCATAAAAACTATACCGCAATTCCATATTTCAAAGACAATGAACATTATAAACAGAGATCGGGAATGATGACACCACCCCGACTAGACATCCAGTGCTAGTTTTCCAAAGACACTGTAGTTAGTGTTAATATTAACCAATGTAACAATATATCTATGTACGAAATTTTCATTTTGATTATTCAATATATATATATGCACTTTTATTGATAAATACATATTGTTTCATACGTCCTGACCAGAAGAACCTTTGGTTCAGGACTAAATAAATTTAAAAAATTGTCAAATTTAAATTCTAAAGCCAGTGTTAGTTGATTTGATCATAGAGCTTATTATTATTATTAGAATTAGTGTTTACATGTGTGTGTCTGTGTATTTAATTACCTACACCTCACATTTCATTACCCTAGACATTAAACGTAGCTAACATACATAATAGTAGAATAAGTCTGTTTGAAGTCATAAGTAGTAGCAGAAAGGCATTCTGTAACTCACATAAACTGTTATCTTCAGGAGCCTTCACAGCTGACCTCATCCAGTACACTAGGTAACATAACAACCACGCAATAACATCAAAAACCACTACAACGGGATGGGGTAACCAGCCCCATGCCCAACTCTCCTTAGTCGCTTTTTACGACATGCCTTGTAGGGTACAGTGTTACTATTCTTTGCTCCCCTTTCGGGCCCCTGTAACACACGGGTGATATGTAATGATATCCTTATTTTTATGCGCCTAATCTCTCTGCCTCATGGCGTCAAGAACTTCTTGTGTGATCCATGGAGATTTAATTTGCCTTTTCACGCGAATTTCTTTAGTGGGCGCGTGCTTATTAAAAATACTATAAAATGTCATTGTCCAATATGCGATGGCGTCGTCAGGATCAGGAAGTTGGAAAACGTTGTAGAGAGGTGCAGTTCGCAAATCATTCAAAAATAATTCACGGTTGAAATTATTAAGACTTCTATATTGAATACTAAATGTGTTTAATTTTTTGGAGATTTGTACCCATTTTTTGCCCAAGTGCAACATATGGAATAATGGTCACTCATAGCAATAGCAGGGATGGAGCATTCTATAATGTTTTCTGGACAGGTTACATAGATGTGATCGATCAGTGTGGATGATGTTTTTGTTACCCTGGTAGGTTTGTTGACTATTTGTTTTATGTTATACGATGTTATGATGTTGGTCCATGTTTGGTTCGGCTTATGCATGTCGATATTGAAATCACCAAGAAGAATAATTTCATTAGCTGTAGTAATTATTTTATCCATCATGTTCGTGAAATCTTCAAACCATGTTGTTCCTACACTGGGATTTCGATAAAGATATCCGATTACAATAGGTCTTTGCTTTTGTGGCTTTACCTCTAACCATATGCATTCTATATCTGTGGTCTCTAGGTCGTTTCTGCGGCGATAACTGAGAGAAGTGGAAATATAAACTGCTAGACCAATCTCTATTGTCTACTAGAATCTCGCCGAATTGTTTTAAAGCCTCTGAGCGCAATGTCTTCGTCGGTTATTTTCTAATTCAGACGACTTTCGGAAAGACCAAAAACATGGAAATTTTGATTGAGAATTTGTGTGAGTTCTGGAAGTTTACCTAAAAGATGGTTTACGTTCAAGTGGCCAAGCCGCAAACCATTTGTTTTTAGTAGTTGTTCATAAGTATCTGGCATTTTTATGTGACAAGAAGTTTTATGCTCAAATAGAAAGTAAATAACTAATTAAACATCTCGAAGTTGCTATAGAAGTGAGAGTAATATTACTAGTAAATAAATGCACAACTTAATACAACTAATTACAAACAATTCAGATAACTGAACTATGTAAAAATTGTAAAATACTGTCACAAAACAAGCGCACCCATCCACACTGTGAATGTTAACAACAAAGTTAAGCTGCACCAAGAGAACAGACGGGCAGACAAACAAACAGGCAGACAGACATTGAGAACAAATAGATAAGCATTATCCGACAGTTACTGGTCCTACAGAGACGTCGACTTGTGAAGTGAACAGTCACTTATAATGTTGAGGAGAGGGTTGTTGAAAATAAAAGCGAGATGGATTTGGCCGTGAAAGATGATTCATTTGGTAGTAGGTGTTCGCGGGATGTTGAGGTGCTGTTTTTGTATGAATGGGATATTCCGGCCAGTAGGACTTCCATGTGTAAGGTGCGTAGTTCAAGAGGCTTTGCTGATGTAGAAAGTTATGAAAGGTTGGGTGTGCGGGTTGATATGGGAAAACATGTAATGACAGCGATGATGGGTGATCTCTCATTGGTGTCGGGTACGACAGCGGACGTGGAGAGATTTCAGTAGATGGACCCTGAGTTGTTTGAATTGAGTCACTTACAGACCTTTGGGGATGGAGCGCCGCAGGTTGTTGTTGTTGAGGTGGGTCGTCGGTCGTAGAATGTTGCTGAAGGCTGATATTATTGGCTGTTTCCTGCACATCTGTAGTTCTAACAAGAGGTATGTCTTGATACTCCTGATTATGTGACAGTGTTGTCTGGCTGGTGTTTGAAGTTGTGGGTATTAATGGAAACTCAAGGTCGTAATTGGCTTTAGAGGAGTAGCTGGTTGCACTCGTGTGTCGTTTAGAAGGATATTTGGACGCTGATGTGCTGGTTGTGCCTCTGAGGGTGTTTTCTGGATGTTTGATGCCAACATACTGGTTCCTTGATCGGATAAGGAAATGTCGCAGCTAAAAAGATGCTTCTTAGGAGCTCCAGATGTGGCAAGGAACGATGAGTGTTCTATAAACGTATGGTGGTGTCTGATGCAATGCTTTTTCAATTTTTTTTTTTTTTGGTTAATCTCAACAGATTTCCGATAATGTGAGCGAACTGGAAGTATAATAGCTGAAAAATATACCTTTGCATTTGGGAACAGGAACTGGAAGTTAGATGTGATTTGATTTAGCTCTGTTTGTGCCATTTCGTTATGTTTCAGCGCGTCCGATAGACCAATGTGCACAGTGACCTTGGCTACATTAAGATCAGTTTCTTAGCTTTTAAGGAGGGTCAGTAGATCTTGCGCACATGCCCAATTTTTGTAGCTAACAGTGACCGTGTCTATATATGCTGTTACTAATTTAGGTTTTTTAAGGTCCTTCACATTTTGGTCACCAAAGATGAAGTGTTTCCTTCTATTTGAAAGACGTGTGTGGGTGCCGGTGACAGTGTGTGATGTTTCTTGTGTTTGAAATATGCTGGGTTTGTGTGAAGGTTTCTTGCTATAATGTGAACTGGCTGTTTGCTGTCGAAGTGGGGGCTGTCGATTAGAAATCTGGACAGGGATTCCAGAGTGCACAGGTCATTGTCCTCTTTATGGCTCAGTTCAGCTTGTGTCGATTGTTGTACTTCACTACTGTTGGAATTTCCCTTTGAGTTTGTGTGTGTGTGACACATTCTGTATTTATTTTTCTGCTGTGTGCTTTCTTTCTGTTGTTGAGACTCGTTTCTCTCATAGCTATTTTTGAGGGACAAATTGATCTTGTGACGAGTGCATAGGTAGTGTAAGAGGGGATGTTGTTGGACTACTGTCAAAAGTGCATGATAGGTGCTCTGTCTCTGTGATATCACTTGCATTAGCTAAAGCTGGTGACTTTAGTTTTGTCCGTGACACCATTTTGCACTCCTTATTGGGAGTTGTGTTTGTTGCAATATCAGATGGAACAGCGGAATAAGTGATTCCTAACTTCTTAGATCTGGAAGCTTTTGCTGGAATGCTAGGAACCGGCACATTTGAAATGATGGCCTCTCGACTGCATCCAGCAGTAGATGCTGATTTCCATAAATTCAAGTCCGTATTAATCCAGTCTTTAATTTGCAGCTTGTACCATTACTTTGTTTGTTGTGTTGTAGAAATGGAGGAAAACCTCTCTTGTGGAAATAACATCTTATACATATGAACCACTAGCGTCAGTCCTTGTTTCAACAGTTGCGCTAGATTAATAATATGCCTTAGACATGCTACGTAATGCTTCATATTCGATTAAGGTTGAAAACGAAAGAATCGCACACTGATTATTGTTCTTGTAAGATAATGTTACGGAAAGTGTGTATGGCATGTTGGTCTTCAAACTCCTTGTTTAATTTTTAACGGCTTTAGTTACATTTAAAATGTAGTCCTTCTGTTTAGTACCTTTTGTGTTCGGTCGGGTCGTGGCGACCGAATTTACGTGTAGCATTGTGAACGAGAACGTTAATGCCCCGGCGTATTTAATGGGCGTGGAAACAGGTAATTTATAGCCGTTCACTGCTTTCTTGCTCCGCTCTCATTGACAGCTTGACTCGCCGACTCACATATTTACCGGTGACCAATTCCTAAAGCCACGGTTCTGTGACATTCCGTAAAGTGTAATGAAACATCCATTTCTGTCGGCTACCCCAATTTTCAGTGCCAACCAGGTGGAACGTTGGGTAATTTCAACAAGAATGCGACATACTATACTTATAATAGAAGATATGCAAGTCTTCATTTTTCCTAAAAATCACATTTCATTTTCACATGAACACAATAATATGTATTTCAGATAAGCCACTAACATTGTGTACACAGTGATATAAAAATCCATCAGAAATATATCAAAATGTAGGACCTCACAAAAACACGTCCGCACGCCAGACCGAAGACTACTGAGGGGGACTAAGGTCTGTTAAAGTTTCAACCACTGTGCTCCTTTGGGGTATAGGCAGCGGGATTGAATAGCTTCTGGCTTCAGCTCAAAGACTCACATATGAACCTGGAACAAGGAGTAATATGTGGCTATTCTTGGGAATGAAGCACACATTTTTCCTATTGTACATGAGGCAAGGATGTCTCAGTGTATGTATATTGGATGAATACATGGTCCAGTGTAGTCAGATATAGTATGATAAGACAAGTGTCTACTTTTGGAACATTTTTCAAATAATACATAAATAAATAAAATATTATGATTAAATGGGTATGATGCGACCTTTGCCTTCCACCTATATACAGTCATGCGCCGCTTAACGTCCACGATACGTTCTGTGAAATTGGACGTTAATGCGATTTGGACGTTGTGCGAACACCATACTTTATACTTAGCAAAGTTATAGGGGATACTGCAGTGTACTTGTATTGACTAAATAGCCAAGATACTGTACACATACAGTACTGTATTTCAGCTAATGTACTGTCTTTAAAAGCCTTAAATTCTAGCATTGACTTGACCTCCTTATGGATGAAGGTCCTTTTAGGCATTCGTTTCCAGAATAAGGAGGTTTCGTTCAAATTAAAAAATTTGCTGGGGCAAATAACCTCCCTCTACAATTAGTTTATCTAGGGTTTCGACAAAATCTTCTGCTGCCTTAGCATCAGCACTCGCAGTCTCACCACTCACTTTCACATTATGCAGCGAAAGACGTTGTTAGAAGCGCTTGAACCACCCAGAACTAGCACTAAACTCGATATTGTAGTCTGGTCCTGCTTTTTCTTTAAGCATTTCGAACAAGCTTCGTGCCTTAGCAGAGATCGTCAACGAGCTGAGAGGGATTCGCTTCTGTGTTTGGTCCTCAATCCAGGTTATTAGAGATTTTTCCATATCTGATATAGGTCCCTCTCGCATTTTCGTAAGCTTTGTAGCTTTCAGTGGAGCCGATCCTTTAACAGCTGGGATAATTTTTTCTTTGTTCTTAAGAATCGTCGTGACTGTCGAGTGCGACATGCCCTAATCACGAGCTATAGCATTCACTGGTTTTCCACCTTCGTGGTGTTTAATTACCGTTTGTTTCACTTCCAAATCGACACTTTTCCTTTGTCTCTTGCTGCTGCTATCACTAGAACTGGTTTTGCTGCGTTTGAGAGCCATGATGCTCTTCACGGTAATGTATTTTCGAAAGTTCACATTAAAATAACAATAGTAAGTACAGTACAGTACATACATAGGCCAGTAACATAGGCGTTTATTATGACTATCAAGACATATGTACTGTATTATAGGTTATATATGTACTGTACTATTATACGTCTGGCATCGCAATCGCTTTGTACTATATACAAGAGACATGAGATACACGTGTTGCGTACGGGAAGCTGTTGCTTTCGCTACGTTCAGATACGTCCGCTTCGTCCTGTTCTCCGATCGGGATTTCCCTTATGGGACTACGGACGTATATGCGGTCGGACGTTGTCCGAACGGATGTTATGCGGCACATGGCTGTATGCCAAGTCAGTGATGTACTTGCTGGTAGGTTATAATATCCCAGATAAATACTAGCACGGTTATATAGTCCTGACAAGGACTGGTTAGGTTAGCCCTGACAAGGACTGGTTAGGTTATATGGTTGGTTTCAATCTTCATCAAGCTTAACCCATATAGATCAATGTTAGGTATGTAGACTCAAATTTCTAAACAAAACCTGAAATAAAATTGATATTATTTACACAAATATCTCTAGTAAACATACATACCCTCTAGTATCGATATAAGCACAGATTTAGACTTGGTTTAGCGAAGCAGTCTGCACGACATACATCTAGGCAAGTATCAGCCTTGGCAGCTCTCTTCTTTTGTCTATCGCTCTGGCCTGTCTTCGTGTTTGTGTTTTTAAACCTAGCGCTGCTTCTTTATATAGAGCAAGCGGGCGTATCGGAGAGCTTCCTCGGTTTGGTACAATTTTGTCCCCAAGAATCCATCGTTCTGAGTTCTTATGTGCAAATATCCTGACAACTTTTCCTCCGTACCACTAAACACGTCAATCCATCCCGCTCTTATCTACCTACTTTTATTTTCCTGATTAGGGGCTTCCATTTTATATACTTTTAATCGAAATCAGTTAGGGCATGTATTTACTAGAATTTTTTAAAGTCTATCGTCTTAATAGTCCTAGATGTGAAGACTAAGTAAAACTTTTAATTTCTCTAATACTACTTACGTCTTCGCATCTTTCCTCTAGATCCCCATTAATACATATATCCTTTCAAGAATTAAAGTACGTTTGATAGTATTATACACTGCAGGCGCTTGTAGCTTTAAATTTACTTTCCAACAGATACGATTCCGATATCGCCATGTTTCAGTTTCTCCTTACCCCACTTCCCCTAACGAATCGGATCTGCTTTGGTTAATATTTGCTGCCTTGCGTTAACCTCAAAAAAAAAAAAAAATCCACGCCGTATCACACCCTAGTATGCATTCAGTCTTGTTTTCACGAAACGAGGCATGTGTTGACAAATTACGCCACAGGGTGATCCAATTCCTTTAGGCGTCCAGACTTTGTATTTAAAGTCCTGGCCCCTTAAGTGTACAGTCTTGTATTTATAAAGGCGGGCTTACTTTTTAAGGTTTTAAGTTTCCCAAATACTTCGATCTGTCACTTATAAATATGGAATTCTAGGTCCGATCCTTCTCTTTCTGGCTTTTTGGGAGTTGCTTGTTTGAAGTTGCGAAGCTGTCTGTTATGTGTCTCTGAGTTCGCTAGATTTCATTTTCAGTTTCGAGTTCAAATCATAGATTGTACTTCCCGGAAACCTTGCCAATGAGACTCATTGTATATTCCGGCTCTCATTTCAATCCAATCGTAAGCTCTTTTCGCACTACGTGGGTTGGGGTGTTTAAATTTATAATTTCCCCCGCGTGTTTAAAATATTAAATTTAATATTCCCACGCGTGACCTCTTTATAATAAGACGTAATATTTCCAGTGACATCTTGTGCACTCTCACAAACAAATGTGTGAACTGATTACCTGTTTAAATGCCTTCCGTAAAGATTGTTTGGCCAGACAGATTATCTGCGCTAATCACACACACGGATGGGCCCGTGAAACTATTATCTCATTATCGCCTGTGTGTTCGTGCCTTCTTCGGACAGTCAAACAAACGGGTCGCCGGCCGCTCAGGCAAACAATATGGTTGTCCAACGAGGATCGTCTATTATCAAAGATTGGCTAGGCGACTCAAAGCGACAAACGTATAGCCGCTGACCGGTGACAAAGACCGGGTAATGTTTCGATAATACCACAGTTCACTTGGCGGAACGTAAATAAGTTTCAGGAGTGGTAAAGCAAAAATGTAAGGGATAAAGATAGTCCCATAGCAGATACTTCCGTAGGGTAGTAGGGTGTTAGAGACTTCCCCCTACTGGATTCAGCATCGAGCAAAATAATGAATGGAAGGGCAAAACATTGCTATATAATAAGCGATCGGAGAGAAAATGAAGAAATGATACTGCCGGATGGCTGAAGGTATGAGAGATCATACGAAAGAGCATGTTCAGACGTTCTGTGACACTACTACTACTACTGCTACTACTACTACTACTACTACTACTACTACGACTATCTCTTCCTCCAGCTTTGCCTGTATTGCTGCCAAATGGATGTTTTGCTATCATTTAACGCATTTATTCTCATAATCTTTGTCCTTTCTCTTAGTATTTTCAGACCCAAATGATATGATCTCTTATCAAGTATTCTCATTTTGGCTTACATCTGGTTACGGTTGTGTGATAGAAGGACCACGTCACTGTCAAAATCTGTATCATCATTCTGTTTTGTTACTCCGCTGAAATCCATTTCTGTTGGTTGAATGTTCTGTTTTCATAATCTAATCTATATCCAATAAACGTGAGAAACTTACTCCAATTTAATACTTAAATAGTTTATTATGTTGTCCTTCATAAAGAATTCTGCATTTCATGTTTTTATGCTTTCGATAAGGAACAATGATGGTGTGAGGATAAAGGGTATTCTGATGGGGTTCTCATATGGATGATGGCAGATAATTATAAGACTTTTAGATTAATAATCATCAGACATAAAGGTCTTTTTTGCGGACATGTGCCCGAATATAACCGACTATGTTGTTCAGTTCATCCTTATATACAGGGTTCTACGTCACCTACTCACATGACTTCTAACTAACTCTAGACTTACTCATCTCACTTAATTACTCTGGTCACTTCCCTTTGACCAAGTCTATTCTTAATTTACCCTGGTCACTTCCCTTTGACCAAATCTATTCGTACTTCATTATCTTCATCACACTGTTATTTTATTTCCATGCTAACTCAGCGGTGACTCTAATTTGTCCAAGGTCATTCGTAATCCAGAGACCCAGTGTAGCCCAGTGTAGTTCCCATGTGACTCTGAAGAGAAAAAAAGAATAGGATGCGCCCTCAGACATGTCGTAATAGGCGCTTCACGTGAGTTATGCTTGGGGTAGGCGACACCCTTATGATGTAAAACAAATTTTTACAGAAATCACCACTGAAAGAGGGCCCGCTGCAGAAGCGGCACCATTCTCCCTTGGGTGCAAACAGAGAATTGGTGATGTTAATGAGATTCAGTGCAAGGCAGTGAATTAAAAACTTCAGTATGAACAAGTCCTCGGAAGTTAGTCTTCTTTTTCTTCTGCGTTCAGTTTGTAGTCATGCTAAATCTGCAGGCCTGTCGCCAGGACGAAGTCCACAGTCTTTACCAGGTCGGCTCGGCAGCCCCATAGCTTCTGCTGGAGCTTAGCACCCCTTGGCCAGGTCGCACGTCGCGGTTAATCATGGGTTGGGCAGTTCTGGAGAATGTGTTCTGGGGTCTGGATTCCAGTTCCACATGGGCATTCATTTGTGTGGGATATCCTGAGGCGATAGAGATGGCCAAGTAATCTGCAGTTCTGAGGCGGAAAATGGTGGTCTGTTGGTATCTGTTTAGATGGTGGATTGGGTCATCTCTGCTGTATATATCCCCTTCCAATTCTTGATAGAGCATCTGCTCTCTCATTACCAGCAATTCCACAGTGGGAGGGTAACCACTGAAGGGCAATGCTTGATGACCTTTGGATGATGTTAAGCTCAGATCTGATCTCATTCATCATGTTATCATTTCTGGTGTTCTGTATTGATTCCAATAATGATCTGCAGTCAGTGAAGATTACTATCTTAGCTGGTGGCTGCTGTTCGGATCTGGTGATGATTTTCAGAGCTTGCAGTAGTGCCATATCTTCTGCCCTGAAATTGGAGGAGATCTTTCCTGTTGGGAAGGCCTTTCGGGCGATCTTTCCATTTAGGAATCTTATAAAAATGTCTCCTCCACCGTTCTTTACTGCCCCCTCAGCGGATCCATCTGTGTATGCGTGTGTCCACTTCTTCGGGAAGTTAGTAATTCACGTGAAAGACATTGCATTTTTTAAAGACAAAGTATCCCGTTCAACCCTTAATTGGTTATAATTAGGATGTATAATGTAATAAATTCAAGATAATAAAATCTGATTTCCGATATCTAAATATAGTATCTTCGCCCCCCCCCCCCCCCCCAACCACCCCCCTCTCAGTCCAAATATAGTAAATCAAAACTGTAAAATTGTGTGAATGTATGTGTGTGTGTGCCCTTTCCTTACATAATAATAATAAACAAACAACAAATTAAAATAAAACGCAAATACAAAGACATTACATTGAAATGTTTTAAACACGTGTTTCCCTACGGAAAGTTTTTATTGGTCTATATTATGGCTGTTCTGGGGATTGCTTGTGTTAGTCAATGATGCACATTCTCGTATTTCTGTACTGTGAAGTCTTACAGCAAGGTGCTACGCCATATTCAGGCCAGCCCATAATACTGATGGCTGATAGTATGATATATATATGCTAACATAGACATGACATAAAATGTAGAGTTTTTCATGACGATTTTTTTAAAATAGTCGTTTTGGCGAGGCACGTTCCGTTCTGGATAAGAAGTCACAACAGCTGGGTTGGAAAATCCACAGAGAAAATATAACAAGAATAAATACAGCAAGGATAGTCAGATCGCAATTTGTGAAACACTCCTAAAAGATGTGACTAATATTATCAAAACCTGAAAGGTAAACACGTTTATCAGTTGCTGAAATCACCAACACGGACATGTCAATTACCAAGAGAGCTAAAAATATGCTGTATAATGAAACTAGTTCGGCTACAACCGGGATTATGTTTTGTAACAGAAGATCCAACCTGCATTAACATTTCTTGAGAAGAGTACCAAAGTATGCACCTAGTAACTTATAAGACGTGCACTCAACGTAGAAAACCCATAATAAAATATCAAGAAATGACAAAGCTAGCCACTGTCTTTGGTAAAGGTGCTGAAAAACTGACAAAATCAGGGAACTACTCACTGGCATACAGTACTTCGTACATACGTATATACAATATAGAAAGCAATATATAACCAAATTGAAAATCAATACATCTAGACTCGCTAGTTTGAACGATTAGTGACAGTTAACTCAAGATAAAAGTTGTCCCATAGCAGAAATTGCAATAGCGGAGTTAAGTGTTAGAGGCGTTATAGTAGGTTCAGCTTTTTATATGAGGTGGAGTGACCATTTCCATTCCTCGCTGCCTTTGCCTCCCCTAACTCAAGAACTGAGTCAGGTACCTATTTACAGCTGGGTAGACTGGAGCGTGGCGCTACCACCAGGTGTCGATTCTGGTAACTGCAGCGAGAGGAAAGCGCTTTAACCGCTTAGTCAATGGGACGCCTGATAGATAAGTACATAAACCAAAAAGCAATTATTAATCACTCATAAAGTATGTCAAACCAAATCAAGAAATCAACAAAAAATACACACAAAGGCGTTTGGCAGATTAAACAAATACTTGTGATAAAAATGCTTGAAAACCTCCAGACAGACCAAAAAGATAAGATAACAATCGGGAATATGTACCGGGTACAATGCATTAATGACGTTAGATAATGCGTCAGCAAAATATATTTCCATAGAGCCAAAAATACCTTGCAGTTAAAAACTGATTAGATTGCAACTAGGAACATGATAGAAGACCCTACTGCGTAACATACTTTGAGAGAAAAAAATAACACCATAGCACATATCTACGAACATGTAGAAAATATAAACGACAAAGACAACCCTTAACAGAATGCTTCAAAATCAATTAATAAACCTCGTCACCACCATTACTAGAAACTGTGCTAACAATGCACCTACACAGGGAGCTTCACGTCATAGTAAGTTACCAAAACAAGAATCATCATAGAACATCTACAAGCGCAAATGAGAACTAGCAAGGTTGAATAAAGACATTAATAACAGAATAATCACCATACAACTTCAATACAGATGTATTGAAGATCATTTTAAGTTACAATAAATGAAACAGAAAAAGATACTTACGTACTTAGTCGTTCCCCTTCTACCGTGAGGTGTAGAGGTTTGGAAGAGAGAGCGCCAGACTATCCTATCGGCTGTCTTCCTCCTGGCCTGGTTCCATTCTAGTCCTCGGTCCTGATTGTCTAATATTGTCCTCCCAGCGGACTCTGGATCGTCCTGTGGGTCTGGATCCCTGACTCTTTGTTTCCCATGCTTGTCGTGGTAACCGATCTTCTCCCATTCTGCAGACATGGCCAAACCATCTTAGTTGGGACTGTTCTACGGGTCTGCAGGGGGTGGGATTTTGACGTATCGTCTGATTGCGGACCATGTCTCTTCTTGTTACTTCAACCACCTTCCTCAGATACCTCATTTCTGAGGTTTGGATCTGGCTTTTGTGGGTTGTATTCATTGCACATGACTCGCATCCATTTGTCAAGACTGGGACATAGGTGGAGCGGTATACAGCCATCTTCGTTTTCTTACCAACCTCTTTCTTGCTGAGGAATCCTCGATTTATGGCCTGATAAAGTCTCCCAGCCGCTGCTTTTCGAGTGGCCAACTCTTCTTTGATGCCTCCCTTTCTGTCTATAATAGCTCCGAGGTATTTAAAGTGGTCGACCTGCTCCAGGACCTGTTCTCCCAGCTTAATCTGATGTTTTCTTTCTTCTCGTGATATCACTATGGATTTTGTTTTAGAGCTGCTTATGACCATCCCTCTCTTCTCCAGCTCTTCCTTCCAGACTTGCAGGTTGGATTGGAGATGTGCCTCTGATTTAGCAATCAGGGCAACATCATCAGCAAATGCCAGCTCCGAAATATAGACCTGTCTCATCGTCCAGTACCCCACTGAATACTTTCTTGTTCTCTCCTTACATGCCTTGATGACATCGTCCATAAGGAGTATGAAGAGGTAAGGTGATAGGATATCACCTTGTCTTACACCAGTGGTGGTCCTGAACTCTTCTGACTTATGGTTTGCTGTCCTCACATAATTTCTGCAAGACTTGTAGAAGCTCTGTATAGCATGAATCAGAGGTGCTGGAATATTCTTCCTTGCCAAACAGTCCCCAAAGTTTTAGATTTCACTAGTGAATAGTTTAAGGGTAGAATCTGTCCCTGGATTGAGAAGATACTCTAGTCCAGCCTATCTTTACGACTGTGATTTGTTAACAGACAGTCCTACTCTCCATACATGGAATATATATGTTTAACCACTCACGCACACACACACACACATAGTTATGTGACAACAAGACACACAAACGTGAAAACTATGGTAAATGGAGATTGGGTATGGGCTAGGCTGACCAACACAATTAATTAAGTTTTGTTTAGTTTATTATCATTTAAACTCTCACAACATCAAACATGTAGAAATCAATAAAATCATAGGTTACAGAATTATGAAAATGACCCCATAAGTGTCCTACCCTCTTGTTGAGAAAAGATCCCGCAAGAAAGTTAATAACCCCAAAAAAAATCAAAGAGTAACACTAGGGTATAGAAATAGTCAGTATAGCAAAGAACACAGTTCCTAGTAAAGCTATCCCGTAAAATAACAGTAATTGCAAAGAAAATAAAGGATGGTACAGTTTTCCGTAACTAGAACATATTTCCTCTCACTCATTCATGCGTCACCACATCAATCACACTTTACTTACTACTGGGCTAATAACCTCTTGAACTTAACATCCATGTGCAGTTAGCATAATCCAGTGTTGAGCTTCTCCGAAGTGAGCCCCAGTTCCTCCACGAAGAAGTAATTTTCCTAATGGGGAACGCCTACTTTGGTGGTGCTTATTGGATAGCATTCTTAAGTTCAACACCAAGACAATCCCAAGAAGCAATAAATAATTTGTGTCATCTCTCGGTTAAAATAGGTCTCCAAATAAATGCCTCTAAAACTAAAGCTATGAACTTTTCTAACGAGACCTTTGATATCATCTTGAACGGGGAAAAACTACAGAAAGTTGAAAGTTTCAATTATTTAGGCAGTAAAATGACTCAGGATGGTGACACAACAAGAGAAATCCATACTAGAATTGCTTTGGCAGCTAGCGCCTTCAATAGATTATCTAACATTTGGAAATTACGATCATTGAATATACATACCAAGCTTCGTCTGTTTAATTCAAATGTTATCTCAGTGTTAACATACGGCTGTGAGAGTTGGAAAATAACAAAATCATTGGAGAACAAGCTGAATACATTCGAGAACAAATGTCTTAGAAAACTCATGAACATCAGTTGGAAAGAATTCAAGACTAATCGACAAATAAGAGAAGAAAGGCAAACACCTCAGTTGGAAAATTCAAGACTAATCGGCAATAAAGAATGTCTCCGACTATATATAAGGAAAAGACGATGGTCATATATCGGTCATGTCCTACGAATGCAAAACAACAGAATACCACTACAGGCGCTCACTTGGGTTCCTGAGGGTAAGAGGAAAAAAGGAAGACCAAAAGAAACACTCAGAAGAACAATAATAAGAGAAGGAAGAACGTTGGGCCTAAATAATGTGCAAGAGCTAAGAGGAGTGGCGTCACAACGAACAACCTGGAGAGCACTGGTTTCTGCCTTATGCGCCGTGTTTGGTGCTTAAAGAATTTATTATTATTATTTATTGGATATGATAATGTCACATCAGATAGTTCATGTAGCAAAATATAAACCGCGATCTAGTATTCACAGTAGACAGTACTTCCAATAGTTAAAGGAAACATCTGGTCGGTAAACTGTTAGTAAAAAATATAATAATGATGATATATCCTATCGGCTTTTCTCTCCTGGGTTGAGTACCGATTATGAACCAATGTATTCTCTTGGATAGATTCGCTTCGAAAACACAAGTGTCAGAAGTCGGGAACAATGTTATGTATATATATATATTTGGCCACAAAATATTGGCACATAAAATTTGCCACAAAATATGCAAAAAATTTGGGTATTTTATATGTCCAGTTATACTTATTCTTATAGTTCATATGTTTGGACTCTCTCTCTATATATATATGAAGCAAGAGGACCGAACCGGTCAACCTCGAAGACCCGATATTAAATAAGAATGTTACTGGTACTATTAGACCGCTAGTAGCTGGTTTGTGATCAGTACTAGATTTGGAGGAAAACAAAACATTTAACCACAATATCAATATTCTATCCTATCACGCGTTAGGTTAAGATCTCTTATCCTCTCCATCATTTAATTAAATTAAAAGGCACACAAGTCCTAATCTATCTTATCACGCTTCGCTCAGCTGGGACGGATTGGGTTTAAGGTATGCGCCTTTCCCCTCCCACCCGGTAAAACACTCAGCGCACAATATCAGTGGTAATTTAATTATGACTACTTTACAAATATCGCTTGTCATTACTAGCTATTTGTTTCGCCACATGATATTACACTAATCACTTAGATAATTACACATAATGGATAGAAATGAATTGAATTCCGTCAAGTATCAATCGCCTAGTGTATTATTTAGCCAATTAAAATATCTCTTTCTGAATGAAGCAGGTGATTAAATGATGAAAAATGATCAATTATATCTTTCTGAATAAATCTACCTTACAGCTGGAAAAATTAGCTATATGTTATTTAATATGTTAGTCTTAGCACTTAGAAAAATCCCAGTGAATTATAATGATAACCTTTAACACATTAAATCACCTAAATGCTAATATATATGTTGCGGGGTGTTTTATAGTATTAAAAGAGTATTACAACTACTCAGGCCAATGTCCATATAGGGGTATGTAGTTTAGTCCCCGCACACAGCCTATCTCCACCAACATAAATGATACTGCCAAAGGCCAGGCTGGACGATTCAAATATGCAGTTTATTAACATACACAATGCTCCTCAAACTTCACCAGTAAAGCCATTATAATTATTGGCATAATATAGGTATGCAGTCCTCAGTAAACTTCCATGTCGTCTGCTGCTAAAACGCTGTCCTTGACAGGTTTTCAGAATATTTTATTCACTCGCGTTCTTCACAATAATAGAATTCCTTTCATACATAAACTGGCATCATCCACGGAGGTGTATGGATGATCCAGTGGTCGAACATATTATGAATCTGTAGTGAAGTAATATAATTCTTAGGAGCTCTAGACACACATGTCCGCCTGCCTTGAAAAAAAAACACAGAGCAGAGGCTTTGACAGATCGCTAACATTCGCAGACCGCAACTCTAGGCGTCTGCTACTCGACCCAAAAGTCATGACGTACTTCCTGTAACCAAGGGTCACCGGTCATAAACAAATATGACGACCTGTCGAACCGTTTTGATATCGACATACATGTTATGAATTTTAATCATAACAATATATTACCGCAATCAGAAATAGAACAATCTCCACGGAATGCTATCACACACTTTCACAATGGCTTTAGAATCACGAGCTAGATTTCCAAAATTTCATGAGCGAACTGATAAACTGACTTTGGGGGACGGAGTATTTATACAGAAATGCTGTTATTTCACTAACTGGTGTGATAAATCGCGCCTTCGGCCATATCAGGAAAATCAACTCGTTCGACTCCCGAGATAAAGAAATTGCTCACCGAAACCGACCAACAACACAGACAGTTTCCGTGCGAACGGGCTTTCTTTGATTTTCGTCCGCTGCCGTAGTTCAAAATACTTCAACGGTACGGTGATAATGTTATCGCCCTTTTTATTTTACTTAAGTCCCCTGAAACGTTGAACATCAAACAGTTACGTCGGGAACTCTCTGCTCGCGTTTCCCCCTGATCAAAGAAGCCGCTTTTATCTCTACGCGCACGTCTGCCTGTCCAACAATTATGATTGCCAAATCAGCAACGCTGCAACAAGAACATGTCAGATATCTAGGGAATTGAAAATTCCCAGTAATAAGAAACTTCTCAGACTACAGTTGGGAAAAGGCTATTTCAGAGTAGAAGAACCTTACTGTGCAGGATGTCTTCAAGATAATAATATAGAATATTTCTTGTCAAAATGTAAAAGGTATGAACAAATGGGAATCCCAATACTAGATTATTTACAGGCATCAAATTTATCTTTAAATATAGAAGAGGTGTTAAGAATAGACAGACCTAAGGAACTGCATAATTTAGTCAAACAGTTTTTGACAAGACCAAAAGTTAATATATAGTAATTGAGGAGGTGTAGGTCTGATTCTGTTCTTACAATACATATGACTTTTGACAGGTGAAAGTCAATTAAGTATCTATTAAATTGAGTTATATAACTGGAAACACCAGGTCTTTACACCCCTCCACCTTAATATTATTTTTGTTTGATGTTTTTGATTGGTTTTGTTATGTTTTATCTCGTTTTTGTTTGATTGGGTCTTTTTTTAACATACAAAAATAAGTGGTAATTGTGATTTGCCCTATTTTCAATGATTTAACAGGTGTGATGGGTAAAGTGTAGGTGGGTGGATGTAGAAGGTCAGACAACACTTATACACCACTCGTCTAGCTCACTGTCTAAGGAGTAACTCCAACTACCATATCAATCTCCTTGAATATATAATATCACAAATAAGTCACAATGGGCGCAGGACCATTACAAATATTGGAGACATAACAAATCCCGAGTATTCTACGATCCCTCTGATCCTCGGAATAACTACAGCCACAAAATAGGATACTACATAAATCCACTGTACAACTCTGGCCCTCTACTCGCGCACTACTATAGACATCCACCTTTCTCTTCTCTACGCTCTTCGCTGTCTCCTGACTCAACTCTCTACTGACTCAACACACGTCTAAACCAACACACTACTCTCTCTGAATGCCCCCATCAACCGCACTCACCAAACACGTGAAAACCTTCCACACTCCACTGAGCTTCATTCACGCATGACTAAAGCTAGCAGCTTGTCTTAAGCAATGCTCACAACATTGCTTGTAGCTAAATTATTACAAGGCAAGCATTCCCAACTCACAACAATTCAAATGACTAATAAACTCCCGCTGGAGCATGAGAATATTCATACATGCATAACACCCTCAAAACACTCCTTACAGATGCCACTTTCCCATATCGGCAGTTGTTCATATTATTTGGAATTGAAAACAATATGTATCCTACTTTTATAACCCATCAGAGTTTGAACGGGATATTTTTCATCTTTAAATTAAAAAAAAAAAATGAATATCTTACTGGAAACACCAAGTCTTTACACCCCTCCCCCAGAATATTATTTTTGTTTGGTTTTGTTTTGTTTTATTTCGCTTTGTTTTTTTAACATGGAAGCAAAATTTATAATTTTGATTTGCCATATTTACAATGATTTGACAGATGTGATGCCACTTTCCCGTATTGGCAGTTATTCATCTTTTGTGGAATTGAACACACTATATATCTTAATTATAACCCATCAGAGATAGAACGGAATATCTTTCATCATTAAAAAATTATTTTTTTTAAAGTCTTGTTTCACGTTTTGTCCAAGTCCTACTTTTCTTATAAAGCACTGCTCTCAATATTCTTTAATAAATAATGAAGGAAACCTGAGTCCTGTGGATAGTAAATAAATTAGTAAATAAAGGTAATTAACAGGTAGGCTACTCGTTGGACATAAAGGATGGCACTAGACAACAGAAAAGAAAATATAATTCCCGGTAAGCCTATCACTTATATTTTCTTTTCTGTTGTCTAGTGACATCCTTTATGTCCAACGAGTACCTGTTAATTACCTTTATTTATTTACTAATATTCTTTAAGACAGAATCTCTAGATCTGAGTATAATAAAGGATAAAACGATCATGGAAAAGATCACACATTAGACTCCTGACTAAACTTTAAATTATTAACACATTTATACTAACATACCTTTACCTTACTTCCGTATTATAGTGTTACGTCGGGGCAGAGGCTGTGTTTGAAGTTCGAGTTAACGGATACAACATGACGATAACGCGGTGTAAGGTGAACATAAACTCCGGATACTTACACGGAATAGTGAGGCTCTCATTCAAAACTGAAAAAGCGCTATATTGTCAGCGTTGTTATTACTTTTCTTCTCCTTCTGGTCCTTTATATGGACAATAATAGGCAATACCGGTACTATACATTCACACAATATTGGTTTTGATTTACTATATTTGAACTGAGTGGAGATCAGAAGAAGATACTATATTTGATATCGGAAATCTGATTTTATTGCCTTGAATTTATTACACTATATGTCCTAATTATAACTCATCAAGGGTTGAACGGGATAGATAATTCCCTACTGTTGATCCGCAGGTTGAAAAAAAAAACCGATTCTAGCTATTTTTGTGACAAACAGACTTTAACGGTTGTCGTCTGAAATTAGACATTGTCACGTAGGGTTTATATTCATTTATCTCTTTTCCTACATCTATCTCCTTTCTTATCTCGCTACATTTCATAATCACATAAATTCTCTCATTTTTATTATCTCTGGGGATTTTTGAAAACTGACACTCCGCGTACATCGTGTGTACAGTAGGTGAACAGTTACGTACCAACGCGTTTTAATCGAGACGTAAAATGGTGTGTGGAGTATAAGGTGGGAGATAATTTCGCTTGGCGAAATAAGTTATTCGGCCCTTTTTCCCTGATTTTAGAAGATAAGTGGCCATGTTTTTGTGGAAACTTAAATTTTCATTTCTCGCTCTTGAGACTCCACAGTAGATAGGGTCGCTCGAAAATAACAAGAATAAGCCTGTTAGAGAAATGATCCTCAGTTTTGTTTCGGGCCAATTTGTCCGAACTTAACTAGACTTTCCAGAAAATATTTTCAGCAATTTTAATTTCTTAAGGTTGTGTGCGACCTACCTGTTATTCTGTTGTTTGAGGTATTTAATAATGATAAATAGCTGGATAGAATGTTTGTTGATGTCGTTAAAGTGTAAAAGCGCTTCTAATTCATTTTAAATCTAATTTCCTTTAGCGCAGAAGGAGAAATAATGTGTGGTGAGGCGTATTATAATTTTCTATAGGAAGCTTTCCAGATGGAAAAGCAGGACTAAATATTAAAATTTCTAAAGCTTTTTATACGGCAAGTTGTAGCTATTTATGAATTATAATTTTACTGCTAAATTCTAAGTCAAGTTAGTATTTTTCTTATCTAACGTTTTTAAAAACTCTAGAAGCCAGCCTCAGGAATGAGGACGGGATACGCACGGGTTCCTAATTTATGAGGACTGCTGATTTTTAAATATAACTTACGTCACTGGAAGTTTAAATGATAAGCAAAGCTCTCTGCTTGCAAGTTTAAATGTAAGTTATAACCAGTACAGATTCTGTTTATTATATTATATGTGTTATTTTTCCTCCACACAGTGAAAGTTTTGGGGTGACCCTAACTTTACCAGCACATAGTAGTAGTTTCCATACTTGTGAAGAAATAGACAGTCCTTATTTTGAACCACGTGGGTTTTCTCAAGTAACACTGATCTGACGGTGCAAGTTAGACAGAAATACTAATATCCCTATAACGGGTTTTCAAAGACTGTAATGATAATTACTGGACCTTGGAACTTGTAGCCAGAACTTAATTTCTTCTAGAAACTCTATATAATTTGCTGCCTGGTGGCGTGAATATTAACAATCATTTCCCGACTAGATTATATCTTGTGGACAAATCTGTGGTGTGACTAAAGTGAATCCTATACTGAGGGAAGGCACCGACCTGACATTCATCATTTTTTTAGAAACCTACGCTATTGACACTGTGCTCTGCTAACTCCCGCGCCTGGAATAATTGTTAGGTGACTTAATCAGACATTTGAACAAATTTGCATACCCAAGTAGTCGTTCCCGGAGACTCCAAGTTAAATACGTCTTTTGGAACTGGGGACTTCTTGGCAGAAGACTGCATTTTTTTTGAGTCTGTGTGAAAATCTAAAATCAATGTGTTCCAAGAGGCAGCAAGCAAAGTCGTGAGTACCTGAATGAGAAGCCATGGCGGAATGAATGAGTGTACGCTGGTTTGAGTGATATTTTTCACTATTTTATCTTTGACACCCTGTTGCTGTCCTAATTTTTTTTTTCCAATCTGCATAATTTGTTGCTAAGGCTAGAGTTCTTGTGTTTTTGTCTTAGGTTAAATCAGATTTTTTTTCAAACTCTGTGCATATAATTACGAGATAAAACAAAGAAAAACTCTTAGACTCAAACCCTATGTATCTGTGACTCTGGCGCCATCATCTGTTCTCTTAACGGGGCCGGGCTAAACCTAGAGTTAACACTATACCGGGGCTATCATCCTTGCAACATTTCCTTGATTTTTTATGACTATGTGTATATGTATTTTCCTTGATGTACTTTCTTTGATGTTGTGAGCCGATTTTTTCCTGATAATAAAATCGCTCTTGAACTTAATAATCGTGTTTGGTCAGCTCGTTCTAGATAATATATATATCATTGTTATAGTTTTTTTTCCCACGTCTGTGTGTTTACCTGTCGTCACGTGTATGTGCGTGCCTGTGAGTGATAGAAATATACGTAATATGTATATTGGTGTAGTCTGTCTGACGCTGTAACAACTGTTGTAGAAGATAGGTGAGAGAGAGAGAAGAATTCTTTTCGCTTTCAGAGACAGCCACTATATCAAATCTATCATCTCACGTGTGTGGAAATTCTATTACCTTTCACTAACTCTCACTGAGTCTATCACCTATTCAAACCTATTCAGAAGGGACCAAACCTAGTCTTAATTCTCCTATCGGAAATCTACGACAAATGAGGGCTCGTTTCCGGTCTTTGAACTTAGAATAGGAAGACGAGTACGACAAACGTGGCCTCGTCTATCTGGATTTTGAACTTGTGGTGAGTGTATAACATTCACTGGGTACTGAGGCAGAACGGCGTTTGAACTAAGTTAAGGAGTGTGTTTCGGAATTTTTGTCCGGATTAATCCCCTCCCTTTCCCGATCTGACTTCAGGGGCAATTATAAGTGGATTTTAAAAATTAAATGGATTATTTTTTCTCTTTAATTTTGCAATAATCTTTTGCAT